>OY720277.1:11200000-12400000 GCA_963082995.1 Noctua comes | reverse complement strand
TCATGCTCAGCAGTCGCGCTTGCGACCACTTGAGCAACGAGGCAGTCCAGAAAAATGCTTTTATAGTAAAACTTCGATTGTCTTGTAAGTGAGAATCTTGAACAAGATTAAGCAAAACAAATCGTTTTGAGAGGCAGTAAACAGTAGAAAACGAATTAGTTGAATTAACTTTTTGACCATCATGTCAACGGTCATATGTCCGTTGACACGATGGTCAAAAAGTTAATTGGCAATCAAATTAAAGAATTTGAATACCTCTAAACAGACAGTAAACAAGGCACTAGTCGAAAAAAAACTTTTCGACCATCTTGTTAATTTACATACAAAGAAATTGGGCGACCACCCAAGACACTTCCGTTAGTTTTATCACTTAATTAGTATTTCATCAGCGCTACGTTAAAACGGTTATAATTTATGAGTAACACACGAACAAAATTTATTAGACCACAGAGGTTACTATTAGTACCTTATGTAATCGATTAGGTAACCTTTAACATCTGTCAAAGAACATATGTCATGGAGTTGTCGAATGCCAATATTTATAGCTAAAAAAACATTGAATTCATGACCTGCATTCCGTTTAAAACTATAAATCATAAATGAAAATACCTGACACGCTCACATACATATTTTACTTCAATTACAGACACTAAAGAATTACTTTAAAACCGTCAGCTGTTGCGAAACTTATTCCAAAAAGTAGTTTACAAATATTTTCTTAGGGATGAGATCAATGTTCCCACGGTAGACATACCGGTTAGAAATTATTCCACATGAACGTTTTAATTTATACTGGGTGTAAGGGACAGCCTTCCACAAACTGACAGGTTGCATTCAGCTTCTTATTTTGAATATTCCACTAGAAATTTTCTCCGGAAAATTTTGTTTTTTTTTTTCAGTTGCTATTCCTTTATTGCAACGTAAAATTACATGCCCCGTACGCAGCATTCCATTTATGTAAATAATACGGCAAAAATCAAAAATCCAACAATGGATGTTGAATTACTCTAACGAACGACGCGTGAAATCAGCTGTTCAATTCCTGCCTAGCTACAGAGTTCATCGAACTCATCGTCGCGCTTGCCGTTCGCTACGTGCGTTTTGCCACGGTAACGATACATTGCGTATGAGGAAATAAAAAAATCTAATTTATTGGATTCCCATAACATTTCTGAAATAATTTCTTGTTCCGGTCATCTTAGTACGATATGCAGAATTCACCCCATCAGTTTGTGGATGGCTGTCCCTTACACCCTGTATAGTTTATGACACTCGAGTATAATGTAGCTTCCCAAAGAATTTTCGGAATCTGATCAGTAGTTTCGAAAATTACCCCCCCTACATGCAAATATAACTATTTATTTTGTTAGTGTAGATGATTAGTGCTTTGTCGATCCTGCAATGCAATCACCAGTACTTCTTCTGTCACATTCCTGTTTTAACCAACTCAGTCACAAATCACCTTCAATACCTACACGCAATTCTTTGCCGTGATTCATCATAGTGTTATCTCATTCTTCGTTGCTTACGTACAGGAAGAGAGATTTATTCGCGAGCGTGTCTATAGATCAATAAGATTATTAATCGAGACCACACGACCACAACATAATCACTTATTAATTGAACACATAGAACTCACATCAATAAAACCAACCATTCATTCGCATATTGCGCAATAGAAAACGAAAAGTCAGTTGCAAAATCTGTCAGTGAGTACTAGGCTGCCAGTAGTTTTAAGATCAAAGAAACAAATTATATAAGGCCGGCTACGCGATCACGTTCGTCATTGTCTTACTGACCGGTCCAACGTGTACAAGTAGCAATTATAATGAAATACCGGTACCTACCAATGTTTTCTAAGCCCCTGGTACCCAGACCAAGATAAGGTTAGTTAAATCGGTAGGTATTGCTGTGATTTCATTTTTTTCAGTGGCCTGTGAATGTTTGTATTTTATTTGAAGAATCTAAATGATTTTGTTCGATTGGTAGAAAAAAATAATTTCAATGAGCAAAAATTTGAGTAGGTAGGCACTACTGCTCATAATTATAACGAACTGGGCTAGTGACCCAGGGTTATTTTGAGATGAGGGCGATGATACAAAATAAAGTGAATGCAATGTTTGCACAGGAATGCTATTCTTCATTGAATAGCGTCTCAATCATAAATCAGACATCGATATTTTACTGGCAATCGTCACCCAAACTTCCAATTCACAAAAAAATCTTCTTGCTATTAGCACGAGCTACTTGCAATTAGCTCGTTGCTCAGATGATTTAATACAACGTGTAACATAATAAACGCAAGACCTCTAATGTGGTGTCTCAGACCATGAAACTGAACAACTATTGTTCCATGACTTTTGGAAATTCATAACTTCTTTTTTAGTTTTACCATACGTGTGGATCAGCTGATTGCGTCCGTTCCTATAGAAAGTATTTTTTGTTTTTGCGAGTTTCAAGAACTCGTAGAACAAAAGATGTTTAGTTTCATGGTGCGAGAGACCACACGGGAGGTCTTGCGTTTATTATGTTACACCTTGTATAACTGCGTTACAAGTGAGTTCAACATAATAGTTCAAAAGATTAAGATTTAAGCCTCCCAACGCTACAGACAATGCAAAGATGCTTGAACGGCAGCTTTTGGCATACAGCTTAGCTATTAAGAATTCGCCGATTGATTTTGCCCTGCAAATGGTACCTGTGACATCGTTACCACTAGGTAAATTTATTTATGCAAATATGAAATATGTATGTTCTAATTTAGCAGTTACCTAATGAGTATATCATAATATCATCAATATAAACTAAATCGTGTGTTATAAATTGCAAAAAGCCCGCTCAGTAGTCAAGCAGCTTATATAAGTTTTGCTTTTATGATAGTTATAAATAATAAAGTAATTATCACTATCGTCGAGCTGAAGGTTGCTGTTTAGATCAGCTAATAGATTGCACGGGAACCTGAAGAAAACCTCTACCCATGTCCAAAGATCATAAAACAAAGTAGTTTATTAAATTGAGCACAATAATTACCGTACCTTTAATAATAATAAGGCTTGATTGGACATGGCGATGTCCAGAAATACTGCTTTCTGAATACCGTATCGTTAGGAGGTCACCGGCAGCTCGGACCCTGTTCCCGATGCCGGTGGGCTACTATTTCTTATATTTTTAAAAATATTTTTGAAATTATTTTGTATTCCTGAATATTTAAAAATGTAAAACATATGGTATTGAAACGAATAAAATAATTATAATAATCTTTTTATTATCAGGCAACTAAGGCCCATAATTATTATAAATACACAAAATAATCTTAAACAATAACCTACCTAAGAGCACTTAAAAACAACGGTGTTTATTATAACTCACAATATGCAGAAACCAATAGGAAGTCGCTTATTGATAAATAGCTGTGATGGCTGCTCCTAAGTTAAACTACATACATACATATAAACCCGTTTCCTCCCGTTGAATTACAATTCACACGCGAGAATAAGCAATTGATACTCAATATATCTATCATTGCAAGATTCAATAATGTGATACGGAGTGACTGTAAATAATGATCAACAAACAATGTAAACAATGGAAACGTGGCGAGCCAATAACTAGAACCAAATTATGTAAGATTGGAGAAGGAATCGAATTTATTTGTTTTGAAATAGATTGTTTGGATCGCGTTGTTAGAGCACGCAGACAAGCAATCATCAACTGTACTGCGACCCGTCTTACCATTAATCAAAGAAACTGGGACAGATTCTATTAGTTGACTCGTAAAGATTGCTATGCTGACGAAATGAGTTCTCAAATCGAAAATTATAAGAAAATGAATGTATAAAATTGCTCAATAATAATTTATACTTGATAATTTGTGACGGAAAAATAGAAAAGTAATAACATAAAATAACGCCTGTTATCGCCAAAGGGTTAGGCAGAGGCACCGAATAGTACACCCACATTTCGCCAGTTATGTTTAAGTCCACTATAATAGGGGGCCCGCACAAATCCGGGCTTGGCTGCTATTGAGAAATTCCAGATGGAAATAACAATTTGCCCGTGCCCGATCCAGGAATCGAACCCAGGACATTCGTGCTTAGCAGTCGGGAATCGACTAGATAAGTAATACTGGGACGGTATTTCTTATGAAGAATCTGACAAAGACTAAATTCTAATAAGACTTTTTACTAATCTTGTCACATAATCTAGAATGTTAACAAATAGGCGATCGACTTAATGAAATTAGTTATTGCTAGCAAATGACAGGCCACTAATATGGTTAAAAAGAACTAAACAATCTTACACATTAACAAATCAACATACAAATCTGCTCAAACACAATCATGCTAAGTACATTTCCAAATGGACACACCGAGGTCATAATTCTTTATTTTCTTATTTATTTTATTACAATTTTATTTGCATTAAGCACTTTGTTGTGGCATTTGATTATCGCAGATCATCATTATAAACATTAAGACGATTTCATTAGCAACCGTGTCCATTAAACCGAAGTCATTGACACAAAATGAAAAACTATCAAAGCAATAGGTACATCAAGATAAATTATATTGCAATCTGTAATGGAGTTATTACGGAATAATAAACGAAACAGCTGTGAATGAAACCAACTATTGTATCATTATTAGCACCGCTTGTGACACATAAATAGTCCTCTCTGATGAATTTATAGCGCAAATTATTATTATACTGATACTCTGTGCCTGTTTTATCCCACTGCTGGGAAAGGTCTATCCCCATCACTTCCAGTTTTTTCTTTTCATTCAGAGTTAAGCTGGTCCCACCATCTTCTACAAGGTCTGCTGCAACACATTCTGGCTGTATCAAGGCTCCACATAATTATTATTGAATACTAGCGACCCGCCCCGACTTCGCATGTGTGCAATATAGATACACATACATATAAACCTTTCTCTTGAATCACTCTATCTATAGCTGAAAACTGCATTAAAATCCGTTGCGTAGTTTAAAAGATCTAAGCGTACAGACAGCGGGAGCGACTTTGTTTTATACTATGTAATGTTCAATACTTCGAACAATGTGAAGACAATATCCGACCGTCAAGACCACAATGATGAGTCAATCAAAGTTCTAAAGAACGCAATAAAGAAGCTGTTCATACAACGTACAATAAAGCTATTAATTAAGAATTTAGTCGGCGAGTCGCACGCGCACCTCCGACACACGTAGGCGCTCACAAATCTCACTCGAGTCATTACTTACTGGGCCCAGACCCGCTACTGCACTATAACTATTTTTAACATCTGATATATATCTCCTGATAAATCTCCCCTCCATCTGTACTATATAAATAAGCTTTACATAACTCACGCGAACGTTATTTATCACACGCCCTTGCTAAAGGAAAAATATTTCAAATTGCACGTCTACCAAGAATTCAGTGGCAAAGATAAAGGTGTGCAGAGGAATGTCGCTGACGTTGCCGCTGCCGGGATAAAACTCGGCGAAATTGCGAATATTTTGAATTTCAAATAATGTCTACGAATGGCTGGTATTCAGAAATAACTATTTTCATGCCCTTCGGGTGTATACGGGTGACTTATGCGGCAACTATTGCACGAACTTCCCTAATGCTTTCTTTACTTATCCAAGAACTCGGGCCACGATGTGTAGCCGCGCAGATAGTGGTCATTCTTCAACGCATAAATTACAGATCTCTCGCGGAAACTTCGCGCCATCACGCTCGCCCCGGGCAGCAACACAAACACACAGATAATACGCTCAAATCAACTGTAGGTAATAATTCATGGTGCAGTTTAAAATTCACGTTTGCACATTAAAGCACGCAATGCAATAACGAGTCGCCTGATGTGCCTGATGGCCGGGTTTCACACGCGAAACCAAACCATGTGGCCATTGAGAGCTTAGACAGATAACAACATAAATAAAATCCGTCGAAAGTTCTACCTGAATGGCTCTTTGCGGTTATTTTAGATTCAGTTTCCTTATATGGGCCTTTTTAGGTTTAAAGCTCTGGCTAAATTCATAACTGTACATAAATTACGTTTTGCGCAGCTCAAGTCGACACGCAACTGCGTTTATCTGTAGTTTTCCAATAAACAACGTATAATTTAAGGTTTCATATTTGCTAATAGATCCGATAGACTTGTTATTCGAGGCACGCAGCTAACAAAGCGCGGGCGCAGAGGAGATAACCGGCCGATAGTCCTCTGCGCACCAGTTACGCATGCTCAATGATAACTGTAAGACGAGATACCATAAACTTTTCCCATGCTACATGATTTTTCATTAAACTGCTGTATTATACTGTGTTGTGCAACATTTAGAAAGGAGAGGTCCATTTTCGCCGACATTGTTTGAGTTCACTTATCAATTTCCCACAAATCGACAGTCACGAATTCACATGCAGGCAGATCGGGATCAGGGCTTTGGCAAAAAATGGGACGTCGTGCGAAACGAAAGACAGCATGTCTTTGATACTCCATTGAGGCTGATAAGAGATGATAATTGCGGATTGCGTTGGTGCTTCATCAGCGGAAATGTGCGAAGGGCGTCTGAGGAAACGAGCGGAGTATTGTGGCTTGAAGAGTAAATCTTTATTTATGTCCCTTATTCAGTCGCGCCATCTCCCGGCGAACTCAGTGCGCCGTCATTACTCAGATATTTATTGCGTTAGCTTGTTCCGCAAACGCTCCCTGCGAGACATCGTCGCGTCGTTTATGTTAATTTATTCGCATTTCAATGAGACGCCTGTAAAATGGCATTATGCATTATCATGTCTTATTTTTGTATTTATATGTACTGAGATGTAACGGCGGTTAACGTTTTTATCTGAACTGTGTTTATTGAATAGGATGCTTACTGTACTGGGAACATTACAGCGCTGGCTGGTTTAGAAAAGTGGAAGTACCGCATGCCTTTTAAGATGACACATGTAACAGTACCTAAATACCTAGAAACTATGACCAAACAAGTTGGTCCATTCATTCCAACACGAGAATGACGTACGCCCTAATTTCATAAGCGTACGACGAAGAAAACACAAACCTGAATACAAATAGAGCTTTATATTTACATTAAGCGACTTATCAGCAGTATCTACGGCTCATGTGTTTGGTAAATGTCATGAGAAAGGATTGACGGCATAAACAGCAATTTATTTGTTCAACCCACATAACACCGTAGCGTGAATTCGTAATGAAACTATTACTTAGAAATTTGGATCACCTGAATGTTGGACATGGCCCTGAGTCATCGTGATAGCTTACTTAGATGTTTACGTAGACACTTGGCTGTCGAGACAGTGCAGTGGCGTGAAAACTAGTTGAAGGTTATCGGAAAACTTTACACAATATCGAAGTGTCGGTTCGTGTCCAACTGTTAGGTCAGCTGTCTGTCGATCTACACCAGCCTGTAATTTTCCCACTGCTGGCTAAAGGGCTCTTCTTACACAGCTTAGCAAGCGAGCTATAATCAACTGCGAGGCGCGGGTTTGCATTTTCAGAATTTGAGAGGTCCAGTTAAGATCCTCCCTTTGCTATCAGCCAGCAACATTTAAAATTCTTCAGATATCACTTCTTTTCTAAGAATATCCTGCCCCCGAAGCATGACCACTGTAGACAAGGATTTCACTGACGGAAGAATCGACAAATGACAGATAGTGCAAAGAAATCTGTCATTTTGTCGATTCTTCCGTCAAAGAAATCCTTGTCTACGGTGGTCATGCTACGGGGGCAGCTGGTCATAAGTTCTATGTTCAGGTCTGCCATCATGGAGAGACTATTGAAATAAATCAGGCCATGATAAATGACTTAACGCGTTCTTTCACCCACGGGATAGCCATATATTCTGCCTATTTTTTATCTAGAACTGCTACCTGTCATCTATTAACAA
Source organism: Noctua comes (assembly GCA_963082995.1). Classification (NCBI taxonomy): domain Eukaryota; kingdom Metazoa; phylum Arthropoda; class Insecta; order Lepidoptera; family Noctuidae; genus Noctua; species Noctua comes. The sequence goes on along the minus strand of OY720277.1, from coordinate 12,392,107 downwards.
CATACCGGATACGCTTCCCACGTAAAGCTTTTTTTGTGACTAGGAGATCATGTTTCATAACTTTTAGTACTAATTTGGGATATCATTGTGCATTAACTTTCATCAAAAAACTCCCACTTTCTTACGGAAAGAGCCTATAAAAGAGCCTAAAAGATCAAGATAAGTTGCACATAAAATTATTATGACTCATGACTCCAGTTAGAATTACATCAACATCGTTATTTAACCATATAAAATGAAAAAGTATTCGATAATTAATTGGGAGTTACGTCAAACTGGTACACATATGGTCAATTTTCTGTGAGACGTCATATTGACCGTTCGAATCCCACGGTGTTACGTAAACTTCGTGGTTTGCGTTACGGTCGTTTTGTGTGTTTACTGTTCGTGTTTCACATTGTACACTCGGTCATTGTTCTACAAATATAAACAATGGTGTTGTCGTGTTAATGTGTAAAAGAAAAAGATTGTTTTTTTTTCGGTTTTTTTTCTTTCATGTCAAAGTTTATTTAAGACGAGACAGTATTATTTATGATGTCACTTGTCACACGTGAAAAGGTTATTTCAAGGCAAGCTTGTGCCATCGTTGACGGCACTAAATGACAGTAATACGCAAACGCGAGACTGTCCATTTAACAAAAAATGAGACAGTAAAAAGCTTCACAGAATCGTGATAAAGCCATCATAATGTATTATGAATGAACCTCATCTAAATATAGCAACAAGCAGCGTATATTTATTTACGACCAGTTATTTAGTCGCTTCATTATCCTATGACCTGAAGAACATTACCGAAGGCGTATGTAAACATGACGGGCGGTCCTCAGACGAAGCCAATAAAGCATAATTAATAACTGGAAAGTTTGAAGCTCATTGCGATAGCGTTACCTAACCACAGTTCACTGGAGAACAATACTGCCCACCATTACCGACGGACTTAAATGATTAGCTCCTGACATAAGGCGGTCACAACGAGACTTGGACAAAGAATGAATTGGACACAGAAGGTTAACTCCATATTACGAGTTACAACAGGCGCACACACACAAATACGTAGGTAAGCCCTTAGCCACGAGCTGCGGTGAAAACGAATGTAACAAATTGGTTAGAGCATACCACTACATATAACTGTGCTGCTATTTGTGGAGTGATGCGACGAACGGAAACAGGAGACACCCGCGTGTGTTGCTTCCTAAGTCGAATCGCAAGTCACATCTCACTATTACTCTCAAACAAGTGTAGGTAAAGCGTGTGTATGTGTCATCATCATCAGTATACAACAGTCCACTGCTGGGCCTAGGCCTCTTCAATCGCACGCCACTTAACTCGATTTTCGGCAAATCTCATCCAGTTGCTACCAGCCACTCTGCGAAGATCGTCGCTCCACCGAGCCTGAAGGCTTCTTACCTCACCTTACTCAAGAACTCGTCTACTCGAACGGTTCAACGGCTAATATAGCTGGCCCATTACCACTTCAGTTTCGGTTCAAAAGCGATCGTTCTGAAGGACGACGGTGTGCGTGTGTTTAAATACGTTGGTCATTATATGGAGCTGACTTTCTGGTGTCTATCTATTCTGTGTCTTGAATACCTTGTTAGTGTAAATGAACAATAGCGACACAGGTACATTTGGCAGACGATCGCTCTTAAGATTAGGCAAGACTTTAAGCACCTTGAAGTAATAGTAGTCGCGTCACGACTGTTCCGAATTAAAAAAATAATGTTTTATCGAACCGACGGACATTCTAAAACAACAGACACTTCAACTTTCAATTGGTTTTATGAAACAGTGATGCATTGTTGGTAACATAAAAACCTGTTTCGCAGTTCTGGATTCAATTTAGTAAGTGATCCGATCTGGGATCATTAATAATGTCGTAACGGGTGAAATGGTTTCTACAGTTATCTCCTTGTTGTGAGGTTGACTTTAGTTAAACGGCCTTTGTTGCGATTTGCAAGCGTGAGTCGGGTTTGTCGAGATGGATCGGTGTCTATTCATCTTGCTTGTATAACTTAAATAGGTACCGAGCAGTGGCGAAGGTTCCATACAACTCGATTCCTACCGGATTCCCTTTGAAAAAGGCACAGTCAGTATTCTATAGACAAATAATATAATCACATTAAAGGTATGTACTCCGGCTTACCTCTTACAAAAATTGACCCTTCGCTACTGGTACCGAGTTAACTTAAACTAAGGTTTGTATGAAACTGTTTCTTTTTTGCCAACAAAATAGCTAAGGTTTCACTTTTAATGATGAAAATTACTACATCTATTGCGCAGGTGTGGTCAGGGAAATGTATTGTTAAGAACTAATTCCGCCATCTTATTTTTTTTTAATTTCACAAAACTATTGCAAGAAGGTTGCAAACAGCGCTCACCTGACAACGTCAGTCATGAGTTCATGACAGTTGTGATTTGAATAAAGGTACCCACAGTCATATAATTGCGAAACTTTGGATGGACGGATGGATGTTTGTTACTCAATCACGCCAGAACGGCTGAACAGATCTGGATGTCATTTGATACAGAGATAGATTATAGTCTAGAATAGCACATACGCTACTTTTTATTTCGAGAAAAACACATCCACACGATTGAAGTCGCGGGCAATAAATAGCTAGTTGATATACATAATCCATTTTCTTGACAGTACCTACTTGTAAAGTGGCTTACTCAATGGTATGGAAAGTGAAAGAAAAAATAATTATAATCTGATTCCGGTCGTTTAAGACTGAGTTGGTTGGGTCAGACTAAGCGCCTTACTCGCTCCCACTTGACCGCAATAATGCCGTTGTACGGATTTACCGCGGACTTAGAAGTGTTCTGGAAAATATGAGAGTTTTAGCCTTTTGTTTTAATTTTATGAGCGCAATAAATTGTTTTTTTTTTTTGATAGAACAATTAGATTCATACACTGTTTTAAGCTTTCACGGTTTACAACTAAACTTATACTGTCACTTACGGGATATCTTCCGTGATTGTTCCGTAAGTGACAGTATAAGTTTAATTAGATTTATGTAGGTACTTATATTTTATGAAATATGGTAAACGACAATATTCCGGAAACAAGTAGTCAATTAAATGACGCCAATTTGAATAAAACATAATAATTATGCTTTCGTTGTAGACGTCATTTTTTTACCGAAAATATTGTGAACTCATTCCCACTGCATGTGTGTGCTCCAAAAAAACGACAATACAAAACGACTCCCATTTCCTTTCAAATCAAAACAAACATGTAATAAAAAACCATCTTTATGATCGTCGCCAGTTTGTGGTCACACCAACCATAAGTGTCTTCTTACTGAACCCAATCCATTTACTAATAGCATTAAAATGGATTCCCCCGCAAAGGTTTCTCGTTCAATCTGTTACACCAAATCGTTCATATTTGAATAAGCCGACTATAGGATTATTAGCTTTTAACTAACTTTAAACGTCAACATCGGAATAACCGAGCTTCGAAATTTTGTACAAAATTTTGCCCAACATTTACGTAATTTTGCCCAACATTTACGTAATTTTGCCCAACATTTACGTCATTTTGTCCAACATTTACGAAATGGATTTCTATTCAATTGTTCCGAAGTTCTTGGTGCTAATAAAGTTAAATTGAATTGACCCTTTTCTGATTGAAAGTGCTAATGTTAGCAGCTGCTTCTAACTGTTAATTTAGTTTTACTCTTGCCAGTTCGGACTTAGATGACTTTGCAGGAATTGTAGGCATTGAAAAATAGAACAAGATTAAATATTCTTTGTTTCATTCTTTCCTGCAATAAGCATGTTGACATGAGTAATAAAGTGGTATTCGAAAAACCCCAGCAAAGTTTTCTCGTGACAACCATGTTTTTAAAAGTCTCAAATATAAATTCTATTCTTAAGATAGAATAGAATTTTCATTTCGACCGACTACGGCGAAACCGGCAGGAATCGGCTTCTTAGGTGCCTTGAGGACTGCTATCTTACTATTACATTTCTGATCTAAGTTGCAGTCGAGTCAAAATTCCACTCATGTGTATTTATAATGTAATTCCTGAAATTAACGATAAAGTGGGTATGTGCACTGTGCAGCTACAAAAAGATTTATCACTTCCTGCATATGAATTTATAGTAGTACCTAATTCAATTTCCAAGCTTCAATGTGGCCAGGTTATCTCGTCAATCTTTACGTTCACTCGTTCACTCAGTAGTGTTGTGCGGATACAGCAGATAACTTCAACAGGTTGCCGTATTGCTATTGTACTTATTGGGTTATCTCCTTGTGCCATAAATAAAGTAGTTTGGCAAACAAGGGTATTGAGGTGTCACTATAAATATGGGACTGTAAAACAAAGTGGAACTCAAAATCTAGATTATAGGTACTTTCAGGAGGGGTATGTATTACAATACCGAAATTTAAAAGACCGTTTTTTAAAATACATATGGAAGAAATCCCGAAAAATTAAACGCCGAATGATTGTTTGGTCGAAAGTTTTAAATCCCGAAAGTTCATTTGCCCGAAAGCTTAAAATCCCGAAGATCACCGTGTTTGGTCACAGTTCTAACCTAACCTAACCTATTTGGTCGGAGTAAACTGAATGTTCATGTGTGCAGATACGGGGTGTCATCCTTTTGGGCATTTCGACATCGGTATTTTATGTTTCGATATAACGGCTATCGGCATTTAGAACTTTCGGTATTTTGAATTTCGTTGTTTTGGACGTCGGTATTTCAGTCATAGTTATTATGAAATTTCGGGATTTTAATACGTACCCTTTCAGGAGTTTTACTGTCCGTTTAGAAATCCTACAATTTCATCCGCCTGTCGAATCTCGAAAGTATTTTTAGCGTTCATAGGTGGTCGTAATATTTTACGACAATAAGACAGTTGTTTTCCTATACAAAAGCTTTAAACAGTTCCCAGCATAAATCATTCACGAAAGCTGCACAAATGACACTGAAGAGACAAGAAGCTTTCACTAAAGTCCACTAAAAACAAATCAAATGCAAGATTCATACAATTCAAAGCAGGGAAGATAAGACTCACACCATCCGTCTACTAAGCTGATTTACCGGGGTCTTACAATGCCTGGCCACAATAAAAGACCCAGCCTCAGCTTTAAAATAATTCAGACTTCAACTGCAAACGTGCTTTCTGTGAGGGGCACCAGTGATTAAATATAACCCTTTTGAGATTTATAAGTGTTTATTTCAGTCATAGAGCTAGCAAAGGAATCTCGCCTTTGTGTCCGACCTTAATAAATGTTGTTTGTAAGCAAATGTATTGTTACACGAGAAGGGAACCGTATGAAAAATTTATGGGCATTAAAGGATAGTATTACTTTGCAAGAGAGTGCAAATAGTGCAAATCATAAGGTGCGTGTCCGCGCTAATGGTTCCTTGGAAATGTGTTCCAATATTCATGATTGACGGAAGAAGGCTGTGTTTAGTTTACATAATAGGTAGTTCTGTTTGTTTACGCGTCAAGCCGTACACTTCTGCCACTCAATATGGTCGTTCACCGATCGATTTTGTAAAGATAAGTTAACTGGTGGTCATTATGCACCTCTCACAATGCAGACAAGAAAGCCCTATTTTAACCGGGAGTCATACGCCGTGCTCTGCGTAAATAATGTTCAGCAGCTCTAATTATGCCGATATTTATTATAAACTAAAACAATGTCTATGAAAGTAAATCTCAAATGTCAGCAGCTAACGGTGCAGGTAGGTGCTTATTATAATTCGTTGCGCATTCAACGCTACTATCGAAGCTATTACATTCTTAACAAGAAACAAAGCTAGGACCGGATAAAAGTAAATGGTAGCCGCATAATTTGTCAATGATTACAAAGAGTTCAATCTGCGGCTAGAGCCTGCGACCATAAATCAAAGGCGCAGTATTGTTGGCGGGCGGACATACGACAGATATTACGAAACTACAAGTTTGCCACAAAGCTCTGAACAAGGCTGTGGCTGAATGGCAGGCCCTAATTAACTGTCAAGTAATTCGACATTACAAGCACAACCATTCAGTCAGTACCGTTTTGGAATATTTTTCATGTTAACCAGCAATTAACCATCGATTATGCTAACGTGTAATGGACAAGCCATCGCGGATAACTCTCAACCTTTGTCCGTTCATAATCGAGCTAGTTCGGTCACAGTGATTAGTGCATTGTCAGATAGTGCTCCCAGCGAACGTTACCGAGATCAGTCGAGATGTTGCGCAGGCGACGACGATCGGATCGCGTTCGCACGCATATTACGAGCTGGCTCGGCCGCGGGCGATACAGCGACCTAACAGTACAACGGCCCTCGTGATTAGACGCCCCACGATAGCGCCCATTGTCGGTACACGATCGGCTCTTGTACGTCTTGAAATTGCGGAAATGGACACGGCTAGCACCCACTACATGCTAGCGGGACATTTCAATTGCAGTCCCCTGCCTTCGGGCAGTGTAACACATGCGATAGATTCGGCGAGGCCAATTTATAAAGCCCTTTAGCGGTTCGGCTTTATGCTTTGACATGCCTTTGAATGTCTCATCCAGAACCGTTATTGGCCTATAAAAGCTCCTCCTATAGGATTTTATGCTTTTTCCGATTTTTAATGCATAATTTATCGTTCAATTCAAATTGCCTGTCCCCCACAAAATAAAATAAAAAAACTTTTATATCGTACCACCGACTTCAGATTCGTTAAAGTCAATCAGTTTGTCAGATACCCTTAATGGTTATCGAAATCACGCTTGCTCGTTCCCTTGAGTAATTTATAACAATCCTATATCCAGTTAAAGACCCTTCAACATCTTTAAATTGTTCGATAGTCGTAAAGACGTGACGTGAACATATTAGTAAGCGTCAACTGTCCTTGTTTACGAGGTGCCTAATGAGAAATGTCATCGGGTGAGCGGAGCGAGAAGCTTATAAAGCACCGCTTAGCTTTGACTGTCCCGGCAGATTGGAGAAAGAATCATAGAATTAATGAGATAAGCCCGCATTTTGGCTGGCTCGTCACTGTTCCGAAATGTCATTAAAAACAAAAGATATCGATAATGTTTCAAATTATGTTGGTTCGCATAGTTCAACAAATGACGTCTGTGGAACGTACCTGAACGTTCCACAGACGTCATTTGTTTTATCTATTCCAAAATGTCATGTGAAATATTATTTAAAATTAGAACAAGTCTGTTGAGTTCATAGGTCTATCGCGGCAGGATAGACGTATTCAGTTAAGGCTCGAAGGAACAATCTAGGAAGGTAGACCCCGCGGTGGATGCTATTGCTCAATTGCCTCTCGCAGCTCGGGAATGCCTCGCAATCGATACAGCTGGAAACGGCAATATCTCAATGCCGACACTGAAATGCAATTTTGCCGGCTTTACTTTACCAATAAACTATCAATTATAATTATAAGTTCAGCAACTGACGTGATTTGGCAGTTAACTATCGATAAATTAATTCTTGACACAAATTCCTGGGCAATTATATCAAATTTATAAATGGACATAAACACCATCCATCGTTGGATATCGTAAGGTTTGAAACCCAACACAAATGATATGTTTTCGTTCCTGCCACCGCTCTGGCTCCGACCACTTTTTCATAGAGAAACAAAAATAAAACTAAAATATTTACACTCAGACGTAGTCAACAAAAACTCCCACACCATCAGAAACAATCAATCTTCGGAGCACTGAAAGGAGCCTCAATCAAAACAGAATACGGAGAAGCAGAGGCCGGATAAAGGGCCCTATAAATCATAAAATCAAGCCTCCATTCAAAGCGGTTTATTTGGGCGAGAAGAAAAAACGGTTGACCCTACGTTCCTTTGAGTATTGTTAACTGTCGAGACCCGAGGGTGCATCTCCAATTTGTCCTATTTTCGAATAATAATCAAAGGCCCAATGTTATTTATGGGCTCATTAAAATTTCTATAATCACACGAGTTTTTATGCGTTAGAAATACACTTTTTTTCGTTCATAGAATAACACGAGTGCTAGGCCGAGTGTCGGAATGCAGTATCATTCGTTTATTACGATGCGTAGGACGTTTTTAATTGGATATCATTTTTATTCAGTAAGTAATGACATTAACTTTAACTGTATCTACAACTTAAATTGTTACAAATCTAATAGCTATTAGTGATTACGTAACATTCCATGTATATTTTATTCGAGTTTAGTGTTAATGTTTATATAGTGGGAACCGATGCAATTTACGACCCGAATTGGATTTGTCTCCAAATACGGGTGAGTTTGAGTTTAAATATTTATATTTATACAAAAGCGGTGTGTGGATGTTAACCCGAGATAATAAAGTTAATAATATCGTAAACGTCGCGACCGTTTACTGGTTGTTGAAGCCATTTTCGAAGCGACTAGCGTATCATCGTATCATCGAAGTAAATCACTTTGCCCTTAAATTTTCAATGAAAAAGGCGGAACTTAGGCAAAGTGGCGGGCATGTTAGCGTGCATTGTTTTATTATGTGGTGTTATCATCGACTCTTGTGCCGCTTCCGCGTCCTCGGGCCGTGCACACACTGCTAAGACTGCGCGATAACCTCATGTCACCATGTTACGACTGTGTCTCCACGTGATGACATAAAATGTTGCCTTGATTTCCGTGTTACAGAACTGAGAATTTTAAACGCGACATTTGTAGTCATTAAACCTTTTATGGGCTCGAGAGTTTAAATGGTGCGGTTTAAGTTAAAGGTCTTCAACGGGTTACTTAGTACCTTTCTTAAGAATACAAATGGAAAACATGACTACAATCCTTGACATATTAAAGTAGACATGTCACCATAAAACCTTCAAACTATACTTACACACGCACGACGACATAAGATTTTGATCTCACAATACCCAATTTAACACTTCCTAATCTTGAGATCCTATCTGTATCCAATTTATTCTTCTAAAAGGCAATAAGTTGTCGTTAACCGCTATCGCCTATGCGCTGTGACGGCGGGCTGCTCGGGCGCACACTCGATTAACCTATGCTCCCGCGCCGATGGGGCACCGCCTGACCCCACTCAATTACATTTTTGCCCCAAACAGGTACTAGTGATTGATCTACTTCGAGTACACCGTAATGGAATTTGTGAAACCATGAACTTTACATGTTAGAATGAGGTAAAGCGTGAAAATGGTTTGTTTTTATGTAGGATTTGAATCAGTATGAAAATTTATGCTGACTGAATTAGATTTTACTGCCACTGAAGTAGTATACTTTTATAACGGAAGGCCTCCAAAAGGAAAGGTCGCGAAAGACATAAATCTACAAAAAGCACAACAACAAATCCAAAAGCAACTTAATAATAGAATCCTCAACACGGAAATAGAATAGAATACAATAAAATAACTTTAGCACACGCTATTAAATTCACCGTCCTGCCTTCAATTTTGTTTCATACTCTCGCTGTTGTTTCTTTTAATAGAATTACAAAACAGAATAAGCTCACGTCGACACGAATATCTAAGCCTGAGCATATTTTGTTGAAAAGCATTGTGAAGTTTATCATAATCCTGTGGGTCACTGCATATTCTTTGCTTCAATCTCATACCAAAACCGTGGCGGAGGTCAGAGTGCACATTGTACCTACATCATTCTTAGAAGTGAACAGTTGTCCGTTACTCCGTGCGCTCCATATTGAGCCATAACCGAGATAGCTTTATGGTGATTTGATACCATTCGCTTTGAAATTGGCGTTTAGCGTTCACAAGTGTAAGTATTAAGTTCCGGAACGGAATGGAACGAATCGTCTAGCAGTCCCTTAATACGTTTGTTGTCAGTGCCAATTGCAATACGGATTTGCAGAGCATTCCGTGGAATGATTACGGGCTACAATGGAAATATAAATTTTCATAATACCATTTGCATGTAAGAACTTATTAAACATGCGCATTGTAATATTTTATTGCTAAGTTCATTAGAGTTTTACGTGCGGCTATATGGAAATTCGTTCATGGCGAAATTAGTTAAAACCTAAATTCACTCACGAACGTTTTATTCTCTCAAAAGATATCATAAATTCCAATCAAATGAGCGACTAGACAAACACTGACATGACGGAACAGAGGTTAAACACCCAGACGCGAGCTCGGCAAATAAAAGCGCGATCCGCGCTCTGTCGGCGAGTCACGAATAAAAACACTCGATAGGGAATAACAATGAAGTGTTTACATGTAATATTCCACGTAACGACGTATCCGTCGAGGGAAACGATATTTGCGTTGCATAAATGCAAGCCGAGGAACCCCGACCCTGACCGCAGGGCGTTAACCCTGCGCGTGACACTTCGATTCTCTATCGATCACGACTATGGATCGCTCCATCGGACCATCGACTCGGTATTTTTGTGCGCATCTCTTATCTGATCGAGTTTCGATCGAGTTGGGTCCCGGGCCACGAGTAAGCGTGACTTAGAGTTTTCCCGCGCACTGCCTGCCGAAACCAATCACAATAACTAACTGTTACCTTTTTGTATTGTTAGTACCGTAGGCATGTCGTTCTCCGATACTATCGATGTATCGTAAACGTCACTATATTTGGTAATACACCTTTGGACGACCTCGAGGCTTACTTATGAACCTGCATGAGCGATTCATAACGCTGCCTTTGAACCAGTACCAAAGACAGTGAAGAAATAGACCAGATGCTTTTTTGGAGCCAAAGAATACAAAAGACTGTAACAAGACAACTTCATGTAGGTAACCTCGTGACTGGCTGGTTATCTAAAATAGATACATCATATAAGAATAATCAATACATCATTCTAACAACAATAGATTGCAATAACAACATCAGTTACAATAAAAATTCTTACTTCGGTGTCAAAGGTCGCCAATAACATAACAAGTTGAAAGATTGGCGCGACCAATTTCGAAGGCCTTATTATAGTAATTATTATTTGTAGTCATGATTTATGACTTTTATTTCCTTGTTTTAATGTCAATTTCAAGTTAAATTAGCTTTAATAATATCTAACAAGACATTATTCTGTTTTTTTTCTAAATTCCTCAAGAAAGGCTTGCCTTTGACGTCACTCCTGCTTATAGTTCAACGAAGCTCGAAGACATCCTGCAGCTTAGCTACATAAGATGAAGGCTTACCAACCAGAAACATTTGAAATAGCACATTAAGCTGTATTCCTGTAATCCAATAGCCCAAATGAGCTCCCTAGCCGAAATCCTTTCAAAGGTTTTACATTCTAAAAAATTAGTAAGGACGCAAATGCTATGCTTTTTCGCTGTTTTCTTAGTTCACCCTCTTAATAATTCCTTCTGCATTTATCTCAAGCAACTTCCTAGTCACATATTCAAGCAGTCAAGAGTCAAGTTCCTTAAAAGCCTAGGCTATACAGTCTCCTTAAGGATAAAGCGGAGAGGTTAGAACTAAACATATCGCGAGATCTGCCGATGGTATCCTGCCTAAACTAAGCACCGCCCCTTAGACGCGCACGCGCAAGTTATTCGCTTCAACTCGCACACGTCATTTAGATACGCTTTCGATACTAATCTACGTCGTTTATTTTGCATATTTTTAGCGTTAAGTATAGGGAAATCCTTTTAGCTTTTATAAAGACGTGTGAAACGAGGAACGCTTTGAGATTTTTGCGTGCGATTCTGATAGTTTGTAAGTGAGGTCCTTGCTAAGGGGTTCGTTCTCAGTAAGGGTCTATTAAATATCCGTAACCAAACAGTATTTCTGTGTTCCAGTTTGGAAGGTGCGAATGTCTTCAGAATTACACTCATTAAAGTCAGGAAGGCCATTGACCTTAACTGCCTTGAAAAAATAACTCAGTCCAACAATCGCGCAAATTGATGATTGCAAACTAGACCATATAAAATAAGTAGTTGCCATTAGTACCGAAACTATTGTTACACGTCCGTAATGTATTATTAATGTGAAACATAATGATAATTCACACATACCGCCGAGCCATAAATCTGAGTTGATTGCAGCTTAGCGTGCATTACACCGTTACGAACAATACAGGCGACGACATTTACACCGAAATGCACAAGATGTACGTATACCGTCTATAACCGGTGCCGCCCACACAATCTACTCTTTCGACACTCAAATAAGCCATAAATTATAATTTTAAAACACGTCTTGCGCCGGAGCATTCGTGCGTCCTATAATAAATGAGCCCATTGCAACTTCATAAACATTTCACTGGCTCGTTGCCTCTAATGCGACCAATTGATAGATGAATGAGGCTCTGCTGGATACTTTTGGTTCTCGACAACTTCCGAGGATATAAGCTATGTCTGTAGTTCGCGCTGAGGTCAAACTAACCCCTAAAGCCGTTAAAATGATTAGTTGATGGCATGCATCACCATCATCTTTGATGGCACCGATAATCTCGCGCAGTAAAATAAACAAAAAACGATCACGCATTGCAACAATGAACATTATACAACGGGGTTAGTTTGCTATATCAATAGTAGAAAAGTTACGACTTTCTCATACACACTATAAAGTTTTATTGAGTTCATTGCAGACAGAGTATGCTAGTCATATTCAATAACAGCAATTTACAATCGTATGGGTGGCATTTAACGTAGCGATGGGTTTAGTACTAAAGCAAATATAAGTTGTATGGGAACAATGCCCCAAGCGGAGTGACCGACCGGCTCGCCTCTTGTCCATTGATTGTACCTTACGATGACAAGCTCGCGGTATCGCAAATAAGTATTTATTGCAGCCACACAAGTGCTCCGTGATGTGAAGCTTTGTTTGTGGAAGTGCTTGTAACGAGGTCCAGGATCGAGCAAACCAAGTTGTTTGTGTTGAAACTGCGGACTTAAATTCATATTCAGGTCTTTGAAATGCATAGCTGCTGTCTCGAAGCGAATAGATTGAAATTGTTTGAGTATTTCTGTTTTTTATGTGACACTTGAGAACTCATCATCGTTGCTTATGCAGCCCTGTTTCATTAATTCAGCAAGGTCTATGACCTCTTCACATTGCAGACTTCTAATTTCTAAGCTTCCTCCAATAACCTCCTCCAACATAGTATTGTAAATTCATTCTTCCTAAATCCATATAACTTCCGCAAATGTACGAGCACTGGCACAGCACTCCTGTTTCGTAGTATATTCGAAAAGATTTGTACCTATGTTTACGACCCTTGCACAGCCACTGCCTTGCTTTCTCGACAACGAATGTATTTTATGTTCCTTCATGAAGCTCACGGCTGTAGCTACATTCCCTCCACCACTGTAGAGTATTTAGAGACGTGAACCAAGATTTGTGGTCCTCATAAAATTTGGCACATCCAGCAAAAAGAACATATCTTCATTTCCAAGAATAACACTGTCCCCAGTTATCTCAAATCCTATTACTATCGGATAAAGACATCTCGTTTACACTTAGCCGTACAAAACAGTTGCAAAGTCATCGTGAACAAGTGCCGGTTGTCGTGTGACGGTGTCGATACTAAAAAGGTACAATAATGCCCACCAAATACGACGGCTACACGATTATTAGCGGATCAGGGGTCAAAAGATTCGTATCTATAACCAGGGCTAATCTTACAATCTCGTTGCTGTTAATAGCATTCGGTTCGACAAAGGAACGCTGATTTGGAGAAAAAATTAGGAGTATCTTCTTTTACAATGTTGTTTTACAGTCTCATAATTAGTCAGCACATTCTCTCGGTTATGTCGTTGACTACAGTTCTGTAATAATTGTATTTGTTATACACTCGTGTAACTATAATTTGTAGGTTAAGCACTTAGAGTGTTTAATTCGCTGGAGTGTCCTCAAATGTTTCTGTAACCTTCTTTCAGTACAAGTGTGTGCTTGTATCTGATTATTTATTAGCTGCTTGCACAGAGTCGATACATTGCACAAACAGGAGGCGGTTTTAATCCTCAGTAGTGGATGAAACAAGACTACTAATAACAATGATAAGTATAAGCTACTAGATACAAGCAACTTGAAATTAAAATGAAATCACTACGATTCAGAGCCAGTCAATCAGAATCAAGAGCCAGCTATTAAAATGAAATCAAAACCATTTAGAGCTCATAACAGATTATTACTATCATGAGCAGTCATTAGGTTTAAGACTACAGCTCGCAGGTAGAATTTCGAAACCAAGCTTGGACATTTCCTTACACTTTGATACACGAACGTACACAGGTACAGCTACAGAAATCAAGTAAAATGGAACGATGTAATTGTTGCCCTAAGGTCAGCGTATGTACAGAGATAGCTCACGTCGGCTACTGCATACTAGCCGGGCGACCCGGGTTCGGCCGCGCATTCCTTCTTAGGCTTAATAATACACATGACTTGGACGTAACGATCCGACTCGAACGCTCGTTAACTATTCTCGAGATTCGTGTTCAACTTACCTGCAGTGGTCTGGTATTTTGTAACATATTATATTATATATGGAAATATATAGGTAGACGTGTGAGGAGTTATATGTCCATAGTATAGTTGTAAAAGCATCTTTTGGTTTTTGTCCCAAATCCAGCAAGAGAGCCCCTTCCTGCAGGTTCTAACCTTCCGTGGCCACCTGGAAGTCCTTAAACCGTCTCCAGACTCAAGTGGGAAGATGTAACTCTAACTTCGTTATGTGGAGCTACCACAATGAAACAGCAGCGGAGTGTGGTTGTGGAGCTGTGCCACAAACTCTGCGCCACCTCCTATCCTGCCTTCTTACCACAAAACATGCAGCCGAAGTGACCTCTGCGCTGCCAGCGACGACGCGGGGGACGCGGCGAGGTTTTATGGCTGACAAAATATAAAAATTGTCGTGCCAGCGACGCGAAGAAGAAGCCCCAAATCGGTACTAATAATGCCATCTTGATTTGTCAATAAAATTCCTCAAAGCAACTTCACGAATGATAACCCAAAATGCCTAATCCGATCCTAATCTATATCTAGCTTAAAGTAAGGGATCCCAGATACAAAGGTTCTTTGAATGCAGCATTTTGTAGTTGCGCCAAGCCTTTCAATGAGAACCACTTCAAACGGTTCGAGCTAATGGACAAAATAAGAGCTAATCACTAAGCTCTTTTTTATGTTTTGGAGTCTCACCTACTCGTTCTTTTCTAGTATCGTGGGACCCCGGATTAAAATTGACAGCCTCATTTTTTGTATTAAGGATCAACGATACCCTTTCAACAACAATTAAAGGATTATTTAAGATGAATGAACAGAAGCTGGATGGGTCACTATGCTAAAGATTAAAAAGGTCGGATCTGTTCATTCCTGCTCAGACAATATGTGAGTTCATAGCCGTATTAATAAGCCAATCTCAGCAGGGCAACTAAGACTATAATAGGAAATAGGTCAAGATGTAAAAAGCATTTAAACTTCATAATTTTTTTTTTTTTTTTATATTGAAAGATTGAATTTAGGGACAGAATTTAACAAAGAAGGGAAACTCGCTCGATGGGTATGATTACGGGCCTTAGATTACTTTACCATGATCACGACAGTTCCAGAAAAAAAAGAATCTGGTAGTTATTCATGTAGCTATGAAATCTTTATTACCATGATTCTTAACATCAAATCCAAGCACGAAAAAGTTACAAAATCCTATAACAATTCGTCAAAGTTGACACCGACCAATAAAAGGAAAACTAGAAATTGAATCGTGAAATTCCCGACAGTGATAGAATTATATTATGGTAATAAGAATGATTGAACATCCGGCACCACCTTATTGTTAGGCGACATTGCCTGCTGTCGGTTATTAAAAACGTTTATAATTCTACTGAGAACCCAGTATAACATGTCTAGCGGCAAAAAACGGAACTAAAACTACCATCGACTGAATTTGACGTTTCGTTGACGTTTGTCGTTGCAAGTGGCGCCTCCACCATGTGTCAAGTTATATTTGACAGCTGGTAATACTCGGCGGAAACCTTTACAATGTGCTTTTGTGATTTGAGATAGGCCATATCATTAAGCCACGTCTGGAATTCGTCTCTCAAGTCATTTTTTGTGAGTACTGTAATGAAATTTTAAATCTCATCCCAGTAGACAGATAAAGGTCACATCTTGTTCACTCAAAATGTAAATATATTCCATTGTTGTGTCAAGAAGGTCATAAAAAGGTCTGATGATGATTTTGTTTTAATTATTATGTTGTTTTTTTTCTGAATGGTTAAAAACTATAACAAGACGACTGCTGTGTCTATGGTGAACAAAATTATTCAAGCTATAAAATATTTAAATGACCCATTTACATTGAAAACGTTGTTCTTTTCTCTTGTTATTTTTTATGAACTCATTTACGTGATGTTTAGCTGTTTATTTACATTGTTAGTTTTTAAACACTGGTCAATAAGGCGCAGCGGCCAATAAAAGCATTTAACGATGGTCCAGATGTGGGGCATTTAACGATCGTAGTAATATAAGAATTCCTCGCATCACGATACCAAAGATCACGACTTCGATTCGTTGGCAATAAAAAGTTTTCTAACGCGTCGCTCCACTTTCAAACGATATTTGGTGAAAAAATTGTTCCACATTATAATTGAATTGGGCGTAAAATTGAATTAATCGGACCTAGTTATTGCGAAACGATATTCCTGTAGTCTTTTTTGTTTGTTTTTTTTTACCGGGAATGGCTAGAAAAAGTTGCCAGTATCGGTGATACGGTAAATCGTAGCGTATTTAAATTGGCTACTACGGTATTTGCGGGTTAGCCATAAATGTGCCAGTACTTCGATACGATTACATTCTTAACCGCAACGAATGAAGCTGGCTTTTATTTATGTATATTTAAGGGTACCTTTAATACAAAGTATCTTGTTATTTTACGAGGTTAAAGTACCTGACCAAAACGTCAGTGAAATTTTTAACAAATTAAGTAGTGATTAGGATGAGCTGGACTCTTTCGCAAAGGATTGGCCTACAATCGCACTAGACCTCGAAATGTGGAAGAAAGGAAGGGAGGCCTTTGCCCTGCAGTGGGACAATATAGGCTTATAATAATTTCTTTTTTTTTTTCTAAGGAGTATTTAAAAATGTAAATAATTTGTAAAAGTATAAATAAAATATATATAATAATAATATAGGCTTATATTAATAATATAAGTAGTGATTTGGTAAAAGCTTTCGACAGTTTTTTTTCTTAGACAGCGCAACCCGCAAGTTTTTCAAACAGTTTGTTCCATGGTCATCATTTACACGCTGGTTAAGCAAGTTGTTGACAATTTCCTCAATAGAAAACTTATGATATCAAAGAAATTACGAACTCAAAGAGCTTTACTGTGTATTTCTTTTTACGACAGTCCTAAAAAAGTTAACGTAACGTGCACGAATTCGCTGACGATCGCTTCATTCTATCTCACTAATAGTCAATTTTATTGCTACGAACACAATTTTTGACCAAACCTGACTGTGACAATAGTTCATTAAATTCAGTTTTAAAGGTTGAAACCGCGGCGCAGTCATAATTTAAATTTTAACAGCTTTATGTCATTCGAATTCATTTTGTAGAAACTTTTAAGGCCTTATGTAATCAACTGAAGCCATAACTGTCGTGTGGATGAAAAACGTTCATTCGTTTCGTTCATCATTCTTCGTTCCCACGCGCAGGGGTGTTAAAAGCCTCTATTATAATAATCTGTGTTGCCACCAAGATAATTCTTAATTAGTATCTTTGATTTATTATGTGCTCTTAATACGGGCGTCAAAGATTTAAATTAAGAATGAATTTTCTCGTCAGCCTGTATCTATCGGTACTGACATTTTCATAACGACTGTAAACCTTTTCGGTGCAATTAGGACACCCACTTTACGCTACCAATGTTACCATTACAAAATTTCAAATGGCTTTCGTAATGGTTTATTTTACTGGGTTCTGCCTCGTTTAATAGCTTGTTTGACTTATGAGGCAGATAAAAAATTCCATCGCTCCTATCTTGGCGCTATTTCTCCACACTTTCCTCTCATAATACATCATTAATTGATGTAATTAAAATTCGAATACACGTCATTATCGGCTCAGCATTTCTGTAGCTACTAGTACCATTGACACTGACACAATTTTGTTTTTTTAGGTGTTTAGTGTAACGGCGTGGTACAAATTGTTCCCAGGTAGTTGTTACCTCGGCTTGTCAGGTAAACAACAATCAGCGGTATACCGTAAGAAGATAATAGTCACGTAACTCACTCGCTTCTCGGACGAGATGAAAGTCTCATTTATCAGCGACACGTACAAGAATTTGCCTTCTAAAAGAGATTATTTGACCGATTAAGTGGCTAAGTGAAATTAGTTATAGTTCTTGTAGTGTAACTGTTGTTTTAATTAGGTATTTGGAGTAAGTAGAGCTGGTATAGAACGGTCTATACATAATATACAATACTACAGTCATCTTTGGTTTATTTTTATGTGAATGATAAGTTGCTGCTTGTAGCCCAATTAAAACACGAAGTTACATTCATTATAACTAGTAAAGGGTTACCATAAACAATAAGTGTTAACATTTATTGGTTATGGTAACCCTTTACGTTTATAGTTTCAACACTTTTATTTATTTTGGTTATGCATAATAAAATAGGGGCTCCTCAACACTTTTGAAAAAAGTTTTATTAATTGAATATCTCGATACATTGGATAAAATCCTAAATTGTTACATCACTTCTATCACTGAAATACAGAATCCCTTTAATCAATTTAAAACCCATTAATAATATCCAATCACAGAACAGAATACATTAACATTATTTAAAATTAAATTGATAAAACAAACAAAAGAAATTGATATACAATCGATAACTACAAGTACAAATACGTATACATACATGCGTATAATGCTGCTCATTGTTTCTTCTAATACTTTGTACAATGATACAATGGCCGAGTGGGCAGTGTTGGGCAAAAATGCTCACATTGTGAATGAAGCAAGATGGTCTAGCGATTGAGCAATATGACATAAATAAAGAAAACCAGATCTCAAAGACCTGTGAACTGATCTCTCAGCTTTTACAGCGCTTTAAAGCAAACGGTCTTGTAGAACTGGCAGCGCATTCCAAGTTGTCGATAGAAACTACTTCAAAGTGAACGCTAAATGAGAAAACAGTTGAAGTTTGAAGCAAAGCAATAATTTACAAAGAAGCAACGCTTTACTTGATTGGAAAGGATGGAAGATGGCTCCTTCCTCATGAATAACGCAAACTTTAATCAATCCATAGCGAAAATGGTGATTTTACTCAGCTCTGAACTTTGTTTTGTAGATTATGCAACTTTGAGGACAATCAAGCGAACAAAAGACCTTCTTCAGAGATTGCCACAAGGCAGCAGAGGTACTACCCAATATCTAGCACTGAAATCTTTCGGCTGAAGTTACGATGATTAGGAAGTACTAAGATGTCAAAGTCTAAACTAAAAGCATTATGTTACATAACATAATCCCTAAAGGGTTAGGCAGAGGTGTACCTAATAGTACCTACACTCACATTTCGCTAGTTATTTCGAGGTTAGTCCTATAGTTGTGAGCCAATTATCATCATCTGGGCACAATTCCAAACTCTGTGTCTGCGACTGAGAAGTCCTTGATGGAGAAACCCAATATCAATTTACCCAACCTGGGAATCGAACCCATGAGCTCATGCTCAGCAGTCGTGCTTGCGACCACTAGACCAAAGAGGCAAATATCACAATTTTATCAAGTGAAAATCGAACCAGCAGCTTAATAAAGCACTTAACTCTGCACGAAGCCTTCTATCTTTCTAATTAAAACATATAGTTTGAAACGCGTTTCAATAAAAGCGAAATGAGCTGTAATGAAGAAATAATAGCTGGTGATTTGCTACGGCATGTTAGCTAGAAGACGTGACCAGAGAAAGTAGGACCAGCGCGAATTTATCAAGACCTGGGGTGGCGGTTATGGCCGTTATGTAACTATAGACTGATCTATTTTAAAACCTAGATTATTATTTCCTTAGAAGAATCACGAAGCATCTTTGGAGTCTTTAAACACTTAGATAACCACAGAATTCTGTAGAAATATCATTGCAAAAGCTGCCATCTAGCTGTATAAGTAAGTAGACGCCATAAAAAGATTCCGTAAAACGTTTTAAAATTGAACTGACCCGTAAAATTGAAATTTCCTGTAATGGAAAACGGTTCTAATAGCGACCTCTTCACAACTTAGAACTTTTATAACGAAAAGAAATGAAGAAGAACTACAAGTTATTTTATTTCTGATGTTGAAATGACATTCGAGATTAGCCAAAGTTAACGGCCATGTTATGTTAGTTTGGACAAATAACCTGATACCAAATAAAAATGTAATTGAATAAACCATTAATCAATTATATCTAGAGCATTTTATTATGGCTTCGTTGAAGTTACCCATTACCCAATAGTATGTTTATTTGCATCTGATCTGATAATAAAGTTTTATGGGGCCGTGTACCATTACCGTAAGTAATACGCCTTCAACCAAACTGCCTTTCAACTCATATATAATAAACTAGCTTTTACCCGCGGCCTCGCCCGCGTGGATGTCGAAAAATATCCAGTTACTTAAATTCATCCCCCTTTTTAACCCTTCGGGGGTAGTATTATCAAAAACGCTGAGATACGTATAAATTAATTTTCAATCGTCAGCCTAAACACAAAATTTGAAGATCCTAACTTCAAAACTGACAGACTTTCATACAAACTTCCATCCCCAATTTTACCCCTTTAGGGGTGGAATTCCCAAAAATCCTTTCGTAATGGAGACCTTCTCTTCACAAAGAACACACCCTCCAAGTTTCATGTCTCTAGGACCAGCGGTTTGGGCTTTGTGTTGATATATCACCCAGTCAGTCAGTCAGTCAGTCAGTCAGTCAGTCAGTCAGTCAGTATTCTATTTCATATAAATATATAAAACACGTTATTTTCACGTTTTACGCTCAAGTTAAAGCGTTTCTATTGCTGTTTCAAGTATTCCCTTGTTGATTTAACTTGTTCATTATAGTTTAAAATATATTGCCTCACCGACTTGCAAAATAATGGGGAACAAATCACTTTTGGCAGGAATTAATGCCTCTGGTGGGAGTCACACAAAAGTTAGTCGTCGAACCTAATATCCATCACTGTTTATTGTGGTCCGCTTTGTTTTAAAAACATAAATCACTGCGTTCTTCAAGCGTCCACCATTTCACGCGTTCACCATTTTTAAAGGGCATTACTGGACCTGTAGAAAAGTTTTGACCATTTAGTTAGAGGAGGCCGAAACCTTTGATTTTTCTTCCTACTTCATATTAAATTTTATTTAAAAATTAATAAATGTGCTCACGGAAACACATTTAAATAACTTACGAGATTTACGCCACGTCTAGTAAGTAACTTTTTTAATATAAACTAATCATGTTATAGTGTTATTCTGTGAGCACAGGCCAACTTAAGCCCACTATACACAGCTAATGGGGTCACAGGGGTCAGTTCGCGTGATTCTCGCTATAAAATTACGTTTTTGTCCAGATTTACCGCGCCACGATACCCCCTTAAATGGGGGTCATGATTAACTGCACGACATTAATAAAGTTTAATAAGTTCCCCCAAGCTTCTTGCAACGAGTCCATTCGCGGTTACTGTTACTCTATATTAAGGATCCCTATCTCAATCGATATCTTCATGAAATTATCAAGAATAGCCATCGATACATTTTGCGAACAATGTTATTATTATCTGGTGTTATCGTCTGCTTCTATTTGTGTAGATAGTAAAATGTCTGTTTTACTGAAATACCGAGCACCTCATTAGATACACGGACAGCCGATTTGCTTTAGTACATTATTGATGTGAATGAAAAATCAATAATATTGATAGCCACGAGGCCAGAGCGAGGCCATGTTTTTTACATTACACCCATCACTAAACCTGTAACCCCGATAAAAATAAAATAAACTACTTAAACCGAACTCTTACGCAGCAGAAAACCTCATAAGATCACATTATGTTAATCTCGGATTTAGTTAACACCTCCCAATATAGGATTATAGGCCGTTAATCCCAACGCAAGTACTCGTCCGACTTCCTACGTTTTCAGTTTAGTAAATTGATCCTTGGGTATTATTTACACCATAAACAATTTGCTTGTTTTTTTTTTTGTTAGTTACACACCATCAGACTTTATTCGTTGAGGTCATAAATTAGTAAATTAGTAATAAAAGTTTATGAGGAATAAGGTGGGGAATAGGATAGCTGCGGGCTGGGAACCCTGACCCGCTATCTTAACAAATCGATCGCCAGCGCATAATGTTACGTTGTTACGAGATTGTATATTAGAATTTATAATAAGCTCGAGACCGCGAGGCTATCTGTCGGCGCGAGGTTCACGTCCGCTCCTCACACACTCAGTGTTATGATAATGGGGTTCCGTGACCAAAAGGGAACAACGCTCTATTACGCGCTGCACCGGGGTCGGTCGCGGTCGCTCGGACGACATCGTGCGCCTTCCATTTTTGCCGCGTATCTCCCGCTGTTAGGCACCAAAGCCCCAGGACCGACCGACCGCTACTTCCCACTTCAAAACGAAAACACTCATAAATAATAATGACAAATGATATTCCACTATGATCGCAGTACTCGTTACCATTTCTGGTATAGTTCACGCCTATAACTTTTTATGGGAATGCTGTGCCTTTAAATAGATTGTAGTCACAATCCAAGTTACCTGCTTTGAGGTTTAACTCCAAAATGTTTTCGTCTACCTGGACGAACATAGCTTTCTTCGAGAATACACATTACCATACCATAAATGTCAAGGATAAACGGACTGTCAGATGATTTAAAGCTAAATTCTCGGTTCGCATGGACTCAGAGATAATGATACCTTAATTGCGTTCCTGTGCTTTCCCGAATGATCGAATTGCAGTAATAGCTCTCTGTCTGCCCGAAATGACTTTAATTGGCGTCGGGAGAGGGGAATATTTCAATAGACTTTGTTATTATTGTTCAGAAAGTAATAATTAAGTTGGCTTGCATGTTTATGGAGGAAATTGTAGTTTTATTAGTAGTGTTACGACATTTAGGTGTGTATCAAAATGTTGTCGATATCTAGGGCTAGATGTAGTGTAGTTCACAGTCCGCGTTGAGCACGCGACAAGATTTAGTGTCGCAGGCGGCGGGCGTTCGCGTCAGACAAATATTTCACCTTGGTCGCGGCGCCACAAGGAAACACCGATGTGACGCAGCGCGCACTGAAACTTGCTCGCGCTAAATCAAACTCCAAGGGCCTTTACGTCCACATTCGTCTTCCAGATCCACCTCTAAAACACTGCTCCCCACAGTCCCTACCGACAAGCAATAAGTTTTACTGCTGAATAATTGCCTCTCTGACATTTGGACAATATTAATAGCCCTCGCATACCGAGCCTATACATTCTCTAGTCCAACTTCAAATACAAAACAAAATATTTTCCAATACCGTAAAATCTGGAAAACGTTCGTCTGAACAGAAATCCGATACATATCAGTTTCGTCGTGTCTATTTCCTTCCGCAATATTTTCTTGGCGAAATGTTTATCCGAAAGTTCCGAAGTTAGACATGTTCCATGTTAACGTGCCAGTGAACTTGTTGGTTGTTGGTGTTACTTACACAACTGCAGCGCACTAGATAACACACCAACAGACAACACGAGAATGGGTTTACTTTAGTCCGCCGGCCGGATTCAGTTTTAAAATAGTTATGCCACAGTTCAAGGAATACGAGAAAACTAACACCGGTTTCGTAAATGTTTTGAACCACTTAAAGAAATAACTGGTATCTATTAACCTATTGGGAATGATAACTTTCTGTAACGAAATACAATAAATTTTGAGTTAACGTAAATAATAAATTACCACCAGCAAATAATATAGTTTTGTAACTCAGTATGAGTTACGGTCACAAGTTATTTGCTGTTATTTTATCGCACAATACTGATTCGAGATTAGAAACGCAGGTTGCGTATGAAATTAAAATAAAATTGAGTTGATAGCATGATAGCATCCCTAAACGAGTTATTACGGGCGAGCCATAAAGAGCGCGTACTTCCTGGTCGGCACACAGAAGCGGCGGTATGATTTCATAACTCGAATTTCCCTTTCGCAAGGCTTGCTAGGTTTGTGGTCGAAGCTGATCCCAAGAATATCACGGAGATACGGTCAATTTATAATTTAATGCCCGCTTCGCTCGCTCCCGACATAATCGTACGAGTGGATACACGGACGTGGACCTAACTTTTGATTTCAGCTATTCGAAGTATGATTTAGTGAGTTATGCCTGGATAATGAAGTGGGTCGCACCAAGATCTTGTTTCCAAACTTGTCGCTGTTGTTTGTCGAGTTGGTTCTGTGATTCAACTTAGAGTAACTTGGTATTGAGGGTGAGGACAGAAACTTCGTCTCTGTATTTCTTTTTTGGGGTAAGTCTCCTTGTGAGTGTGTTGTGAAACACTGCAAAGCCTTCATTAGGATGGCAGAATGATTTAAAACTTTATAAGTTGGTAATAGTTTCTTCCTTATTATTTCCTTTATATATCTTTACAAATCATTTACATTTTTAAATATTGTTATGAAAAAAACAGTATAAAAAACATTTAAAACTATAAAAAAATTGTAACCTACCGGTATCGAGAACAGGGTCCAAGCTACCGGCCGGTCAGGGCTCCAGAGAGAGGTACCTCCTAATAATACGAGCCGTGTCCAGGAGTACCACTCTTCCTTTAGTTATTAGTCAGACTAAGTAGTTCATCCAATTCTTTGAACGTAAGTATCGGCTATTGCTCGACTGCAGTTTCCAATATTTTCTATTTCTAAACCGCTGGACGCGCCTCCTTATTGATTCTCTTTGAACGAAGTATTGGTATCGTTCACAGTTGCAAAAACTCCCATGGGAAAATCTTTGAGACTATGTTTTTCAACTGCATTCCTACCAATCAAAGAACTCAAAGCCGTACCAAAACTAATCGCATTTGCATCACTTAAATTTAAAATCTGAGGGTTAATTAAAACGTCAAATTTGAAGAGTTAGGTTAGTTACGTTCACACGGCGGCACATCAAGCTATACATAACCAGTATAACCTGACTTCGCTTTGTATCAGCTTCCCGTACGATGAGAGATCGGCTTAGGCCCATACTCCACCAAAGCAGAGACGAGCGGAGAGGAGAGGAGACGTGAGGAAACCGACCAATCAAATTGGTTGAAATGGACATAGCGTCTCTCGTCTCTTTTGTGATTGGTCGAATCTAGCACATCTCCTCTCCGCTCCGCCCGTCTCCGCTTTGGTGGAGCCCCGGCCTTAATTTGGTTATGCATAGCTTGATTGGCCGCCGTGCTTACATAAACTCGCTCTTTTTTCACTTGGGGGTAGCTAGTAGCGACACTACAGAATGCGATCTGCTATGATCGTTACATACTTCTTTTGCTCTGTCCACGAGACAATATCTGATCATAAAAGCAACCCGGTTGCGAGTACTCCGCATCTGAAGAACATCACTAAATTCAGTGTTTGTCCTCCTATAGACCGATCGCTTGAATGAGTCCTCCGCCTTGCCCCATCAAAGGCACGTTAAGCGTCCACAAAGTTCTAACAATATCCCACAGGTTATTTGCTTTACAATAAACATAATCCACGCATGTAGGTATTACGATACTAATTGAACCAATACATGATCAACCTTCAGAATATTCCATTTAAATTGATACCTTCGCGATGATTCATTAAAGCGGTCGGTCTATAACTTCCATTAGAAAAAAAAGAAGTTTGGTCGGTATGGGAACATTCGTCCAGTTTTGAGCCTTATCTTACTCACTTTTGTGACTTTATCATACCCTTGAAATCTGCCTAGCCTTTATTATATTCTATGAAACAATTCCTCATGCACCTTGTCTTTCCAGGATGACCTTCGCCTTGGCGCTGGTGGTGGTGTGGTGGGCGATCGGCGTGCGCGCCGGCGAGCCGGTATTCGACCCCAGCACCCTGATGCGGCTGGTGCTGGTCCCGGCTGACGTGCCCGTCGGCTCCGTCATCTACCGCGTGCGCGCCTCCGACCCTGACTTCGATTATCCGCTGCATTTTGAACTTATTGGTAAGGAGATGGATCACTAAGAATATTTTCACTAATGAAACTTAACGCGAACAGCGTATCTGCTGCTGCTCAGAGCTATCGCTTGTCAGTGTCATGATGTCTTTAGAATATTACGTTACGTGTCTCCACCAAAAAACCCAAACCAAACAAGTAATTTTCTTCCAGACGATTTTGAATTCTAGAGATAAGTCGCCAACTAGAATCTACAGTACACTCTATGTTATCTTATTGATAATCCAAATCATCATGTTCTTTTAAACTATATTTTCTGAGATCTAACTAAAGACAAAGATAAGACTAAAAGACGGACTGGTCCTACTGTAAGATCCAAAGAATTTGACCTTGAAACAATCTGAGCAGACAGTATCCAATTTGTTCTGTCTTAGCGTACTTCGAAAAGACAAAATAAATGCTATATTTCGTAACCCAATATCACGAAGTCCGGAAGAAAACAAAGCGTTATTGCATTCCATTAGACGGGATACCCGAGAAGTTAATTTGTCATTGATTTGCGGAAACCTTTGCAAACAATTTCTTACGCTATTATGGAGGAAACTTGAGATTTTTTACATTGCTTTATACAAAAAGCTTTAGCTTCATAAAGAGTGGGTATTGTTAATGGAATAAGCCATTTTGATGCTTCTCCAATGGCGTAAACAATTATTGGCGTTATCGTTCAGATTGAGTGTGGATCTAAAACTAAACGTTTGACGCAAAAATGCTGAAATATCTTCAACCACCATCTAAGGCACACGTTGATCAAAAGTAACCAGCTACAAAGTCAGAACACCTATGATCAACAAGAATGTCATATTAGTACTTCAATAACGATGGGCCTTAAAGTATAGGTTATGGATATATACCACATCTATTATTCTTATCGATCACTCAAGAAGTCCATGTTTAAAACGCTAACCTAAAACTTCATTTCATAACCTATCTCTCCCTTCATTCAGGTCAAATGGGTCGCCTAGACATCGGTGTGGAAACCCTCCCATGCACTCGCTACAACTCAGTGTGCCAAGCCAACATCATCCTACTCCGAAGGTTGGAGCCCGGCCGTTACGTTGACTTCAGGCTGACGGTGCGCAATACCAGGGGGCGAAGCACCCGGATAGCGTGCTCCGTCACAGGGACCAATGCCACGACGCCCAGGGACACCATTTTTCCACACCAGCCTGCGATCATTTTGGTGCCAGAGGTGAGTCACTTCTTGTTCGTCTTCTCTCTCATATTGGTATGCATTTTTAAGGCGGGGGTGAATAGTAGGTGAATTCTGGAGAATCTCTGGTCTATTTAAACCTGTCATTAGCATGTTCAATTGCACTGGCTACGAGATCGCTTGTGGGTCTCTTTCTTACTACATCAATCACAATTTTGGCTAGTTGAATTTCCTTGCGAGGTTCAAATGATTTATGAGAAAGCCATGGTGAATGCTGACGGAAAATACTTATGATTTATGTTTTAATAACTAAATGATTTAACGAGTCCTTCACCTTAACTCCATCTAAATACCACTTAAATAAACTATGAAGGTATCCCGAGAACTAAACTATGAAGGTAATTGAAATACCACAGTACCTCTTCAATATGCATAAATTCTTTAAATTATACACTTACGAAGTGTAATGCCTCCGTTAAATTAAGTGTAAAGCATAATAGAAAATTACTTTTCGCAGCCAATTTCGTTAAAGAGAGGTTGCAAACATTAAGTATTAGAAGTTTATCACTTCAAATGATACATGATGGTTCATTACACTTGCATGAGGCTGGTAATAAAGTAAAAGTAGTTATATTAAAACTGTCGTTGGGTATAAAGATGTTCATTTGCATAGTCCAGTTATAATGGCGGATTTACGTGGAAAAAGCACCTGTCGGGGTTCGTGGCAACAAATGAGGCGCCGAGAGCGTGCCTCGGACGCGTGACGTTGTTGATTGATGATGATGATGACGTCCATGCATTCTGGCACAAAGGACGTCTGCCAGATATCAGAATTAACATTACTCTAGAGATATGTTGTAGTAAGGATGTAACTGAGAAGTAGAATGGAAGCATTGGTTACGTCGATATAGTTTTAATTGTTTCTCTCGTAATCTTTTTCTTGGAGTTTTTTCCCATAGTTTTAACACACTCAATGTGTGTTATATAACACTGTAATTACCAGTCTATCTGCAAACTTTCATTTTTACACGGTAGTTCCTTTTAGTGCAAATAACAAAATAAAGCCATTTTAACAAATTGTTATTTTTACAGGACGCCAAACGCGGTACCGATCTCGAGATAGTAATCGCGAGAAAAAACCCTGTAACGCCGAAGCCTTTGGAACTCGAACTTTGGGTAAGTAAACTAAGTAATTTACATTTTAAAGGAAACACGATACGGAGCGATGATTAGGGGTTAGCTAATGATATTTTCCGCTGCGTCGTGTTTGACACGCATTTCGCAGTAACCACATAATGAAGTTTCGCTTCACGTTAATAGGGATCATTTTCACAGCGTTATGGCTGACTCGGGATACGCCTTTGCGAAACTCATTTACGCTTTATGTGGTCGGACCCAAACGTTACGTATAGTGCAAGCTGACGAACCAGCTCCCACAAAATTTGAATAGGCAATCAATCTCACAAAATTACAACGGGAAAGTCTCTCAAAATCATGTAATAATACGTAATATGTAACGTTGCCTTTCTGACAACAATATCAGGTCTCGACAACTTGATGATCGTGCGAAATAATCTAATTTACGTTACAATTATAATTGCGAACACAGTAAAGTACCATTTCCAAATGATAATTGTGACAACAAAAACGCGTTGAAAGCACAAAAAGTTAATAAGGTTTTCGCCCTAATTTGCTCAATTTACAGTAACAACATAATGCTCTTACAGCGATTTATGCCTCATTTTTTATACAGTTATAGATCTATTCATCTACGGAGCAGAACCGACTGTTAGGGTAATCGCTAAGCTGCAACTAGTTGGTTTGAATACCTTATTTCGTGAATGAGTTCACATTAGGCTGCTACTTAATAGTGTATTGTGGTGTATTTCGCGATGGGCCATCATCAAACGGGATGCAATTACCGGGCATTAAGACCTAGGCGTGTTAAAATTCTCACAGACCCGGAGAATGGCTAGCACCCGCAGTACCCGCCCTCGAGGTCGTTTTACAGGCTTAAATGCTATAATAATGGAGATCGTGTCTTTACATGTGGAGTAATTTTAGAGCGTCGGTTGTGGGCCGGGTAACGTCCAGTTGAGAGGATAAGTGAATTTATTTTATCGGTACCGACCCCTATTTCTGTAATGGGTACATAGTCTTCGGTAAGTAAGCTGTGGGAAATAATATTGTTATTAGTTTCGAGGGGATCTGGGATGGCATGTCTTCAGAAATGTTAGAGATACATGTTGCTAGATATTTGCTCCATTATTTTTGTATTATAAAACTAACTTTTACTTTGTCCCCCTAAAATTAACCCTTAAGTTACCTTGGCCATTAAAAAAGAGATTCTGTTAAAGCAAAACTTTTTGTTTTCTTAAAAATTTTCTTATTATAAACATAATTAATTATAAGTGGTCTCGTGTACACCTGTAATTAATTACGTTTTGTCCTGCTTGAAAAATGACCTGTTTAATTACATTTTTTATCCACAGGGATCACCGCTCTTCGCGATCCGGCAACGTCGCGTGTCGGCTGAAAACACAGAAGGGACCATTTTCCTAGTTGGACCACTAGACTTCGAGGCCCAGTCTATGTACCATTTGACACTTCTAGCCGTGGTAAGAAATGCGTTTATTCAAATGAACCCTATTACCCTAATTAGGGTTAATTATTCCAAGTCCCTTACGACATCAAGCTCGCAATCTGGTACACTAATGATCAGTATTTAAATTGTAATTAATTATGCCAAAACAAGTGCGATGGATTTTGCGGCTTGCTGTGGTAAAACCAGGTGTTTTATGTGAAGCTATGCTTAAAATTAGACATGTTTTAACGAGATTCCTTTTATGATGTCATTATTTTTGTTTTTGTTATTTTTTGTTTGTATTTTTAACTGACTTTAAAAAAAGGAGCAGGTTCTTTCGGAAGTCGGTGGCAAAAAAAGATTTTGAAACAAACAAAGTCACCGACTTCCGAAAGTAAAATTATTTTAAACTTATTAGTGTTTTTTTTGGAAGTCGGTTTTTTTTTTAATTGGATCGTATGAGTTGTGATTTTATTTAAAAACAAAGTGTCATATTTGAGGAGGTTCAAAGTGAACTTTTCATAATATTACTTCGGGATTTAGTTTTCATTACAACGTAACCATGTATGCATACGTAGGTATATATAGATATCTATAGTTTAAAATGCCGCACCCTTTTAGCTTACTCACATTATTATAGTGTTTAGCCAAAAGGGTTAATCTCAGAAATTACTGAAGGGATTTTAGTAGGGTTTTCATTACAGCTTAGAGCGCTCTAGAGGAAATATTTTCGTAAACGCAAACGCAAACAGGAAACACAAAAAGGAATTTTGTTAAACGATAAATGAAGACTAGCTAGGAAACGAGATGATTAAGAAGCACTTTAAAAAATACGGAGTAATAGTACCTACTTAATTATAATATTTCTACGTTACATACGGAACCAAAGCTTCCTGTAGTCGAGCGGAGCACACCCGTAGAACTCTCGAAATGGGCACTGTTGGATTTCCTACCCTCGGTTCAGCGACGAGACTTGAAAATCCAGTGCGTGGTAAAAAAAACGCGTAAAAAAGCTTCCATGCGAACGTGTGTTTACATACCTTAAAATTTTTTCCATCTTGTTAGGTATTGATTCATTTTAAGATCGCTTAAAATTTAATGGATATGTTAAGACTAACTTCCTGCCTCGTTGATCTAGTGGTCGCAGGTGCGACTGCTGAGCATGAGGTCCTGGGTTCGATTCCCGGATCGGGCAAAGTGTAATTGGGTTTTTCGGTTTTTCATCAGGAATTTGGATTTGGGCCCGGTTGATGGCAATAGGCTCTCCCCCTATTACTATTAGGTATACCTCTGCCTAACCCTTCTGGGATCACAGGCGTGATGTTACATTATGTTAAAACAACTATTAAGTCTAATGACTTCAAATTCCCGATTAAAGTCTTTTTAATATTCATAGGAAGTTAATCGACAACCTTTATTACATCATTTAGTCACAATCTTGCATAGTAATACGTTTTAATGACAATTACTGTACTATTGAACATTAAAGGATTATAATGTTAAACTGTATAATGCAACACTTGTTCCTTTAGAGGTGTAAAACGTATGATTAAAATTCTAATCAGTATAATAATACATTGGAACTAAAGTGTCTAGGACATTTGGACACGGGTCAGTACACCCTGACAATGCTGACAACGTTGGATCAAGATCGTTTAGTCGCCATACTCACAATATCATGATGCGAGCGTGTACACACATAAATGAAAGAAAGTATCGGTCGCGTAGCTCGCCGACCGCTCTGTGCGTAAAATACCTAAATTCGCGTAACACCTCTTAAGACTGAGCACCTTCCAGTCAGATATACATACTTAGGTTACTCAAACAGACACAATAATGATGACTGAACCATGTGTTGTGGTTGATTTATTAAGTTAGACGAGGTAAGTACTGCTAAATTTCTGCGGAATCCTGATGATATTCAATCTGTTGAACCACTGATACAATGACCGCTTCTGGTAAACGCCATCGTACGCCCAAGTTAAAAAGAAAAAAATACAATTTTCAAACATGGAACCATGTATCATCCCATGACCGTAGTTATTCTTTTTTATAGGTATTAGTCGAAGCAGTGACAGTTTGTAATAAACTAGAAATATTATCCATTTCATGGTCATTTTACCTTCGAAAGTGCCTGTAATAGTCTAATTGAAATAAATGCTTTGAGTTTGAGTTTGCCCTCAATGATGTCTTGATAACGTCATGGCTGCATCATCGGAGTTCGCGTAACTGAATTTTAATACTTGCACGGACTGAACAGGTCCTCTCAAATCTGTGTGGTTCTTTCTTCAAAAGACCATCTCAGACACTAATCAGCGTAGTCCTCTTGTGAGTCCTAGATTATGACTGGACCTTAAACTGTGACCTCTGAGTTTGCTTCGGCCGTTTCTTCTCAGAGTGGTCAGGTTAGAAACACCGGCTCCAGCTTGTTTTTTTTTTAAATGACGTTTAAAAGTGTTTGTAAAAACCTATTTGGAAAATAAACATAATTTATCATTTTGGTTTTCGCATTAATTTTTTTGCCTTCGACACTCTAAGAAGAATGATTTAAATAAATATTATTCAATTCTCACCACCCGTTCGGAAAGCGCAAGCCTTTTCCCCCAACAATGTTCCTCAAACACATTGCCGATTTTATTGACCCATAGTTTAGCTAGACGGCTATAAGGTAACGTGGGAGTGCACACATTTATCGATTAAAAGTCGGCCTATAAAATAATACAAACTGAAACTCAGTTCATACCGCAGCGTGGTCTTAGTCTAGGGGTGCACGATACTTGCATTTGTATCGATACTTTGGATCGCAACTATGTGATACTATTTTGGGATGGTACTGAATGGGTTCAAACCGATTCTCCCAATATCGAAACGTATCGTATCGCCCTCATTGCTACTTGCATTACAAAAGTTTCGATACAAATGCAAGTATCAGATCGTACTTATTAATCCAATATTTTTTTTTTTTTTAATTGACTGACCATATAGTTTAGGACTATATTGTCACGCACGATACGATCCATTGATTTCGATACTGGTACTTTTACTTAAGCATTTATCGTAATCGTTTGTAAATATCGAAGTATCGTATCCTGTTGTATTTAAAATAAGGGAGTATCTTGTTGTACTGATACTGTAAAATATCGGAACGGATCGTGCATCCCTATCTCAGTCTAAGAATAGAACCCATGTTGTTCTGTGGGTGTTCTTACGAGGGAATTAAAGGATTTATAACAGGTGGATAATGCGGGATAGTACTGGATAAGAAGCACCTAGGTACTTTTATTGTGACAATATTGGAGACTTATAAACCGAAGTGCTTGGAATGTTATTGTCGTGCATTTGCTCACTTATAAAAGCATTTTCAATGGCTTTCAGCATAATAAGTGACATTTATAGAGGATTTATTTGCTTCTTAAGACGCTTGCAATATCTTACTAAAAGCAAGTAGAAGCTTTAATCAAAATTTTGAGGGTGCATTCTGAAGGATGGCAACGTTGCAAATAGTTGTTATAACTAATTCTCAATAGGAACATTTTGATATCTATTAGCGACGTCAGGCCTAATAAATACAGCATGCGATTCCCGTAAACCGTTTGAAGCAAACAAAGATATTTTTTTTAATCGGAAGAATTAAAAATTAACATCCACGTTATTTGACTTCCAGGATCCCTACATAGAACTAGGCAAGGATACCCGCAACATCGCAGGCTTAGAAGTAGTCGTGGTTGTCCAAGATGTGCAGGACATGCCCCCAGTCTTCACCGCTGCTCCTCCGATCACCCACTTGCCACGGCAAGTGGCTCCAGGGGACATGGTCGTCAGGGTTCGGGCTGAAGATGGGGATAAGGGAGCTCCGAGGCAGATCAGATATGGTCTGGTGTCTGAAGGGAACCCGTTCACGCCGTTCTTTAACATCAATGAGACTTCGGGTGAGTTGATCCAGATTTTTTTAGCGTACACCTAGTTACTAGTTTGTAGGATTTCACTAATAATACCGCCATGTAAATCCCAATTAAAGCTTCCCATAAAATTTATTTATCACACTCAACATCATCACATCATTCAGATCATTCGAGTCCTTATAGAAATTCCAGCGATAAAATATTTTGAGTTGTACCACCAACATTATTATTATTATGAAATTCATTTATTCAGGTAATTACGCCCATCGCCATTTATCACAGTATAATCACACTTCAAACAAATATTCATAGCATACACACAATTTAGAGAAAGTAAAATAAATTACAATACGCATAGAATTGACTCAAATACAATGACATACAATTAAAATTCACTCAACTCAATTAAAATTCAATCAAAATGCAATACAATTAAAACACAACAAAATCAATTAAAACCCAGAATAATAATATTATAAAATTTATTTTTATACATGCTCAACTTCACTAATATGCAATTTTTAATTATCAATTTACCCGTTTATTCGCCAAACGTGGCGATTCAGAAAATGTTTTAGTAATATTACGTATCGGAGCCTAACTAGTAATATGACTGCATAATTATGTAAAATATATAAGAAATATGCGGAATCTGTCTAAGATTTCATAATAGTCGTGAATAAGAAACAATGGGTATTGTAAGTTAAAAGCCTATAAAGTTTAAATTATCATATTTTTAATGTAAGTAGTCGTAATAAAAACAGCACCTCTCATTTACATAAACTCATTTTGTATCCGATTCTCATTAACAGCAACGTAAAAGCTTTTTTAATTAATTAATAAAATCTTGAACGTTTCCGGCGTTTTATCCGAGAACCTTTTAACAATGGACCTCAAAGATTTCCAGTTTAACCATTAATTTACATTCTACGTAAATATGGTATTTTGTGTAAATTACTCCGTTTTAGATTTAAACCAAAATGAGGGTAGAATTCGCTTTACCGGATATTAAAATGCTGCAGTTACCCTGGCGCTAATTTTACACAAAGATTATTCAGTTACGTGTTAAGGGTCAGTGACATTTTAATGGCCAGCACTTTTTCAGCCTGTTTATTAAAAACTAGGTGAGTCGTATATTTCTTCGCAATTTATGATTTAACAAACGCTGTGGTGTAATTTCGTACTTTTTCTTAGACTAGCTGATAAATGTTGTCATTTGGGTCTAAAGACTCTGTGAAAAAAAACTGTTTAGTGGTATACGATTTATCCCAAAACTCAAATACAAAACATGTAAAGGTCAAATATAGGTACTTAGATATTTCGAAGTACTTAACCTGCCAACAGTTCATTAACAGTTATCAGCAAGCATGTACATCCAGTAGGTCCATGTATGTCAGAGTTCAAGGAATTTCATTCTAAATAAGAAATGAAGAAGTCAATATTTCCTAGTCCAAAAGTAAAATTTGGGTTACTAACCGACCAATATGTCCCAAAACATCCGGTAAACTGAGAATTTATTAATTCTAAGTTTACTGCCAGATAAGGAGGTCGTGAAAGAAGTCCTAACTCGCGTTCTGAATAGTCTACAGCCCACTTTAGCTAAACACGGCCTTGATAGTGTTGCTAACTTAGTTTCCGAGAATACTAGAACTTGGTTTTTACCGTGTTTCCAGTAGGTCAGTGAAGTTTTTCATACGTTTCTTTTTTCCTGATAACATCGGTACATCCGTCGAGCGTCCGGCTTCCGTAGGATATCCTACTTCCTTATCGCTGGACGGCATGCCCCCTTATGGCCCACTTGCTACCACTGCCCGCAACCTTGCGTGACCCACTTTACTTCTATAACACTATCAGATTTAGTTTGCAGTCATTTCCCACCAAACTTCCATTTTATGGCATCAAATTTAATAGCGAAAGTTTGTTGTTTGAGTGTAACAATTAACGTGTAGACAAACTGGTTGGATATAAGTTGTGCTTTGTATATACAGGGTGGAGACGACAATGCGACAATAAATTAAACTGTATGTAACTCATGACGTTCCCAGTCTGCATACAAAAATTCAATCGAAAATTACTGGATATTTTCGATTGAATTTTGTATGCAGTTTATTCACAGGACGTTATTTTTCATTTTTAGCATTTTCTACATAGCGTAGATAATAGGCTACCACCAACAGGTTAACGAATCCCGCATCGGTATAAACGTTAAACACATGTTGCCAACTCGCTACTTCAAAAATCTTGGCCAAAATTGTCGTATTGTCGTCTCCACCTTGTATATATATCGGGTTTGCTATTTGTATTTGCTTTGAAATATCCATTGTTAGAGAAATAGCATTTAATTCGAAGCAACCAACTGTTAGCAAGATTGAACCTTCATTTGATACAAACGTAACATCCACTAGACGTCTGAGATCTGCTTAGCATAATATTTAGCATACAGCCCGCCACATTGTTGCGAATAGTTACTATTCGGGAGCAAGCTTTGCACAAACTTTCCAAGTACAAATCTAAAGTTCAACCTTACATCTAAATTCCTCTAACAATGCTATAAGTTGATGTCGAGTGCGTGGCAGTGGTAGCACTGACAACACTGTAACAATGCGTATTTGTTTGCTAACAAAACTACAAACACGACGGGCTTCGAAAATGCTAACAGGGCTTTTAATGCAACCTTGCATTCTGCTGAACAAGCACATAATGGCTCATTAGACCTTACCGGTCGCGCTCTCGCCTCGCCATCCATTGTTTGTAAAGCTGCCCTACCTTACTTCATAATAAAGGCACTTCCTTTGAATAGCGTCCCGGTACCTCCGCAGTAGCTGACAATACAATCCCGACTTGCTCTGACATTATCAGCTCGATAACTATGCTCGCCTCCGCAAAGTTGCTCCTTAAGAACCATTAAAACTTATCGGGATATTGGAAGAGCTGTCGCACTTGAGAATTTGTCGCATTAATCAGACCACACCTTATGAACTTGTGAATGGGTATCAAGATTCAATTTGGTAGGCCCAATTTCGAAGTTCGTAAGAATGTATTTCGAGTTGTGTGCTACCCGTTGGTAACTTGGTACCTACATACAAATGGCCGTATTGTGAACACCCGCCCATAAAGTTTATTATGATTCCGGTGTATAAAGTAGGTGGTGTATTTTTGGCTTCATTTCAATATTCGTGCCTGCAACGTTATTAGCACTTTGTATACTGTTTCCTGTTCTTAGTGTCTGTTGCTAATTGGTATTTAAGAATGTAGTAGAATGTGAATAATTACGCGGTTTATTGAAATGTTAAATATGTATCAGGGTTTGATATTATAATTAGCCTGCACGTGATTCCGTAAAACCGAAACAGTCCCAATCATTTCTTATTTTTTTACTCAGTCTTCTGTTTCTCTCCGCTAAAGATATTACCTGCAGAAGTTTGCCGGTAATTTAATTATTACGGATACAATCAATGAATAATGTCCAAGTATAAAGGTTAATCTTTGCCATTAAATAAGAGATAGAAATGAATAAAAGAGGCAATCAATTCGGTTCATTAGCTGAGCCGCTGGACCACTGCTGGTAATACCGCGTTGGCGTTAAATGCGAGATTTTCCATTTAAATTGTGACAAAGTAAATGTGAGTGGAGTTAATACATTTTTAATCTTAAATACGATATAAACATTTAATTGTTCTCTTCGTGTGCTCTTAATTTTGGGTCTGAGCCCATTTTTAGTCACATTCTTTCGATAATTGTTTACGATTGCAGTTTTAAATATTTTTACTTTCTAATAGCTGGATTTTTGGGAAGTTTGGTTTTTAGATAGCCATTTTTGGTAAAGTTAAGTACCCACATATTTCGTTTTATAGACGAAGGAATGATCAAAACACAAGGTACTTACTTAATTTATACCTTAGCAATAATTTATTCATCCCATTCAAGTTTTACTTGTAAATAATTAATGAGGCTCTCATTTGCCTTGTCATCGCCGACAGATGAGAATGTCGGGAGGTTCATAATCAAAAGTAGATGCACCACTTTTGTATGCTAATTACGCTTCACGACTTTTTTTGTCAAACACCTACTCCGTATAATGAAAGAAAAAAGTACCAGGCTGTTATGAATGGAAGCATGTTCTTGCACATCTGAATGTGTCATTATTAATGTCCATATTAAGTAGCCGTCATTCATGATTAATTATTCTTTTTCGAAGATGGGAAGGCAAATGTTTGTGGAATTAAAGAATGTTTGTTTGAAACTTGTTCAATAATAAAGGGACTTGGTAAAGAATTTCATTATAAGAGGACACACACATGTAACTTTTGGGATACTGACGTGTAGAATGTTTGCTCATTTATTGTTTTTCTTTTCACATTCCCGGAAACTTGTTATCTACACATCGTCTATGTTTATTTTTAATGCGATGTGTGAAACTTGGCGGCTGGTAACAGCCAGTGCGTTGTTATTATTATTATATTTTTTGAATTCGAATGTAATAACTTCTTGGTACTAAACTCAAGGAAGAAGTAGTTCTTCATTTGTTTTAAGAGACTGTGGTTATAAAAAGATCGATGTATTATTTTTATTAATTACTACATTTAATGAGATTCCTAAACTTCTATCTAATTTAAGGAGGTGTACTAATAATTAAGATGGGATTTTAAAAAAAACTAACTTCGAATACGGTAACAAAAAGCGCCATCTATGAACAACTGAACTCAATTGCACGAAGTTGGCACGCCACTAGCACTGCATCGTCTTGTAGTGCGGGGGTAAATACTTTCTACTAACGTCCCACTGCTGAGGGGGGTTCTGCGTTCAAAGTATAGATGGCGTTGGGTTGCGAGCCAAAATTAGGATAATCAGATTTATTAAAATATTGGCTAACTATCATATTATAAGTTACAGCAGCCAGCTAAACCTTATGGTGCTCCCTCACCGCGAGCATTCGCCTGTAATGTAACAGTCCAAGATTCGATTTTGTATGGAAACAAGTGAATCTGAACTGTTACATTACAGGCGAATGCTCCCGGTGGGGGAGCACCTTTATAGTCCAATGGAAAAAAAACAAATTAAAAATATTGTATCTGTTAAGCTATGACGAAGCGCGCGAGCAGTGCCCTCTAACTATGTAATTGGTAAGTTTCGTTGTTGTGTCGCGCCGCTAGCACGGATTGCATTGTTGAATCGAAACATATAAAATAAATTAGATTACTGCTGTAAAAGTGTCTAATTTACCCATACCCTTCAGTATCAATGTCAAAAATATGTATTTTACTGCATTCTCATAAGCGCATCCCAAGAATCTTATATCCAAACAGTGTCATACTAGATAGTCATTTGTTTTTACTTTAATTAATTTTATCGTATACAACCTTATATAACCTTCAACATATATATTTGTATATAACCTTCAATCATTGCTTTTCCAGGTGAGGTGACCCTAGAGCGGCCTATTGAGGAGATAGCAGCGATCTCTCACGCCGGAGCCCC
Organism: Noctua comes; assembly: GCA_963082995.1. Classification (NCBI taxonomy): domain Eukaryota; kingdom Metazoa; phylum Arthropoda; class Insecta; order Lepidoptera; family Noctuidae; genus Noctua; species Noctua comes. The sequence goes on along the minus strand of OY720277.1, from coordinate 12,352,945 downwards.
AATCCTCCTCACAGTGGTAGCTGAGGAGGTGCGGCTGTCTCGAGAGGAGCCCGAAGCCATGTCCTCGACCGTCCAGCTCGCCTTCATACTGCCCGAACGAGAGAACTCACCGCCGTACTTTGAGAATCAGTTGTAAGTAGGGATTTAAACATTTTGCAAGTAATTTAAAAAGTGACTCAGCTACCTGACTTAATATCATACAGGACAGGCCCTCAAACGACAACTTGTCTTTAATATCGCAAACTATCACCCAGTTTCTGATATGAGTAGGTATTTGATTTGAGAACTACTGTTTTACTAACCTTCCTTCAATTTGATATAGCACTTAAGTAGGGTTTGACAAATTCTAAACATTAATTGCTCAATTCAGAAACGCTAAATAATACTCCGTCATCGGACTTACGTATATATAACTGCAATGTGTTGTAGACAACATGGAACCTATTAAAAATAGGTAATCAGTAACCATCCATTAGTAGGGACTTGCATCACAAATTCGAAACCAAATGTACTTAATGCACTCTTAATAAAGAGCTCCAAATATTATTTTTCCAGCTATATCACCTACTTGGACGAGAACGCTCCTCAAGGCACAGCGCTGACGTTCAACGACCCGTACATTCCTCAAGTGAACGACAACGACGCTGGCAAGAATGGCGTGTTCTCTCTGTCCCTGGTCGGCAATAATGGAACCTTCGAGATCTCGCCCACCGTTGCCGAGAGACACGCCCAGTTCATCATCAAAGTGCGGGACAATACTATGCTCGATTTTGAGGCTAGAAAGTCTGTTGTGTTTCAGGTGAGCTCGAGTTCTTGGTGTTTGCATTGAGAAATTTCCTTTGCCATTATTATACATCAAGAATTAGACTACGTAAATTCAAACGAATTCTTTTGCCATAACTGGGCTATTTCTAATCAACTGCGGTTAAGTTATTGAAAAACCTTTTATAACAACACCTAGTTAATAATGTAATAAAAGTTTCATTATTCTGCGTTTCAGATTTTAGCTCAAGAGCTGGGTCCAGCAACGAATCTGTCAGTGACAGCGAACGTGACAGTATATCTGAATGACGTCAACGATAACCCGCCACTTTTTCTGGCGCAATCTTATGACGTGGAACTGCCAGAGAACGTGACAGCCGGCACCAAGGTCGTACAAGTCACTGCAGACGATGTCGACACCGGCGCGTTCGGCAAAGTACAGTTCACTGCCATATTAGGATACCTCAACACTTCCCTCAACTTGGATCCTATATCGGGAGTCATAACTGTCGCCACGAACAACCACGGCTTTGACCGTGAAGCGATGCCAGACCTGCATTTCTTAGTAGAGGCTAGAGATAACGATGGAGTAGGTTTAAGAGTAACAGTGCCATTAATTATTAAGTTACTAGATGTAAATGATAACCCACCAGAGTTTGAGAGATCGCTTTACGAGTTCGTCCTATCACCGGGTCTGAATAATTTCACATCGGCAGCATTCGTGAAGGCAGTTGACAGAGATTCCGAACCACCAAATAATATAGTCAGATACGAAATAGTACAGGGAAATGGAGATGGAAAGTTCGCTATAAATGAAGAAACAGGTACTAATCTTGTTATATACACTTAATAATTGAATGCATGATAGAAACAAATTAAATTCTAGAAACGACATACGTATGTTATGCATTATTGTACGTTCACATATCTTAACATTGAAATTGTTTTCTTTCCAGGCGAGCTGTATCTTCTAGAAGCGCTAAAAAGAACAAAGAAACAAAATGTTAACAGACGGAGACGTCAGTCTGACGAAGAAGAGGAGAGCCAAGTATTTGTTCTCACAATCAGAGCTTACGATCTGGGCGTCCCTAGATTATCCTCTACAACAATAGTAAAAGTATATCCTCCAGAAAGCAAGACTAGGACGATGTCCTTCATAGTTCCTGGTGCTAATCCTGATAAGAAGAAACTAGAAGAAGTGCTAAGTACACTTTCTGGAGGGAAAGTTACTATAGTTGACATAAAGCCCTATAGAGGCAGTGATAATGGTGCAACAGATTTGAACGGTCAGGAATCTAGTCAAGAAAAGTGAGTAGTACCTACGTCAAATTGTTTGCTCTTCTCTCTCTTTAGACTGCTCTGTCCTGTCCTAGGTGCATACACCAGATATGGAACTGCCAAAGCTGCTATGTGTGCAAGGTCGTTCTGGCAGTCCAAGATAAATCAATGGGATTCACGATTTTAGAGTACCTAAATAACAGACAGTTTTGTGACCGTCCTTGACACAATTAAAGAGCAGATATTAGGTCCATTTTAAAATCTCCAAGAGGATGTTATTAATCACTTAATTATATCTTTCCAGAAGTGAAGTGATCGCCATTGTCCGTATGAGCGAGAACACAGCCATTAATGTGGCCAAGCTCCAGGAGCAACTGGCAAAGAACGTGACGATCTACACGACTGGCACTAACTCAGGTGGTGTCTTAAATTCTGGATCAAGTTCAGGCTCAGGGTCTGGAAAGGCTGATCAGACAGCCGATGGCGGTGATTCTGTAAGAAAATAAAATCAAACTTTTTCTGTTAATTTTTGTTTCTTTCTTATGGGGATGTATTAAAGTTGTTTTTTCTTTTTTTCAGGGTCTGTACAGAGCAGAAAGCAGGCTTTTATTTTGGCTACTAATACTGCTGGCGATATTAGTAGCCCTGGTACTGTTACTTCTTATATGCTGCTGCATATGCGAAGGATGTCCACTTTATATGCCGCCAAGGTAAATGTCACATATCACATAGTCATGTTTTTTTAGTAGCTTTATTTTTCACTCCATTGCTAACTCCTAACACTATCGGATTCATTTCCTCATTAGGTACACATAATAATTTTTGTTTTTTCTACTAATATTTCCTTTTTTCTTATTAACAGACTGAAATGCACCAACTAATGCAAGTTCCCACACCAGCTTAACACTTTTTAGGTAAATATTCATTTTGTTATAAATGCACAATCATTAATTTTCTTAGACTCTCCCAAAAACTGATACTTAAAACTTCACTATACCATCATCAAGGAAGAAAGTATAAAATCACTTTTTGGGAATCCAAGTCTCTCAAAGCTATTCTACTCATAAATTGCATGTCACCTGCATCGGTTAAGTGTTTTAATGTCTTCCACACCTTTAACACTCACCACCACATTCTTATACTACTTAAGTGTTGATAACAGAACAGCTAGGTACATAGATATCTATTAATAAATTCTAGGAAAAGAGTGATACGTGTCAACTCCACAGAGGACGACGTGCATTTAGTGGTGAGGGACAAGGGACTTGGGAGGGAAAACAAGTCGACGCAAAATATAGAAAATAAGTCCATACAAGCTAATGAGTGGAGGAGGCGCGAGGCATGGAGTGCCGAGCAGGCAGACTTGAGGACGAAACCGACGCAGTGGAAGTTCAATAAGAGAAACCACAGATCCAATAAAGAGCCATCTAAACCAGCTTCAACGCCCGGAGACATTCATCAAGAGTTCGTACATACTGCTGCCGATAATGATTACAGATACAACGACAATCGGCAGTCATTCCGCAGGTAAATTGAAATCGATTTTAAGTTAATAAATTACCTAGTCTATATAATGTATCTATTGAATATATTCCTAAATCAAAAATTATCTTATTTTCAGAGATGGACCCAACATTATCTACACAAAAGAGATGCAGCTACAAGATGCATTTGCCAATAAACATAAGGAGTACATCGAAGACTTAGAAAACGGATACGATAGAATCGCAACTCTACATTATCAACGCAGAGAACAAGACAACGATTCCATACGTAGACACGAAATAGATCGTGGCTCTGAAGTTGGAGTCTTCCTCAAGTCTGATGCTGACAAAAATATACACGACAAGACTGATAGCAAAACTAAACGTGAATATCAAGACAAAGTGCGCGCCCCATCTGCTCAAGGCAGGGATCAATATTTTATTAAAGAGGGAAATACAGAAATTTTAAGATTAGTAACTAGAGGTAAGAATGAAGAAGATCGTTACGTTAACCTACCCGTACAACAACAACGACCAGTCACTCTTATACCACATACTACACAATACGTTGTAGTTGATAGCGGGAAAAACCTTTTAATGGAAAGATTTATTAGAGAACAGGGAGAAGAAGCGAAAAATATTAGAGACAGAATGAGTAAAGTAACTGATTTAGACGATATTTCAAATGGTAAAGATGCTAAAAGCTATGGACAAAGATCACAAGTAGGAAGCGATATTCAAAATCAATTACATGAATACAATAACCTTCATCCAGAAGTGCCTGGCTCAGTACCGCTTAAAACAGATTACTTACAGTCAGCATTATTAGAAATGCAAAACAAATCAACGATTCATCAGGAACTATTAGAGTCTTCACTCAGAAAACAAAATGAACTATTACATCAGATACTAATTGAACGCGAAAGAATGCTACAAAATCAAGAAACAGCTTCTCAAGTTGAAAGCAAACTTGAAACTCAAAGTCTACCCGGCCATTCTGTAATGGCAACTCAAACAGAATGTCATATTGGTACGCAGACTGAGCCGCAGCTCACGAAACCAACACGAAGAAAAGCAAGAAGTGATAACGATTCCTATAGTGAAGATGAATCACATATGGTTGTAGAAGATGAAACAAAAAAAGTAGCTTGGGTAAAAAAGAAAAAGCCCAAAAAGAAATTAAAACACAAAGATCCCAGACGAAGTATGAGAGTTTACGACTTAAGTAGGAAAATAAAAACGCCAATACTCGAAGAAAGCGAAGTGTCTCCTTCGTTAGAAAGCGAAAAACATGTAAAAATAAGTAAAACTAACGAGAGAGAAGAACACATAAAAAATTACGGTGACATGACAAAAAGTACAGTAACAACATCTAAGAATGAAACTGTGTCCTCGACGCAGATAAAAATTTCAGATAGTGACAGAAAGTCAAGACTAAGACGAGAAGTGTTAATGGAAATTTCAGATTCTTTAGATGAGAAAGTCGAATCCGACTTGAGTGACAGAAGGCTGAGACTCCAAAAGCAATTTTCTGTAACAACAGATGACACTCCGTTAAAAAGCCCTCTTGCTATCGAACATGAAAGTAATGACAGTAAAAGTATAAGCAGTTCAGCTTCAAAAGATAACAGAAACTTAGTATTTTCAAGACAAGGATCTTCGACTGAAGCTCGTGAAATAGCAGCTGAACATTCGTCAGCAAAGTCAAAATCGTCAGATGTAGATGCACAATCAACTAAATTAGATAGTTCAAGTAACATAGAACCTAGTAGTAAAAAAGGTAACGAAGCTAGTGAATCGACAAAATCGTCAGAAAATGCTAAACCAACACAAAAAAGTTTGCCACGCTATATGCAATGGTACGGAAAGAAATCTGCGGCTGCTAAACCTGCTGAAAAAGTGATACCGAGTAAACCAAAACGATCGTCCAAAACAAAAAACGAAGACGATAAAGACAAAGTTGGTCGATACGGAAAAATTATGAGCAAAGACATTCACGGCGATTCAGAGGTAAAAAAAAACTTCAAATCAAAAGAAAGTGAATTCATTCATCCACGGATACTAAAAGAAGAGAAGGTTACTCCCGTACCAGAAGGCCCATTGCCAGATGTTCATCCTTTGCTTCAACATTCTGAACACAGATACGAACATAATTACGAAAATCAGAATCCACTTTGTTACATTCAACCTACTCATATTCCTCAATACTTAGGCCAACAGCCAATGCCACGAAAGCAAGCACCTGAACAACAACCCATATATGTAAACCAAGACGACGTTAAGGAAACTAAGCAAGATATATCAGAGAGTGCTTTGACTCACAGTATTTCTATATCCACAAGCTACGAAGAAGATCGAAAAAACACTGAAGTACACGTTTCTAAAATAAACATAGGAGGTGATAATGTGCCCGACATAACCCGTAGAAACACTACCACGAAGATAGATGATAATGATTCGGGCATAGCTATGAATACATTGGTTCAACAGAACAACATGAAGAGGTTGCCAATTACAGAGAAGAAAAGTGTGTTCACGATTGCGTACGACGATGTTCAGACCAAACAATTGCGACCAGACAGTAGTTCCACTTCTTATTAATCACTTTTTATATCTGTAGGTATCCGTCGATTGAGTGCCTTACAATCATTGTGAAATTAGGATAGTCCCAAAATTGAAGACTCTAACCCTGTAATCCGTCCAATGTTAAAAGTATTAAATTATTGAAGTATTTTTACGCTGAAGTTTTGGATAACTTTTTAGCTAAAAATCCAGGTACTTAGAATAAATTAGATTAAGCTAGTTTCGTTACACGTATAGGATTTTAGCTAAAATGCATTCAAAGTCAGCAGAATTTGTATAGTAAGTAAAACTTGATACAACTGCCTTTGTTTATTGACTGGTTTATGATATAATTTTAGAATATTTTTCCTATAATAATGTACATAGGTCACATGTTGAAAGTATAATTAAATAATATTTAAATTAATTGTAGCTTTAATAATGTCTCTTTGTAAATATTATTTCTGTAATACCTTACAACGCATTCTGAAACAGTGTGCAGTTCTATATTTGTTATAAAATATAAAGTTATATATTACATATTAAACCATGAGTATTATTTGAAGATTTGTCTTTATTTCATAATGCAACATTCCTCGTTAGCCGGAGATTCAGAAAAACCATTACTTAGAAAATTATCGTCAAGTACAATGTACCTAAAGCATATCTACTACACACAGTAGGTAGGTACTTACTATTGACAAAACTCCAATGCTTGTTTGAGAAGAACATAAAAAAACCAGTTTAAAATAATACTTTAATCGAACATCCTTGGATCGACTATATTGAAGTGTTCACTGAGCCTAGGTCGAGTTGAAGATGGGGTTTGTGGTGTTGGACTCAGCAGAACAATCGCCTTATCTGCCATTTCACATAGTCTATCCATGTTGCCGGTTTCTAGATTTACTAATTCACGCACTTTCTCCGGCAGGTTATTCAGCCATACATTCAAGATTTCTTCGTTAGATACACGCTGACCAGCTAAATCTTTAAGTTTTCGTAGATATTCCGAAGGGGTCTCGTTGCCAAACTCCGTTTCCATCATTCTTTCTATAATCATACGCTTGATCATCTCGTACTTAATGTGTTCGTATTTGTCGTCTCGCGGCGGGCTCAGAACAATGTCTTCCACCAGTTTCAGGGAATCAGTTGGAACGTAAAGTAACAAGTAATTATATTTATCTGATTGTTCTACTATTCGGTTTAAAGAAAACGCTGCTTCCATTTGAGCGAACCAAATAGACAGATTTTCTCTTGAAAAGGTTGGGAACGGTGCGTAATTCATGTTATCTCAATTTTAATCACTGAGTTTCAAACCACTAACAAGATGTTTATGCTCAAATCCGTGACGTTTTGCAACTGAGAATTGTGATTCTGAAGCAGTTACAAAACAATGTCATATATTTTTATCAGTCTACCCTACAAGCGGATTTTTTTGCAATCGCATCTCCATAGTTTCATCAAGAACTAAAAAAAGCCTCTTAAATTGGTAAACCTGTAAAGTTAAATCCAGAAACGGCTAAATGTAAAATATTCTACTAATGGCATATAAATAATTTAGGTAAAGCTACTTATACAATCATTAAAATTAAATATTTAAAAACTAATTTATATAAAACTAGCACTTCGCCCGCGACTTCTTTCGCAAAAATTGTGATAGCTCGGCTAACTTGCATGATATAAATATAATTTATAGCATATGTTACTTCCTGATAATTTAGCTATCTATTGGTGAAAAAATGGTTTAAAATCGGTTCAGTCATTTCGGAGCGTATTCGTACAAACGAACAAAAAAATCTTTCCTCTTTATAATATTAGTTTAGAGCAGGCCATCCATCATACAGTTCGCCGGGCACACCCCGGGCCACCGCGTAGGTATTTCATCCGGCCCGCGAGCTATTTAAAACTTTATTTATATTTTTTTTAATGATTCTAACTCAGTTATTATGTACCCAGTACCCGCCCCACCTCACCTACGGGCGAATGCAGACCGCATCATCGCAGTCTAGTCCGGCGAAGCTTATTTGCTTATTTGCCCAACTCAAATGGGACTTGGCAGGACATGTCTGCCGCATGCCGGACCAACCGTGGGCAAAAATAGCAGGAAAGCCACAGTGAGGCGGGGTCGCGGCAGATGGCGGGACGAACTAGACAGGTTCCGTCAGAACTGGAAGGAGGCCGCGCGGGTTCGCGAGAAATGGAAGGAATGGAGGAGGCCTTTGCCCAGGAGTGGGACAGAAAGGATAGGAGAAAAGGTTCTTTTGCCCGCTATGGTTACAAAAATACAAAATTTGGCCCTCCGTAAAATTATGTTGGACACCCCTGGTATAGAGTATAGATAAACCATAAACTAACGAGATAAACTAAATAAACATCAGGGCGCTTAGGCGTCTAAGTACTCCTTCCTCCACAACGCTGTCATCCGGAAACGTAGCATATTATTTAATACTTAGTTTCATTTATACGAACCGTAAAATGTACCGACCATGGTAACGGAATGCAACGCTTGGTAGCTAGAGTTAACTAAAGGCAACTTGACTCAACACTACGTGGCTGAATATATACTAGGGTAAGATAGGTTACAAGAAACTATCAAATTAGCTGCGATCTAAAAAAATAGGGGGGATCCAAAGATAACGGACACAATGTGACTCTTGGCGGTGAGGTGGTACCAGGGTATCATAGTATACAAGGAGCCATGCTCATTGCTCGTAGACATTTTAGTGAACCACCCGTGTGTACAAATGTGACCGTTCAGCAACAGATTACCAGTGTAACATAATTTATATGGAGCTAGGTTAATACGTTTCCGCGCGAATAGTATTTTCATCGCGAAAATTCTGCACCGTTCCTCGACACGTAATGCGGTTCTTCAGTTATGAATTACCAGGATAACATACTTATAAGGAGCTCTCAACAGAACATTCCACATCTTTTCGTTTTCCGCGCCACTCGGTGCGAACATTTTTTCTAGGTCGTGCGGTCGCCGCCGGTCGTCCACTCGACACGGTAATGTGGCTCTTGTCAGTCAAGAGGTACTAGGGTACCACAGCTGTAAAGGGACATTGCATGAATCCGCTAGATCATTCGAAACGTACACTTCAACCAACTTATCTGTACAGGCGGGCAAACACAGAACTAAAATAAATGTGCCTAGTTTCACGTAATGACGCAAAATTTCTTGACAAGCAGCGCCATCTTGAACTGCACACTTAAAGTGGTCAAACTATAAGTGACGCCGTTGTCGCGTAACATTTTTCTTCATGAGTATGAAACTAGATGTCGCTCTTTCCAGACATGGCATACAACGAGTATAATATGGCAGTGAAAAGTATGTAAACTAGAATAGAACAACTATTCAGTCACAGATGGCGGATTATAGGTACCGTATGCGATTATTATTATAAGAGTAGAGGAAGACCAAAGAAACGATAGATAGACTGTGTAAAGGATGATATGACTAGAAAGGAGGTGACTGCTGAGATGACGAATAATAAAGTATGGAAGAAGAAGAAATGCTGCGCCAACCCCAAATATATTGAGATAAGATTATAATTTGTGAACGTTTGCACAAGAGGCTAACGCAGGCACGGGTTAATTAACATTTACTCAGTTAAGTTTGATTTAAAATAATAAAAAGCAGAAAATCTGGCCCTGCCGGCCATGTTATGATTAGGTATGTAAAATCGAACTTCATTTTATTTGCAGAAGAGCTACCTATTTTATTTTGGGAAGTAACACTTATCTATACTTACGTACTTGATACTTCTCCATCCATAAATTCCGTAAGGTTACATAAAAATAATACCTACTTCTATTTCAAATGTACATAACAACATTTTATTTTTATGTCAGCGGTAATAGACCGACAGATGGCAGCACCTGTATAGGTTTCCTAAGGCAAGAAAAAATTTCGCGGGCTGCTACTGATATTAAGTGCTAGGTGATCAGATCTAAGGCTGTCTTTGTCGTAGATGATAATTATACTACATGTTTAGACGAAATTCGGCTCGGACAAACTAGATGCGGAGGTCAAAGAAGGGGGTGTCGTAGCGCAACTTGGGAGAGATCTATGCCCAGCGGTGAACTGTGATATTCTGCTTCTTTCATTTTCTTGGTGGTCAGGCATATCCATACTAATATAATAATTATGTAAATACAGTTGTCTTTATGCGGAGTACCACAGTTTATCTTTTCTTTTCGCGCCTTTATGGATATGCGATTTTGATGAAGTTTGGCACACAGGTAGACCATGACCGGATTAGGACACTAGGATTATTTTATTTTTTATTCCGTTATTACGTTCCCATAATATAATTTCCGTCCTAGGTCGACTACATGTGAATAGGTAAGTACAGCGTGTTCGTCAATCAATTACGCAAGACAAACTGAACTACTCAATTAGTAGGTATCTTATTAAAATACATTACATTTATGTAGGTATAACGAATTGCTATTTACGGCCAATAAAATGTATTTGTAAAAACAAAACAACAACGTGCCATCTTTACACGTCATCAAAACGAAATAATCCTTTTCATCAATAAACTATAGACTATCGCTGTAGGTACCTTTATTACAATGGGCTTTCGTTTTCTTGCTAACGATTCGAACTTTAAATATTGTTTCATCAGAAAACACCGTTCAATCATTCGCGTGAGCAGTTCCTTCATTCAGCTCATTTGCACAGCCGACTCGCGCGGAAAATTATTTCTTTTCATATTTCCATTTTTCACGTCTTACTTAAAGTTTTCATGACGGCGAGTTTGCGATTCGTCTGTTTATTTTTCTTTTCTTTTTCTGACGATTGACTAATTTTTATTCTGAGTTTTGTTTAGTTTGTTCGGGGTGTAGGAAGCTGTATTAATTAAGGAATTTTACGTTATTTTTTCAGGGATAAGTTAGTGTTTTTAGTGGTTATGTGAATTGTAAAAAGTGGTTATGTCAATATGAGAAAGTGGTATTTTCAAACAATGCTGTTTGAATTATAAGCTATAGCTCGCATGACTAAAATTCTCGACTGCCAACACGAACTTTACGCATTGTAAAATAAGTTTAATAACAAATAATTATCAAGATAACTCATATTTTACCATACGAAACCGCATCAACTTATTTAATTTAGTAATAATAAAAACAGAACCGCAACTTTTATTAAGAAAGTACCAGGGCGACAGAAACAGACATGAGGTATGGAAATTACGTCTCCCCGCGGCAACTTGCTTTCACGGTCCACTGGGCTGATCATAATAAAAACTCGCGCCGTCGCCTTCACACAGAAGTTTGACCATAAATTCGGTGGTCGGTGCAGTAATCGCCCGACGTTCGCCGACGGCGAAATTCTTACCGAGCGACCTCAGAAACGGCACATTCAAAATTCGAGCTTCATTTCGCTGTTCAATGCTTTCTGTCTTCTCAACCTTCTTTAATAATATTAAAGAAAAACGCAGTGTATTCTTAATAAAACTCACAGCAACGTATTTTCAAACTTGGCCACCATCCCCCACTTTTAATATAATAATAAATATCACCAGAATACACTACTTTTTGCAAAGTTTTTTTTTCCGCTTTTGTTTTCCCCTAGGGTGAGCCAAGACCATTAAAAAGGTTAGGGCGAGCGATATTTTATGCGATTTTAAGTGTATAACGGTTCTAATGTCCGTTTTATTGCGATGTGAATTATGAAGGCATGGTAACTAGTGCTGTTTATCTTTGAAGAAACTAGGTAACGATCTCTAAACCTGTGTTTGATGGTCTGTTGGTTTCCGTGATTTGCTCAATGGATAGGCGCTAGTTGTTCGTTCTTCGCACAGACGACACTACTTCATTATCAGATTGTTACATAATGCTCTCGTTACTGAAGCGGGGTTTGTTATACTGAGGATCTGAATTAACTAAGAGCTAAACAACTGTCCAAGACAGATTATTAAAAACTGTGCAAGACAAGACCGATGACCTTGTGAAGGTTGCAGGGATCCGCTGGATGCGAGTCGCACGGGACCGGTCAATGTGGCGACACTTGGGGGAGGCCTATGTCCAGCAGTGGACGTCTTTTAGCTGAAATGATGATGATGATGATGATGCAAGACAGACACTATTTTAAGCTTTCACGGTTTACAACTAAACTTATAGTGTAGTGAGTATCACTTACGGGATATCTTCCGTGATTGTTCATTATTTTGAGTTCCCGATATCAACCCGACCTAATCTGTATTAAAATAACATCATTAAAAAGTTTCTTTCGGTCAAAAACACACACACCTTTCACATCTGAAAAGCATAAGGACCAAAATGTAACCATACGGTAAACTTTTGAGTCGCATTGTTTTTCATCCCCATGAAAATCTGCTTAATCCATCAGATTAGACATTTGAAACACAAGTGGAGGCTGATACCTCTCATTATCCTCAGCAGCGGCGAGAGGGTTAACTTTGAAGTATCATTGCCATTTATTAATGGTCAAGTTCAACCCGCCGCCACTTCGCCCCAAATTAGAACTGATTGCTGTAACTGAATTATTAAATTGATGCCATTTGTTCTCAGATATTTTAATAACGGAGAATTGTTTTGGGTTTTAGATAGTATTAATTATTTATTTGGGGGTTTTTGTCGATGTCGGTGTAAGATTGTATTAACATTCTAGTCAGTACAATTATGGTAACTTACTTACTTAATAAGATGTAGGTAAGTAATTAGAATCCAAATACGATCTGGTTACATAATCAAAATTAAATTATATTTTTCGTGCTAATTATTAAAAAGGTAAAATAAATATTTTCCTTTTGTCAGGTGGATGATTAATTTAAACATAGAAGATCAACCTGTTTGTTTTAGTATTCTGATTTCGTTAGTTGAACGAAGAATTTTTAGAATAACCTGCAAAAGTTGTAATTTATATTAAACAATGTCACAATTAATAATTTAATCAAAGGACCAAAACACGTCTAAAATAAGAACATACCAGCGCATTAATTAAAATTTTCTTTATTAATTTTTCCAATGAATCGCGAACGCACAACATTGACACTTATTGCTTTTCCCCGAATTTATCCAAGAAAACCAATTAATCACGTCGCTTCTGTCCAATAAATCCCCTTACGGACTTTAATTATTTTCTTATGATTTTAATTTTTGCACTCCGTACGACCCTCGGCCGAATCAAGGATTTGTGAACAACTGTCTCCACTCAAATTTTTTCAACTCCAGTCGGACTTTTATTAATAAAGGTGGAAGACAATTAATACTACTTAAAAGTTGGTTTAAGCATTTCTAAACTTAATTAGAAATCTTTTCCTTGTTACTGATAAATAAGTAGGTGTGGAAGGACCAGGTGGTGCTTATTGCTAAGAATTGATGGAGTCTCAAGAAATTTTAGTATGAGAACTACGAAACCAGTAGGTATCTATGGGGGTTTAAGTTCATTAGCCGTGACCAGCCTGAGAAGACCATTAATAAGTAGCTAACTTAGTAAATCTTTACTTGTGGAGACAATGATGAGACACTAGCAAAATTTCTTGAAAATAAATGGGCGCCGAAGTCCTTCTTTTAGTGGAAGCATTTAATAGAAATAGTTGATAACGAATAAAGATTGATTGGCAATAAAAATCCATTAGAAAGAATAACACTCATTTAAACAATGCATATTTCTCAAACATTTCAGACATTAAGGGCATTTAACAATCAGGCGGCGAGCGATTATTTTCCGAATTGGTCCCAAAAACCGCGCAATTAAATGCCATTTGTCCACAACAAAGGAGCGGTCCTTTCACCCCCTCTTTTCTTCCGAAATTAGTGATGACTTCAATAAAAATAATTCTTATCTTTTAGGCAAATTGCATCGCGAAAAGTCCAAAAGCCTTTAATTAAGGGTCGCCCCTCGCCACCCCGTAAACAGCGTCGCGGCCGTCACCTTTTATTTTTGTTAATTCTTGGGGCTCTTTCTTCGCCGCATAAGTTACTTCACCCCTTCCCGCCCGTGATTCTTTACGCCTTTTTGTCACCGTTTGAATTCTTTTGAAGAAACCCTTTCTTCCCATCTGCCACGCCCGTCAATATTAACTTCGGTACGACGAGTTAAACTTTTTAATATCCGTTAAATTTTGTTACACTCAGCGCGAATCCTTTAAGGAGGTTTACCGAAAAAAAAGTCTAATTTAAAAATCGTGTTAGCATTTTCTTGTTCAGCTATTTTTATTTTTTATTCCATTGTGATGTTTGCATTCATGCATACCTACATTGTTTCGAAATTAAAGAACAATATCAACAAAAAGACGTCCCTCCAAACCGCAGAAGGCGATATTTCTTAAGATTCATTAAATTATTCAAGAGGGAAAGGAAAAAAATAATGCAAATGAGATCGGAATGTTTAAAAAAACTTGTTGGAAAACACGAAAGATCGTGACGGAGGCTGCTTGCGGTTGTAGGGACACGGACACGAATTTTTAATCCATTTCCCTTAGTCGATTAATATTCAAGGCCCGGCTGGTCTGGTTCATCTCCTTCGCCATTATTGCTTGGACGCCATCTCCTTCGAGTCTTCGGTATACTTTCGCTTTGATTTCGCACAAGCTAATTACTTTCCTTTTGTGAGTGATTGCAATCCTGGGAAGGTATTTGTTTATCGTCTTTGCTGATTATGCAGATGTGGCTTCGACTTTTTATTCTGAAGGCATCATCTTGGTTGTTCAACTTGCTACTTAGACTATTCAATTATGACAGTAGTCCAAACATTTGGCCAATAATTGTCAAGGTAAACACAGCTAACCAAAACACCAAGAAATTCTCAACACCAATTACACAGACACATAATTCCTGCTTTGCATGTTCAGTTGGAGCAATAATGCATTAATATATTCAATATCCGGGAAGATGATAATTTACCGACTCGGGTAGAATCCTTTATGGATGTTTACTTGACCTGCGCTTAGTGCTTACTAACGGTCGTTTTCAATAAAATACTAACAGTTAACGGAACGTTGCTTCTCAGATAAACAGTTATAGAAACATTAACTGTAACTGCAGTTTCTATTACTTTATTGCCAAACGTCTATGTGACGTAAACGGTAGGTAGCACTGTAAATTCAATCGTCCCACTCTACCAGGATAGCATAAGTACGCAGCGGTCACCCCTGTTGTCTTACGGCTTTACATGCCGGAAAAACCAAAAAATTTCCTCGGCGTGTTACGAATTTATAATTAGGTACGTAACTTGAAAAATTGAATTTTAATTAGCGCAGATATTTTAATGAAATTATTGTCAAACGATAGGTTTAAATTAAAAAAAATAACTCAAAAGACTGCTTTAGGTGACATAAGTCTTCCAAAAAGTTTGACCGTAGACTGCACCAAAATCAAAATATTTTATTTTAAATAGGCCTCGATGGGCACTTATAAAACGTCGACAAAACGGTGCACGGTTCGGGTTGGTCGTTTCCTATGGAGAAGAACCGGCAAGAAACTCCATGGTTACTCTTTTCAAATTATTTGGTATTACAATATTATTTTGGATACAACATTTGTACTTATGTATGGGGGGACAGAGTAGGCCCGACAATAAGTCGTTGCTTATTACACAAAAAATGTAGAACAAAATAAAAAGTTAACAAGCAGCTGGCAATCTACAAAGCCTACAATGTTCACCCATTCACAAGCAATCGATAAAAAGAATCTATACAAAGGTAAGAAAATATTGTAAAATACTAAATTAAACAAGTGACACAAATACTGTTATCAGTGCTGTAACTATTTTGAGCAAAAGATATATAAATGATTTGAAAACTATTTAAAAATCTGATTCGAAATAAGAGAAAAAATGAGGTTGAGAATAGTTAGAGACATCCACATATTTGTGCCGTTTATGAGCTACCATCCCGCTCATGCGCAGAAGGAACTAAAGCCAAACTTCTTTATCTTCAAAGTAGTCCTTGATTTTGTAATATGCTTTTTTAAGAAGGACACGTTTGATGTAGTTTTTGAACTTTCCATCGGTCAGTTCTATAACTGACTTTGGCAACTTGTTCCACCACCAGACAGAGACAAGATGACTTTTGTCACCCAAGAAACGTAGTACGATACGTCGTCTTTTTATATCTATTTCTTTCTATTACACGATGTTCAATCCTTTTTCTCTTTTCTACCTGAACCAAAATGCATTTCTTCATGATAAAAAATACTTTCTGCGAAAAAAAAACCGACTTCCAAAAAAAACACTAAAAAAGTCTAAAATTACTTTATTTTCGGAAGTCGGTGACAAAAAAGTCAATGAAACAAACAAAGTCACCGACTTCCGAAAGTAAAGTTATTTTAGACTTTTTTAGTGTTTTTTTTGGAAGTCGGTTTTTTTTTCGCAGAAAGTGTTTTTGTAAGACACGATAACGCGACGTTGCGTGAAAGGCCACAGCATAACAGGCCACTTCATGTGACGTCGCGTGATGTGGCAATTAACGTGACGAAAAAAACAAAAATACTGAACCGATTTTGATGACATTTCTATGGGACCAATCGGGAAGTATATTCTTTCACTTAAAAAGGGCTTTTCAAATCGGTTTAGAAATGACGGAGTTAGAGGCACCGGTAGCAGTTGGCCACTTTTATATTTTTGGCGCAGAACATAATTATGGCCAATAATTGTCAATGTAACCAATCACAGCTAACCAAAACACCAATTACACAGACACATAATTCCTGCTTTGCATGTTCAGTTGGAGCAATATTGCCTTAATATATTCAATATCCGGGAAGATGATAATTTACCGACTCGGGTAGAATCCATTATGGATGTTTACTTGACCTGCGCTTAGTGCTTACTAAGACAACAGGGGTGACCGCTGCGTACTTATGCGATCCTGGTAGAGTGGGTCGATTCAATATGGAGGCTCTTGAAATGTTACTTTGGGATGTAGAAGAAAACGGGGTAATTCTATTTGTTTTAATCGGAAGCAAAAATGAAGAAGCAATTCAAGAAAAAATCACGACCAATATAAGTATTACAATTAGGAAATTCTACGGACGGGACGGGTTTCTACGGTCGGTACGTACGGTTTCTCCTGACCGTGACAACAACAGAACATTTCTTGTGGTGAAAACTAACTTTATTTTTCTATGTTGTTCTGTTCGACACAACGTTTATTTTCCAAAAAAAAGTCATGTGCCAGTTACAAAATAAAAGACGGTAGATAAACAATAAGAAGAAAAACAGAAAGGTGAATATCGAAAACCGAGAATTTGAATTTGGAATTCAAATCTCGCACGTTGACTTTAGCGTCACGCAGGACTCCTGCGGCAGGAGTGTGGTAGTAAACTGAACGTGAATGAAAAACAAAATATATAAAACTTATTATTTCTTTTACATTTGCGTTTTACTGCTAATTGTTAGAACAGTTTTTGTATACTTTTAGTAGCTTTGCTTTTATAAAACAATAATTTTGCAAGCTCAATCTTATCTTGTTGTGAACAGTCATTTGTTTTTTATTTATCCAAACTTTTTGAAAACTTTTGTAAAATATGATTCCAGCTTACATTGAAACCCTCCATATTTATTTATTCTATTTATTTGACACTTCACGCACAAAGCACAGAGGCGGACTTTTTGACATATGTTAAATTAGAAAATCATCTAGCAAAACTCATTTTTCTTGCATGACTAGAGCAATTTTTCTATGATCTCCTGTAATACGTTGATGCAGAAATATGTTTATGGCCTTACATGGAATATTTCGAGAAGAAAATCCGGGATAATCTATAAATATCGCCCTCGACACTGCGCCCCGTAGCAAATTCTAAAGTGACAATATTCCGTATTGTACCCACGATGTGAAAAATGTATGCACACCCCGTGTTTCGCGGAGCAGGGCAGAAGCCGTAATATACGAGGAGCGTGGGGAGTTATTAAAATTATAAACAAATAAAATTATTCAGTGTGCACCCCTTACGAAGTTATTCGTGGCCTGAATTCTTCATGTGTGATGTTTATTGCATATGGAAGATCTATGGTCTATTTTGATTTGTGTAAATGTATGGATTTCTGACTTTATTATCCGAAAAGATTAATTTTGCCTGATGTCACTAAAACCCAAATAATACTGATAAAACTACAGCGATCAATATGTCCAGGTAAAAATTGGTGCCAAGACACAGTAGCTTTTTTTTTTTTATCCTGGTAAAATCATCAAATGAGTCCTCCCACCCAGGGCAGAGCGGGAGGGACTGTCAGACTTTTACTGACTAAAATCCACGGTGTCCTTCAATAGCCCTTTGTGTTCCAGGGTCACGGTAATTCTATAAGTCCCGCAACCCCGGCAGGCTTTGGCCCTCTAGAGAAGACACAGTAGCTTTGGCATTTATGTAAATGGAAAGAAAAAGATACTTTTAATTTACAGCTACTAAACATATAATCATTTTGATAGTTCAACCGTAGCCAAATATGTACACTTATCTGATCAAAAATTGTAGTGACTATCAAAATGGCAAATAAAAACCAACATTTTGCATTTATTTTTAAAGCTTTTTTTTAAGTCGAAAACCAGTGATGAAATGCCGTTGATAAAGACGTTGGTAAATGTGATATATCTTAGATTAAAAACCAACAAAACTTCAGAACATCAATCACATCTCTAAAATAATCTTTTGACAGCTTACACCAAAAAAAAAATACAATTTCCGTCTCCGAATCTCGTGTAGAAGTTTTTCATCTATTGGCATATCGGTACCCCGTTCCCTTTATTTTATATTAAAGCGATAAACATGTCGATTGCTTGAGACACGCGTGGTCGCTCTCCCTTCCTATCTTCGAATCTGCGTAGATGTTACTGTAAAGGAATGAGCAGTGGGAAAACTTCAGATTTATTTTAAAATGTTTTATCTTAGTCTATTTCTAAGCAGTACGTTCGGTAAAGTCAGGCCTGTTATGACCAATTTTCATTTCATCATCATCATTCACAGCCTGAATTAACCGACTGCTGGTTATAGGCCTCTTGTTTCTTGTGCCAATCTCCATGTTCTTGTGCCAGCCTAACCCAGGTTTTATCCCCGATGGCAACTATGTCGTCTGCCCATCTCGTCGCCGAACGACCCACATCTTTTGCCAGTTTTTGGACGCCATTCGGTGACAGCCTTACTCCACTAGTCATCACTGCGCCTTGCCTTGTCTGGTTACGTGCCCAACTCCATTTGACTTCCATAACGTGATTTCCAATATCGAAAACAAAGAAAAAAAGTCGGAATACCCCCCCCGGGTATTCCGACTTTTTTCCTATTCATCATTCATCATTCCAATAACATCAGCTTACCAATTTAATTTTTTTTAAAACATTCAAATTAAAGCTCAATATTTCAATTTCAAGAAAGACCACATCAGAAGGACCAGTTCTCCCATTACCAAAATCACCAGAACCGTACCGTATCTGAATTTTCACCGTAACATCAGCAGAATATGCAAGTCATGAGAAAACGCTTATCACGGGATTTGATAGCGGCTCCGATAGGCGGGGATGAGTTATGGTGTAACATATTGCCGTGTGATCTGCGACTATTAGTTTTAGACGTCTGTGGGATGTTTTGGAAATTAGGTAAGAAAATGCACAGTCAGGAAGATTCTGGTTTATAGTGGTAGCAGTAGAGATTTCTTTAGCCACTTAAGAAATACCCGTGTAATGTAAAAGTGGTATTGGCATTAACGCCCATCTACATATAAAGACGAATAGAACATACATGGGGAAAAGTAACGTGTGTGACTAATGGTCAGTGCTTGCAGAGCTAGCTAAATAGACCTTATCTGGCCCCAATCTAACCAAGATCGGGACCTAGCTATGAACACGCCATCAACAGTGAGCTTTGACAGTCTTCCACTTTTATGATGAACTTGAATTTGAAAGGCAAGCCATAGTTTTATAACGGATTGTAAATATTTCTAAGAAACTCACTGTTTTTTCAAAGCTTATCTTCCCTACTCATTTCCGTGACTCCATAAAAGCTTTTACACCTTAAGTATTGCATCTATATCCACTACCACCATAAATTACGTGTCGATTGACCACTCATCCCCAAGGGTCGGAACTCCGCGTGTTGTGCTGCTGGGTTCTGTAGATGGACACGCCAACAATGGCGTTAAAAATGAACTCTGCCGATAACTGTCAGCACTGATGAATCGCTCCACTGCACCTCTGAAAAGGAAAGTAACCGGTAAGTGAGATATTGGCACGTTTTAGTTTATAATCAATCAGCAATAGTGTGTAGGATAGAATATAGTACTCTTATATGAATACAGACAACAGAACAAAGACATAAATGTAGGAATTTTACATAGGGTATCACAATATGTGTGTGCGTTTAATAATAAAACTAGTGCATTTAATAATAAAACTAGTGCGTTTAATACTAAAACTAGTGCGTTTAATAATAAAACTAGTGCATTCAATGACGAAATGATTAAGGTGCTTGTGAACTCTTTATGAGCGTAGCGTTCGTTTCCAGGTACCCTATAAAGTACCTATAGGACTTTAAAAATACCAATTAATAATACATTACCTACATTTCTTCACACATAAATATGGGCGAGTATGTCCCACCAATTTCACCTGTAACATAAAACTTAAATGAAACATTCACAACAATGTACCGTGTTACGAAAGGGTTTTACAACACCGTTATTAGCAATAACATAACACGGAGCATCGCTTCGGTATTTTCTTCAATAGCTGTAGGCTCATAAAGCCACCGTGTTGAACAACGATTGTGTGAACAAGCGGCCGCTTGGGACGCCAAACTTCAGAAATTCCCCGTCGGCTTGTCGCGAGCAGAGTTTTACGGCCAAATTAATATGGCAAATTAATGCGTTTTGCTACCGTATAATTTTCGCGTATGGGAGCCTGGGAGGGTGTTTCTTGCGACACGACGTCCCGAACAAACCGACATATTGCGTCACAGGGGTATCTAAACGCTCGGGATTCGTATCATTTTTCCATATGGAAATGATGTAACGAGCGGAGCGCAAGACAACAGTGATATGCTAATTAAAGGAAAACACGCGAAACGTATTCTGTGTTTATTTTCGGTCGGCGACGAGATGGAGGAAACGGTGGCTTTTTTAATTGCTGTACAGGATCTAAAATAAAACGCGGAGCTTCCTAATATTTTATTTTGCAGCTATTGTGGTCTCTACTGTTAATTTTATTCAAGTCCAGAAAAACAGCCATTTTACTATATCATTCAGTTCCTAAAGACAAAGCTTAACTCCACGTGTGTAATCAAGACTTTAAGTATGTTTACCAATAATAATAAAGTCCCATTTAATTAAAGGAAAAGTTCATAAGTTGCAGCAAGAAGTACTAGGAGTGTATAAGGAAAAGGAACATGTGAGTTTATGAGTGCGATTCGTCACGGCAATTGAGAACGTGCGCCCTCCCGCTTGACTCCTTTGTAATGAGAACACCTTGCCATAATCAACGCGTACATGCAATAAAAAGACGACCTTCTTCAGAGTTACGTTTAATTTTGTCGTTCTTACGACGTAAGAAAAAGTCGAAATCGCTGAGAAAAGTAAATGTACAAGGATCAAGTCCTATTACTTGATTAATATAACTCCTGACTAATGTTGTTTGCGCAAACAAGGACTACCTATAGAACATTACGAATACACGGCCGTCGACAATATCGAGAGCAAACAATTAGAGGCAAGTTAGGGAGGAAGGGGGGCGCCGATTAAGTTATACACATGCGGGTTAAAGGGTAACCTGACTCAGGAAGATTAAGATTCATCGAAAGGCCCTTACATAGAAGCAAACATTGTATTACGAACCGGTGTCTTGGCAATGTTTGCCGAAGGTAGCGGATGTTAATTTAGTATTCACCCTTGCGTTACGTGGCCAATATTAATATTTCGGTAAAAGCTGTCTGACTCTGAATGTCTCGAAAAGATTCATTTCGTAAGTGGAATGAAGGTGACGTCGGGATTACGTTTTCTTTCGTGAACTAATTTGAGGGAACAAAGTAGGGGAGGTGCCGGTCGGCCATTAATGGTCCCGAAACGCCTTTGGGCTGTCCACAGTACTTGACCGTCGCTTGGGGACTCCTCACACTATTAAAGTGCTAAGAGGGACATTAGTATACCCCGGGGCCTGTCATCTGAATAATTTAACGTCTTAATTGTGTTTAGTTTTTGTGGGAATAATGCTGATGTCTTATTTGCGTTGTGGGGACCATAAAATTAAATGGTGAGACTGTGAATTTTACGTCTTGACCATCTGGTTTAAATCCTGATTTTGTTCAGCGTTTAATTTGATTGATTGAAAAAAATTCTGTGCTTGAAACTACAAATATGGACGTAACTGGACCAGTAGAAACGTTTTGTTCATTTAATTCATCATTCATCATCTACTCGTATTATTCGCTACACTAATACACTAACACCCATATTCCAGAACGCCGACTTAGTCCATTTTTGAACTTAAGTCGACATTTGTTGTCATGGCAACAGGTGAGGAACGCCCACCACGGTATCAGCAACACCCACTCAATGATGTTCAAAAGGTGAGGACAGACTAGCTAGAGCTTGCATTTGCAACAAGACATCGAGCCGCTTGACACTTTGTTAAAACTTGATTTTGCTAAGAAACAAGCAACTTGTGTAACATTTCATCGAGCAAAAACACGAGCGCGGGCAAATCGTGCAACATGGAAAAAGGTGCGTGGATTTTGCTGGTCGTTACTTCTCCTAATTCGCTCAGTGTTTTTTTTTTAATATTAAATTAAATTGCAGCACACGCGACTTGCAAATCCAACATATCAACGAAGAGTACCTAAATGCCACACAGTAAGAACAGTCACTAAAGAACCCCACCGGCTTACTCCTTTTGCTTCGTTCACGTTCATACATCTGGTCATACACGCACGCAGGTCGCGAGCACTGCCACCTGACCTTTTTTAAGAACAATACCAATAATTTTTGTCCTTCTAAGGTGTTCTCTTTCGGGTTTTGTTAGTCGCCTTTTACTCGTCCTCTCAACAAGACCATTATCCAAACATATTCTTTTAATATTTTGTCTTTACATCTCCTTTTCAACCGCAACCTTGCAGTATTATATCATTCCTCAATTTACCAACCAATGTTACAATACGTTTAATTGCTCAGATGAGTACTCACCTTAATCTACCTCCAAAACATGCTGTCCATTTCAAACCCAAAATAAGTATTTTGCATGAAGGTTGCAAGCTGCTTTGTATGCTAAAAATGTTATATTAAAATACGTCACAATGCTAGAGAAGTCTTAAATCGTTGTTCTACCGAATGCTCTTGGTTGACATCATTTGTCAAAGAACTTAAACGGATTTACTTGAAAATAAATATTTATTTTTTCGTGGTTCATTTCTAAGATTTTCACTTAAAATAATGGCATCAAGAATTTTCTTTTCGGATGGTGAAAAGTCAGGACAGGAACTTGTCCGCAAGTACAAGCTCCTTCAAAATACGACGTTGCCGGGCAGCTCATCAGCGACAAAATGTGCTGTGGGCTCGCCTAACCCAAGAGTATAACTCAGTATTTAACTAGCGCGTAAGTACCAAATAACATGTATGCTGTTTTAATACCTGGTCTATGTTTGATGATCGTAATGAACGGCAATCTTTTCTTTTTATAGAGAACCGAATCTCAGTTATAAAGGTGCTGGTCCAATATTAAGGCTAAGAAAAAGACCACCCTTAATTTAGAAAAAAAAGAAAGAATGAGGACTGGGGGTGGCCCCTATCCTGGCCCCGCGTCCTCAGATCTCGAAGGAGTGAAAGATGCGCTGCCGGCCTCCACCGATTTGAAATCGAGGTTCTCGACTGTAACACTATGCCAAGTGAAACTCCTGCTGACGGTACACCTATAGTCTAGTAATTTTATTGATTCTATTATTTGTATTAACGAATATATGAATGGATTATTAAAAATATTTACTTTCTTTTTTCAGTTCTGGAATTTCGTCGGGTAGACGTGGTACCGGTACCGGTGGCTCAAGGGCCACCTGAAAATAACTCGACTGACTTGGCGTCAGCAAACTCGCAGTTTATTGGTAGGGTTGATCAAATGATTTTCAGTTCATCTCTACACGTTACAGTACATCAGAAAGTTAAATTATCTGTGTATGGCACCAATACTCTATTTGTATTCATTCGAAGCATTTTATTTTTTATATTCTCATTAGTGTTTTTTGAAGGTGCTTGTGGTTAGCAAATTAATACTAATATATGTTCGCGCCCAAGTTATAATAAAGGAGGTACGGGCGAAAAATTTAAAACGGAATGAGGAACGAGAGGAGGAGTTACATCTGCTGAAAATGGAGAAGCAGAAGTGGTGGTGAAGGCAGCAGAAGAAGCGTACCAAAAGGCAAAACTCGAACGTTTGAGTGCCGCCCAGCTACTTCGATTCAGTGAGGTTACAAGGGACGAGGCCGAAAAAATAAATTAAATTATTATTGTACAAGCCAACTGGTTTTTATTTTATTTAAAAGTAGTATCACGTATAAAAAATATCTAAATTACACATTTATAGACATAGAAAAACAAAGGAAATTTTTCATTTTCATTCACGTAGGACTACGTAAGACTGGATCCAATCTCTAGGTTAGTAAAACCCAACAACACTGCATGCATGGGGATCGAACCCATAACCTCACACCGTGCAATTGTGCTTATGACTATTTGACCAACGAGAGAGCAAAAATACAAATATGATCATCACACAATTATAAACATACTAGCTGTTGCCCGCGACCTTCGTCCGCGATTATTATATTTAAAAAAAACCCGTTTTCGCAACATTTTTTAATGCTCCGCTCCTATTCCTCAACAAAAGGGTTATCCAACACTAAAAGATTTTTTCAATTGGAACCAGCAATTCCTGAGATTAGAAGGTTCCGGTCGTCCAGAGTTGAGGGAAGAATTCAGTTGGACGATGGACCGAGTAGCCTTGAATTTCTTTGGATTCGTTATCGCTTATTCTCTCATCATTACTCTGCAGAATGAGTTTGTGCGGATGACATAGTTGTGGTCACCCAACATAATGGTGTGTTTCATATCGGCCCTTCTCTTCCTCCGTTTAGCAGTAGCAAGCCGCCTGCTACTCATGTTTAGCTTACACCTGTCCTTTCCCGTATCATATGAAAACAAACCTAAGATAAGCCGGCTAAACCACTAAACGCAACGGCGAATAAGAATTCGATTTGATTGTTTTATTATTGCAATATAACAGAAACTGGCCACTACAGCGGCTGACGAGCGCTACATCCAAGTTGGTTGCATCAAATTTGTATTTTTTTCTTTCTCCTTCTATTTACAATCTATATACTACTGCGATAGTACCGCAAAGGCAATGGGATTACCCGTATAACTACAGGTAGAAAGATTGGTAGTAACACGGGTAAGTCACCCTACCATTGCTTTATTGGCAACTATTTTATGCCTGCGGCTTCGAACGCGTGGAGTTCGGGCATTGCCCACGGGATCTTACTTCTGGGATTAAGTTATCTATGTGCTATACCAGACTATAATATATCTCTGTACCAAGTTTCATCCAGATCTGTTCAGCCGTTCTGGCGATTGAGTAACAAACATCTATTCATCCAAACTTTCGCATTTATAATAGTTATGTAAGATTTATGTGTAAGCTTTTACTTTTAAAGTTGAATAGGTAATAAATAATAGTTAGTGTAAGTATTTCATTTTATTTGAGCAATACAGACACACTCGCGTTTTTCTTACATGTACTTACTTATAACTTGTTCATTTTCATATCAATTACATTACATTTATGTGAAATATTGATAACTTGGTTCGAGATTGGACACCGGTGGCGACAATCAAATGATTCATTAGGAATCTATATAGACATAATACTTTTACATAATATTTAATATCAGTGTCGCGTATCACGAGTCAATATGGCGACTGTTGGGGGAGGCCTATGTCCAGCAGTGGACGTCTTTCGGCTGAAATGATGATGATGATGATGTTGTATCACGAGCCAACGCGAAAATCGGGTTTTCACATATATTTACAGACACGACTACCTCAGAAATATTCTACCTACTTACTAATAGGTAAATGCGCTCTGCACGCCCTGCGTAACACTGCGCGCCATGGCCCGTCTACGTGAGTTTCGAAGGCCTATTTGACTCTTGATGATGTTTTTAAGTATAGATAGATGATGAGAGCGACTTTGTGGTATCGTAGGTATAAACAAAACAACACGAGTATGGGCAAGCTCGCTCATAAGCCATTCGCACCATTTTGTCTGAGATTCAAAATGGTTCGTTAGTTTTCTCATGCTTTTGAGATATCACGTGAATTAAGCTTGTATTCATCTTTTATGTGTACGGTACTCCATATTACGACTATTTGTCACTAATATAATTATTTACGCGATCTTGATTGCTAATTCATACAATCCCACGATAATGAACACCTACCGATACCAATACCTACCGATTTGAAAAAGAAACCGTGCTTTATATATATTTACCACGGATATTTGCAAGTGCTCGCAATATTAATAATCATTGATTAATAATCCCGACTACATACTAGCTGGCTTGGAAATTAAAGGCGACGGAAAATAGTTTTTATCAACAAGGGCCGTCCACGGGCTGTAGGTCAAAATTTCCAGAACGAAAACGTTGGAACCAAAAAAGAACCGCATTTTCTTTTACAGTAGCTTACCTATTTTATTTTATATCAGCCCTCTATGTCCTACTGCTGGGCAAAGACCTCTCGCATGGCTTTCCAATTTTTGTACGGTTTCCTTCTGAAATCGAAAGTGTCTTTGGAACTGTATATTGATGTCACATTCTAACGGGTTGTCGGCATCGGGTCGCGATAAATAATTGTATGGCATATCGTATCCTACATAACCGATATACTCCTCCAAATTCATCTTGCTTTGGCTATAACAAGAAAACAATTTTACACACGTCGATTCACTTGGATTTCAGTAGGTACATATGTCACCCACAAGGTAGGTTTCAAGGATCTTCTGGCGCGGGCAAACATCGGAACTAACGCAGCTATCTCTTTCTTTTCTCAATATTTTTTACAAAACAATTAACAAAAGGTTTACCAACAGCGCCCCCCTGTCAGCTTCATTCGAGCGCCAAAAGATTCTTGTACTACAAAACCCTTGAAAAGTGGGCGTTTATGTCAAATTATAAACAAACTGTAGCTGTCAATATGACTTATGGGGTGAAAAGTAGGCGTGTCTAGTCCGACTTAAGTTCAATCCACGACTTAAACTACGGGTGTAAGCTTTTCTACAACAAAAAACCACCCTGCCAAACTTACTAAGTTGAAATCCTCAAAAACGTAATAACTCAAGGGCAGCCGGTCAGCGATAAGCAAGTTAATCCTAAAGATAAATAGGCCCCGGTCATTGTGTCCAGCGCGGCGGTGAGCGATGCGTTTCTTTTGTCTCCGCCCGCAACGCCGCCCGCACCGCAGCCCGCACCGCTCCCTCGTCGAGACAATGTAAGGAAGGACCAGTCAGCAATCGACAGCGGACGAATATTTGGGATACAGAGCTAGGAATAACAGAAGTGACGGTGGAACTTGCTGTAAAATCTGGCAATTGAAAAAAGTGGGATGCAGTTTTTTGAGTATTTATTTTGGGTGTTTGTCCAGCTAAAATAAGGTTTCGAATTTTAAGATGGACTTCAATAAATTGATTTAAGTGAATTACCTTTTATTACCCAGCATTGCCGTACAACGTGGCAATGCTGCCAATCTCTTGGGCACATTATCTGACAGCGTTGAGGAAGAGTTTTATGATGCTATGTTTTAGATTGTTGTAAGTTTGGGTTATTTTACTGTTTTTATTTCTAATATAATTACATGGTTGTTAACAGAAATAAATAATTAAAAAAATATGACAAGTATTTTATATTTTACTTTACCTATCAGTATCACAAATGTTAACCGACATTTTATTTACTCCGCATACGAAATGTCAAAGCAACAGAAAAAAAAAAAAGTCGCCCTCTATTAGTTCCATACTCTCTGGGCTACCCAAACGTCTGAATTCTGAATGTCCAGCACATTAACTTCAGACCGCAAGGCGCGGGGTCCGTTTGACAACCGTGGGTGGCTTTATTTTAAATCACCACCTATTGTGTCTAAGAAACTATCCCCTTGCAGACCATGACACTAATTTATTTTAGGGAAAATTATAGAAAATGTATTCTTTGTTCATAAACTATATTTATTTGTAAATAAATATCAAAAACGGCAGAGTTCTACATGACAATTTTCAAGAAGAGAAACTTGGATGTGATGTACAAAACGTTCTCTGTATATCCTTGAAAGATATCTAAACAAAATGAAATGAAATGTAGCAAAGTTTACTCAATAAAATCTGTACCGCAAACACAAACGCAATTACGTATGATAATATCAACATAGAAGAAAACTTGTTCGTAACACCATGAAAATCCCCTGTTTTATTTCTTGGGCAGTTTCCAACGATATCGGCAAATCTACCAGGCAAACAGGAGTATGGAAGAGATTTGCGAACACCGCACAAGACTATCGGATAAATTGACCGGTAATAATAAAATGTAAGGGGTAAGAATGTAGATGGCTATTTAGATAATTGTTAGCTGCGTCCGCAGTGGCCTGTAGGCAGCCAGTGTATCGGAAAACTGAGCAGATAGTGGGCGATTTTATTGCCACCCCGAGGTGGTCATTTATGGCAAAACTATCAACGGAACAGAAACGGAATTGATGACAACGCATTTCGTTGTTTCTGTCCCGATGTGAGAAAATGATGGGCGTCTGACTGTTGATTTATTGGAATGAGTTTCATTTACTGCTGACTGCCTCGATAAACAGATATGTATCTCACATTTACTAAGTTAGTAAGAGGAAACTAGCATGGCCTGAGAGATATATCTTGACGGCATATACAGCCAAGTCAGAAGCCTATGGGTGGCATAAAAACTCTGACACCAGGTTAGGCACTAACCACACGATAAAGAAGAGGAGAGGTTGGTAGGTATACCTACTTTTATTTTGCCTTCAGTTTTGTAAGTCTCTCTTCGGGGTCTTCAAATATGTAACAGTTCCTGCTTATTTTAAAGCTCAATGTGCACAAACAAAAGGTCATCCCAAAAAAAATCAATAGAACGCATTGTCGATTTGTTTACACATGTATTCACCCCCTAAGTTCAAGCCGTTCAATATAAAACGCGGGGGAGGCGCGCTAAGCCGAATATTATGAGTCGATGGCCCTAGCAGGTGCCGCTAAACATTCAAGTTGCAAATCCGACGTTGTAACATCCAACCATGTCTGTCACGTCTTGAACGGCGGAAACTTGCCAAACTATACTTGGCTTTACTGAATTTGTGTTTGGTATAAGCAGTAAAAGTGGCGAGTTTGATTGTGTAGCAAGAATACGTAGTTAGCAGGACCTTACTAATTATTCTTGCTATCTTGCTTGTAACTACTTTGTCTTTTAAAGGTAGAATTAAAAGATTTTGCACTCTAATCGGTTGTTGTAGATGTATTAAAAAATAAAGTGCTGCACTGACCAAATATTCAATGGGAACTTGAAAGTGGCAAAGTTTGTGGTGGACTGATTTATGCAATTTTTGAAGCTCCAAAAGTCTAATTTGAATAAAAGACTTTTGATTGCTTGATTTGATTACCTACCGGTCATTTCTCCCTTTAAAGGTAAGACAGACTGAGTATACATTGCTGTATGTTTCGACAAGATATCAAACAATCTAATGGAATACCATCACCGAATTTTAATCAAATTACCGAATCCCTCCACCATTCATCCACATAGATAACCAAAACAATAACGTTTTACCTTTTATCAGAGGCTGTGTTTGTTGATCTGATTACGAACGGACTCCTCAGCCCGTTGACCAGTTGACCGTCATAATTCGGGGACCAGAATGCGTTCATTGGCGCATGAAATATTTCGCCGGTGGACACAGGCGGCGTGGAAAGCGCAAACGGCGAGAATCGCACACCATTACACCTCTCACCTGACGGACTAACGCTTCAAATGCCTGGAAAATAAACAAACAGTTAACCTTGTGGGTGTTTTTGTGTGAATGTCTGATGGTTGATCGTGTGGTTTGGAAGTGGCATTTGGTTTTTGAAGCGAGTTTTGGTTCTGCCTGTCGAGTTTTTGACGCTACATTTAAATGCTGTGTTATCAGACCTGGTTAGGTAAGACCATTGTCATAATAAGCCTTTAGCAGTTCACTGACTTCTCTCATCAGATTCTACCAGCTACGCTACGAAGATAGTCGCACGATATTTCGGATTCATGTGAGTATTGTATAATTATCACTTGCTTCGGTGAAGGAAAACATCGTGAGGCAACCAGCATGCCTAAGAGATATTTCTTGACGGCATGTTAAGCCAAGTCGAAAGAGAGGGAAGAGGCCCATGGGTGGCATAAAAACTTTGTATTTGACACCGGGTTAGGCACTAACCACACGATAAAGAAGAAGAGTCGCACGATTACAATAATGAAACAAAATCCTTGTCACCTAATATCCTAAAATGAGTAACGAACGATTCATTTGTTTCTACAATTGTATCGATAGCAATAAATTCTCAATTTTGCAGCAAATGGCTTTTGTAAGACGAAAGTTTTGCACTCTCAAATAAGAGTTACGTATTCGCAACAAACATTTGAAAAATTATGCCGCGTACGTGCCCCCGTGTCCCATAAAATGGCACCGGGACTTATTTCATATAGTTACGGGCCCATAAAGCATAAAAGGCATTCAAATGTGATGTTATTTTGCCGCCAACACGGGGTAATTTATTTTGGTGCGATTCATAATTTTCTTTTATTCACTTTATGTTGATTTTCCTTGGAGTGTGAGTACTCGGTAACGATAATATTATTTCAACAGCCCTATGCATCACGGTGTGTAAGGGCCCGCTCCGATGGTTTATTTCTTTGTTAAGTTTGTTATTATTACTTGTGAGTGTTATTCTTTGTATTGTGTTGTGTGTGTAATTAATAAATTGCCTGTTTTATTTAGGACAAAAGGTTGAAAGCGTCATATTTGTAAATATCTTGTTAACTTTTGCTGCTACAGCTAGTAGTTTCACTTGTGAACCGTTTTGAAAATGCATGTTTTGTCAAAACTGTATTATCTGCTCTCAAAATTGAATAAATAATAAATTGGATAAATTCATCTCCGTAATCCTTTTAAAGGATATTATTATTATTTTGTGAGCTTTAAATTCCCTTCTTCAACGTCTTTAACAATCTCTTCTAAATAGATACTAAACACAGTTCACACAACCGCCTGCCACTTAAGCGGTGCGGAATAAATTTCCAATAATTACATTATCGAGCAAAAAAAGTATAAGCGCCACCTCACCTCGGGCAAATTTTTCTCCGGCCTACCTCGGAAGCCCATAATTCCTAATGACATGCAATAACCGTACCCCCAATTTTCGACATAAACCCGCCATAACAATATCGACATCAGCGAAATTTTTCCTCCGGTATTTTTTATTTGAGAATAAGTAACACTTTTCGGTGTAATCAAAATTTTGCGAGAACCCCATGTTCCGTCGCAGACTGTTTATCGGGCACTCAATTTGATTTTTACCACCGCACTGATTCCACCACCATTGAGGAATGCCAAAATGCACGTAAGGAATGCCAATGAGATGGCGATATCTGATTTATTGTGGATAAGGTTTTGAAAATATTAGCCGATTTCTACCAAATTGGGTGGCATTAATAATAATTTTGCGGAAAAAGACTTTTCCAAAATAAATGTCTTTCAATACAACAGAGATGCTTCTTTCTTTCTTTTTTTTTAAAGAAAGAAAGAAAAGAGATGCTCATCTCTATAGTTATTCACAATTTGATCAATCTCTTAATGAGGATAAGCAGTATTTTATTTTAATCCAACCTAATTTAATCAGTTCAGATGAATTTTCTACACCAATAAAAATACCACCATAAAAAGTCTAAGCGCCATTCCCACTTTATGACCAACGGTCAATGGAAATAAAAATATCCGAATACACACCGCGATCCCTAGGGAGTGTCCCGAAGAATATATCCGCAAAAATCCGACAAATTTGATGCTCATCTAAATAATATTCGGTGACCACGCTTCTGGAAACATCGTATATTTAAATTCAGTGCGGTCCAGGGCGAAGTGATGTTTCAATTGTCACTGTCTATACGTTCCTAATCTAGTTATTGGATAAGGGTGCGACGTTTCTTTTTATTTTTGATTTTACATTATATTCTGGTCGTGTATCGAGGTATAGAAACATTCAAATTCCAATGTTTATTTAGGTGCCTACCATGGGGTTCCTAACTTACATATGTAGTAAAGTATATCCTCAATTGGATTCAATAGAAGATCCTCCAAGCAAATAACAATCTTCCTAGACAGTAAATTAAAAATAAGATCACTATAATGAAAATAAACAAGCCCCCACCGGCAGATGCTGTAACATCTGATGATCATGATCGCAAATTAAAGAAACATTAAACTTCATTTCAGCCACGAGGCAACAGCACACCACATACACACAGTGTAAATAACTAAGCGTGCCAACCACGTGTGAGTCGTTTACGCCTAAGTGCACATGTCCGCCAGTGTACCGAATGTCCCGATAAGAAGTAGCTC
This sequence comes from Noctua comes, assembly GCA_963082995.1. Classification (NCBI taxonomy): domain Eukaryota; kingdom Metazoa; phylum Arthropoda; class Insecta; order Lepidoptera; family Noctuidae; genus Noctua; species Noctua comes. The sequence continues at coordinate 12,320,206 of OY720277.1, read as the reverse complement.
GATTACACTTCAGGTCACGTCTTCGGGAACGCCGCCTCTCGCGTTTATGACTAATGATAGGCTCACATGCCGCACCTCATGATACGCTTTATATTCAAATGACGCTTCCTGACCCTGATTAATGCTGTTTTCTTTGCAAACATTTGTTAACGTCTTTAAATTGAGACGGGCGTCATGTGTTGTCACGTGTTTTGTGTTTTTGATGATTCTAATATTAGAGTGATGGAATATATTTTAAAGCTTTTCAAATTTTCCTTGTTTCAAATTTCGTTTTAAGAACTTTTTCTTTTTCCAACATTGTTCTATAAAAGATAAACAAACTAAGAAAAATTCCAAAGTGAAATAAAACATTCGACTCTGAAAAAACTGAAAAGTTTATTTTAACCGAATGTTACACAGAAGTAATACAGAAGTAAATTCTATAACACAAAGTACCTCCTATACTAAAATAGATATGAATAATATAACAAGTTTGATTGAATTAAGTGAATCGCTCGGCTTTAAACAAATATTTGGTCGGTTCTCATTTGTAAGACGTCTGGGTAGCTCGCCTTAGACAAATTAATAACAAGATAAAGAAACTCGACGGGTCTTAATTCATTAATTAACCTAATTGTATTTGCCGTGGCGCCCATTATTATTGTTTGTGCGGATTTGTACAGTGCAAAGACAAACAGTACATCAACAAAAGTGTTAGGTAAATCTTCTCTTTTTTTACTCTGATTCTTCTGGCTACCCTGTACTGAAGAGCGGTATTTAGAGGAAATAATTTTTGTAAGTCTATAGACCTGTCTTTTCCCCATTTTATGCCTTATTTTCAGCTCAAAGATATAGATAAATTTATTTGGTTAAAGATGTGTACACATACAATAATAAAAAGTGCATGTAGGATAACATAAATAAAAAAAATCGTTCAGACATGTTTGCCACATACTATGGCGTGCAAATGTTTCGAAATTCTAAAATTGGGATTTTTAATATGTCATTTCAGTCAATGTAATTAAATGGAAGTGGATTTAACAAAAAATACTAAATGGCAAAGTTAAAACTTTACAAAAATAATATAATCAGTGTCTATAAAATTAGCAACTAGCAACAGATGTCAAAATGATACAATACATGAACAAAATAAGAAGAGTTTGAAAACGTAAAGATGTGCTACTGACTTTGCTACTCTGTGGCGTATCATGTGGCCGCCAAGAGATTTGCCTGATTGCCGTAGAAAGGGGTCGAATCAAAAAGTTTTCGCTCCAAGAAAAATTTGCTCGATTTAAAGAAAGGGTATAAGCGCCGGATAGCAGGCGGCGCTGGAGTTTTGAAAGATTTTTCACTTTCAACGTTAATTGCTACCGAAAGTAAAATAAATCTTTGCTTTTCTTGAGGCTTGTTTTGGGCTCAAGCCTTGAGCTAATCAATTAATTAAACTGTTGATATTTTACGGAGTAAAATATTGGCTTTTTCTAAAAGTTTACAAAAGTTTTTCAGTGGATTTTTCTTCTTTATAAAATGACTGGTTCTTGCTCACGGTTTCGCTCTCGTGGAGGTCAAACATTATCCAACGGGAACTTGCCACCTAAATACCTATAAAAGTTCCAATTTAGTAACCCAGGTGATGACGATGTGATGTACTCTGTGTAAAAGTTAAAAAACAGACAGACCGAATTACTTTCGCATTTACATAACATCACGCCTGTAATCCCCGAAGGCAGAGGTGTAGGTACCTATTAGTATACCCACATTTCGCCAGTTATGTTTAAGTCCCATGTAATAGGGGGTGAGCCTATTGCCATCAACTGCCACAAATCCAGACTCCGTAGCTGCTACTGAGAAATTCCTGATGTCAAAATCCAATAACAGTTTGTCCGATCTGGAAATCGAACCCCACGACCTCATGCTCAGCAGTCGCTCTTGCCACCACTAGACCAAGGAGGCAGTCTATAATATTTAGGTTGGATATATTTCAGGTGGAATAAATACATCGAGTCATAAACTGTAGGTGGGGAACGAGATTGCTTTTATGATTATAATGTAGTTCCGAAGTTTGTAAATAAAAAACATACAGATACAAAAGACACTTCCCCGTGTGCCCCATTCGATACGCAATCGTAACATTTTATCATAGGTGTAATAGAAATATCAAGCGATAGTAAAAAAGTTCGGTTTCGCTCTGAACTGTTATTTGCGAAGTTTTTCTTTACGTTTATTGTTTGTTTTGATGCATGTCGCTCATAAAAGGATTCAATTATAATTTGGGAATGATAAATTATGTATTAGAGTGTTTTATTGATAAATAAGGTGATTTTATTTATCTATGTGGTGTTAAAGGAAAAAGTTCATTGAATGACGCTACCGTGGTACTGTTTTTTTTTGTGACAAAAATGCAGACTGGCGAACAAGACAAGATAGTTTTTGACAAAAAAAAAGAAAATGATTTTTAAAAACTTGGACTTCATCCAAACTAGTTCCTTCAGCAAAATTGACTTGAAAAACAACTCGACTGTATCTAAGTTTTACATAAAGCAGACTTTCTCTGCAAAGAAAATATTAACTTGGGACGTCGGGCAGGTAGCTGCTGTCCCCTCTAAGTAGCACAGTTGGAAAAGATCAACATGTTGGCAACACTTCACGGACACTCAATTTAAAAAGTTTTCTCGCTCTTTGTTTTGTCCTGAACAAACTCAATTAAGTGCCCTTTGCCTTTGAATTATTTAATTTTATGTGTGCACATGCTTTCAGGCTATTTTAATGGCACTTTTTAGTTTAACCTAATTGAAGGCTAGGCTTGTGTATTTTGGCCTTATTTGGACATAGGTTAATTTATTATCAAAGATTATCTAACTAAAGGGGTATTTTAATCAACGTCGACAAGTACCAGGCAATCAGGGCCGAGTGGAAGTGGGTGTTCCGGAATTAGAATTGAATGTAAATGTGCGGGCTTTATCGGGGATTATAGTGTTCGTGTCTGCAAGTGGGAGATAGTTGAGACCCGAAGCTGGCCCGTCCGCAGCTTCGTATTAATACATGTTAGAAACCACCAGGGGAACATGACCTTCCTTACCCCTCGCTTCATCTGTTAGACTTAACGATAGAGGAGCGTTAGACGGGGTCTCTCGAGGTCTTTCAAAAATGGTCAGTTCCACAGCCGCGAGGCACCCGTATACTGAAAGTCCTCTTTAACAAATTTTACTGCGTACTAATCCGCCCTTTTCGCTACATGTGGCCGAGTCAACCCTTACATGTCTTGTACCTCACAGTTACCAGTTATGAGGTTATTATCCGCATATAAATCTAGGTTATGCGGGGTAGCTTAAGAAGGTTTGGGAATACAATTAATTTGGAGATACGCCTTATTAATGTGTCTGCCCACTTAGGTACCTACCCTATTCCGATTTTATATACACCGTGACTTTTTAGTCGTCTTACAAAAGTGGTCCACTCAATGTACCCGACATAAAATAGCACTAGGCGCGATTTTTTTTTACCTACCATGATACGTACAAAGAAAAATAATTAATACATTAGAATAAAATTATGAAACTTCCTGTTAATGATGTTTACGTGTCAAACAGGAGAACATACCTACCCAGCGCTCGACTCCAGTAGATCATCGTTCGCAGCAGGGTGTTTTATCTACGTCATGCGTCATAATACTGAATAACTTTTTTTATTTTTAAATTATTAAAATTTCATAAATACCATTTTTTTTATGAATTTTTAGTGGTCATTGGATACATGAAGTGGGCTGCCGTTGTAAGACGACTAAAAAGTCACGGTGTATATTCCGAAATTACTTACTAAAAGGATATGTTTTAAATAAGTAGGTAAAACATAGGAGCTGTGACAATTCAATATAACATCTGGAAAATGCTTTTTCCACTTAGAAACATCGATTAGCCACTTGCAAATAACCCTGCTACAAAGTTTAAATTGGGACCATTAATTAAATCACATATTGGAAAACAGTACAACTCAAAGTATCATTAAGGTACGGTTGAAAAGTAAGGCCCAAGACATGCTGCATAAGCGAGCGAGAAAATGCTGAGAAAGGGGAAAACGCCTAATCGTGGTGCTCAAATCTCAAAGATAGACTAGACTAATATTATTACAAAGAGGTAAAGTATGTAAGTTTGGATGTAGGGAGTAATCTTCGGAACTACTAATTCAATTCCGATAATTCTTTCACTAATAGGAAGCTACGTTATCCCCGATTGTCATCGCCAATATTTAAAAAAAAAACAGACCGATCCCGTGGAATAATTTCCAACCCTGAGTGAAGCCGCGGGCAAAAGCTTTAGTATCTAATAAATTGCTTGTATTCGTATACCAAATCCAGCTTTCAGGATATCACCATGTTACAATTTTGCTCATAAACTGTAACAATTTTCTACAAAACAAAACTATATACATAGAAGTACCTATTACATTTTCCCTAATCTAATTAAGACGAAAATGATAAAACTCAACTTCTTTTTGGAATCATCAAAAGTCCCTTTCTCATCCGCTGAAGCACCCAAACCGCTACCTCGAAGCTGTCAATCCGAGCAAACCGCGCATTACGCCAAATGGCTCGACTAACGTTACAGGGTTCATCCCGAATAGGGAGACGGAGGAAATAGTAACGAACAGTTAGAGAAACACGCGATTCAAGCTTATGCACAATAAAGCAATGTTAGTACTACCGGACCCAGGAAATGAGCCTTGTTATTTGATGAGCAGTCGGATTCTGGTAGTTTACATATGGTTTATTTGCTTGGTTAAGTAATGAGGTTTTAGTTTTGCTGTGATATTATTTGAAGGGAATAGAAAGTAAGCTAGAAAGAGGGAAAGCATTTTAGCCCCCGTAGCATGACCACCGTAGACAAGGATTCTGTCGACATAATGACAGATTTCTTTGCACTATCTGTCATTTTGTCGATTCTTCCGTCAAAGAAATCCTTGTCTACGGTGGTCATGCTACGGGGGTAGGACAGATATTTGTCTGTTTTTTTGTGCTTGTGTTATGTTTTTTAACATTTTCGAAATAAGTAAAACATTCGAGAAAATATCTCTCTCCAAAACATTCAAAAGTTCGCAAACAAAAGGTAGATACGTCACAGTCGACAAAAATATTCAAACGGGATTCACATTATCGCTGTTTGACTTCACATTAAATCTTAGAAAGGGCCATAAATAACGCAAACTTTTATCCTGCTCGAAATAAGCACTCAAAAATGCAAAGAGCAGAACGCTATAGAGCACGTTCACTAAATTTATTTTGTTTCGCACAATTCAAATAACCATAATTCACCGACGGAGGAACCGACCTAAGCCTGCCTAACGATGTAATGAAACACCATTAAGTTTGGAGAAGTAAAGCTTAAGTTTAAACTCGTATTTACTTTCTTACCTTGCAGATAAAGATGTTACATTTCGATTTATTGATCCGACGTTTTGCGATAAACGGGAAGTTTAATTTTCCCCTGGTGCAGGTTACTCTGAAGACTTTTAGGCGTATTGTCCTCAGAATTTCTGTGGAAGACAATGTAAAATTTGAATTCCTAATTCTTCTAAACGAGCCTTTAACTTTCATCGAGAAAATACTTAACATCTCATTATATGGTCAACAAGTACAATCAATAATCAATCAACCGTAACACCTGAAGCGCAACTTAAAGTTACAAGTACGTCTGCAAGGCATATTTCCTTCTCTCCTCCACCGTCGCCATCTTGGCGATCGTGAATATAATTAGGTTGTTTGCATTCAGCGAGCGCGACCCGTATGAATTTTACCTATTGTCTGACATTGGACCTTTGGAGCTATATCATTTCGCACCTATCGCCTCCACCCACCTTCCGAGGGTAGGGACGGAAACAGGGAAACTGGAAAAACGCGTTATGAAATTTAAAAAGGGGTACGACAACATAATTGTTTCGGCTGTTATGAAGAACGGTTACTTACAAAAAGGATGAAATAATAATATGAGCTCCCAAATAACCCGCAGCTATTTTCTAGAAATAAAATAAACAGAAGCAAAATATCCATTTTACCGCTAACTAGCTGTTTCGTACACCCTTGTTTGTAGAGTCTGCACCCATTTGTTCTGAGACAATCCCTCAACCTTTGTATAAAAATATTAATCCAGCGATGCCGCCTAATAGATATTTATGCATGGATGGAAGCAATTTCCATGAAGGCTGTCTGCGGGAAACCAGTAGCTACATATTTTATTTCATGAGTGCATCGTTAAGTTAATGAGATGCTGTTTACTACCAATATAATTATCCGCTTCGCTTATTATATCGAGGCTGATAATATATTAAATCTTAGTATCCTTACCAACCTAAGCCACAGACTTGATAAATAATTGATGAATGAGTCTGGAACGGAGAGTTAATTCCGTCATGTGCATGGAATCGAACGAACGAGAGAAAAGTTCGATCAAAGCCCGTCAAAATTAAAAAAGTCAAACGCGATTATTACGAGGGCATAGGTTTTAAATATGTATAGCTGGAACATTAGACAGTCTGGCGGAGGCTGTAGGACTGTGTGCGTCTAGACGTGGCGGTGAGGCATGAATCTCCATTGAGTCCCGACCGAACGAATATTTGATTATGGAAAGAACTCCAATAGTGAACCGGTTACGATTTTTTTATTAATGGGGGGACGATTTAGGTATCTCTGAAATTAAGCTAATAGTACAAATAAATTCTATTACAGTAAAAAGAGACAAAAAATAGAGACAGTACCACAAGATGCAATGAAAGCAATAAAACAAGTGAAGAGCAAATGAGAAAACAACACCGCTACCATTGCACGAATCATCTCTGCCTTTTTAGGAAAAGTCCGTTATGTTGAATTCCACCAATGAAACGTGGGCCAATTATGTTCCATCTCCAACACGAAGGAACAAAACCGAAACAGCGTAAATTAAAAACGGTGGAAAAAGGAGCATTCGCAAGAGGCCGGACCCCGGCGACACGGACAGGTTATGACAAATATGTGAGCCGATGGCGTTAATGAAAATGAACCTTTTTTTAAAAAAGAAATGTCATGAATTCGAGGAGCACGTCCTAATGTTTGTGTGGAGGACCGAGAGATTTTGATCCTAGTGATCTGCCAACAATTATTTGGTACTCCATGCATAACTGGTATTTCTACTAAATAATCACACGGTTCAAATTTGTTTTGAATGTTAAGCATGAATCATTAAAATTATATTACTTAGAGCGCCTTCAATAACTGAATAACTTAATTGATAGTATCATAAAATAATTGTAAAGGTACATTCAGTTCATCCAAATCAAGGCTGTTAGTAGACATTTATTGTTTGAATACAGACTAAACAATGGCATATCCCAAATTCCTTTGTTTATTTAAATCATACACCATCAAGGATCAAGACCTCATCCCGTGTTATACCGCACCCTTCCAACACGCGTCTAATTTTTCACAAATCGCAAATAGCCGGCCAATTTTGTACATGAGCATCGGAACTTAGCAGACAAATGGTTTAATTAACCTGATGGCAGTGTGACTGATCACCTTGAATGCGTAAATTTCTACGCAATTAGAAACACTTGCAAATCTCATACCAATTAGGCAGCGGCCCAAATTCGCGCCCTCGTAATTGTTTTTGAATGCGTAACTGTAGTTTGTGTTTCGGGTGATTTATTCTCATTTTAGTGCTAATTCGTTTCATTTGGGATGGATTATGCACATACACTCACGTATGTGCATAAGGTGGAGCACCGCGTGTTATGGTAAGTTAGCAGTTCTTCGTTTTTTGTGCTTATAGATGTGGAAATTGTTCATTTTAATTGACAACAACATTTTCACTATATCCCTAAAAAGCTTCAAAATAAAATACTGGTCAGTTTTCCAAAATTTTCATCATGTTTCAAAATATTATCCTCTCTGCAAGTCTGTGGTTGTGCAGCATTTTGTGCGTTTTCCTTACACAATATTGCAACAAAACGAAAGAAATCACTGGAGACATCCCTTGAATTATTCGCATTTCTGGGACAGGCACGGACGCACGTCGAGCTCAAGTCTGCAGCCTTGACAGTTAATTAGGACCTCATTGTTAAACGAATCTTGCGGGAACCTCAATTTGGATACTAAATAAGCCTCAAAATATTGGAGCGCAGGGTTGAGTATCCTTTGGGCGTAATCCAAGATTCATTAATTCCTTTCTTAAATATTTCGAGTGCTGGAAAAATACAATAATTCGTTGTGAATGGCGGCCATTGTATTGAGCCAGTGTCCAGGAAGGATGTTTTGTCGGGGCGTTCTTTTTATTGCCGAATTTGCGTTTTATGGTTTGTCACAAAGGGAGTGTTGAGGGAATGTGACAATTCTACACCCTTGTTGGGTCTGTTCCTTTTTTAATTTTTATTTGGCTTTAACTCAACAAAGTAAACTTTTTTACTTCTTGATTGAGATATTGAAACTGATAATGCAATTATGTTTTTTTTTCTCTGTTGTTATGTTGGCAGTTACTATAAATTTACTTTTAGGCTTGCTTGAATTAAAAAACGTATTTAAAATATCGTTCTGTGTCTGTTAATCGATTGATGATTACAGAGAATGATATAGCGTTCAATCGGTAGTGGTGCAAACGGACCTCAATCTGGCAGTTTATCATTCCTTTAAAATTCTAAATCAAAGCTAACGAATCTGTTACATTTTCAAACATTTGTTTTCTTTCTTGCAACATTCGGCCCTTTGACAATTATTTCTGGAGCGAGCCCCCCTTGTCTCAATAGCCGGTGTCCAGATGCAAACGACTTTGAAATATGAATGATATTTATAACCTCCTACGTATTAGACATGGTCGATTTACATTTAAGAGTTTCTCTTGTGGAATTTGTTTTAATTTTTCGTTTGTTTGTTTCTGTATTGAATTATTGAAATAATTTACCCCTATTGTGTCATTTGTTTCTTAGATCGTCGTCGTCAGATTATTCATCGACCTACACTACTACTGTGATGTTTGCTAACAAGACTGTATCAGCAGACAATATTATGAAACAGCAAATAAACTCAAAACATTACTTTTCCTTTTCAATGTCAACGTCAACTGACGTCAACATTCCAAAAAACCGGCCAGTGGTCAACGTCATTACCGAATGCGGTGAATTGTACCGTTTTCACTTTCGATCACACGAATTGTTACCAGGAGCGCAGCAACCGCAAGAGTCAATAAAATCGCGGCACCAAACGAGGGCGAGCCGACGCGTCGCTGTCGTCAGCGGTCGGACGTGACGCAGCGTCTGACGACGGTCACTTTATTGCTGACCTCCGTCTACCTCTCCGCTCCTAATCACCGTATCGATACTTTACATTGATTTTATTCAACGTTTTTGGTAACAAAAGCCAATTTATTGACACCACTGATTTTACGTTTTAACAGTTGAGTTTTTCTCTTTCTTTCTCTATAACTTCATTCGCTTTGCTCCTCCCACACTCCTAAAATAAAGTGGCCTGTTTATCCCTTCTAATGACGGGTGTACATGCAGGATCACTCCATTACATTAGTCTAAAGACAAACAACAGTTTTGTGGCGGGCAGTTACAATAATCTCTCTTCAAATTTGCTTGACCCTTGGTCATACGAGGGGAAGAGGGTCTTCATGATTGACGTAGAAGGTTTTGGAAGTTTTTTTTATATTTTAGCTTCGCTAGATTTAGAAACAGACAAGTAAGACATGGTATACGTTTATCTACTGAGCATACAGTAAAATGTTTGCAAACTAAACGTTTTATCTTAATTTCCCAAAACGAATTCAGCATTAAAACGCTGGCTAAAGCATGATTCACTTTACGGCTACGTGTGTTGTCTGCCCATTTAAACTTTTCTCCGCAAGCGACCGGTCGGAGCTCGTTACCGGCGGATTATTAAATATTGAAACAGTGTTTGCGAGATGAAAGCTGCCTCCTAGACGACCAGAGCAAATCCTACAACAGAATGAGAACAAAGACTACTTAACTCAACAAAATTTATTTCAATCTACGGTTTTACCCGTGTAAATAATGCCGTTTATTCAGTGTGGATACGCTTTAATTTCAACAACTTGCTCAATATTCGCCGACACGAACTGTCCGTTCGGATACATTAGAAACTGATCCGGAAGTAAACTCTCGTGATTGTCGGATTAGGAACAGAATGGACTAAAAAGAGATACAAAACAATCTCAATTTGAATGAACAAACACCAGTTTGGAAACATCGTTTAAAACACAGGCATGAGTGGACGTGTTTTTAAACTTTGTTGGTGGCAAATAAAAGAGCAATGCAATATTGTGTTCAATATTTCATGTAGTTTTTATTTTTAAATTGAAACACGACTGTTAACAAATACTGTCACTTTATGATGAAATTACAGGAATTTACCTCAATAAAGTACTTCGCAATTTCGATGACTTCTGACTTCTTGAGAAACATTGACGTTCTCCAGTGAGTTGACCTCGTTCACACAAGATCTAAAAATAAATCTATCAAGCGAGTAGTTACACGCTTAGCAGTGATAAATTAAATATTGTATATGACAATCGTAAGTAAATCCGTTAGGTTTATCAGCTCCGCGACACCCAGGGGGTGGTTAATTGTGAAAAGAAATCTTTGCTCTTTGTGAGTCGCGTGCCGCGAGGGGATGCTATTGATTTCTTTTGTTTTATGCTGATTGAGACACCTTCGCTATCCGCGATCCGCCACCCTCACTGCACGCCTGACAAAACACTTTATTCTAAAACGAATGGAAAAAATCGCAACGTGAACGGTACTGATAATCGTGGTGAAACGCTAAATATGTTTTTGCGTGATTGGCCACTGTCAAAATATTAAAATATTATACACTCAAATTCCATGACTGATAGGACTCGTCAATCATAAGTTGATTGTTACAATAATGAGAGAAATAGTAACGTTATTGGTGATAGAATAATATGTATTTTTAACACCAAGATTCGCGAGAAGTGGAACGAGTGGAGGGAGGCCTTTGCCCAGGTATGGGCCAGAGCAATCTAGGGGAAAAAAAAACACCGATGAGCCACTTACAAAAAGTCAATGGAGTATCACGAAACCACATAAAATGGAAGATTTGCTTTCCAAGAAATACTCAGTCCCTTCCAAAATAGTTCCATGACTAGCAAACACATAAATCTTCGTCAGATAACCGTCTGGTGACAAGCCTCAATCAGAGCGTACATCGCTCTAAACAGTAAAACTCAAAACAGACCTTTACGGTATCAATTTTAAAGTTTAAAATCTTAAAGCCGATAATGATACAGGGTGTGGCGAGCCAATCAACATTAGTCCCTTTGATGATCGCTTCTAGGCTCATTTATCTGGTGATTGACTGCGACTTAAGAAAAAATTAGATTGCGAGTGCCACCTCAACGCGCGCGATAGAATCGACGAATTTTTTCGAGGACTTTGCTAATGGGGGTCTGTTTTATCTCGAGCCCCTTAATGCTCTTATGCGGGCGACAATAATAAGATTTTGACACGTTAATGATGAAGATTATTTGGATCCCTGCAAACAATTGATGCTGTGTTATAATGCTTGCCTTTACTCAAGAGTGTTATGTTTGGAAAGTTATTTTCTGGACCGAAAACTATTTTTAAAGCATGAGAAGGTGCAAAAGGTTTTGCTGTGATTATTGTAACCGAATTTAATTTTAAATCGATAACGAATCAATTTTTCAATTCCGTCTCAAGGTGTCCTCCTAGTTCAAAGACTCTTCAAGGATCCCTCTGGAAGGGCCAAGGGTGTGACGTCAGCGGCGACTTAATTGCGCACCACTTCGTTAACGGCCGACTTGATGGCATTTTTAATGAACACCCGAATTAATGTAGTAGGAGAAATCGAAGATCGAAGTGTGGGTGCCGACGGCGTTGCCAATTCAACACTGTTTGTTTAGGATTGCTTGGCTATTATCCCCACTGTTGTCGGAGACCAATGTGACCGTAAAGTGAAATGTACCAATTGTATAGCTGATTATGCAGACTCGAAGTTAGTGTTGTGGTTAGTTGATGATGTTGTTTGATTTGCTTAATGACATTCATGAATGCCACAGAACTGTATCACACTAAAATAACTTTAACTAAAACAAGATAGTTACTAACCAATCAAAATGATTAGATTATGACCTAGCTAGTTGACACATTTTTATTTGAAAGCATTTTGTTTAGCAGTAATATGCAATAAACCAACAGCAGTAATAAACCCTGAAGCCAAACACCCTAACGAACAGACACAAATCACAAAGCATCATAAAATCAATCAAGCTCCCGAATTTATCCAAATTCAACTTGCCTCTTGTTTTTTCAGTCCTAAATAAATATGCTAAAATAAGAGTTTTTCAAATGACGGCTCAATACCAAACACTTGAGATCCCAATGAGGAGGATTCGAAATAAAAAGTAGGAACGGGAGTAGAAGATTGACAGGTGCGCCTTAATAAGTACGGCGACAGGTGCAAAGAGACGAAATGAGAAAATTTGATTGCTGACTTTATGAATGCAGGCAGTGAATTTGGAGAAAATCTTTGTATTTTTGTGATACATTAGTAAAGTAAGCTTGGTGTCGGATTGATTAAAAATTCTTATTTTCGTGAACGGAAAAGCTAATCTTGACATGACGGTGGTTTTGTTTCTAATAACACCAGTTATTTAAATTATTGTAACTGTCACTGTCACAACTCATTTATCTGACATCATAGCTAACATTATTAAAAAATCAATTAGTAGGTACCCTAGGTTCTTCATACTCCCCAAAAATTAAAACAACAGAACCGTCCTCTTTATTCCATTCCCACTTTACGATCGCAAGTTTACATAGGTTTCCATTATTATTCTCTCTCACATACAGATAAAGCTGCTTTAATCTCGTCATACGGGTGTAGACAATGGGAGGGCTACTCGGCTACCTCGGGTCCAGTCTGGGTATCTAGCCTCACCACTTATTCCGCTGGCCTAAGCAAATTTTCACCCGACTCTGTTGGTTTTTCGTCGGATTCCTATTTCTTCACTTCTGATTATATTATTCTATACTTTGTGTAAACAATGGTTCGTAGCGTTCCCCAACCCTTCCGCACTATTGCCGTTTTCAACCGCGTCAAGTTTTGCTGTATAGAGAGGGATTTTGCTTTCGCTTTCATAGTTAACTAAACGGGTTTTTAAATGACCACCTTTTGTAACGACTGAATTTTGTATGATCATTTTTAAACAATTTTAATTATCTAATCCGTTTGGTTGATTTATATCATCATTCAAAACTTTTAAATAATTAGGATACTTTGATACCAATAGGACTACATACTCTGTAAAGCCTCCATCTTCAACATTGTAATCTACTTCAATAATGAGATTGCTGCCATAAGGTAAAATAACGGTAAGTAACCAAAACAGAGCATCTACAAAACATTAGTAAGTCCAACATCAACAGAGCTTGAGGCTTGAGCAAAAACAAGCACTCTCCTCACCTAACGAGCGTTTTATAAATATTTTTCCGGAGGTCTAACCGCTGTAAAAGGTTTTTGTATACGTTGCTTTTTGGCTCCTTTTGGCAGCTAATCCAATATTGACCACCCCGCCAGGCTATTGACTTATGTTTGTGTTACTCATAATAATTCCACGGGTACCTTCCACCCGCCTTTTATTATTCAAAATATCAATTTGCTCGACTTGCTTTCTTTCAGTAAAAGCTCACTTAATTTTATTATGCATCGACTTAGAATTATTAATTATCTGTTTACAATTTCAGAGATGAAACCTTTCTATTTTTAATTCTCTTCCTTGATTTAATATGTGAACATCTATCCACGCATAGAAGATAAGAATATTTAAAATTAATTCTACATTTTAAAAGGGGTGCAGAAGAAACGGTTTCCGTTTCGGACAAAGAGTCATCTGTGGTATCTAAATGTTAATCTTTGGTCAGTCGCGCAAAAATTATGTTTTTCGGACTGGGTCGAAAGTTACTGGGATGGAAACGGACAACCCACGCAAGCTTCATTAAATTCACTTGTATGAAAACACGAGTTTTAGGAACAGCCCGTATTTTATCACACTCGAATAAACTTTAGCCAAAGTTGCGATGAATATTTTATTAAATCAGGGTATTTAGAATGACGTAAAGTGCCTTTGAAAAATACCATCACCACCATCCTAATACCAAGGAAGCTATCAAAGGCTCCGTTTTATTTCGCGTCAATTTCTACAAAGCGAAATGACTCCAATTTGAATATGTAATGGCGGCTTAAGATAATCGTCTCTGGCTTACACTAATAAAGGCGCTCCAACTTTAAAACGAGAATCGTATCAAAAGAATCGAACAATCGTTCGATTCAGTTCAGGGGGTGGTATAATTTATTCGAGTGTGGACCGCCATTTTGCGGCGGGGCGTTCTCCGCTATCGCGCGCCGGAAGACGCTTTAAGACATTGATGCTGATTCTTTTTTTTATTATGCTCCCCTGGATTCCCTTAAAGACGCTAATATAAAGACGGCCATATATAAATAAGCCGCCTTTGTGAGGATTCCGAACAGACAGGAAACTGAACGACCCCTCGATGGAAAACAATCTAAATTACATTTTCACGCAACTTCAAATGTCTTATTAATTACGAACGACTTTTCAATGCTATAAATTTTCTTTTAACGCTTCCTCCTCTAAATCGGCTTAATACACAACGCTGGCGCTGCATACTGATCACTCAATTGTATTGTGAGATAACTTCTGAAACTTCCTTTTTCTTTGTGCTCATTTACGTCTTTGAATTTGAATAATTCTGATATTTATATTCAATATCATATTATCACAGATTTATTTTTCATTCAACTTAAAACATGTGCCGAATCCTTTACATAAATAACTAGAATCCATACCATCTGTTTAAAAACCAGCACCCTAGTCAAATAGAAAATACCTGGCAGGTCATGATTTAGTGGGGCCTTTAGACAGCTCGCGATACCGCCTTCATCACCTCGAGAATGACCCCGCATCCCTCAAGCTTAGATAATATAGGGGATAGTGTCGCTTATTCCCAGGGGATTTGTCAAACAAATGCGTCGCCGTGTATCGGAAAAAATCGCCGGCTCACTAGTGGCCATTAAGGCTATTTATGGGCGATTCACAGAAGCTTTTTTTATTAATAAAACGTATATTATGCGCGCAAGTGCGTTTTATATCGCCGACCGTCCTTTCTTCGCGGATATTATCGTCCTTCTTCGGACATCCAATAATATCGATTTGGGAAGATAGAAGATTTGTTTTTTGTAATATCTTTCTATTGTATTTTCGTCTTGAGATGTTAAATTCAATATCGAATGTTTTTGTTTATCGTGGAGAGGGAAAACAAAGCAGGTTGGTCGTTCAGGTATGGATATGAACGTGTTTACCCCACAGTGGCACAGCACAAAGTAGTTATGCAAACACAAGATATTGATACGGGAACTTTGTGACAGACAAGAAAAACAAAAGTCACATTTAGGATAAATACGCATCGGTATCGAAGATATTTTGACGTGGAAATATTTATATGAAAAGTAATGTTTGGGGTAAATATCATGTATACTAAGGAATTCTCGGGCTCATAAAACTTAGGAGACGTGTACAAATCTGAGCTTTAAGTAAGCTTCAATTTAATTTGCAACTCTAAGAATAATGCAGAAGTAAAATTTTAAACAGCTATAAACAATTTTGAATAGATTAAAGTGAGAATCTCAACCCGCTATCACTGGTAATTGTCGGGAATAAAATCATTAATTCCAAACCGAATAACGCATTAAAAGTAACAGCTTGTACGCGGCTTGCCACCATTGCGCTCCCTAGAGGGAAAGCGAACGAAACTTATACAGTTATAGATACAACACAAATAAACAAGATTCTGAAATTTAGGAAATCGAAAATCGTGTCGATGCCCAATGCCAAACTTATAATTTAGTTAATGATATAAATCATTCAGTCAGATATAAGATTGAAAATATCGCAGCATTTCTATTATGTTTTTGAAAGAAATGGAGAAGGCAGACGATTATTGCCACTTCATAGATTATGATTTCTAATTCTAATATATTTTGTACATTATATAAATGCAGCAGCTACAGCCCCAAAGTCAAAGATTAAAATTTCCATCGTGAAATTCAAGATAAGAATTGCTATAAACTGATTAAAAATATAGTACTTTTCGCCGATTCGAAAATGAAAACAGTTATTAGCAAAATTAGGCTCACCAATATTCTAGCAAACGAACCACTTAAAGTAAATCGAGAAGGTAACAACACAGATTAAACCGAACCCTCCGCACATAACAATACTAATTCAGAAGGCGTACCTCCAGCCATATTCTTATAAATTAATTACTTGTAATCTACTCATGAAACGGGACTTACAGAAATGAAGTTACAACGTGCCGTAATACCGGCCGGGCTCAAGGGTTCGGAACGACTTAATGTCGCATAGAGAGAACAAGTCTGAATTAGAAATGAACCCTGTTACAAGTACTTGGTTAATAAGACACACATGTCGCGTTTCGGATGCTACTTTGTTATAATTACAGATTGAGACGTCTGTCAGACTTGGGAATAAAAGTTTTATAGTGTCTTTATGGCAAGTGTCTAACAAGTCATTGCTTTTTTTTTTCATTTTTCTCTAATGCTTATTGAGATTCACACTCAATAAAGATTATAACTTGACTAAACACATTTAGTTTGCAATCAATAAATTTCCTAAAACTTTGTTTGAATTTTTACTACTATAAAAGAAAATTCCAGCAATTTTATCCGAAATAAAAATCTTCGAACTAACAATGGACATGAACAGACTCATAAAATAAAACGCATTGGACAAACACGACAATTTTCACATTACGCAGGCAAGTCACCAACTATTACATAAAAGAGGCGAAGCGAACCAAACTGACACATTGTAAAAAGTACTTTTAATTTTTCGCCGCTGCAGACTCATCTGAATGCCTGGGGGAGAGGTGTCCCCATGATCGCGTCTTATCCACTACGCAAACAGTCTTTACAAGGGACTCACTCATTCTATTCACTCCTCTAGAGGTTATCTTTTATTATTTCTCTCGACATCCTCTTTTTATTGCCTCCCATATTGACTTTTTATACCGCTCACGAATAAATACATTTTGATTTACGCTTACGTAGACACTGTTTTATGCAGACGAAGAATTAGTACGCTTGAGGTGTCGGATGTTACAATTCCTTTTATTCCAAATACAAAACTTAATTTTTCGACATCCCAAATTTCTTCGTTCGTATTTTTCTTGATACTTTCGAAGTGTTAACCACAAATACTTATACGGAATAAAATGTGTTTCTCAAAGCTCTTGAACAAACATTGAGGGATTGCAAAGTTCCCGGGAAGTAGAAAAACAAAGATAAATCCAACTTAAAGCTTGACAAGTGCGTATCTAAGATTTGTAGATCTGCACCGCATTTTACTGGCTTTTGATTTCAGCTAATTATTGCAGGGGTAAATGGTCTGTGATGGTATTCATTGTCTTAGCGTTATGAAATATTTTTACGGTTTTAATTAAAAATCTGCACTTTTATTGCAAAATCTACAAGATATTTTGGAATTAAAATAGAGAATTTTAAAAATACATAAAGAGGTACGTGCAGATGAAATATTTATAATATTTTCTGTAATCTAACCTTTATACCAGAACCTACTTCTTTCATACCACACTCCTCGTTACCTCTCCCTTGATTCTCAATTCGCAAGTCTCACGACACCGTCCCCCGGGAACGATTAAACATGTAAAAGTACCAGAATAACAAAGTATCTGGGAGTCTCGTTGGAGGCCGGCCATTTAGCACGTGCGAAGAAATTGCAGTAACACGTTCGCAAGAACTTAACGACCGGAGCAATAGATGTCGTCTAACGTTTGCTGAACCGATCACTTTCCTTCCTTGTTTGTGTCATGTGGAAAAAGAAGTCAGAGATTTACTTTATTCATTTTTTCTGTATTTCTAAGAAAAATCTTTATTAACCGCTCTTTTGGAGATAGTGTCATTAAGACACCTTAGCTTTTTAATGAAAGCTTTTCATTTTCAGGTTCAACTGCCTCAATGTGCTGTTAAGGAATGTTTCTTAAAAAAATCTTTATTCATAATTTGATGTTCCAATTTGTATGATGTTTCCATATATCGTTGTTTCCAACGAGTACAAACTTAATGAGATGTTTAGGTGTCGAAGTTTCAACAGTCTGGCGTCTGGCCAACAAAATTCTTGTTTCGAATTACATTACACTTTGTTTTTCTTTTCTTCTTGTTCTCCAAAATATTCTCTGTATATTTCTCAAAATGATTACTCGGTTTATCAAGAAAGAATAATGACAAACTTACGACCATAATTACTTCTTTTTAATGAATTAACGACTTTTGTTTGCGAACAGCGATTAAAATAATTAAAAGTATCATTATAAGTGCCATCAATTCGATCTCAAAGGAGACATTAATGTTTTTACGGGTTGCTCCGTCATAATAATTAATAACTTTACTATCCAAAACAGTTGTAAAATGAACTTTTATTGCGTTGACTATTTTAAGATTCAATAATATTATCTTATCAGCTTTTATCTCATTCTGTTTTAAGCTGAACATTTTTTTACTGTCTCCAAGTCAATGTATAGGACGCCCAAAAAGTTCTGAGGTAGCAAACGCCTCTAGAGTTTCAGTCATTCTTGGTGATCATGTGATATGTGTGATTATGTGATTTCTTACATTAAAAAACTAACAAAATTTTCCCATGTACATACCTGGGTACCTGCTAAGACTAAGGATCTTCATTCGGATCTTAATACGGATCAGACTCCTTTTAATTCGTCTACGTTCATACAGAGGTGAAACCTCATCTCATTATACCTTTCTTGGTAATTATAATCAAATGGACGAAAGTATTTTGGGCCTACATTTCAAATATTTATGTACAGATTATAATAACCTGGGATAAATGAAAACTGAACCCACAATATTTATCTTGCATATCAAAGTAAAGATTCCTAAAACGATACAATTTTGCAAATTTAATTACTTTCACTAAGATATTCGCCGCAGAGTTGTTCTTACGCGTTCTTATTGCAACAATTATTGTCAAGTGCGGCATTTTCATCTGACTTTTAATTGATCCTGGAGGGCGAGTAACAGATAAAACTCTGGGATATCTAAACTTTCTCTATTACAGTTTAAGAAAACCGCCGGCGCAGTTTTGTTTCAACAAAATTTTCATTGCTGTCTGTGCTTTCACAGGGAGCTGTGCGGTGTGACGAGTAATAGCGAGCCATGAGTTTAGATTATTGTTGCCTTGTATTTATTTTATAGATAATGCCAGTACGGTGTTTGGATGGATGGAAATTGATAATTCTGTCAAAAAATGGTTTGCGTAAAATTATTTTCTGTGAAAGAAGACTTCAGTAGACTCAGAATTTTAGGCACAATTAGGAACTGTTCTTTGTAAAATGATGCATGTAGTAATAATAAATAACTCTCTCTAGTAGTACTTCTGGACACGGCGCGTATTGTTAGGAGGTTCCTCTCTCAAGAGCCTTGACCACCGGTAGCTCGGAGCCTGTTCCCGATGCTGGTGGGCTAGTATTTTAAAATTTTTCAATTTTTTTTAAATATTATTTTATATTTAATATGTAAAAGATATAATGTCTTAAAATAATTAAAGGAAATAACTCTAAAAGAAGCTACTAAACGGCAGCCGTTAGATCTGTCTACTAGAAATTTTGCACTTTTCTCGCCTTTGCTAAACGGTATGGCAACACACTTTACAATAAACCGTTTAGTGTAAAAGTGTAACAACAAACTTCCATATTTTATTATGATCGTTATCGTAAAGGCCCCCGGATTCCCGCCATTTAAAAGTTGCGCGTCTATCCCTCCCCCTTATAACCCGTTTGGAAGATTTCATTATAAAATTAAACTAAAACTAAAACTTTGCGATATAAATCGTAATGGAATGGAAGTTTGCTTTACTTTCAAAGATATTGAAATGAAAACATTTACTTATAATAAACATTATAAACTGTACCCTTCAATCTTATTTTTCTGAATTTTTAATTCATAAAATGACATAAGATTTCGCTTTTAAAAGCAGTCAATGTCAGTATTCCATAGCAATGATCACACTGATAGCTCCTAAACACAGTATAAATGTGATGAATGCGTTCAGTTTATTAGAGAAATTCGCCCCAAGAAATCAGATATGCTAATTTTCCTCTTCGAAAACTAGTTTACTAAACACCTTTTGGATGGGCCAAAAAAAATAAAACGAAGAAAGGATTCTCTCATCCAAGTAGGTACGTAAGTAAGTATTAAACTTTCTTACCGAAAATAATAGCATCTGAACTCCTAATATGCCAATCAGAGGCAAAATCGGAGGGTAATCGCGAATACATCGCAGCACAAGTTAGGGACCCTCCTCTGCCGAAACGTAAACACATAAATTCGTGGGGAACTCCTTTTAATTGTCTACCAGCTATACCTTAACGAACAATTACATGTTGCTGTTATTTATTTGTTTTCCAACAATAAAGAATTGGTGAAACTGCTTGTTTGAAAAGAGTAACCATGGAGTTTCTTGCCGGTTCTTCTCCATAGGAAACGACCAACCCGAACCGTGCACCTTTTTGTCGACGTTTTATAAGTGCCCATCGAGGCCTATGTGAAATAAAATATTTTGATTTGATTTGATTTTGGAGAAAACATCTTGTTCTTAATTTTTGGTAAAAAAACGGAAATATCGTTGAAATCTTTACGTGAAAATGATTTTTTGACTAGGTTGGTAAATGTTTTTTTATGCACCATAGGGCCAGTCGAGTGAATCGGAATCCAATTAAAAGAATAACAGAGGAGCACCGTTGGATGCACGGGACTAATCGTTTTCTATTGTTCTTGGGCCCACTATCTGACTGCCTTTTGTCACCGGACCCCGCCAGCGAACTAGAGCTGGTCATTTAATAAAACACGAGATCGGCAAACAGGATGAGCAGAGAACACACGCATGCTAACGACCAGACCAATGAGACGTCTAAATTGAAAGCCTTAAAATTTCCCGAGACTGCAAAAGGAATAGGAAAAGGGTTGAAATAAGCTTTATTTCCACGTCCTTTGGGTTCCGTAGATAGTGGAACTACAAAACACCAACGATGACCGGCGACCGTTCGGCGTGAACGTGACAATGACGGCTAAGCCGCGCGCAAGGAACGTTTTACTCCTTTTATAACCAACGTATTCGGCAACACACCGCCGCTTTCTGACGACGTTATTTTTTAATCAAATATATCCGTGGAGCGGGTGACGGACGATAGGGTCGCAGCGACAATGAAAAACTAAAAGGAAAAAGTAGCACTCTTTTAAGCAAATAGAGGCGAGACCAAGTTGATTGGTTTTGTTAGCGAGCCTGTTGATTGGCACAGGCGTAAACAATACGCTTCCAATGTT
Source organism: Noctua comes (assembly GCA_963082995.1). Classification (NCBI taxonomy): domain Eukaryota; kingdom Metazoa; phylum Arthropoda; class Insecta; order Lepidoptera; family Noctuidae; genus Noctua; species Noctua comes. The sequence goes on along the minus strand of OY720277.1, from coordinate 12,298,755 downwards.
TAAGTTTCAAACGACAATCGAGACTTCTTTTAAGCAAATAGTGACTAGACGCGTTGATTGGTTTTGTTAGTGGAACTTTTCTATTGAGAGTTACCATTCGTTTATCCATGTTTGAATTAGCAACTTTATTCCGGTAGTATTTGGAAATGTTTTCATTGCGAACAATGCTTTCGTCCACTGTTCCCTTTTCAACGATGCTTGAAACTTTTTTGAATTTGTTTTACTGTCGACATGTGATCCAGAGCCGCGTGTTGACGTTACACATAACCAAATAGCCGCAAAAAATATGAACGAAACGGTGGTCAGGTAAAACCAGAAAAGCGTTTACAAAGAAAACAATGTAGTTGGGTTATATTCGTAGGAGTTTTCAGAGATCATAAATCCTTGGTTATATTATTCACGGCGAGTAACCGGGTGGGTATAAATCAGGAGTCCTCAGCCGCTATCAGCTCACGCTTCCATTAGTGACCTCCTTCGCCCGTAAAAAGTGCCAAGTCTACTTATCCTAGCGGTTTTTGCGTAATTTATTGGTAAAGAAAATACGAAGTATTATTGCAAATCAAGGGAGGAATCATTGTTTTGTTATTTAAATAATTATAATCTTTCTTTTTACTGATCTAATACAAAAAACCAATAAGTTGGCTGTGTCACTTAATCTTGAAAGGGGAATGACGATTTTAGGCCCAAGAATGGCCAAGAAATTTGTTTTATTAAAAAATATTATGTAAATATTACGTAATTAACTCGGCTATTCAGGACGCGATAGAAGTTGGAAACATATTTGAAAAAATAAAAAAAATTGAAACAAGAACGAAATTCTGTATCTGTGGCTGTACTGAATAAAGTGGAATTACGTTTTTTGTGCAAATAGAAAATCTCAAGTTTCATTTAAATAGTATCCTAAACCTTAATAGCGAAAATTTTAAGATCTCTTAAAGAACACGTGAGTTACTTATTGCCTAAATCACTATGGCGGCCTGGCATTCCCCTTTCAAAGATCTTTTCTTGCCACATTAAAATCTAAAACAAAAGCCACAAGCGCTTTATGGCCAACACTACTTAGCGATAGACAGCACCTCAATTTCCTTTTACACCCAATAGGAAATTGTAAGAAGAAAAAGTGCCTGTTTCCTGGGTGAGAAACCCTCCTACAAGAGAAATGTGTGTATCTCAAAGCTTAGAATTAAAACGTTAGCGGTAAAATTAATAGGGGTTTTTAATATTATCCGTAGATTATTTTTGTATCAAAAATATGCACACTCGAATGGGTGGACAGACTTGAATAAATTTATAACGAACGAGAATTTTGGGCCGCTCATTACCGGGTATTTATGTGAACAGATAAAAATATTAGGGACACATTTTAATCGAAAACGGATGAACAGGGGTGCCCTAGTGTTGTGCGTCTCTGATTGTGTTTTGTTTGTTAAAAAAACGTGTTGTACTGATGCGGCAGTTATTTTTGTTTTTGTTTTGCTTGTGGTGTTTCGCGTTTTGTGTAACATTACGCCTAGATTTGTCAATGTTTGTGGCCTACAACAATGATAATAATATTTAGTAAAATGACAAACTTATCAGAACACTGGCGAACGTTCACCTAATAAATGAAATTTAAAAAAAACTTAACTCGTCACAAACCAAAAACAACAAGAAAATTACTTTTATTTTTGACAAAAATTACTTTTACTTCTTAGGATTGTAACAATATTTGATTTCTTTTCCGTTTGAAAGAAAATATTGACAGATTTGCATGTTTAGGACTAAATGCCAGACAATCAAGCGAAACAAAAAAAACTGAATACTTTGGAAATTTAGATTAGACAACACCTAAAAAGAAAAAAAAATGTGAAAATTAAGATTTTTACCACTTTATCCCAGTAATTTTCTTCACAGTGCAACATTTTCATGATGAGAATATTCTTTGTACTAACATTATGACAATCAAACTCCCACCACAGATAATGAATAACAAACGACATTTATCAAATCCCACATAAAGTCAGCCGGTGTTTAGGACAGTTTTAAACGCCTAAATTAATTTCCTTTAAGAAGTTGTAACTCTCCAAGTGGGGATAATGCGATGATATATAAAAAAAGGTCCCAGTGAGCCAGGGCCCCTAATAAATTATACCCTCGATAACAATGGGATTTTTTCGCCGGCCCTTTGTTGCAACTTTTGATATCACCTGAACGTAGGAAACAAAAAACAGAGTGAAATTTTTTAGATATTTTGCGGGGATGAATATGTTTTTAAAATGAAATTAGGGCAAAATGCCCTTACGGGAAAAAAAAGAAATACAGGTAATTACAAAACCTGTTTACTAATCAAGCACAATTATGTAATTATTTTAATTGGAAATTGACATAAATAGATATGATGTTGGTCTGTCGTTATAGACTTGGGGGCCTACCCTTTTATAGTAGTATGTTTTATTAATCTTACGTTAGAGTGGGCAAGATATAGACAGATCTCTTTCCTCTTTTAATTTAATAAATTAAATTTCTGGACACTTGTTTATAAGATTCTGTAGCTATTTAGCTAAATATTCTTTGCTAATTCAATCCAAAGAACACGAAAATATAATAAAGTAGAATTGAAAAGTGGGATATGACCATGACTTTATCATTTGTCAAAGGGCTTATGATAAACAGTTATAGTGCAATAGCCACTTCCTTCAATATATCGCTTGAGCACTTTTTGTCCCGAACTATAAAAAAGAAAGCCCTAATATCGTCCAATGTTCCTTTGGGGAGTGACTGGACAATCGCGCTAAATTCTGTAGGGCTGTCGGCAAAAGAAAATTCGTAATACCATTAGGTTTTCCATTTATTTAACAATGCTATTTTTACTATCGAAAAATTTAATAATATTATCAGAACTGTTCAATTTTCCTGTGACGATAAGATAACCATTGAGCGAAAATATGAATTTTCGTTTCGATTGCTTGTATTCTTTGTGTCATGTGCATTTTCCTTGCAAGTTATTTATTTATTTAATTAAGGTTAAAGTTATGTCGGTAAGTCCAGTTCTTACCTAAAGAAACTCACTTCGATCCAGCCACTCGACTGCCAGTGGCCATTTTTGGCACCGTATGTCATAACGGGTAGGACACATCAGTTGAAAATCTTAGTATTCAGTGTACAAACATGGACGGATAGTCAACTCAACCAGGTTCTTATCTGTCGGCCTCTTTTCTCGAAGTTATGTCTATAACTGAACTGGATGTCTTGACCCAGAAAGACATACTCTAACTAAGGGTAGGGTATTCTATTTTCTCTTCTTCTTTTACACACTATGTCTACATCTCTTTTTTAGTATCTCCTTTCGCAGGTATGCTGGAAAAGATTTCTTTAGAAATAAGCATCACCTTTGTACTATTTTTTTGTTCCTTTCTTCTTTTCTGTATTTTAGTGTGTACATAAATTGTTAAGTAAATAAATAAATAAGGCGCTGTTCACACACAGCGTATCGTCGGCCGCTGACTGTGGGCGCTCAGGAAAAAAATTATGAAAAAACAAACGAAAGTCTGCATTTTCTTCGTACATTTTGACGATACGCTGTGTGTGAACAGCTCCTTAGAGTATTAATACAGCTAATTTCTAATCAGATTTTTATATGTTTGACATACATGTAGACCAAAAAGGTATTAGACATTTTCAATAATGCCAGCCCTGACCAATCGAATGGGCAACTGTGGACAATTTATATAGCAATAATCCGCACGGACATTACGGCGGCGGCCGAGCCGAAGTCGAGCCGAATGCTGATATTATCGGAGGTAAAAGGCGTTGCTAGTTTGAGGACAAAAAACGAGCTCTCATTTATCGGCCAGTCGGCACTTCGGCGACAGGCCATCTCGCCTGAGGCCACCCTCGCTAAAACGCTGCACATTACTCGCCATCGCTTTGGGGCTTATGGACTCGATTATGTTTTCTTGTTTAGGGAGTACTGATGAGTTTCTTTTTAAGTTACTAAATTGGACTGAAGATTAAAAAATTAAACACAGTTTGAAAAAGTTACCATTCAAATGGGTCTGAACAGCGCGCAGCGTACAAATATGAAAACAGACACAAAAGAGGACGTATGACAGCGAAAATCAACAGAACACCAATTCAAAAAATCTTATTTATTCGTCAGTTTTATTTGTCACATGCGTATACGTCGAACGGGCGCATTGTGATGTAATTGAAAAATCGGTACTACGAACTACCAACGGACGAGGGATTCATTATTCAGTTGACAATCACGTGAATTTCGAAAACGAAGCCAAAAACGTACGCCTTTTGTTTCACGACGATGTGGCGTATTAACAATTCAGCGACTTAATCGCAACGGCGACCAAACAAACGACGATTCGATGAATTGCTAAAGCAAATGATCGACAAATAGTTGGCAATTTGTTGTTTGTTTGCGAAAACAGTCGTTTACTTTGCTTTACGGATGATAAGTGCTCATTATGTATGTATCAAGGGTGTTTAAAGCTTTTTAGAATCAATTACTCGTACGATGCGGTTTTTTTTCAGACTTTTTGTTCCGATGCCACGCGACTACACCAGAACAATTTGAATGCCTTAGTAGATCCCAAATTCAGGGCCACATTAAAAACCTCTGCTCCCCTTAATGCGAATGAATCTGGTTCCTGCCTATTATGTACCTCATCTTCGTAGATTAGGTTAGGTGAGGTCTTCAGATGGGGGTTCATGGACGGCTCAGATCTCAAATGTGTATGCGGCGTGTCTCCACAGACAATGGCCCATCTTCTATCTTGCGCTGCATGCCCTAACACCTGCACACTTGACGATCTTATGACTGCATCAGCGAGCGGAATTTGCGTAGCTGAATTTTGGGCCAAACATATCTAATAAAAATTTGCCATCGACACGCTAAGAAGAAGTTTAGGTTCTTATTAAAATATGATCATCATGATGACTATTAAATTTAAAAAAACAAACAATTTTCGCCAAGAGGCAAAAGACAAAATCCCACTTGATCCATACCCAAATTGGGCTGTACCAAAGCATCGCGAATCTCCTCTAAAGTTATTTTTCTCCAGCAGCAGCATATGCGGGCTTAGGAAGTGCACCCATGCTGCCGCGGTGAGGGGAAGAAATGGCTGACTCATCAAAACAATAAACAAAGTATCGGAGCCCTATTTTATTATGTTATTATGCACGACGCCCTATGATTTAACGCTGCATAGATTTACGCGATGACAGCTATGGGAGCAGTGTTTTTCTGTAACGAAAGAAAATGCTTTGATACTAAGAAATATTATTTTGAAAGTTTTTCAACACAATCTTTAAGATTCCTTTTAAAAATCTGTCCACGTTTCCAGAAAGTTGATAATCAATTTTCTGAAAAGACTTCAACCTTGGCTGTGCGAGCACTTTAGCATTTTCTTTTAGATTTTCTTGTAAGTAATCCTTGCTCATTGCTTATCTTACTACTATTATAAATGCGAAAGTTTGGATGGATGGATGTTTGTTACTCAATCACGCCAAAACTAATGTACGGATTTGGATGAAATTTGGAACACAAATAGGTTGTAACCTGGATTAACACATAGGATACTTTTTATCCCGGTAGTGTGATCCCGTGGGACAATTATCGAACTTCGCGCGGGCGACGCCGCACGCATAATCTAGTAATATTATAAATGCGAAAGTAAGTTTGTTTGTTACCTTATCACGCCTAAACCACTGAACCGATCATCCTAAAAGTTTGCGTATACGTTGTCAGGTATACGGACACAGACATAGGGTACCTTTCATCCCGAAAAAAAGTACTGTTCCCGAGGAAAACAACAATAACGTTCTTATGATAATAGATGGCGCTGTCTTTCGAATCATGATTGAATTGTATAATTTCAAGCAGACTACAACCCCAATTGATTGTCAAATTCTAAATGAACGCGAGCGAAGCCGCAGGCAAAAGCTAGTACTGTGTAAATTTAAAACCATTTAATGATGCCATTGAATTGCAAGAAATTGATTCATGTAAAGCATAAATAAGCATATTCCTATGGAATGTTACAGATTGTCACACCCAACCACAAACCACATCAAACTGTTTACAGTAACCACTGTTTTTCCTCCCGCAGCCCAGTCTACCCAAGAGATTATCAATCAAGGAGCATTTCCCGGTACAAATTTATCACGAGCTTCTTATTGTGACGCCGGATAACACAATATCCACCGGATATCCGGAGGGGAGGTTCAACATCATATTTTTATCATCATTATGTCAAGAAAAAATTAAGCGTTGTCTTAGTATGGGACAGTCGCTTTTTGCCATGCCGTGAAGAGTTTTTGTGGATTTCCTTTATTTACTTCGTCTTCATCTATCGTGGCGCATCGTACTCTGAGTTCTTAGTAGCCACAGTAATCATCTTCTTCGACGATGGCAATCTGTATTGAGTTGGCCCAGAATTCACCTTATTTTAGCATCTTCAGTGGCGTCCATCAAAGCCTTGTAACACACGCAGACACGAAATGAAGTGTCCCATCGTTTGTGTAACAACAACTCTTTTACACTTCAAGAGGCAGAGTCCACTATATATCTCCATCTAAACAGGTTTTTCTTGCTGTCAACCTGGGACCAAAGTCTGTTTAAAGACCTCCAGGGTAGCCAACGCTAATTATTTCCAAGTGGGAGATTTTCAGTAAGTGGAACGAATGGGTTGTTTAGCAAAAAACTGTCCCGCTTCTGCTTAAGTCTTTCCTTGGGCCATTAGGCCTTAGGTAAGACACACTTTAAAATACGGTTGTCATTTCAGTCGCTGCGGCGCGAAGATAAGAACAGCTCATTGAAAAAAATACCAACTAGTGAAAAATCAAAGGGATGAATCCTTGAAACGCAAACCATTTTTTCGTAACATTCTAAAGCGTTCATTCCGGTACATAAAATTTAACAAGATCAGGCTCATCCTCTCTATTCCAACGCCTTCATATTTTGATCCGATGCTGCTTTCCACAGGGAGTGCATCTTATTGGCTGATTAATGATTGCACAATCACCTAGCTTGAACTTTACGAAAAACAAACTTATTTTCAAAACATCTGGGAATAATTCTATGTTTTTGTTTAGAATTCGCCAACATGCGGAGATATTCTTAAATTACTAAAGAAAGGGTCAATACTTACCTACACTTTGACGGGCAAGGGGACGCAAGGCAAGTTAAAAGCTATCAGTAATTATCAATGTAAAATACTTTTGTTTATTCTAGCTAAGAGAATATAATGGGACTAGGATATTTAATAAGACAATCCTAATAACTAACTTTTAAACTGCTAGGTGGACTGGACAGTCCACCAGTCCAGTCCAGTTTTTTTCCAAAAACATTTTAAAAATTGTTTTATGAATTTCGCTATCGTATAACCCGACCAAAGGAAATATCACCGTTTTTCTTATAACATTCTTTCGACAATGGTATTCTCACATTAGCAGTGTTTTGCCTTACATAAATAATTACCCCAACGTATTTCTCTCTTCTTATTCGTTTTCTTCATTGTTGAAGGTCGTGTTGGTCTTGAAAAGCTTACACGGAGTTGCTGATGAGCGGCTCCCAGGCCGCTCTGCCTTTGGCTCGTCTCATGATAGTGGTAACAGTGAATGCCGTTATCGTCTTGATCTGGTCGGACCAACGCGTAGGTAAACGCCCGAATGTCCTTTTACCGTCTATTTTCTCCACAAAAACCAGTGTTTCTAAATTCCCTGATTGTCTCTGGCGGAACGAGCTAGACAAAACTAACGACCAGTGGTCCTCATTGGCCCTGGATCGAAGAACTTGGAAGTCATGGAGAGAGGCCTTTGCCCAGCAGTGGGATGACACAGGCTAACAGTATCAGTATCAGTCTCTGGGTTATGTGTCCAAAGAACCTTATAACCGTTGGTAACAAATCGTGGACAGAGAAGTTTTGATGTGAAGCTCATAAGTCCTGATTGCTGTCCTCATTGTGAATACCAGAGTTACAAGTAGTCAGTGGCCCGTAGTGCCCAGTATTATTGCCCAGAACTAACTGGGTTGTGGAGGTCACATAGGCAGTCACTCCATGTAAATTACTGGTGTTCAGCTGCATCTGGTTAGACTGGAAGCCGACCCCAGCATAGTTGTGAAAAGGCAGGCAGATGATGATGATGATGGTTATTGTGAATACCAGAGTGATGCCATATCTTCACCATTTTGCTCATAGTTGCTTTGGCCTCCTAATTTTCCTGTCGCTGCCACCCAAGGTATAAAACCTTCTTTACCAATTCTCGATCTGCTAAATCACATGTGCGTGCGAGTAGGCCAGCTCGGTCAATAGACAAGTCTGTGAATTGTTGATTGACAATCCCTAAACCCAATAATCAACAACTTACAATTTTATAATACCAAGAAGGGTTTGTTTGTGATGATCAGCACACGAGTCCAAAATTAAATACAGATAGAATATACTTGGCCGATGGGGCCGAAAAGTTCTGGAGTGGCGACCGCGAACCGGAAGATGCTGTGCTGGAAGGCCTCCCACTAGGTGGACCGATGACCTGGTGAAGGTTGCAGGGATCCGCTGGATGCGAGTCGCATGGGACCGGTCAATGTGGCGACACTTGGGAGAGGCCTATCGGCAGTACGTCCACTGCAGGACGAAAGACGTCCAGCAGTGGACGTCTTTCGGCTGAAATGATGATGATAATGATGAATATTCTGTATTGTGGCTTATGTGTAGCTTGGCTTACCCTTATTACCTACTACTCTTCATGATGTGTTTCTGAACCGTCTGCGTGCCATATTTTTGACCACTAGGCACGCTGAATTTACAATATTGCTAATTTTACGGTTACAATGGCGGTTTTGTCGCCGATAGCGGATACCTTCCAGGAAACCTTTGGATGGACTGTTTGTATGAACTTAAGAAAATAAAGGGAGGTTAGTCAGTGCGTACTGCTAATATTTGAATGAAATCAATCTCTTACAATCCACATGCCGTCGGCGATGTGAGACATCTAGTTCAGATGGATGAAATGGTGCCAAGGATTGTCTAATAAGCATTGATGCTCCAATGAAAACAATCTGGACAAATGTAAAAAAAAGGAATGATGCACCACTTTTTCAGTAAAACTAAATAAAAAATTATTCCGACAACCACTTTTTGCTTACATATTACAAAAATAAATTATCACCCAGTGATCTCTGGTTCGTTCGCTGTCTCTTTCAACTTGATAATAAACGCTGTTTAATGTTAAGTAAAGACTGTTTAACTATCCATTTTTTGACGTTTAAACATATCTAAACTTTAACCCTTTAATGCACAGCTGTCACGGTAGCCCGCCGGATCTTTTTGCCTGCCTACAAGAACACTCACTAAAACTCAAATATTCATACTATACACATTCGTACACATATAATGCTCACCTAGGTATTTAATCAATCGTCTAGAAAGTTGGCAGGATCGATATCCCAATCGCCATCGTATAACCCGACCAAATGAAATATCACCGTTTTTTTATAACTTTCTTTCGACATTGGTATTCTCACATTAGCAGTGTTATCAAGGATTTTGTCTCGAATGAAAGAGTACGGAGCTCAGAAACTGTGTGGAGGCGGTGGGCGTGGCGATTTAAACCACGCCTATCGAGTGGGCGTGTCTGCGGGATATAAAAATTAATTATCTGTATGTATTGCTTGAATTTCTTGGTAAATAGTAGTAAATATGGCAGCGTTTAATAGCGTTGAAAAGTTTAAACAGCCCAGTTAACTTCAAATATTTGTTTTATTATATTACTGGTACTGTTGAATTAATTATTTGTTGAGGCAAACAACCAAATACGTACTCTCATCATCATCATTCATCATCATTTCAGCCGAAAGTCCACTGCTGGACACAGGCCTCCCCCAAGTGTCGCCAGATTGACCGGTCCCGTGCGACTCGCATCCAGCGGATCCCTGCAACCTTGACCAGGTCATCGGTCCACCTAGTGGGAGGCCTTCCAACGCAGCGTCTTCCGGTTCGCGGTCGCCATGTATAATACGTACTCTACTTATTCAAAATTATAAACTGTTAATATTATTTTGGTTAAAAAAATCAAACGTTCACTGATTCGTTACCAGCCAAGAAAATCTAAAAGATTTCAGAGCTACATAAGATCACGCACACTTCTAACTAGGTAGAAATAGGTAAAAGATTGAAAAAAAATGAAAAACAAAAAATTTAATAAATATAGAGTATGGATTGCCTCTAAAAAAATACTCACCTGAATTTTTAATATTTCAAAATCGACAACCATAGAAATCCTGCAGGCAACAAAATATCATAATACTATTAAAATGGATATTAAAAATCACCGCGAATATTGACATTAAATGCACAATCCTATTATTTTTATAATTTTGTTTTAACCAAAACGTATTAAAAAGAAAAGTACTACGATGTCGCTACGACAGTGGTTACGGTATTGCTGTTGTCGGCTACGCATAGGCGGAGCCTCCTACGACGTCACACGAAGTTTTCCGACCACCACCGACGACACACACGTAAAAGTAGAACCAGTTTTCATTGAACCCATACTTTTCCTTAGTAACGACCCCGCTCGGGTCTGTGGGATGTGGGGAGAAGAAGAGCGGGGGAGGTCTGTGGAAAATGGTGACTGTCTAGGAGAAAATCATGGGGGTTGAGAAAAGGGATTCGCCAGGATACTGTTACGTAACGTCAGTCGAGCGACGGCTGCGCTCGTGGACGGTCGTTTCGCGCTCGCTTTTTTCTTAAAACATAAACAACAACAACAACGTGTTTATTGACGTAAACAACGCGAACTTTGTTGAAGGACTTTCCTGCAGTTGGAGTGTTTAAGGTAAGGCTTTTTAGTTTTGTTGTTGTGTTGTTTATTTATAAACAGGGGTGTTTATTTGCCTTTTTATTTGCCGCAGCCTACAGTGGTTTCGGATTTAGTTTGATATTTTTAAAGTTATGAAATAATAAAAACAATTTCGATTAGGATTTAAGGCGTGGTCAACTATAGACGGTGAAGAACTGTAATTGATTCATTTTTGTGTTTTTTGAATTGATTGATTTTTATATTAGTTCATTTATTAGAATAAGACATAGTCGTTTAGTTGAGTTTTTTGATGAAACAGAAACAATTTTTGTTTTTGAACATCTTTCTTGTTTTTTTAAATTTATTTGGCTCCAGCCGAATCAATTAATAAAATATTCGTTTTCTGTTTTAACTATTTTGGTAAAAAGTTAAGCGGTTTTTCTCTAAAGAAATATTATAGAGATACCCCATCAATAACTTCAGATTTACTTGTAAATTATTATTATTTCATGTGTCAGTTTATTAATGACCTTACACTAGGGGTCGTAAAAATTTTATGTGTTTACAACTACGACGTAGAACAGTGGGACAGGGGTTGACTAACTTTTGAACTAAAAAAAAATATACTGTCACTTACGGGATATCTTCCGTGATTGTCATCACAGTTTTGACAATCACGGAAGATATCCCGTAAGTGACAGTATAAGTTTTAAAAAAAATATTCCCGAAACTTGGAACTTATTGTTTCATCCACCTAGCCCTATTCAATTAGGTAGAGGTGATAAAACCATAAAATTAAAGAAGCACACATAGATTTGTGAAAATAACTAATTTGAATCCTCAATTAACGCGTTTTAAAGTCCAAACTCGATTAAGTCTAAACGCTTATCAGCTACCGAATAAGTTAGTGACCCAAAGATATATCATATTTTTCAGTTTTGATTCAATCAAAACTATCAAGTAAATAAAGATAACAAATCATTTACTCACCTAACGACCTCTTGTGGGTACAGAATTATATGTCCTACTGACATAGTTCATAGACCCTACGCCCCATCCCCCGGGGCTGATGACAACCATAAAGATTTCCATATTAAAAGGCTCAGTGGTCCATTATTTAGTATTAAAAATCACTATTATGCCGTCGGTAGTAAATGTTAGAAACATACTAATACACACATACTTGCTTGCACTTACTGAGGTCCTAGTACGAACGCGCGGTGTAAACAAAACGCAAATATCGATTTCGATCGATTCGATCGATTTTAAAATTTAAAATACTCGACTTATACTGCCACTTACGGGATATCTTCCGTGATTTCTAAGTATAGTTGTAAACCGTGAAAGCTTAAAACAGTGTTTAAAAATACTCGTTTCACAAATAATATTTTCAAAATTTTAAGAATTTATTCATATCTATGAATGAATACTGGTATTCAGCTACATCCGGTTAAACTGGAAGCCGACCCCAATATAGTTGGGAAAAGGCTAGGCAGATGATGATTCATATCTATGAATGGTGCTTGTTGCTAACAATTTAACTAAAATGCTAATTGTACCTACATTTCTCCGGTTATGTTTAAGTCCCATGTTAAAGGGGGCGAGCCTATTGCCATCAACCGGGCACAAATTCAGGCTTCGCGGCTATGGATAATTGTATTTTCGATTCAAAAATCGACGTATTTACGTTACGTCTACACCGCGCGCTCGTGCTAGGGGCCTCTGATTGACAGAGTGTCATGTATAACACGATCCCTCTTACAAAGAAGAACGGGGAAAGAGGAGTCAGGTAATGCTAGGCACTGACTGTTCTTTACCATATGATTTAGAAGATCAATTACTTCATCATATTCCTGCTCTAGTCTCATTTTACTTGGGATCGCCACAACACGTTTTCTTCTTCCATTCTCACCTGTCAACCGTCAATCATTTACTCTTCTTTTTACCCGACTGTGGCGGACCCAAAAGGAGGTAACTAATAAATGTCGTGTAAAGTCGTAAAAAAAAATTACATTACAAATGAAAGTCGTAGTTATACGCCCCCTGCTAAACTTACAACGTGTCAAAACGAGAGTGAGAATCCAAAACTTTTCAATCTAATTACCAGCTTTGACTCAGTAGACACCAATGTGGGTAGCAGCCTCGACTAACGAGTTGGTGGTGGTGGGTTCGTACAAGTCCGTACAATACTGGCAGGCACGTTACTTTGTGTTATTCATCACATCACCAATGCTCTCAAAACAGTGTAGAAAAAATGGTGAAGAAACCCGTATTTCCTGTAACTGATAACAATACAGTTAAAAAAAAAAAACGCGCTTCAGAGTGACGACATTCTATTTCCGTATTCTTCATAGTAAACCCTTTCGTTTGATAGCCATATCATGGGAATGCATAAAAAATAACTAGTCCGCCATCTTTGCGAGTCCACCATATTGGATTAAGAACGACGTCACTTAGCTAACCATGCATCGTCATTCAAACTAAAAATATTTGCAAAATTTCAGCTCAATCGGGAACCGGGAAGTGGGTCAAATTTAACTTTTAAGATTTTGTAACATGTTACAGACGAAGCTAATAAAAGCGTGTTAAAAATTATATTACATTGTGACGTACACCGACCCGCATTGGGCCCGCGCGATGGGTTACAGGCCACTCCAACATAGACGACACGTGTGTCCCAGCACTATTAAGTAGTGCTGGGACACACGTGTCGTCAACGTTTTAATGTTTAACTTTTAACCATTGTAATGTTTTGTAATAGTAATGTTAATGTTCTTTTTTACTTTTATTCGATTCATTTTATCAACAATTTATTTTATTTTCTTCCTTCCTCTACAAAACAGTTTTTCTTCAATAAGTACTTGCAAGTAGCGACTAATCAAACAATATCTGAATATTAAATTGTCAAAGCCGAGGGTAATACTGTGCCGTGTTAATAATGCAAAGATTGAAACAATTGAATCCACCCGCGATACCTGTTATTAAATATGTAAATGAGTTATTTATTCAAGTCGCACTTTCTGAGGGGTCTTTATGCTAACTTTCAGTGTAATTCGCGACTTGCCTGTCATGTCAATGTAAGATGAAGGAGTTGTTTTAACTGGTTTTGAGGCGTCGTTTCGTGACACTTACTTAATATGTGTTGTGTAACGAAACGAAGGATTAATGATCTACACTATGTTAAAAACCTCTCCGATTCGTGAGGGTATTCTTAGGAATCGAGATTAAATTTTATGAATGTAATTCTATCAATATCAATATCAAATAATTTATTCGCATAATACGGGTCTACATAGATGGTAAATAAATAAATGTTACATTACACAATGTAACATTAAGGATCCTCATAATAACCATTTCTGGTATAAAGCCTTATAATATAAAATAATAACAATAAAACGGAATGGATGACATAACTATACATATTTGGATAACAAGTAAAATAAAACCCGATGAAAATTAAATAAAATGTAGTAAAATGAGGAAACACATTACATGGCAACCAGCACGAGTAGCATGACCACCGTAGAAACGGGTTTTGTTGACGGCAAAATCGACAAAATGACAGTTCAAGAAAATAAATCTGTCATTTTGTCGATTCTTCCGTCGACGACAAACCAAGTCATGCTACGCGTGCAGGAGTGTGGGCGGCGACACTCGCTTCTCGGGTAGTGACGTCATAAACAAACAATTGACGATCAAAAATACTTATGCCTAACATGGTGTTGTCACGTTTTACAGGTTGTTAAAATTTTGGGACAAAAAACATGAATTTTAAAATTTATTAATATTTTTACCTTCATGCATATTTTATGGTTGGTATATTATTTGGTAAGTAATGGTATACCAATTATATCGATGTATGTACCCCTTTCGGATCGGACATTTTTTTTTAATAAGTAGATTACATTTTAATGGCAGCAGAAGCCCAGCAACCGAAAATGAACTAACTGTCTTTAATTTACGTAGAAGTATTCTGAAAATTTTTTAGAAACATAGAAGCATACTTATTGTTAAAATTGAAAATGTAGGAACACGTGGTTTCAAGGATTATAGGACTATCATTATCAGAGCTATGAATAGGTAGAGTTTATTTGCGTCAACTTGCGGGAAGGAAGTAACGTGTGGATAATACCTCCGCATAAAGCTGTTTTAGAGGGGTGTAATATCCACACAGGGCTGTATTGTATGTTCCCGCGGTTTCACCCGCCGCTTCTGATTTGTTTTATTTTTGCTCGGCTCCTTTTAGTCGTAGCGTGATATTATATAGCCCATAGCCTTCCTCGATAAATGGACTATTCAACACTAAAAGAATATTTCAATTCGAACCAGTAGTTCCTGAGATTAGCGTGTTCAACCAAACAAACAAACTCTTCAGCTTTATAATATAAAATAATATTAGTATAGATTGTAGTGTAATATTTTTTTTTTAATTTCTCATTCAATAAAAATGTCTCAAATCCAAATTACTGGCTTAAAGTAAACCATATACATTACACAAAATCAAAAATTCAACCTCTAATTTTCACAGCGTCAACATAATCTCAAGTTAATTCCCCAAGAAAAACCAAACCAGCTTTTCTAATCAAAATTATTAATTGAAGAATATAAAACAATACAGCAATACTTCGTACAGAACCCATCTCCAGGGGATCGTTCAATTTAGATTATTTATCGTAAGGCGAGCGGGCACTGGCGGCGAAGCTAGCTAATTTACAAAATAAATATTAGCTCAATCAAACGGTCGGTCTTAGCTGTTGTTTTCACTAATTGTTATTTCTTCGTTATTGTCTCGGTTAGAAATATAGTCTGTATTGTTTTTGGGACACTTTGGTTAATATTTCTTGTAATAAAATTTATAGGAACTTTAGAGGAATTTTTTAGCATAATAAACCTGTATTGTGAGACACAGGCCTCCTCTCTATGAGAAGCAGTAGGACGTACTCTCCCACCCCAACCTAATGCATGCAACGGGTTTCACATTTATCAAAAAATATTCAAAAAAACCTGAGAATTGTGTGTAAGAATTGTCGTCTTCGCTTTTCTAATAGCCATAGATAGAAATCTTCAATCATACACAGCTCAATCTATCTTGATCTGTAAGCTTGTACACGCCACGCTATGCTAATGACCACATTAAATAATTAATCTTCTAATGCTAGACGAAAATGGAAAATTAATTACTAGACACAATCATCTAAACCTACCTACATAATTACATAAAAATATAATTTACGAAGCATCTTGAACTGTTTATTCTAGTATCATCTATGTTGTCCGTCCACTGACCGCCGCAAGCGTCACCCACCATCATCTCAAACAACATACATCAATACAAACGGACAACAAGACGTGCATCCTCCTTCACAGCCTCCTAGCATTGTTTTCTATAAATTAAACGTAGGACAAGAGGCATCCCAGTCCTGGGACTGCGCAAACAGCCCCGGGGCCTCCGTCAACACAATTATTATACTCGGACAGCTACCCCCGTGTCGATAAACACCCTCTAAATAAATTAACTGGACTTTATCCAAAACATTTGTGTAGCTTCGGTTTGAAAAAAGTTAATTAGTTTATGTCTTCATTAGCTTTGTCTTTGGTAGTGTTTAGATTGTGTAAAATAAAATAAATGGAGACTTATTGCTAATTAGTTGTTTTTATGTATTGGTTATTTATTTGTTCCGCGAACCGGAAGACGCTGCGTTGGAAGGCCTCCCACTAGGTGGACCGATGACCTCGTAGAGGTTGCAGGGATCCGCTGGATGCGAGACGCATGGGACCGGTCAATGTGGCGACACTTGGGGGAGGCCTATGTCCAGCAGTGGACGTCTTTTGGCTGAAATGATGATGATGATGATGTATTGGTTTGTGTCCAGATATTATGGTACTTTATTGTACTTTTTGGGAGTCTATCTGTATGTTATGACACCTAGTTCTTATCAATATATTGGGTTATCGTAGACCGAGATGTGTGTGTGATAAGCAGTGCAACATATTGATAAAAAAGAATTTTGTTCAAAAAGACACGGCCAGTATGGAATTCCTTTCATAATGGCCGTGTCTTTTTGAACAAAATTCTGAAGCTAATTACGGGTTCAGTTCAAACTTTCGTTTGAACTTAATCCGTAATTAGCTCCAACATCATTATTCTACATTTTGGATACTAAACCGTCCTACCAAGTGAGAAGATGAGTATCATCTGCCTAGCCTTTTCACAACTACATTGGGGTCGGCTTCCAGTCTAACCGAATGCAGCTGAATACCAGTATTTTACATGGAGCGACTGCCTATCTGACCTCCACAACCCAGTTAGTACTGGGTAATACGATACCCCTTGGTAAGACTGGTTGTCAGACTTTTTGGGCCACTGACTAGCTAACGACTGTCAAAAATCTATAAATGACAGCCGGGACCAACGGCTTAACGTGCTTTCCGAGGCACGGAGGAAACTCGGTATGTAATGGGCGGTCACCCATCTACAGACCAACCTAGGCAAGCACGGCTTAACCTAAAGATCGACCCGAGCGGCTGTTATTATTAAGCCACGAAGTTACTAAACTTACTAAAATTCTTGCTAAATATCCTTTCAATTTGTTACAGGTGTATACCATGGCCGCTCGACCAGCAACAACAGTCCCTCGTACCAAGAAACAAAACCATGCAAACATTCCATGCCCCATAGAGAACTGCGCACGATTCACCTATGGCAAGTTACCAGACCATCTCACCAAGATCCATGGTCTTACTGGCGCTGAGAGAGACGCCCTCAATGAACAACAGCGCAAACGGTTCTTCAATGGAGAACTGTGTCAAGTAAGATACCTCAAAGAATCAGCCATTAGAGATCTTTGGGGTTCAGACTACGAAGACCCCCGAATCCGTGCAAAAATACACCAAAGTTACGGTCTGGTCAAGATACGTATTATACCCCTAGCTGCTACCCAACGGGCTCGGCCGCTTACTGAACAAGATGCAAATGTTTTGACAGCTTACAATGCTAGAACAGCACCGAGACCAGCTCGCGTCCAGAAAACAAGGAAACGACCGCGGCCTTACCCGGAACCGGAGGCCAGTCCAATAGCTCGAAGAGCGTCAAGCGAATCCAGTGAAGAAGAAAATACTCAGAACCCGCTACCGCCGTCCCCGCCCCCTTCCTCCCCGTCCCTACCTCCTTCACCAGCCCCTTACGAACTTCAACCAGTGGAAACTCGCTTACGAGACATATTCGATTCAAAAATCGATGCTGGATACAAAGCCGTAATCGATGATATGAAGAAGTCTATGACTATGGGGAGGACACTTGGAGCAAGGAAGCGTAAGGCGTATAGAACATACCGTCGGTACGCAAAGAGATTGATTGCCTTCCTTCACAGACAACATTCTCCATTAGCCTACGATGTGGACGTACTTCTTTGTGGAGAAAGCCAGGTCTGCGCTTTCCTGGAACGGATCAGCGCTGAACACAAGACGAAGACCTTGAGAAACTACATCGTGGCTGCTATAAAGCTACTAGATTCTCGACTCTTCGCTATAGAAACTGATCCTTCTTGCAAGGAGAAGGTGGCTTCAATGACCCGCGTATATGACGTTCTTCATGGACGTTTGACGGAATGCGACAGGTTGCTCGCACAAAAAGAGGTGGCGTGCCAGAAGAAATCGTCGCCATCTTTCGAAAGTGTTATGGATCAAAGTTTTAATGACTATGATGAGTTAGTGTAAAACCGAAAAGGATATTTTATTGTTTTTTTTTTTCTAAATGTTGATCCCCACTGCTATTTCGTCCGTGCTTTCAACGTAGTCCGCTGAAGAAATGTGTTGGTCCTACTAGAATAAATTCATGTAAATAAACGACACAATGCATTTAGTAGGAAACATGATATATGGCCTGATTCACAGCATAAGGATAAGTTCCGATTAACTTATCAGGCAGATAATATTTTCACGAATTCTGTTACGTTTTTTATAGTTACTTACCATCCGGAAGCTGTGAAATAGGCCTCTTATTTTATATTTTTTATTAGGATATAAATAAAAATACAACTTAACAAGTTACGTTAAGTTTAAAAATCCTTGTAAATAAATTAATCTACGTGTCTCAAGCAATAAGCTTATTAACATGGATGTAAGTAGTTAATAAACATTATTAGTTTTATAACATAACATCACGCCTGTAATCCCCGAAGGGTTAGGCAGAGATGTACTTAATAGTACACGTACTATTCGCCAGTCATGTTTAAGACCCATTATTATATTTCTGTGTTAAGTGATGAAAGTTATACTTTCTATTAGTGTGCAATAATTATGCCAAATATCTAGTATTATTATTATATTTGTGTATGTTACTGTAAAAGTCCGAACAGTGGTAAATCTTGCCATTTTCCGGGTTTTTATCATTACTTATTAAGGCATTGAAAACTTTTCATGTAATGGACGGATCTCACTAGATTATTTTTCATGTAAATGTTTAACATACGTACCTACTACCTATTTAATTTTCTATTTATGTAAATATTTCTCTGCTAGTTAAATTATTTCGAACAAGTGTTTGTTTTATTTTAAAATGAAACCCGGAAATATAGATATAACAGAATATTTTTTTTCAATATAAACCGTGACTTTTTAGTCGTCTTACAAAGGTAGTCCACTCAATGTACCCGACATAAAATAGCTCTAGGCGCGATTTTTTTTTTACCTACCGTAATAGGTACAATGAAAAATAAATAATACATTAGAATAATATTATGAAACATCCTGTTAATGATTTTTACGTGTCAAACGGGAGAACACACCTACCCAGCGCTCGAGTCTAGTAGATCATCGCTCGCAACAGGGTGTTTTAACTTCGTCATACGTCATAACACTGAATAATATTTTATTTTTAAATTATTAAAATCTCATAAATACCTATTTTTTATTTTATGAATGTTTGGTAGTCATTGGATACATGAAGTGGGCTGCCGTTGTAAGACGACTAAAAAGTCCATGGTGTATAATTCCTAAAATGACCGCATCTGCAAATAACAGCGGCAAAACTCAATCGCAATGATGGAATGGATACGACTTCTATGTAAGTAAGCAGCAACCAGCTTGCACTGTCGATAGCTACGAAAACGTTGCAATCGTCTTCAGAATTGTAATAACCGATTAACTCATCAAGATCATCATCTGCCTACCTTTTCCCAACAGTGTTGGGGTCTGCTTCCAGACTAACTGGATGCAGCTGAATACCTGTATTTTATATGAAGTGACTGCCTATCTGACGTCCACTGTCCAGGTGCTGGGAAATACGATGCGCCTTGGTAAGACTTGTTAACAGACTTTGGGGCCACTGACTGACGCGTAACGACTGTCAAAGATCTACAAATGACAGACAGCACCAACGGCTTAACGTGCTTTTCGAGGCACGGAGGAATTTCGGTTTCTAAACGATGGGCACCCATCCACGGATCGACTTTGGCTGGACTTATTATTAGTAGAATGGCCAAAATATATGATTATATTAAGGAGCGTCATCTGGAAAAGTCATTGCTGAGAGGATATCGAACAGAGTGTTCTATCTATATATCCTCCTTTGCTGAATAACTAAATATTCCCATTGAATAAACAGTATATTTTAATTTTGATAAATCAATTAATATTTATCTAAGAGTGTAGCAGATTGAGTCATGACGTAGCACAGTGTTTTATGAAGCTCTTTTTTCGGACATCGCATTTTTATTAAATTGGTTAATAGATATAATCACTTTAAAGCAAAATTTCGAATCCCCATTAAGCTATCAAGTCTAGTTTCTGAGATATATTTTTTTGAAAATCATCATATTTTAAGTCGGATATTTAGAAAAAAAATCATTTCTCATAAACCAAGTATAATATGCAATAATGATGTTAGAAGCATCGATAGCGCCTCTTATGCTGCATATTTCAAAACACAAATGAACATCATAACCTGGCTAGATCCAAATTTATACGAGATTTTTAGTTTTTAGTTTTTCTTAATTTTCGCGAGGATTCTGCCGTATTGGGAAAAGTTATTTACGCCAACATTGTTCTCTTTACTTCCCCAATTCACCACTTAAATTTCACATCCCAATTCCGTGGAATCTAGAAACTACAACCTTTTTAAGTTTGGTCCGGATTTTATGTCGTCAGGGTTGACATGCTCTCAGAAAAGAAAATTATATCCGGATCTGATTTGTTTTGTCAAAAAAAAAACTAATCTGGTAGCATTTTCGTTGATATATAAATAAAGTAGTTTGGCTTATCTGGTAATGATAAAAATATTATTTGCATTCCAACTTAATTGAATTGGCAAAGATTTTGACTTTTGACGTAGGATTCTGAATCCAGCTAAACTATTTTGATTTAAACCCTGGTTTGAAGTACCTACGTACTTCATGATTGATGATACGCAAAAGACACGCTCGCAATAGTAATAAGATAAGCTGGGAGTACCTCCACGCGGTGAAGGCGGTAACACTTTTCTGGCTAAAACTCCCACTAACTCGATTTGCGTTCTTCCGTACGCTTAGATGCCTTCGGGCTATAAAAATAGGTTTTAATAATCGATCTCGAATATAAATTGAGTTATTAATATCCGGGTAATAACTGTGACAACCCTAACAAAAAAAGAAAATTTTGAATAACTTCTAGATTCCATGGAATTGGGATGTGAAATTTAAGTGGTGTATTGGGGAAGTAATAAGAATAATTTTGGAATAAATAACTTTTCCCAATACGGCACAATCCTCGCGAAAATTAAGAAAAACTAAAAACCAAAAATCTTAAATAAATTTGGATCTAGCCAAGTTACGATGTTCATTTGTTTTTTAAAATATGCAGCATAAGAGGCGCTATCGATGCTATTAACATCATTATTGCTTATCATACTTGGTTTATGAGATATAATTTTTTTTCTAAGTATCCGGCTTAAAATATGATGATTTTCAAAAATTTATATCTCAGAAACTAGGCTTGATAGCTTAATGGGGATTCGAAATTTTGGTTTAAAATGATTTCATCTATTAGCCTCTTTAATAAAAATGCGATGTCCGAAAAAAGGGCTTCATAAAACACTGTGCGTAGGCGTAGCGCTACGACCTACGACACTTCCATCGGCCATCATTATCGTAGCAGCAAGAATCGTAGCAGTCGTAGCAGAAGCAATAGGTAAACATGAACTGCTGGTGTAATATGCTAAGGAATTTTGTTAAATGATCTAAGATAGAATTGATAAAGACAGTGAACACGCCCACGGTGATAATGTCACGTTGTTATCACGATAGTTCATTTAGGCTAGGTATGGTTTTGGTAGTACATCAAGATTGACCTAAAAACCCAACGGTCTTAACTCGTAAAAGTATGGTAATTATAGGCTTAGCTTTGAACAGAAGTAGAAATTCATATCAAAATGCCCTTGAATTGGAAAATTGTGTCAACATTGGTATTGTTGTCCACCAGTAGCGCCACTAATAACTTTTCTCATGTACAATTCTAAGTACAGCGCCATCTGTTTTCACAGAACCGCGTTAAAACCTGACGTCATTACCCAAAGTTCTGCTATTCGCCGCGAGGGCGCAGTAAATCCGTCTCATTGCTTCCCAGCCAACCACTACGGCTGTCTGTTGTCCTAGTACATGGCGATCGTAACTGCCTGCTCCAGATTCTCCAACTACGTTCCAAACGTGCCATTCTAGGCGCCCCGTCGCCTTGTCATTCTTGACGGTTGACCTCTTTTATTACCAAGGAGTCTATCCAGCCAGTATTTCTTGAAAATGCTTAAGAAATATTTGACTCCCAAATATTTATTTTAAACGCGGATTCCACAAATTGATTTACTTGCTTTTTTTTGTTCCATTTTCTATTAACTGTTCTGGATATTTCAAAAGCAATTTTGTGCATTAATTTGTAGTTTGTTAATGAGGTAAAAGTTGAGTCATCGATTCAGTTTCGTATTGAAGATTTTTATACTAGATTTTCGAAGTAGAAGAAAGTATTTAGAGTGCCATAAAATCTAAGAAACATTGATTTTCCACAGAAAATCCAGAATACTAAAATTTTGCTGGCAAACACATTTACCACCTCTGCCAAGTCGGTGATACAATACGTAATAACTTCGTAAAAGAAGCGACTGACTCAGAAAAAAGTATTTTTTAGCATCGTTAATAAAAACCTACTCACATGTTTCACTAATCTTAAGTTAGACAAGAAAATATTCTAGATTGTTGTGCAATCTCCACGATAAAATAATACAATTTCAAGGAAATCAAAGTACCTACAAGTTAGTCAAAAAACAATTTTCTGGGGCCAAAAGTAATATAATTACCATTATTATTTTTAAATAATAACCAGTATTATTTTATTAAAATAATCCAATATTATCACTAAGTTAAATTGTTTGTGTTTTCTTACTGCGTTAAGGTTGTGTTGCCCCAAAAAACGAATAGATGGTGCCGATAGATGAGTAAGCGGAGCGTCGAACGACATCTGTAGGATGATTTTATTTTAAGCAGATTACTCACAGGCTATTCCTGTACCCATATACTACCTTGAACCGTTCAGAAGTACGACCTATTTCAGTTTACTGACTAAACGAACAGTCTCGTTCACGATACGAATATATCATGTTTTTCAATAATATCCCCAAGAGGGTGGGACGTAAGGGCAAACATGTTAAACATTATTCACTCATCACTTTGCTAAAAATATATTGGATTCACTGTTTCAAATATGCTTTAAACTTAAACAGAAGCTTTCTTGATCGAACGTTTGAAAAGTGAAAATTAGTTCAAGGAAAATGCAGCGATATAATAGGGTGACCTTGTTGCGTCCCGGATAATTACGTTGTTTTATTTTAATTGACACTTTTAACTAGCAATGGCACACAAAACGATTTAATAGAATGTTTTCTGTAAAAGAATTTTAATATTTTGGGATTTTAGTTAAATTTTCAAAAAGAATTCTTTTTTATTCCTTTTTGTAGAGTATTTCTTAAATAACCGACAAATAATTTAATATTTTAAACACACCAGTGTTCGCACAAAGTAAGAGAGATACAACAGCGCCCGTAAATGAATGATTACATTACAAAATTGCAATGCAGCGGTAAACAATGCAGCACGAACTGGATGACGTCACGCTCATTCGGTGCAAAGTGCATGTATGCAGCTTAACCTTCTAGCGTTCATGTTACCCTGGTGCTCGTTCCTTTTGTGAGCGACACCAAAGGGGCCCTATCCCCTTCGAGCACCCTTCTCTGGGTCAATGCGCATCTCTCGGTCATTCACCGGACCGACTTTCATCTGTTGTTTTTGTCTTTATGCGTGTCTAGTTGTCATTTTTGCATTTACGCGTTTTTCATGCGTATTTCTTGCAATTTAATTCGATTTAACAGAAAATAATGCAATTTTGAAACAATAACTTAAAATAACTGTCCTGAGACATCCTCTAGAGATCTTGTCATAGATGCATCCTATTGTGTAACGTAACTTCTTAGATATTTCAAGCGGAGTCAAATTATGTTACAAATATGCCTCAATTATTTTCTTTTTAAGAGTCAATAGGGGTGGTTTTAAATTCTATGGATATCCCGAATACGTCCTTTCCATTTACTTATAAGGACAATGTGGAATGTCACTGAGCTATCTCAATAAGAAGAGTAAAATAGATCGAATCAGAATTGGTTTCTCGACCTTTGTATATCACTCTGACGCATTTGCGTTGCATTATGCTATGTGTGCATATAAATGAACTGCAGTAAGATGCTGCAACAAAATGTCTTACCAGGAACTCAATGTACGAGGAATGCAGAATAAAGAAGTAGTTCGATGCACCAAACAGCATAAAACGACCGTGCAATATATATGCATCGATGACTGATATGACGGGCGAGAACGCACACTGCAGCGCTTTTATACTTCACCCACACACCGATGAAACGTCAAATGAAACGCGAAATATTAATATTCCGTAGGTTTTTTACGAATATGCATTAATGGAGTTTGAACAAAAATCCGTAGCATGAGGAATACACCACTATGACACATGAAAACCCTGATTTATTTTGTAATTTCCGTTTAGAAAAATCGCTAAACATATTTGCTACGAACATTCTTTGAAATTTTGTAGAAATATGTAGGCAGATGTTATTTTGTATGCAAATAATGTATTTAATGAACTACAGCTACCAATTGACTAATTAACCGCACTGACATATTGTCTATGCGTTATGTCCGTTCCATTTTTCGTCATTTAATTCTACTTTTCACTCTTCGTTTCATTTACTTGCGCCGCGGCTGCACTATGTCATCACTGACCATTGATATTTAACATCTTGCCACATCAATGAAACTCAGATATTATGAATCATACTGCTTACATTAAAAGCAAGTGTGAAAAGATTCAACCTCATTTCAGATCATGTTAAGATGGGAATAATTCCTGATATACTTGTCCGATAATTTCAAACCACCACCTGTGGTATCTACGAAAAAACAAAATGCAATTATAATATTTGTTGTACAAAAGTAAAACATTGCCGATCCTAAATAAGTTGGTAGAGTGTTTATGTTGTCGGATTAGAAAATTCGGGATTTGGGACCAGCCTTTTAGCAAAAATAAACTTTTCTGTCTATTTATAAGTCGTGGAACACGTGTTGATCTCTTGAAGCACACTTTAATAGTTGTCTGTAAAAAGATACCTAGTATGTTAACAAAAAAACGTTCACAGCTTTAAGCCAGCCATTGTTAAGTTACTTAAATGACCAGTAATAATTTAAGAATAATGTCCAGGAGATACTGGACAAACCTTTTATAGACCAGATCATGATTTTACAAAATAGTAATGAAACGTCACATTAAGTTATCGGTCGTATTAGTGCAACTTTCAGCAGTTTAATTTAACCGATTTTTTTCTAATTTTTTAAACGGAATTAATTTAGGACAATTCTTAGCAGGCCTGTTCCATTCACTTTCTAGTGCAGTTTTAAGTACCTGTAGAGGTTAATTTGCAATTGCAATCTAAAAATGTTTGATAAAACCATAAAATAGGCGATGTTTGTTTTAAAAGATCAGATAAGTGCCTGCTGCACTAGGCTGCTATAAAACAGAAAATTATCTAGTCTAGTAATAAAACTGTGCTATTTATACAACTGGAAAGTATGGACTATGGACATGGGCGTGTATTATCATCGTATATACCTACCTATTTATTTCAAAGAAATTCCACAATAAACGGTACTGGCCACGTAAGGGGATATTTCTGTCGATCGTTCCCTCGTTTCTGCGTCGTGTTTCTTCGCACTGGTATTTACATCGATAGAGCTTTGCTGGCGTATAAAACAGGTTATAGAAGCGAGTAACGCTTATTTTGTTCTCAACTTTGGTGAGAGAGCCATCTAGTGACCAACGTGCGAAACGATCACGTGTGTGATTTTGTGTACATTAGTGACAGTTTTTGGAAATACACGTTTTTAAAATGCCTGGACGTCCTATTTGGCAGGTAAGAGATTGTACTATTACTTACCGTTTTCTTTTAGGTTAAAGCTGCTCAATTATAGTTACTTTTTTGTATTTTTAAGGCACTCGTGCACTTTAATTAAAATTAAAGGTATACCAAATTTAATAGAATATTCATTCAATGGCGTAAGTAATAACTACTTTATTATTTTATAAGCAAGTGCAAACTGTAAGTTAATTGGATTTCATTTACTGGTGTCGCGAAAATTTACACTGTATTTCAGTTTTGTTTTGACAATTTTACATAGATTTTACGTGGAGGTACCCTTAGGAAAAGTTTTAAAATTTGGTGTAACATCGGATACTGTAAAAATGGAACGATGACTAATCCTAACCTTAGCCTAGCTACCTGAAAATAACAGGTGTGTAAACAAAGTGTGGTTTCGTAAAATTCCGCGTTTTGGCACGGTGTCAAGTTTCACTATACCTAATTTGTTTATCATTAAGTAAAATACAAGGACTAAATAATTGTTATACTAATGAGGAGGTTAAAAATAAAAATGCACTAGAATGTGTTTATAGTTTCTAATATTTACACAACACAACCGTTTTTCAGTCAAGGTAACACAACTCCATTCGGATTTAATACAATTTCATTACATTTACAACCAATTATGCAGTTTTCTTTAGTTTTACTGTACTCGATAATGATACACAAATAAACCTACAGTTATATACAACGTGTAACGTAATAAACGTAAGACCTCTCGTGTGGTGTCTCAGACCATGAAACTGAACAACTTTTGTTCTATGACTTTTGGAAATTCATAACTTTTTTTTTTAGTTTTACCATACATGTGGATCAGCTGATTGCATTTTTTTTTTTGCGAATTTCAAGTAGTCGTAGAACAAAAGATGTTTAGTTTCATGGTGTGAGAGACCACACGGGAGGTCTTGCGTTTATTACGTTACACCTTGTATAATACAGTGTTGTCGAAACATATAAAACAGTAGGTATATTTGAAAGTGTAAATAAAATACACAAACCCAAGTTCTTATTTTGCATTCATCATTTCACATCCAGAAGGTAGATAAGAATAACCGTAAAAAATAATTATGTTAAGATGTTTTATGCAGTTAACCCTAATTTAACTAATAATGTTTAAATAATTATTTTGTATCTTAAAACTACGGTAATAATTACTGATAACTAGACTTTTTTAGCCGTCTTTTTACTTGGCAAGTCAATTTTAACGTCTCCAATCATGTAATCTCCTGGTAAATTGTTGAATAATTTTTGCAAAAAACCAAGTAAAATATCTTCTATCGTCTTTGACAAAATTGGTCGTAAAGATTCGGACACTGGTCGCCAATTTGCATTCAAATAGGCATTGGTACTCTCCTCTGAAAAAGAAAGAAACAGTTACTAATAAAATAATTATTTCTCAATATCAACAGATAATAAACAGAATAACAACATCGTTTACAAGAATAATAACGTCTATAGATTCTAATAGTACAGCAACCGCCATCTATTATTATGTTAAGAAACCATACGTCAAGGTTACCGTTGATTCGACTTTGCAAAATATTTTGCGAACATTTAACAATAACATTATTTGAATAATTTTGTCAGTATCATTTAACATTATTACTGTTATTTCTCGTTATTCTCCCTGATATATTGTAATTTAATGTAGAATAATAAACAAACAATCCATAAATGAGATGACTGCTTAATTTGAAATGAAATCTCAAAGAGGACTTGCGAATAAAATTGGCAACAGTGAGCGAGCGGTTGTCAAACGTATAGCGACGTCGAAACGTCTCAACGTTGCAATTTGTAACACGTTAGTACCAGGGCACCATAAAATCACGGAGCCAGAAAAACGACTCGACACAAGGTCGGCACATCAGCGCCATCTGTCAGCAAATAGAATTTCTTGGGAGCTTCAAAGTTGTTTATTACTACTGCTACTCGATAACAGATGCCGCTTTCAGACTACGTAGTTGTAATACAGATGGCGTTGTAGGTTCTAAAAGATAATTAAAACTTGTCTTTTTATTTTGCCTAAAGAATTTTGTTGGTATTAATTCTTCTTTCATTTCAAGGATATGAATAGATAGTAAACATGTGAGGAAAAAGTCTCAAAACATTGTCACTGTCATTGTAGGTACCTACGACCAATAGCTTCATAGTCCTATAACAATGAATAGTTTTACTTCTCACAAACTTAATTCATTCTACGGACAGTAAATAATAAAAGCACTTATGTTTTACTTACCCAACGACTCAATGCCGTCAAATAAATTGTTCATGCGTAATTTTAACCCTCCAATGGCATACTTGACATGTGCCCCAGTGACATTGAAGAATACAAAATCATCTTTAGTATACGTTTTGACATCGCTTATAATATCAATTGTCATATTGGCTGGAAAAGAAACATATTTAGTTAAAATCGGGCCCTCATTTTTCCTCAGGATAGATATTAGATAGATAGAATATATTCAGAAATAAAACAAAAACAATATTAATTTACATACTTGGCTCAAACCAACAAATACCGCGCCCAACCAAAGGAATCAGCAGTATTTTCCCTTTCAGGTCATATGTACCCTCTATCCTGATTTTTGGAACTCGTACTTTTGTGTGGAAGTCGTAGGTTTTGCCGTTCACTCTGAAAATATAAGAAAATAATACTTGTTAAACGTTATAGTGTAAATAAACATCCATCTTATGACCTCATAAAAATGGCTCATATTATCATTTAAATTTTATTATGAAAAAGTCTTGCTTTTTTTGTTTTTCCCTTCTGTGTAAAATTGATATTTTTCATTTTTCTATTGATATGAAACGGAATCTTAATACGTTTTTTCTACTTGCAACATAATTTCAAGTAAATTTAGTTTTCACAGCAAGATTGTGTCGTCTTATTTTTACATCCGTGCAGTCATACAAGGTCACAAATGGATATTATATTCATTCAACGTTAATTTAATCAATGGGCGAACGGCATGGTTTTACACTAGCAAGCTACGGACTACGACTCGTTAGAAACAATCGAACCAGAAAACTACTACTACTCTACAATTTGCTCAACTTAGTCGATCAAACAGTCGTCTACGGTACCAGGGTGTAATAAATTCACAGCGTTCGTACTTACTGGCTCGACAATACTTCTGTCTTCCCAAACCCTGTAACAGTGACGTCATCTAGAGCAGCATTGACGTTCACAGGACCGTCACCTTGTAAAATCCTTATTTTTGGGATTTTCAAGGGATCTAAAGGCTCCATTCCAATATCTGGAAGACCTAAGAACAAAAATAAAAAATAGTTTTAGTACAATTACAACAGATGTCGCTAGCTGTTTCGGCTAAATAGATAACAAGAAATACAGCTAATGATTTGGATGGTAATAAATAATTTGTGCATTTCTTTTAATTTATAAAGAATATTAAATGAAAGTAAATATCAAGCAGTATTTGATACCTCGTCGGCGTCACATGAGTATGGTGAAGAAATAGCGCTTTCGCTTTCCGCAAGTTATGTACAAATGTTTCGTAATTGAGGCTATGTGACTAGCCCAGTGGCTTGTGAATCTACCAATCCACTATCATGCTAGCTATTTAACAACACTTAGCAGAAAATATATTTTCTTTGTGGAAATTATGCGGCAAAGGAAATTAGGACAGTTAAAACAATGTGTTTGTGTGCAGTTCAGAGCTACTCTGTGGCAATGATTTTCCAAAAATTCTAAAACAACAAGTAAATACTTAATTAGAAATGTTGTTAGGAGTAGAATACTCGAAAAATATTAATTATCGAAAAGAAATGATTAATGAAACAAAATAGCATGAGACAAAATTAATTAATTGTTTAATGGCTACGCAGTGCAAACGTTAACAAACGCGTGGGGGCACATTGTACTAGGAGCGCAGCGCTGAGAAGCGGCATACTATCGTGCACGGCGCGAAACACGAACAGCTGTGCGCAGTTGTGCAACGAACCAGGCACTCAGAAAGCGTGCCAGCTACTTACGAAGTTGACTGGCTGACCGGTAACCATTCGTACCTAAATAACAACGTTCCACTCAAACCAATCAAAAGTGTTGCGTCTGTTTTGGTAATTTAACTAATCTATTGCAGCTACGGGCAACGGCTACTTGACTGTGTTTACAGATGCTATGATTGAGCAAGACAGGTTTACTATTTTTAGACTACGAACCGGTGGGTTAACAGTTGCACAAGATAAGATATGCAAATCGTAATGTAAATTAAAGATTGAAATATCGGTCTACATTCTGAACCAAACCTTAACGATTCTATTGTTGCAATTGCACCAGCTAGCTTCAACCAAAAAAAATACTGAAAAGATGTCAGAACTGTAAAGGTTCATAAATAGCTTCTATGATGTTAACTACAATTAATATTAATGAAAAACTGTTAAATATGAAAATTACCTGGACCAAGAGCATTGAACAGTTGCTGCACGGCTTGCCGCGAGCAATCGTCGAAATCTGGATCGCTTTTGAAACATGTTTTCACGAAATCGGCTGAAATGAACATAAACAAACATATCATTAGGCCAGAATTAACTAAACATACAAATTCAATCTACTGTTGGTATTGTTTCTAAAAGTACAGATAAACAGAGAACATTCTAAACGACTATTACTTTCTGCCAGCCTTGACATTGACATGAATTTAAATCTAGTTCAAGCAAGTTCACACTTTTACTATGACATCTGTCAAGATTCTATGATGCATAGCAGTGGAGGGTTAACAAATAACAACTTTGTTGCCATGGCGATAGACTAAGCGAAAACAAAAGGCTTAAAACTTGATTGGAAAACAGGTAATGAAACAGAAAACAAAGAAAGCTCTAGGTACACAATGCAACATCAACATCTATGATCTATGGTAGACGGCAATGTGAGGCTTTTTGGTTGATAGACCAACACAGCTTGAACTTCATGAATTAAAAGGTCGTTAAAATGTTATAGATGTTGAATAAAGTTTGTCAACAACAGACACAACTTGCCCCACAATACTAAATAGGTTATTAGCTTAGATAAACATATCTGCATTGCTACACTCAAGTTCCAGTACATAACGTAGAATTTAAATTGTAATCCTAAGATCTACAAACAAACTGGAAGTCATGGGGAGAGGCCTAAACCTCGGATGACGCAGGCTAACCGTAACAGTATCAGTAACACAAAACATGCAAAAATTTTGATAGATATGCAATTATGCATAAATTAGAAGCACTAAATAGTTTTTAATTTAGGCCTTTGTTTAATGATTATGATTAGCACAGATTTTAAAGTAAACCGACATTTTCTGCATACCTACTGAAACGCAATTGGTACACATTAAGATAGATGAAATCACGTTAACTGGCAGTAAAGCAGCAATATTTTAATGTAGTGTGGAAATAAATCTTTCTTGCCCCACACATTTTGTAAACAATATTAAACTACTTTTACCTTGCGTCACAAATAAAATAAGGACACTTTGTTACAAAAGAACTGCAATCGTTACTTCGGGAAAGTGTGATTGCAGAAAAAGTATTTATTAAACGGACTAATAAAAAAAGTTGCAATCGAGTACTGTCACCGCGACGCGATCTTTCCACTCGATAGCTTAGAAAATGCCGTAACGCTCCATGATATAACGGCCATAATCGATTTATGCAATACAGAACATTATGGAACGCAAAGGACCGGCACCGGGACTGTAAGATTATCACAGAAATAAAACGTTTTACACTGTTTGTAGGTCATCATATAAATTGGCACGATGCAATGTATGCTGTATCCAAAAACACTTACGTTTCGTTTTAAAATATTCTCCTGTGGTACAGTGAAGCACTAATGTCACTAAAAATAATTTAAACTCCATGTTTTGGTTCGGCATCTGTTGTGGTAGTAGAAGCTAGTCAGGATCGCCCCGAGCAGGCAGCTCGAGGTGGTGGTGTGATACTAAAGCCCCGCTCTGCGGGTCTCCACATGCCTCAAGAGTGCCACGAGGAGGGGGGCTATACGCAATTGTTAACTATGTAAATAAAGCTTAAACTTATCGTTGCTCAAGTTAATATTGCTAATAATGCATATAAAATTTGTAAGATTGCCTTTTTGTCAATTAGGACCTAGTTTTGTCACAGACGTGAGAATGATGAAGAAATACTTGATAATGAAAAATTATAGACACAAATAGTGAGACAGGTTGAAGAAAAAGTAGGTGAAGCATTTAACTTCAGAAATAGCCGGAAGCTTGTCCAAAGACTTACTCTAGCATCCAAAGAATATTTGCACGTTAATCAAGGAAATTCTAGTGAAGATACAGCTGAAATTAAATACAATAGATATTCTTACACAGAGCCAGAGAAGCTATTGCCAGTGCTGCAGAAATCAAGGAAATCAAGTCGATTTCCTCAAAGACACGCAAATAACTAGTTCAGGTTAAATAGACTAGTTGACTGGCAATTAAGAACTTACGTGTAGTAAGTAGTAAGTGTTACATTCGTTCCGTAACATCGATTCCCTCTTCTTCGACACGGCGTACGTTTGGTAATCGTGTGTTATTAAACGCAGACTTATTGTTATAATATTGGCTAATTATATTGAATTTTACGGTTGCGAATTTATGTTTTATTGGAATGTAATAACGTGTTGTTTAATTATCTTTCTTTTGATTTCATGCTTAGTTCCATTCGCAACTCTATTGAAATGTTCTATAATAATATGTTCTCATGGATTTCATACATTTGTTTTCTATCTATCAATTCGAATAAAATTCTGAAACGCTGCTCGCAGTTCTGAGAAAAAATGCATAGAAAAATGTGGGGCATCTATTTTTGATTCACTAGCAGACATATTCAATATTGCGTTTTCGTGTGTATCTATAGATTCGAAAGAGGTTGCGTGTCTGATTTTGTCACAGTCGATCGCGCGATGCTTTTCGTTCAAGTTCTTTGCACAACCTTACAACACATGTACAGACAAACCCTCTTGTGGTACCAGTGCTGATCGTACGATGACTTGCTTTATAATTTGCTCTTTACTTTTGCGTTTGCGCAACCCTATGTTATTGCTAAATATTGATCGCATCATTGGGTATGTGAATCGCAAATGTGTCACCATGTCGTGATATTATTGCTTCTACCAGATCACCTTGAACTCTGATTATTACGGTGTCTAGATTATTATAATCTATAGTGTTTAGATAAGACAAATACATTGCCATATCTTTAATATGCATGAGTTTGTTTTTGATGATAATTTTATAAAGGTGTGATTTGTGCACATGCCTATCTATTATGAATTTTGTTTAAATGCCAGCCAGATTGTCTTAATTTTATTAAAGCGAAGTCATCAAGACACATGCATGGGATATTATAAAAAACGCAATGATGCAACTTAGTTTCTCATAGACATTGCGACGATATTGCCTAGTAAGTAAATCTTATATCATAACATACCGATGACATAAACCATTATCTTATGTGAAAAGATATATTAATGATGTTATTATATCAGTAACGCGCGTCATACAAAAAAGTCGAATGAAATGGATGAGAATATTATTGTAAATACATATTAAAATCTGTGCAAATCGTCCACCTACGCCCGATCCGAATGTTTTATGATAGTATCTCTTGTCTATATGCTTAAGCTATAAGCCAGCCTTGAACCGCCAAAGAGTTTTCTGAAATCCAAAAATAGAACCGAAAGTATGTTTCTTGTTCAATAAATTTTAAAAACAAACAAAACTAAACCGACTGCTGCTAATCGATGTGAACATTTAACAAGACTCCTAATTCTAGCAAAACTAGCAAATCTCTTGTTATGTCTCATTCATTTTCTGTAGACAATGTACCGTCTAGTAAAGCTAAAAATTAAATAGACAACGACATAACAGACATTTGACCTCAAGCTGTAGAATGATGCAAAGGGACAAACAAGTCATCTAGCAACGCAACAAGATGCGTGGGACAAAAACAAAATGAACGACGAAGAAAAAAGAGAAAGGTATAAATGATTTTTATTTAATACTAGCTTCTGCCAGCGGCTTTGCCCGCGTGGATGTCGAAAAATATCCCACCCGAACAAACATAGTTACTTACCTTCATCCGCTGAGACACGTATAAATTAATTTTTAATTGTTAGCCTAAACACAAAATTTGAATATCCTAACTTCAAAACTGACGGACTTTCATATAAACTTCCATCCCCTATTTTACCCCTAGACAAATATAATCAGAAAGCTTCGAACTGCTAAGCTATCGGGAGTTACACGTGATATTGTGAATCAACCATAAAAGATAGACATATGCTGTCGTGGGATATTTTTTATATAATTTTAAGGAGAACATTTCCGTCATACATGATTTCTGTGTAGCTTTAACCATTAAGGTTGCACACGCGACGGAAGCTTAAAAAATGGAGTAACTTCTCCCGTTTTCAAAACATTTCCCTTCACTGCTCTGCTCCTATTGATTGTAGCGTGATGAAAAGTATACTATAACCAACTCAGGAGTATGAAAAATAATTGTACCAAGTTTCGTTAAAATCCGTCGAGTAGTTTTTGTTTCTATAACGGTTATACAGACAGACAGACAGACAGACAGAGAGACAGACAGACAGACAGACAAAAATTTTACTGATTGCATTTTTGGCATCAGTATCGATCCCTAATCACCCCCTGATAGTTATTTTGGAAATATATTTCATGTACAGAATTGACCTCTCTACAGATTTATTATAAGTAATAATAGAAAACCAGAATGTCATCACGATACATTATTACTTTAACTGCTCATAAACAACCTTCAGCCCACGATCTAGATACATCAGCACTTCACATGATTTTAAGTTTATTTTTGTCTGGAAGATTTCTTAACAATTTTATAATAATTCTTGATGTTGTCCTCGCGGTCGCTGTACGACTTTGACCCGTAAGTGGGATGCAATCGGTGCAGTTTAGTCAACCACTGGTGTACAACACGTAGTACCAGTTACACGGGCACTAGATATCTAGAGGAGGTCGTTGTGAAATAATAGTACTGATCATACCATAAGCGGTAAGGTAATCGTTGTACTTGTTTGCATTTGCTCTGCTTGCGTGCAAGAAATTATAAGCACTGATTTAGGAAAATAGCTCTAAGTATTTTCAGGACATGAGATAGAAGACGTGCACTCATTGTTTATTTTGTCAGATATAATGAAACAAAAAGGCAGTCGCTCCATGCACAACACTGGCATTCAGCTGCATCCGGTTTGACTGGAAGCCGATCCCAACATAGTAATATATGTAAAGGCTAAGCAGATGATGACAACGACGATAGGAAACAAAAATCTAGCATTACAAGAAGTTAAAAATTTGTTTATTTGGTAAATATGCCACAAGTTCACACAACATTAAACAAAAATAACAAAAAACATAACACCAATAAATCGCTTGTCATGACACAGGGATCCGAGACACAAAAAAATACTTATGAAGCAAAATAGCCGGAAATACTTCATACTCTTATTTATTCTTTGCTTTTTCACAAAAGATTTATTTCATACTTGATCATGAAACAGAGTACTTTGAATGTTTATTGGTATCAAATGCTTGAGCCTAATCTATCGTTAAAACCATTTACCTAAAGGAAATTCAATGTCTGACGCAGTTCAAAAAACCATAGAATTAAATACTTCTCATCATTATTGCTAAAATTCAGTAATGGTGGAAACTTTACTATCGGATAAAACACGGTTGAATAGGGGCGCTAAAAGAGACTGCACACTGAATATGAGGAGACTGATTTGAGAGTTGGGATTTCTTGGCAAACCATAATGCAATAATGTCTGATTTTGCAAAACCGACCAGTTTCTGACAAAACTATCTTTTTAATAGACTCTTGGTTAGACACTACTTAGCCAATGCTAAATTCCAAAGTGGTGAGATACACTGAGAATCGATTTCCTCACAACTTTTTCTTCACCGTTGCCTTCTTCTTATATTGGACCAGTGGCGAAGGTTCTATACAACTCGATTCCGATCGGCTTCCGTTTGAAAACTGGCACAGTCAGTATTTAATAGACAAATAATAAAATCACATTAAAGATATGTACTCCGGCTTACCTCTTACAAAAATTGACCCTTCGCTACTGGTCCCAGTCATTTCTTATTTGATCCAATCGAGTGGTAATACTGAAAATAGTAGAATCTAGCTTTGTTCTGTGTTCTGAGAAACAAACATTAACCACGTAAGGTAAATTGTTGATGCTGTTGACAAGTCTTACTTGCGCAAAGCAGCAGTGGAAAAAATCTTGAAATATAAATTTCTAATGAGGCACTGTTGTCAAGAGAATTTCCCGGTTCGTGTAAAACCCTTCTTCGTGTACAACGTAATGCTTTTTATAAACGAACCTAAAACACGCTGAAAGTTGAACTTTTGCCAAATTACTCGAAACATTGTTCTTACTTTGTAATTATCACACTTTAACTAAAATTTTGGCGTGTCGCTTGCGTATTTCCTTGACCTTGACGTAATGTCTCGTAATTATAAGTAATTAGTCTACGAATATAATATGTAATGTCAAGGTGTCGTGTGTCGTGAGGATAAATCCGACGGTGTCTTCGGATCTTGGCCGTTGATCAAGATAAACAATCTTCGTAGTAACGTCGAACCCACGCTCGGATGATGGAACTGCTCTTTCTGGAACACTAGCAAACTGATGTAATAATTTATTTATTCTATAGATATACATATAGAAACCCGTCAAATTAATGTTCGTGGGTAAAACAAATAACAAGACGGCAGACGCTACTGTAAATTTTGCAGTTTGCACGCCTGTCCGCAGATGATTTACCGGGGACTAGGCTAGCAGTGGATGGAAGAGTTAAACACAGCACTACAATTTTACATGAGTGGAGCGTGGCACGTGAAAACATTCGTAGTGTTTTTCTCCAATTTACTATATACCCAATTTAATGGCAGGTTATCTACAAGTAGGTACCTACTAAAAATCAATCAGATCTAATTGCTGTTCCCAGTTATTCGTAATATCCTTTTGCTGAATGCCAAGTGCACCAAGTCGTAAGGTATCATCCGCTGTGATATCGTCGTCATTGACTATCATATCGTCTTTCACAACATCCCGTAGCTTTTTGGCTTGCTTCACGAGATGTTTCCAAGCAAAAACAAATAATGACCTCACTTTTTCATTTTATCACAATCGTAGAACACTTAACCTACTAATGTTCTTGCTGCTACAAGTCGCAAAGCCGCAAACATAAAATGCATGGAACTATGAAGTTGTTATTTCTGAAGACAAAGTATTTGCTGAAGATGAACACAATAAAACACGATGTTTGCGTAGATTTAAGAATGAATAGGTTGAACGACCTCCTTGTGCCTTTGAGCTAAAATAATAATCATTTAAATAGCGCACCGCTCTGGCGTAGCGTCGTAAATTATATTGCGAAGAGTGACATTGGATTGCGGGATTTCGTAGAAAATTCTATGGGTTGGTTTATTTTTCTCGATTTTATTGGGAGTTGTGCGTAACAAACAAACAGAATTGACGTCCGTTTACACTGTACACGGACCCTTCACGAAGCCGCCAACTAAGCATCCTGTACATCAAACTAAGTACCTAACTCTACGCAAAAAATATTGCTGGAAAATATTTTTTTTGGTGTAAAAAAATCACGTTACGGTAGGACTCAATGTAACGCACTCAAAACATTGTGCTGGTGGATGCATTGAGTAAGTACGGGGATCGTGGAGGTATTTAAAGTTATGACATTATTAAATACTTCTATTTTATAAAAACTTGTGAAAAGTAGGAATTTGGCATCCAATATCTTCGTAACTAGAAGGTTCCCAGGTATGGTCTAGAACAAAAAAATGATCGCAATGACGGGGAGAACAAGTGCCTTTCGTCTTCGTTGAGGGTACTTTGACACCCATTGTTGTCTTTGAGAAGAGAAGAACCAATCAATCAATATAATGTTGTATCAATTCAATCTTGGATTGGAGAACTTTTAAATATAATAATGACACAAAGGCAGACAACTTTTTTAATCATCTGTGATGTGTGATGACATTAATAACTCATTCATAACCAAACATGACGCCTGTTTTCCCAAAGGGTTAGGCGGAGTTGTAGGTACAAAATATTTACCCAGTAATATATGTATAAGTCCAAGTCCCGTTGGACTGGAAGCCGACTCGAACATAGTTCTGTAAAGGCTAGACAGTCCTATAAAAAAAGAGGCGAGCCCAGAGCCGATGGTGGGTAATCAATAGGATAGGACACACTTGCTGAGCTGTTGGAAAAACTCATTTCTAATCTCCGTCTGTGTCAACATAACGCTGTCACAGATGATAAAAGAGAAACAAAAATTAAAACACATATCTGCGCACAAAAATAGTTGCCGGATGAAAAGCTTTATAAATTAACAATCTGTTAGAAATTAGTTCAGAAACCACAAATCCAATAGCACTTTAATGTATTATTTAAAATGTAGAAATATTTAACTATCTAGCACTATCCTAGACAGACTAAGATTGAGATGAATAAATTAAATGTCTAAGTTCTAACACATTCCGTTTCGAAAGTTTGAGAAATAAAATTAAATCTTTAACTTCATCATCACCTTCATCGTAATCATTACCTTCCCGCCCTTGTCCCATTCTATTTGGGGTAGGCGCAACACGTTCACTTCTTCCATTCCCCCGTCATACGTCACGGCATCATTTACTCCTTTCTCTTTCATATTATTCCTCACACAATCTATCCATCTTTTCTTTGGCCTCTTATCATCATAATCAAGTAATGCACAAGTATGACTAATTGATTCCGATACATACCTACTTCTGGTTATCATTATCCATTAATTAACGCAATCCATAACA
Organism: Noctua comes; assembly: GCA_963082995.1. NCBI lineage: Eukaryota > Metazoa > Arthropoda > Insecta > Lepidoptera > Noctuidae > Noctua > Noctua comes. The sequence goes on along the minus strand of OY720277.1, from coordinate 12,259,589 downwards.
GTTATTAAGTTATCAAATAGTTTTTAAATAATAACCTATTCGTCCGATAAATAACGGATTAAAAACAGTTTATTGATCCTGCCGATAATCTTATCTTACTACCATTACAAATGCGAAAGTTTGTGATAATAGAAATGTATGTTTGTTAAACCACGGGCATAACAAGTTAAACCAAGATTAAGCTCCTTAGCCATTTGAAATTAACGATGAAATTGTTTATGATGCGAAGTGTAGAACGAACAATTCACCTAAAGAACGAGTAAATGTGCTGAGGCATTCATGATTATGCTGTGGAAATAAAATGCCTAAAAGATGGACCCATAAGGCCTACTAAGATAGATGATGACAATTTCTATAGCTGTACGTACGAAGAAGACATAATTAGCCATAGAGACAGGAAAGAGGTGGTTGGTAAAGAAAGGCTCTACAGTGTCAAGTACAATGTGTGTACAGACAGTTGTTAAATAAACTTGGTAACGTACTAAGCCTGACCTAATTCTGTCACTTACTTTAACAAAAACCATTTAACAGAGTAAATATACAGTAAAAACAAGAACTGGGTGGTTAACCCTGATCCTAATTTAACACTTAAAAGCAAATGCACAAATTATTTTGTTTTATTTGTAACCCAATAATTCTACAACCTGTCACCTAAGAAATTTGGCACATGTGCAGTGTACTTGTGATGGATCGGATTTAAGGTAATAATTCATAACAAGTCATAAAGATGTCATAAAATGCTGAAATCACTATTACACACACATTGTAAATGATCTCGCTTGTTCTTTAAGTGACAATCAACAATGTGAAATCAAAATTAGATTTAGTAACATCATCACTTTCACCATCAGTCTTATCAATATTGACTTTTTTATCGAGCCTCTGTTAGACTACTCGCAATTAAAAAAAAAAAAAAAATTTCCTTGGTTTTGGCATCTTTTTAACTATTTAATTTTAGGTGTCATTATTATTAATCATTTATTTCAGACATAGTCCATAGAACAGTTATAAAAAATTATAAATTAAAAATTAAAATCACATTAAACACATGTACATTAAAATAATCAATAAAAAATAAAATTAGACCAGTCAGATTAGATTAGTCATTAACCTTTCGTATCTACCTTAACTTTTACCCAGCTATGCTTGGGTCAGCTTTAAGTTTAAGCAGACGCAGCCGAATACCAGCTTTTAATATGGGACGACTTTCTGTGTCGACCTCCACAACCCAATTACTGGTTTTAGGTGCCATGTCATCATTTTCATATGCTGCTGCTCTTTCTACAGATCTTTGCAATAGTCCCAACTACCACTATGTTGGCTAGTGGACATTCATACTCTGTTCTTTTATTTTATAGGTTTCAATTACTATTAAAACAAAACCGATACTTACAAACGATATTTATTAGATAAGAGTTAAATATTTACAATTAAAATTGGTAAAAAAATACTTAACGAAAATAGCGCTGTTAGGAGTTACATTAGGTACTTACTAATTAAGTAATAATTTAAAACTATCACACAATCTTTGACGTTGTTAAGCACTGCAGACATTGACTTAGAAGAGAATACAAATCATGTAATTTCGACCTTCATTTGACATACATAAAAATACTGTTTTACACCGAATAGTTCGGCTGGTCTCATTGGCAAGCAAGTAGGAAAGTAGCGATGAGTTGTTGATGATTTACATATGACGAGTGTTGCCGAAACCGCCGTGCCCGGACTGAGATGCTCCCTTGTTGAAGCCCATCTGTAGGTTCAGTTCACTCTCGTGAGCACGAAGTTGCTCCTCAGTGAAGGTACGTTCGTTCTTTTCCGCCATCTTGGGACCTAGCTGGGGACCGGTCCATTCGGGGTGCTTTTGAGTCTGGAATTAGATCACGGGACAGTTAAATATCATGAAAGGAAACATCCATTTATTTGATCGTCGAGACTAAAGATGATACTTACGATCCTGCCCAGAGAGTACAGGCAGAGGGTCACTTGAGGAATGTTACGCCTCTCGAACAGGTCAGCAGTTTGGAAGATTTCTTCTTCTGGCACTCCGTATTTCTTGATGGCAGCTTGGAACCTGAAAATAGATAAAACACATTTTAAAATAATTGTCACCACAACAACACTCGAAGAAAAATTTACTATGCAAACGTTACTTTGAAAAATGATTGTTACATTTTGGCAGACGTCTCTAATAGTTTTTTGTTTACATTCTAGTCAATGTGTAATACATTTTTTGACGTATACCTCTGAATGTTCTCCATAAGCTGGAAGTTGGTTCCTCTCTCCTGGATCTTCTTGACTGACCCTGGAGACAGTTTGTTGATAAGCTTGCAGAGAACGATGCCGTCCTTCAGGTAGTCTTCGTAGGCGGCTTTGGTGACGGGTTCGCCAAGGACAGCACTGATCCAGTTCAGCACTTCCTGTTCTTGTTCCTTGTTCCTGGGCTGGAAAGATACATAGAAGTTATTATAATGAACATCATCATCATCATCATGTATAGCCTGACTTCTAGGCCTCTCTTTGCTTGTACTAGTCTCCACGTCCTATTGGCAACCTTATCCAGATATTGAACGTATCTAGTTTCATTCTGGAGCGGAAACTTCCCGAAAATTTGTAGAGGAAAATGTAACTGGCAAGAAATAACATTGCTGTTTACTACCGAAACCCATAAATTACGTGAAAAAATCAAAACTTGCAAGTTTCGAACGCTAGCAGTAAAACACTCGCTCCAGTGCCAAGTCGTTTGATGGCGTACGCGCAGACTCCAGCATCACCTCCGAAAATAGCCTCGTTTACGAAACAGATCGCTGTTATCCCATACTGATGGGACGGGGTACATCTGGAAAGCTTTTAAGAGTAACCTAAAAGAGGTTAGAGATATGGTAGATCGCAGCTGCGCGCGCGCTCCTCATTAATCTAAAGTGTTCTAAAACTATTGACGTCATCAAACACTCGCTACTGTATATTATTTTAATGTACTTTTGTTAAAAACAAACTTTTTCGATGCTCACTTTGTTTTGTTTCTGAGTAAATAAATTATTCGATGTATGAAGTGTATGTAGGGCGTTAAATTACTGTCAGTTATGAACTTATTATTGAGTACTTTCATAATGGATAAAAAGTGTATGAAAGTAGGTTGAGTTCGAGGAACATAGGAGATGTTGTTTTAAATGAATGAGAGAAGAAAAGTTGACGTACAAAATAAAAAAATATAAAAAAAAAACGTGAAATGAAAAAAAAAATAGAAATGCAGTAGTGTGAAATAGATAATTTGATAACTGGTAATTAGCAAGAAAATGTATTAGTGTAAAGTAAAAATAGCATAGTGTTGCCAAGTAATACGTACTGCCATATTACTATATATCACAAAACTTTTTAGTAAAACACTTGACTTCCTGAGCGAGCTTTCGCTTCGAACTCGACTAGTTGACTGTAAGGCAGTGCAATCCGCCCGCCCAAGCCGGCAGCGTGCGGGGGCGGGCGGAGTGAACACTAACTCCTGAACTACGTAAATATATGATGTCAGTGTTATTTACATCATTTGGAGATGGAACCGGTGAATAAAAGATGATTATAAACCCTTTCATTCATGAGGTCGGCCCACGGGTGTAACTAATTCTTTTACATGTCGAGTTTTTGTTAGATTTTTTGTGGTAGTAAATTGTTTTTTTTATGGGAAGGCCGGTTTATAATTTACATCTGTTTTAAAGTACCTTAGTGATGATGGGTATTTTGTTCAAGAATTAACTGAGTTTGGGCAGATTTTATTTGTAACTATTTCTTTGTTAGGTCCTAGAAGGATTTACTTGAGTAACTTTTGGAAGATGATTTGATAATTTTTGAAAAATTGGTACGAAAAATATATTTACATGGACAGCAGTTGTATCAGGCCCCGGGGGCCTAAAATGGCCGCTTTAGCAGAATCATGATAGCATAAAAATATGAATCACGTTCAAATTTAAGTGGTCACAGACGAAGTTAATATTATGAATTGTCGCTTTGTGACCATTTTACGAATTGTAACATAATTCATACTATTATCTGATTATGAAGCGGCCTTTTAAGACCCCCTGGACCTGAAAAACAAGAATTTACCGAAAAAATATTTTATGACGATTCCACCAATTTTCAAACGATTCAGGCATCTGTCGACTATCTGTTTTTCACACATTTCTATGGACAAATTGTCAAAAACACAGTCGACAGACCACTGACTGGACCGTGTGTATTTTAGTGAAGTTGGGCCCAGATAGGCCTCACATCATTATCATCATCTGCCTAGCCTTTTCCCAACTACTTTGGGGTCGGCTTCCAGTCTCACTGGATGCAGCGGAATTCCAGTATTTTACGACGAAGGAACGACGGCCTATGTGACTTCCACAACCCAGTTAGTACTGGGTGGGTATTGTATTGTATTGTATAACGGGCTGGTGTCCGCAACTCCACGTCAAAGTGCGTATTTTGCGTGCGTATTTTTTAGTACTGGGTAAGAAGATACCGTTGGTAATACTGGTTGTCAGGCTTTTGGGCTACTGACTACCTTAGATAGGCCTCACATATTATTTGAATTAAAAATCACATATTTTATTATGAATATTATAAGATGAGATCCATTAATTTAAAATTTTAGGACAACCGGACATAGTAGAGACATGATTTACTTCCAGAATCGCGGCTAATAATGTTATAAAGAAAATGTATTTTGTAACAGGATGACATACACGATAAATAACGAGGAAATAAACAGCTGCTTTCCATTTGTAGTTTTTTTTTTATATTTTGAGAGGAAATAGAGTGGTTACATCTGGTGGTAATAAAAATTTTATTTTATTTAGTTAATTAGGTAAGTATTTTGATTAAGAATGACATCGGTAATTACAGTTAAACCAAGAAGTGTATGCGCTTCGGTTAATATCGGGTTTCCGAACTAGCACGAACTAATAACCATAGGCAAACTTTTGTCCTGCCGCTCTTTGCGTCTACCATTACATTTGTGTGATGGTTACAGAGTCGACAGAGAGAAAAATATAAAAAAAACCCACCGTTAGGCCGCAGATCGTCATCTGTCACTCAAAAGAATTGAAAACATTTTGACGTGACAACGTCTTATAATTCGATGGAGCCGGCTGCACGCACGAAAAAATGAGGCGTTACCATAAAACAATTGAACAACGCACATTCATTTTTTGAAAAATGCAACCATTCCATCAGTATTTTCTTATGACGTTGTCACGTTCAACTATCGTCAGTAAACCGACTTTACAGACAACCGATTTTTTTTTTAAATGGCATTTGAGTTGTTAAACTATATGCAATCATGGTAATAAATACGAAAAAGGCAAGTACCTCCATGGTTGTAAATTTGTAATCAATCTTTGTTTAATATGCTCATTTATATTTCCGAAGATGAACGATGGTTTCAGAAGCGCATACTTTTCCTTACAGATCTTTTACGATGGCGCCCTTAATTTGAGTATCGTACTTTAATGAAATTAGTAAAATTGCGAGTTCATACACCTTCTATCAGTGGCGAAGGTTCCATACAACTCGATTCCTACCGGCTTCCCTTTGAAAAATGGCACAATCAGGATTCTAAAGACAAATAATATAATCACATTAAAGATATGTACTTATATGTACTCCGGCTTACTTCTTACAAAAAATGACCCTTCGCTACTGCCTTCTATATATCATCAGATATGTACATAATGCCTATTTGCCTGTCCTACTGTGTTATTTATCCGTGTGAAACACGTAACCCTCTGTGATTTTGAAATGTTCCTACCTAACTATTTCTGTGATGATTATTCATTGTAAACAAGGAAAATTTTTCGTGACGAACAAAACAGATTTCTACGAAAAATACATTTTGAACTGATCTGTCATTTCCTAATGAGAATCAATTCATCACAACTTCGTTAACGTAACCATTTATTGAAGTCTCTCTTTTTTCAGTAATCTTGTTGTCTTGTTGTGTGTTCTTGTGTTTTTTTCTTAGTTGTCATTACATCATCATCATCAATTCAGCCAAAAGACGTCCACTGCTGGACATAGGCCTCCCCCAAGTGTCGCCACATTGACCGGTCCCGTGCGTCTCGCATCCAGCGGATCCCTGCAATATTTACCAGGTCATCGGTCCACCTAGTGGGAGGCCTTCCAACGCAACGTCTTTACATAAACAAGAAAAAAATATAACAAACGAAATTATTCCTGTACGAGGCCAAAAGGTCCTATCTCAAAATGGTCATTTAAAAAAAAGTATTCTGCGCTGGTATTCTAATAAGGCGTAAAGTGATGCCAGGAACAGATACGAATATAAATCAGTTATTCTAATGGATGCTAATTGAAGTTAGATAGGCCTGACAGTGTAATTCTATCATATCAAATTCTCAAATAGTTTAAATACTTTCAGATTCAGAGAAAGCAAAATGTACGAGTAGTGCCGTGTGGCTAAGATAGTATAAATAAAGAGCTTAGCTTCAAAGCAGCTGTGAAATACATAATGTAAGGCATTCTATGCGTTTAATACCGCATATAAAATTAGATCACTTTTTACGACTGACGATGAGATTTTAATTTTAGTTAGAACTGACGTCACGTTTTTACGTCAATGGTTTGTGGAGATCCTGTTTCTAACTTTGATGTATGTAGTGAATGATGTTAAAAGAAAAATGTAGTTATGTACCAATGCCTGAATGCCTTTGTGTAATCGAGATAGATTTCTTAAAAGAGTAGGTAATTTCGCATAGTTTGAGCAATACGAATTAAAAACTATGATTTGTAGACTTCATAATTTATTCGGCTGAGAATGCTATGAGCATTGTTGGGAGATTATTGCACTCCTGAGTTGTTTTAACTTTTATTTTCTTTTGTTTTGTGATGTAAAAAGTTTTGATATAGCAATGTCTATCTTTACTATTTCAAAGAAAATAAACCGGTGCCTTTCGGTTGCCATGGAAAATAAATATAATGTGGTCTGGAGTGCCTAATTATCTGCCATTTGTCAATTGTCGGATGCTGTCAATCTAACTCCGGAAAAGCTGTATCAATATCTAATTGGTCTTCAACTGTGTGGAGGGTATGGAATTCCCAAATTCCATAAACTCGTGAGTGTTATCATCATCAAGATCTGATTCATACATGCATTCTAGGATGTAAAGAACATCGTGTCATAAGTTCATAACCGAGTGACCCCTAACCCAAACTTAAATGATGATTCGCTGATTTTTAATTAATAACGGACGTAAAATTGCAATACTTCAATTACAGCACTGCACACTGAATGTTTGTATCACGATGACACACAAAATATTTAAATTTACCTACTTAAGCTGAATTTGGCTTAAAATTAATTTGAAACCTGAACAAGGCAATACCTAAAACTGTTCATGATACTGAAAATGTAAACACAAGCAATCTAATTCTAGACAGACATAACAATCAGTCAACGGACAGTTCACAACTGAAACTAATAACTCAGACCTCACCTGCCTCCCTAACCTAAACATAGATGATTTACTACTTCAGAAACATACAAATGTGACACATTACAACAGTTATGGATATGGTACTGAAATTTATACCCACGTAGATAGATGCTCAATGTATTCTATAAATGTAATCCGAGTTGGCCTCGAGCCAAGTGAAGAAGCATGTCCGGCGGCGCTGCGGGAAACCCCTGGGTATCAAATTCTCGCAATAATTTGGAAAATAAAGATACTGAGAAAGATAGGATTTAAGATGATGTGGATAAAATGATGTTAGATATTGAGGTAATGGCTGATATAGATGAAGGCATGAATAAGACGAAAGATGTTAGAGTACTATAAATGTATGGACGATTAGTACACTGTAGGTCTAAAGAAGATACAAAAAGGGATAAAGAAGTGGTAAAAAAGGATCCTGATGGTGTCCATAATAAAGTTGCAACGGCTGTAGTCGAATCAGAAAATAATGACAACTATAACCCTTCTTAAAGAAAAGAGACCTAAAATATTGTAGAACAATAAATAATTAGAGAAATGTTCATCTCTTCTTCTTGAAATAGCTTTAACTGATTGCGTCGAGGCCAAAATTATGCGATGCGATGACTATAAAGCAAATGAGAATATTATTCAATTTTTGACGTGACAAGCAAACAGTTTAAACACTAATAGACTTTGATCTCATTAGAATAATAGCTATGTGGCAATTCATCACTGACTTTGATGATGGTGATGATGGTTTAATACACTGCCACTGGTTTTTCATGTCGTCATCATCATTCTTTTGCCCTTATACCAATATTTATTTCGGGACTGCCTCGTTGATCGCAAAAAAAGATTTGATCCTAGTGGTCGCAATCGCAAATACCGAGCATGAGGTCTTGTGGGTTCGGTTCCTGGGTCGGATAAATTGTTATTAGCAGTAGCAGCCACGGAGTTTGGATTTGTGCGTGGTTGATGGCAATAGGCTCTCCACTTGTTACTTGGGACTTAAACATGGCGAAAACGAAGTGTGGGTGTACTACATTTTAGGTACACGTATGCCTAACCCTTCGGGGATTACAGCCTAGGCGTGATGTTATTTATATGTTACTTGCTTTTGCCCTCGGCTTCGCCCGCGTGGCGTTGAAAAATATCCGATTACTTACCTTCGTCCCCCTTTTTAACCCTTCGGGGGTAGAATTATCAAAAACGCTGAGACACGTATAAATTAATTTTCAATCGTCAGCCTAAACACTAACTTCAAAACTGACGGACTTTCATACAAACTTCCATCCCCTATTTTACCCCTTTAGGGGTGGAATTCCCAAAAATCCTTTCTTAGTGGATACTTACTCTTCACAAAGAACACACCCTCCAAGTTTCATGTCTCTAGGACCAGCGGTTTGTGTGTTGATATATCACCCAGTCAGTCAGTCAGTTTACCATTTTATAAATATAGATTTATAGTTGGCGCAGCTGTCTTTTCCATCAGTCCTACTTCTCTATTAGTCGTCATCTCCTTTATAGCCATATTATCATCTTTCACACAATTCTTGCATAGTTTCTTTGGTCTTCCCCTATTTACTAAAGGTAAAGTTGTGGTAAAATTATCAAGACCTTTATCCTTTATAGAGTATCGAAAAGGAATGCAATTATCATGGTCATCATCATTATGGCTTGCTAATGGTGGCTAACCTAAATACTCAGCAGTCTGTTTGTATTTTTGTTGATTTACAAATGCATGTGCTCATTTCATTGTCTGGATATTAAGCGTCGTCTTAAGATAAGCTATGACAATAGTGTCCTTCATTCGTTTAACCTTTTGTTTGTTAACATTATATTTATCATTGTTTATCACTGTGTTTCCAGTTTCTGTCTACACTCCACGACGAATTAATAAATTAATTATTAATTATTTATTTATTATTAATTAATTAATTAATTCTTTTAACGACCACAAGAATAGATTTATGCCCAGAGCTCTAGTGCGAAGGAATAAAGAATCCATAACGATAATTCGTTTCTTTTTTGTTTCAAAATAACTATCCTGAAGCAATTTGGTACTCCTTGAAATGTAAATGAGTAAACTGTTGAAGCTAAATATTTATATAAGTTAGTTTCTCTTACTCCGCGTATTTGTGCTAGGTCTACGGTTTGTGTATCTTCTAACGAGTCGTTTCCATTACCAGGTTTACTTAGTAACACGATATCCCAAAATTTAATCATTTCAGTACTAATTTTAGGATTTCATGCAATGTGTCAGGTCTCTAGAACGGGCATTAAGCGTAGGTCGTTTGGAATTACCATTTTGGAGGCGAACCAGCAACGGTATAACATTAGATGCAATTAAACTGTAATTGCACCCACTGGCCTTAACCAGATTATTAGCCAGTGCGTAGTGACATAAGGTAATCGCATGACATTATGTCATAACCAACTGTCTTAGGTATATGGAAGATTTAATTATGCATAATTATGTCACAAGGCAACGAAGATGGTTCGATTAACGATTTTTTTTTTAAATCCAATTTATAGAACAGTTTCTACCCGCAACTACGATCGCGTTATGGTCGAAAATTATCCCACGGGAATGTTTCAACACGGGGATAATGTAGCTTCCTTAGTGAAAGGATTTTCGTAATCAGATCAGTGGTTCCGAAGATTACTCCCTACATCCAAACTTACAAACATTACCTCTTAACAATACTTATTAGAATAGAATAAGTATAACATAGAAGATTTTAAACTATCATGGTCACTAATTTTATTATTAATACTCGAAACGGAATATTTACCACACACACAGCGCGTACACAGTGAGTTTCGTGTGTCGGGAGCAGAATCGAGTTGCGAGTGACAGTGGTAGGGGTACTGAGTGCAAAAAAATGAACAAGAAAGAGGGTAGACCGATTTGTCTGCTCATAAACACCGACCCGCAATAACTTCAGTTTATCCGTGATCATGGTGCTTGCAACAGCGCCGAAATATCGGGAACTCATAAAAAACAGTAAACATGGTAAATATCCCGTTTCGAGTATTAATAAAAAGTATTACATAAAACATGATATCACGCCTGTAATCCCCGAAGGGTTAGGCAGAGGTGGACCTAACAGTACACCCGCATCTCACCAGTTATGTTTCAAGTCCCATGTCATCATCTGCCTAGCCTTTTCCCAACTATGTTGGGGTCGGCTTCCCGTCTATCCGGATGCAGCTGAATACCAGTATTTTACATGGAGCAAATGCCTATTTGACCTCCACAACCCAGTTAGTACTGGGTAATACGATTCCATTTGGTAAGACTGGTTGTCAGACTTTTTGGGCCACTGACTACCTGTAACCATTGTCAAAGATCTACAAATGACACCCGGGACCAACGGCTTAACGTGCTTTCCGAGGCACGGAGGAAACTCGGTATGTAATGGGTGGTCACCTATTCACAGACCAACCTAGGCAAGCACGGCTTAACCTAAAGATCGACCCGAGTGGTGTTATTATTTAGCCACGAGCTTTAAGTCCCACGTAATAGGGGGCGAGCTAATTGCCGTCAACTGGGCACAAACCCAGATTCCATGGCTGCCACTGAGAAATTCCTGACGGGAACACCTAAACACTTACTTTCGCATATATTTAAGGTCTATCTTTTCATACACGAAATATTTTAAGAGTAACTTCTATAAGTCGTAAAGTCGCCATAGCAACGAAAAAAAAAAATATCCGAGAGTTTTTTTATTAAGAAATTATTATAATTCAAAAAAATTTTGCGACTTTTTGCTTAAAACCTTTACTCCCATATTCTAACAATGACAGTAGGTAAATACGACGTAGTAAACTAACGTAATGGATGTTCAAAAATAAGGAGCTAGTATTTATTTTGTGGGTCAAGTAATTTTAAATTATTTATTTTTATAAAAATATACTCAGGTAAAAAAAACCCTTGAAATGGCTTCGTTATAGCCGTTAGATGATTCTCTGAAAATATTTCGTGTATAAATAGTTAGTCCTTATATAGTAACTAGCTGTTGCCCGCGACTTCGTTCGCGTGGAAATTTTGGTGTGCATGTGTGAGATTGGCTCGTTGGTCTAGTGGTCGCAAGCGCGACTACTAAGCGTGGGGATTGATTCCCGGAGTCGGGCAAAGTGTTAAAAAAAAATTTTGTTTATTTCAATTACATAAAGTTGTCACACACATGATTTGGAGATCACCTTTTAAGCAAGAAGATGCTTTTGTTAGGGGGCGTCCATTAATTACGTGAGGCGATTTTTCGACCCCCTACCCCCTTGGTGGGATGTCGTGAGATTTGGGTTGACCCCCTCATCTCCCTCCTAATCTCACGTGAGACTCAATTAAACCTCAATTAAACCCGGTTATATCTGCCGAAACCCCCCTCTCTCCCTCGTGAGATTGGGTGATAATGGGCGCGACCCCTTAGGTGACTCCACTCTTCCACTTAACATTAAAATATGCAAGTGCAAAAATACTATGAATAATAATGTTATTGGGTTATCCCATCAGGAATTTCTCAGTAGCAGCCACGGAATCTGGATTTGTGCCCGGTTGATGGCAATAGGCTCACCCCCTATTACATGGGACTTCAATAAAACTGGCGAAATGTGTGTGTACGATTAGGTACACGTCTGCCCAACCCTTCGGGGCTTTAAGGCGTGATGTTATGTTTTGTATGAGAACTGACTGCCAGATCAAAAGGTGATATGACTACAAACGGCGTCCTTTTGGGTGCTGTTATTCTGGGCGGCAGAGGTCCGAAACAAAATTAAATGGCGTTGAGGCAACGATAGGGCTTTAAAAATCGGTGTATTTTGGCGCTATACAACTATTTTCCAAAGTGAACCTTGTAGGGCACTTTTTATTCTAATACCATTCTGTATACAACATTAAATGACTTTTTGCGAGAGCCCTTAGACCTCCATAAGTCGCCCCTGTCGCAAAATCCGTTCTTAGCGAACGTCTACTAACTATAAACTACCTCACTGCCAAATATTAAGTTTGTAGCACAAAAAGTTAAGGACTTTCATCCAAACTTGCGAGAGCCCTTAGGCGTCCTTAATCCGACCCTATCGCAAAATCCGTTCTAAACAAACGTCTACTAACTATAAACTACCTTCCTGCTAAATTTCAAATTTGTAGCACAAAAAATGAAGGATTTCCATACAAACTTGCGAGAGCCCTTTGTACAAGATCTCCTTAATCCGGCCCTGTCGCAAAATCCGTTCTTAGCGGACGTCTACTAACTATTAACTACCTTCCTGCCAAATTTCAAGTTTATACGTCAAGCGGTTTTCGATATTTCGTGATGAGTGGGTTTGCCATTTATACTTTCATCCGCTATTTAACTCCCTTAGGGGTTGAATTTCGAAAAACACTGAAACACGTAGTTTTTAATTTTTAACCAGAATGGTAACCACCAATTTTTATGGTTTAATCTACAAAAATGATGATTTTCCATACAAACTTTCATCCCCTATTTAACTCCCTTAGGGGTTGAATTTGGAAAAACACTGAAACACGTGGTTTTTAATTTTTAACCAGAATGGTAACCACCAATTTTTATGGTTTAAACTACAAAAATGATGATTTTCCATACAAACTTTCATCCCCTATTTAACTCCCTTAGGGGTTGTATTTCAAAAAACGCTGAAACACGTGATTTTTAACCAGAATGATAAACACCAATTTTCATTGTTTAAACTACAAAAATGACGATTTTCCATGCAAACTTTCATCCCCTATTTAACTCCATTAGGGGTTGAATTTTGAAAAGCACTGAAACACGTGGTTTTAAATTTTTCTCCATAATGATAAACACCAATTTTCATGGTTTAAACTACAAAAATGACGATTTTCTATACAAACTTTCGTCCCCTATTTAACTCCCTTAGGGGATGAATTTGGAAAAACACTGAAACACGTGGTTTTTAATTTTTTACCAGGATGGTAACCACCAATTTTTATGGTTTAAACTACAAAAATGACGATTTTCCATACAAACTTTCATCCCCTATTTAACTCCCTTAGGGGTTGAATTTGGAAAAACACTGAAACACGTGGTTTTTAATTTAATTTAAAAATTAAAATTTAAGAATTTTTCGAAATTCAACCCGAATTTCGAAAAATTCTTCCTTATTCCTTGTCTACATTATAAAGGAAACCTCTGTGCCAAATTTCAGCTTTCTAGGTCCAAGGGTTTGGGCTGGGCGTTGATGAGTCAGTCAGTCAGTCAGTCAGTCAGTCAGTCAGGCCTTCTCTTTTTATTTATATAGATAGTAAAATGACTTATTTATTTACTTCTTTATTTTTCTAAAGCCTTTATTATCTTCTGTCCATACCTTTGATCCCTATGATAGTTTCAGTACATGTATTTATATAAAGATTGCTACATAGGTGTCTACCAGTGGCGAAGGTTCCATACAACTCGATTCCTACCGGATTCCCTTTTAAAAATGGCACAGTCAGTATCCTGTAGACAAATAATGTAATCACATTAAAGATATGCACTCCGCTTTACCTCTTACAAAAATTGACCCTTCGCTACTGGTCTCTACTTAATCTCTTGTGTCCTAGAAGACTGCAGAAACATTTTTTCCACTGCAGTGCAGCCACCTAGCGTTAAGAGTATAAAACAGGCACTAAGTTCAGGCTGTATGACTTTACGTAATAAGCCTTTGTGCAATGAGTATTGTAAAATGTGTTCACGCCCGTAATGTCTGGCAGTTCCAACCGAGATTGACAGATGGCGCTGTAAATGTATTTTTAGCATATTCATAGTGCTGTCACTTGTGAAGGGCGGATCCAGCTATCATGTCAAGGGGGGCACATAGTTGAGATCTAGTCATGACAGGCTCGAATACGATTACAATAATAATTCAAATTAAGAAGAAAGTGTTTTATTGCTATATGTCAAAATGTATTTACTTAATTAAATAACAAAATCAACTTTTCTCTTATATCTTCTCCCAAAACGTTTTAAAATTATAAGTTTACCCAGTTCGGATTGCCCTTGCCTTGTGTGCGTTTATCAATGGGTGATTGGATGCTACAACACACATGGTGCAAACTCCGATCGGTATCTACCTCCGCTGAAGAGAGTTCGGGCCGACGCGATTCGAGCCAAGCCGAGTGGCTTTTTCCAAATGTCACCCGGTTGTGCCAAATCATGCCGAACCGCATCTAATGCGGGTAAAAATACCCTAAACGAAGCTGGAGGGCATTTGTTCTCCTCTTCATCGCGATATTTTTTACGTTCTCGACCGTACCTGGGAACCTTCTAGTTTAAATAGATATTGAAGGTCAAAGTTTCAACTTTTACACAACTTTTGTTTTAAAATTTTATTTAACGTACCTCCATTACCCCTGTGCTACCCAATGCATCCATCAGCACAATGTTTTAGTGCGTTACACTGAGTCCTACCGTAAAATGTAATTTTTCATACCAAAAAAGTAGTTTCCCAGCAATAATTTTTGCATAGAGTTACTTAGTTTAATTTACAAAATGCTTGGTTGACGACTTCGTGAAGGTCTGTTTACACCTTGTATGTTATGTGTATTGCGCCAGTTACATTCTTGTAATCGTAAAATGAGCACAACAGAATTAACAATAGTCAGGGAATAGTTGGAATGGTCCAATCAAGAGTTGGTCCTTTGTTAGAGGCTAAAACCTATAATCTGAGGTCAAGCCTGCATGGCCAGAGGGCATCTGATGTCATCTTCTAGTGTGCATCTTGTAGATAATTCCATGGTAAAATCTAAACTAATACTGCGCGGCACCAAGGACAACGACCAACTAAACGCGAAACCTAATCTAGTTTTGAAAACTTCATTGATCCGTAAACGTAGGCACGTGTGGTCAAGCAGAACATTAATGATGAAAAACGAACAGGTAATGGTTTTTATTTTGATTTCAACATACATGTGTAGGTACTGAATACTGATTCTATTGTTCACATATTGAATCATGGTCATAAGGTCAAAACACTAACACAGAGTTTAGCTACAACGTATTTACTTATAATTTCTTTTCGAAATGCTCAAAACGGTGCGGTGCCGGTGTAAGAAAACGTCATGGGGAAACCGTGCCCCAGAACGAATAAAAAATTGAAGAAATGTAACACCCACTAATCCGCACTGGGCCCGCGTGGCCCTTGATGATTCTTGTGATGGACTAAGCCCACTCCAGCTCACAGAGAAGAGGCGTGTGCCCAGCAGTGGGAGCATTAAACGCTAATGCTATTGTCTCGGAAAATGTTGGTGCCTATAGGCTAACCTTAACTGATGACAAAGGAGCGCCCAAGTTCTATGGCTATCGGTCTGCATGAACCATTGTGTCCGGGTAATATAAACAATCGGCAATTCTCATTACCTTAGAATACCAAGTGCTTAGCGATACACATGAATCTATTGTTAAAGACACTATTGTCTAGATTCTTGGAAAAAAATGATACCTACACTGCTACTTCAGACGGTATAAATTCTAATTCAAAAGATTTAATCAATGAACATGCCATGGGCACTAAACTTGTGAAACATCAGAAGCTAGTTCACAGTTCGAATTGGTCGTTTCATCTATGGAGAAGAACCGCCAAAACGATTCACTGCAGTTGTGTATCTAGTTAGGATGTCCAACAAAATACATACCCGACATAAGAAAAGAAACTGACCGCGTAGTTTAAGGTAACCAAGGAATTCGTAAAAAGCAAAAAGAAATGGCCAAGTGTAGCTCAGCCACCGCCACGCAGCAAACGTTGCTTAGTCCGTATATGTGTCCTGCTAAATAACCGTTTATCCATATTCATTTAATTTTTCTTACTATTTTATAACCAACCCACAGATAATATAATAACCAACCTCAATGTTAAACAGAACATTTGAATATGAAATAATGTTCAAGGTATTCGCTTGCAAGACACGTTTCTTTTTAACATAACTTACTGTACCTACCTAAATTTTCATTTAAAAAAGTGATAGATTTGTTTATGAGACAGAAGACCTTGATTCGTCCTTCTTTCGTCTTACAAGTCATAAGCCTGTCGTTTTAAAAAATAGACGTCATACATTATGTGCATTGCATAGAACACACATTATATAGGTACCTACCAACGTAAGTATTATAGATAATTTTCCACCAACTGTCGGTGGTAGTAGAAAATACCTGTTACTTGAACTAGGTCTTTGATTCCAAAAAAAGTCATTTCTTTTTCTCGTTTTATCTTGTTTAGAATGCTGGGCTGTGAAGAAGATGGATGAAAAAAGATTGCATGTAGCGGAGATGAGAATGTTAAGGTGGCTGGGAGGTGTGACAAGAATGGATGAAGTAAGAATTAGATGAATGTGGATATTAGAGGAAGTTTGAAAGTTGCGCCAGTTGCAGAAAAGTTGAAAGGGAATCGACTGACTTGGTATGGACATGTGATGAGGACGGACGAATTGAATATAAATGTTGATGGATGGAGAGGGAGCGGCAGACCTAGGATAGATGGGTGGATTGTGTGAGGAATGATATGAAAGAAGAAGGAGTAAATGATAGCGTAACGTAACAGAGGAGAATGGAAGAAAAACACGTGTTGCGCCGACCAAGTTACACAGGACATGGGCAGGAAGATGATATCATGTTTAGTTACCGGTTCAAATCACATTAGCAGAGTTTCGCTAGCGAATTGAATTTGAACTTGTATTGAGAACTTACAAGAAACACACATGATGTCAGTTTCTTAGAAACTGAAAATCCTATGAACGAGGACTTGTTCTTGTTTTTGTTTCGTGCTAAGACGATAATTGAGCCAATAAGAGAATATGTATGGCCATGTGGTGCGGAGGAACGAGGAAAATGTCGTGAGAAAAGTTTTGAGTACAAATGTGGATGGTTATTAGAGTGGAGGAAGATCAAAGATACGATGCATGGGCGGTGTGAAAGATAATAATATGGCTAGAAAGGTAGTGATTACTGAAGTGACGATGATAGAGAAGCACTTATTTAAGACTAGCTTCTGCCGGGTGCTTCACCCGTGTGGCCTACATGAAACAAATGCTAAATTTTCTACGTTAGATAGCAGAGTAATTTCAGATCCCCTATAATCAAAAAAGCTAAGTACTCCCGCGCCCCGCACGCCCTGCTGATTCGAAGCCCTATTTGACTCTGTTGGGGGATCATTTTGAAAAACTGTGATACACGTGTCTCATAATTTTAATTGAAGAGTATATACAAATTTTCAAGTCAATCGACACAGAGAATATAAACTTTCACAGAGAATTCATCCCTCTCTTAGGGGTGGAATTTAGAAAAACCCTTTCTTAGTGGATACCTACTCTTCACAAAGAATACAACCTCCAAATTTCATGTCTCTAGGACCAACGGTTTGGGCTGTGCGTTGATATATCAGTCTGTCAGTCAGGACTTTGAATTTTATATGTGTAGGGATGTGTTTGTGTTGTGTTTGTGTTGGGGTTGAAGTGTTTTGTGTATTTTTGTGGATGTGATTTATATGTGTAAATGATGCCATGACGTCTGACAGGGGAGAATGGAAGAAGAAAACGTGTTGCGCCGACCCCGAGTAGATTAGGGCCAAGGGCGGCAAGATGAAGTATGGAAGAATGAGATCGCTTCACCGACTGAAATAAAGGCAGGAGAATGATGATGAACTCATATACCTAATGCCGTTTCATTAAAATGCAACCACATAGCTAAATTGTCAGTAATATTTCACTACAAATACACATTACATACGGTAC
The DNA here is from genome assembly GCA_963082995.1 of Noctua comes. NCBI lineage: Eukaryota > Metazoa > Arthropoda > Insecta > Lepidoptera > Noctuidae > Noctua > Noctua comes. The sequence goes on along the minus strand of OY720277.1, from coordinate 12,241,379 downwards.
ATTCAGTTACTCCTTTTACATATTTAGTATTTAGAAGATGTTCAGCTTATCTTGGCGTTTCTTTAATACCTAGCGGTGCTTGTCACGTGGAATTCTAATTTCGCATAATCCCTAATGCAAAGGAACGCTGGACGAAGTCGATAAGTAAATTTATCTGCTCTGCGTACACCGTTTTGGTCATAAGATCTGATAATTCAGCGTTTGCGGATCATAAAATTTTCGGGCGTCGGTTCTTTTTTTTAGAAGCCTCCGGTATATACTTACGCACTTATTCATTTTAGTTTCTGTATTTATTTACTAACGATCTACTTGTTTTCTAGTTTCGAAATATAACCTATAGAGTTAGATATTATTCAATATAATTAATCACGTATGTACCAACCTTTATCAGTGAATCCTTTTGACCAGAAATTAATCCATTTTTATGCGTAATTAACCAATATACTATTGCCAGTTTACTTACGAATGTTAGTTATTTATAAATTAAAGGGAAAACTTTAAAACTAAACTCTTTATAAAATCAAAGAAAAATGTTTTGGCACATAAAAAAATAAGAAAAGTACTATGAAAGGATGCGACACCACCGCTGAATACAATAACACGGAACACAACACAATAAGCAGCATTTTCGCACTAGTTGCACAATCTCTAGTAAAATAAAGTAATTGTGTTGTATGCACTTCACAGTCCCAGAAAAGAATAAAGCAGTTTTAGACGCTACGAGAGTAAATATATGAAAACAATTGAAAGTCAAGGCCCGTATGTTGTATCGGACGACGCGTTATCACTGACTGTCAATTGTCAAGCCCTACGATCGTCTTTAAAAGGACTCCCAATACAATAAATAAACAGGTATCTTTTGTCTGCACATTAATTACGAGGATCGCCATTAAAGTCCTCTGCTTGGCATTTGAATTGCAAAAAAGTATAACTACGTGATTTGAATAGGTGATAAAAATGAACCCAGGTACGATTAGTTTACATTAGTAAGTACCTAATCTCATAATAGTTATTAAAACAGTGCTTGTTTCTTCAATAATAAGGCGATAGTAATGTTTAATGTTAAATTAGTTCTTGTTATCATAGAGAATGTATTACTAAAGTCTTGTGTGAATATACTTCTCAGGCTCTTCCAATGATACAAAGTATCTTTCTCAATTTCTATCGTGCTATGATGCGACTAACACCAAAACTATACAAATAAATAAATGACATTGGGACCTTAAGTATGGAAAAATTACCCACGGCAAACATTAACGAATTATATCTTATTTTAAAGCCTGAGATATAAAGATATAACAGCGTCAGGCGCATTATTGTGAGTAATGGGAATATTGAGATATCCAGGAAAATATTTTCTATCATAATAGAATATATTTTTTAACAAAAAGTGCAAACTATTTCTTGTTCGAGCAATGCTCATTTCTCAACATTCCCATTAAAAATTAAAAAAAAACAATACATTTAGGATGTATACGTAATGATATCCAAAAACTACCATATGTTTCATTAATGTTTGCAAAGCGGATCAGAAGGGTCCCAATGTCCTTTGAATTCTCTTTTTGTAATATCAAAATAACAGCTTCTCACTGAATACATATGAAAATATATAATTATACGTAACTTATAACAAAAACACATTTTTTACAATTTTTATCTGAGTGTCGCTTTATCTGTCTGTTTGTTCCGGCTAATCTCCGAAACGAATTTTGACGGGACTTTTACTGGCAGGTAGCTGATGTTATAAGGTCACACACCGAGGCCAGACAGAAATTGCTAACAAAGTTCGATTAAAAAAGGGAAATGCCTATAATAAAGGGGTTTTTTTTAGAATAATTTCAGGCGAACGAAGGTCGCGGGCATTAGCTAGTATAAAATAAGATCCCAATACAAGGCCCAAGTAGCTTACGGGAATCGCCAGTGTAGCCTAGGAGTTGAATTTCGCGGCTTATTCTGGTGCTTCCACCTCTTCTTGACTCTAAACTCAAACAAAAAAACTACGATGACAGATCGGTCAGACCGAATTCATTATTACGAATGTAACACAACATGCATACACGCATACAAAAACACGCATACAACATGCAAACAGGGTGTAAAGACCCTTTACATAGCCGTCAACCAAGCATTCTGTACATCAAACTAAGTAACTTTAAGCAAAAATTATTGCTGGGAATTGACTTTTTTTTTGGGGTGAAAAATCACGTTTCGATGGAAGGCACTCAAAGCATTGTGCTGATGGATGGATTGAATAGTAAGGGGGTCGTGGAGGTGTGTAAAGTAAAAATCTTACATTAAAAACATGTATTAAAAACTTGTGAAAAAGACCCCCAATATCTCCGTAACTAGAAGTTTCCCAGGTATGGTCTAGAACAAAAAAATAATCGCAAAGACGGGGAGAACAAGTGCTTTTCGGCTATGTTAAGGGTCTATTTCCACTTTTTAAACATCGTATTCCTTTAAAAGTACCTGTATAATCTTAAGAATACTGCGAATTCTTATCTAAGGATAATCTTAAGGATACAGCGACACAAAAGGGAAGGTCAATTACACAAATATTAAAATGATTAATTACTTAATTAAAACACATTTTATGAGTCAGACGAGTGCAGTGCACTTGTAATCATCACATTAAACATTTTAATGGTTCTTCAATAACATATTATCACGCCGGTAATCCCTAAATGTTTAGGCAGAGGTTTATCTATGGTACACCCACATTTCGCCAGTAATGTTTACCTAAGTCCCGTAACATAGGGAGCGAGCTTATTGCCATCAAACAGGCACAAATCCTGATTGAAACACCCAATAACAATTTTCCCGAACTGGGTAATCGTCCTAACCAAACCACTAAGGGCGAATCTCACCAATGACACTGAACGCGTTTAGCACATCGAAACTGCGTTCAAGAACTGTTAGTGTGATCATTGCTATGGAATATTGACAGCCAGCTCTAAGTATAAAGCAACTATCATGTTAATTCCGATTCCGTCCATTCCAGTGCGCGGGCAAGCGTGAACCTGAAAAGGAGCAAGAAGCCCAGCAATGGATCGAAGCAGTCATCGGCGAGAGGTTCCCCAACGGGCCGTACGAGCATGCTCTGCGTGACGGCATCATCCTATGCAAGCTGATGAACCGTCTGAAGCCTGGCATCATCACCAAAGTCAACATCTCTGGCGGGGACTACAAGTCCATGGACAATATTAACCAGTAAGTTCTGAATATTAAAAGTTTTTGAATGAAGTGATGAAAATTTTGATTATTGCTGTGGATAGCTATAAAGAGTAGGGGAAAACCAAAGGAACGAGGGATGAACCGTATGAAAGATAGGAAGTGACTCTTGAGAAGACGTCTAACAGAGAAGCCTTTTTTTTTTTTTTTTTTTTTTTTAATTTTTTATTTTTTTTTTTTTTTGGCCTTTAGGCAGAAAATTATAATCACTGTTCAGGCCTCCGCAGCGTGGTTCTTTTCCACAAAAGAATCACGCTGCGCTGTGGTCGGCATTAAATTAAATGGTGTCTTCAATTTACAATTTACAATTAAATGGCGTCTTCAATTTACAATTTACAATTAAATGGCGTCTTCAATTTACAATTTACAATTAAATGGCATCTCCAATTTACAAAATGTTATCCTGTAGAATTAAATGAGCAATATTTGTGGAGCAATATTTGTTTGTGTTGTAGGGTGGACTTTTTTAACCTCACCTGGAGGGAAAGTACTCTAAATACTGGAGATAGCAAATTTTACTCGAAGGAAATATTCCTTTATTTATAAAAATAAACAAATCTGCATCAAAAGATTTCCAAGAATTCGCTTGCCACACTCTGGAATCGGCTTAAATCCGAAACATAATAAAAAAATATGAAAATAACCACCCTATACTTTTATGGCATCAATCGATAGGGTCAATCATAAGAATCAAATCTCTCTAACAAACATGATAAATATAAACATATAAATTCAATGGGATAAGATTAAGCACTTTTACTCAAAGGTCCATCCGATTACTTATGCTAATACCTAATTAACAATTATCTTTGACGTCATTTATTTATTAAAATGACGAAGAACAATTTAGATAAGATGATTGCAATTTGCACAAACAAACACGTGCAAATTGCAATCTTCTTTTTATGTTGTACACAGGTTTTGCCACAGGAGACACAACCAGGAAATCATAGGCTTTCAAGTAATTTAATATTTCGATGTTTTGTTTTTATTGGTACCGATTTCCTGTTTAAATATCAAATCCAGTGAAGGTTTAAGACGCGGAACAAAATATCTCGCTCAAAACTTTCAATCAACCTTCAAATTTTCCGTTCCCTGACGCCTTTGCTTGTGAATTTCGTATTTCACGTTATTTTGCGTTAATTAAATTGGCAGAAAAAAGTGCAAAAACGCTTGTTAACTCTTAATTAGCAAGTTACAATCATTATGATAACTATGACCTTTTTGGTCCTATTAAATGTGCACAGTAAATCATAAGGATACTCTGCACAATATGAATAAGAATCGTTTTAAAAAAAATCGATTCTTTTCAACCAAACCATTTCTTGTGTTGTGTTTCCTTTTCAAACAATTTCTTATTTCTTTACAGGTTCCAGAAAGCATGTGTGAAGTACGGAGTCCCTGATACGGACCTCTTCCAGACTACTGACCTCTGGGACCAGAAGAACATCGCCCTCGTCACACAGACTATCTTCGCCCTTGGCAGGACGGTACGTATCTTAATCTCAAAGTAATAATGAGGTCATGTATCTCCGCAAAAAGTTATCAGACCGAAGTCATTATAAAATGATTGTTTTGTTTCAAAAACAATGAATACAAAATATTTATATTTACCCAATTAAGAGCAGTTAAGAATCATTCAATAACTTTTATCTCTTTTAAGATAATTCACACGTAAGTATTTTTTAGAAAAGATAATCAAAGGTCGTATAGTTAACCATCTTTACTCAGTCATAAAAGCTCCTTATATAAATGACTAGCACGCATTGCTGTTCCGGGCTAAAATATAGACTGAGCCTTCATTTCGGAAGTTCACCCGGAACCACAAAATTACTGGATTTTTTCTCAAGGATATCCTCTTATAATAGCATTCTCTCAGCAGTCGCAATTGCTACAACTAGAGCACTAGATGAACGAACAACTCAGATCTGACTTATGCAAGACGCCTTAGGTAATTCATTTCAATTTCCAGGCATACAAGCACCCAGAATGGCGCGGCCCCTACCTAGGACCCAGGCCCGCTGAAGAAAACCGTCGTGACTTCAGCGAGGATGTTCTCCGTGCTGGCCAATCAGTCATCGGTCTTCAAGCTGGCACCAACAAACTTGCAACCCAGTCTGGACAAAGCTTTGGCGCTTCCCGCAAAATCATTCTCGGCAAGTGAAGTACTAGGCTAACAGAAATCAGAGAGGGATTAATTTTAGTTTCGCGCCTCTAATTTTATGTATGGATTTTTTTCATTTGGTTAATTTATTATTTTGTATGTCATTTGTAATCCATTATTTAGAAGCTGTTAATTCTTGCAGAACAGAATGTCACGTTATTATTATTCAACAATAAAATAATTATTTTATGGGACTATCATACCTACCTAATTATTTCCTTTGTGTTTTACCAGTCAGTCAGTTTAATTTATTGTACTTAAAAAAGTGTCATCGGCTAGTCATCATCACCAATGTCTAGAAATATTTAGTTTTAATAACTATTTTAATTATTTTATGTATCTATAATTATTTTATAAACATTATTGTAAGTTTTAATCAATAAACTGTGATTTTTGGAGTTGGAAGTGGATTAACTGTTGGTACAAAAATATTTACTTATTATAAAACAAAAATAAATACGACTACATACAAAAATATACTGTTTTTTATGTCTCAAATAATAACTTCAGTAGATAATTAAATAAAAATCCTTAAAGGTAAAAAAAGGCAAAGGTAAAAAAAGGCAAAGGTAAAGGTCAAAATGGTCAAGGTAAGGAAAATGGTCCTTCGAGTCGGATTTATATCAGATCAATGACCCCAAAAGCATAATGATTTGTTTATGAGAAGTAGACTGGGCAACCAGCCAGTCAGCAGGTCACCTGTCTGTAGGAACCACGGAATACCTTATTTTCCAGCCGTCTGCACTGACAGCTTAAGGGTAAAGTTCTGGGTTCGATACCCAGATTGATCAATTACCCTGTGGCTGTAGAAGTCTATATCTATAAGAGTGTTGCGCGCAATAGACAAAACACTGTAGGTACACGCGACGCGACTAAGACACCACCTAGCTGTGAGAATGTGGGTGTAATGGATTCTACATACAGGAGGGTTAATAATTAGTATGAATTGTCACTTTGTGAACATTTTACGAATTGTAACGTACCTAATTCGTATTATTATCATATTATGATTCCGCTAAAGGATAATGTTAGGTCCCCTGGAGTCCATACTGTACACCTCTGCTGAGCCCTGCAAAGTAAATGTAGAGGTATCACGCCTTTACATAAGTTACATATTTGCTACTCCTTTGTCCTAAACATCCATGACCTTGAATACAAAAGGCGAACGTTCCACTCAGATCCATTTTTGGTGCGCCCCATAAATAATGTCCTCACAGCTCGTTTTTGGATCATTTGTTAATTTTCATTCTGTACATGCAAGAGGATAATGTGTTATTAATTTCTACCTTCAGAAGGCTTAGGACCACCCATGGAGAAGATACCTATAGGATTATACAGGAAGTTACATAAAAAACGCAAGACCTATCGTGGGTGTCTCAGACCATGAAACTGAACGACTTTTGTTCTATGACTTTTGGAAATTCATACCTTTTTTTTGTTTTACCATAATTAATGTTGATCAGCTGATTGTGTCAGTTCCTATAGAAAATCTTTTTTTTGCGAATTTCAAAAACTCTTAGAACAAATTGTTTCAGTTTCATGGTCCGAGAGACCACACGGGAGGTCTTGCGTTTATTATGTTACCAATACTAGGTAGTTAGGTTTTAGGTTGGTAAACTACTAGTTACAAGCTCTATTATACTCAACAAAATGAAAAACTCGCGGTTTTAATAAAGCGACATCTAGTAGCAATACAAGAAACTATTGAGTTGTCCTACATTGTGATACAGTTCAAATATTTGTATCTAGATGGCGCAAAATCATTCATTCAAGGTCGTACATAGTGATGTCCGTGTTCAACAGTCAATGTCATGTGTGCAACATAAATTCCATCGACTTAGTTTCATCTGGATAAACTGCTAAAATTAAATGAAAATTGGTAAATTGGGGATTTACATGAACTAAAAGAGTTTTTGTTGTATTAGAAAGATAATTTTGTTCCTGTGCAGTACCTTATAATCAAATGATCGTTCTTTCAAATGACGTTTTCTTATCAGTGGTCAGTTATGGTGAAAGCGCCGGGGTTAGTTTGAGAAATTCAAATTGTTTTAGGTTTTTAGCAATTTGTAGGTCAGTGTCGGATTGTATGTTGATTAAACGCGACCGTCACAAATATGGCTTTACAGTTATAATATACAAACCTTTAAGTAGTTAATTATAATTTTGTAACTAAAACATTTGTTACAGTTGCGAATTATATTTTTTTAACATACAGCCTGACACTGACCTGCAAATTGCAAAAAACCTAAGAAAATTTGAATTTCGCTGGCTACCCTGGCGCTTTCACCTAGGCTTATCCTAAAAACTATATAGCTACTTTTTTTATCCCGACGATCTCGTCCCATTTTTATAGCACGATCTCACACTGGAAGGATATACCTAGCTAATTTAAATACTATTTTCTATTTTTTTTTTACATTTACAATTACAATTAAGTAATGAAATTTAGAAATTACTCTTTATTTTGGTATTTGATAAGAAAACAACCATAAAAGAAAAAAAAATTACGTCAAGTCACGTATTATGCAAATGGCTTAGATAACATTTTTTCATGGTAATTATTTACGTACCCTAAATTAAATGTATTCGTACTGTAAAGTTAAATTTTGTTCCAATAAAAAGTGGGTCTGCAATGTCAAAGACAACAACAATGTTGAATGTTGAAATGATGTGCGAGGAGCACATCACTATTGTTAAATAACACAAGCCTGAAGCCCGCAAATACTTGTTGTGGAATTTATTTTTTTTATGCTGCGTAAATTGAATGCGAAATGTGTGTATAAACTATCCAAATGTTAATAAACACGTGAGAAAATGATAACATTCGGCGGTGGGAACAATTCTACAGCGTTAGAAGATACAGGTGCGGTGTTGTGAACTTTGTTATTCCGTTTTCGTCTTGTGGGACTTTGAGTTATTGAATTGTTATTTTGTAGGGGAAGTGAGGAGTATCTGCGAGAGTGTATGCAGCGATGGGTCCAACGCGACGGTGCAGCCGGGAGGCTCGAACCAGCGGCCTCGGATGGATATAGCATGTGTTTTGGATATAACCCAAACATTGAATCTTGCTCACAGGAAAAGAGCTTTGGAAGAAGTTCGATTGGCATCTGAACTAGTCAATGCTAATTTGCATCATATACATGTAAGTTTTCTCATTAATTCTGTGTATTTGTTACAAAAAACAAACATTTTGGTACTTATCCTTAGTGTCCTTCAAACATCTCTTTCGTGTTACCAAAGTTACTTTGATAGCAATTTAGAATGTAGATTCAAATTTTAATTTTGGAGATTGGCATTGAAAAGATAAGCCACATTGGTAATACCCATGTTTTAATTAACACTAAACTGATAGATGCTGGGGTTTTCCCAATTGTTAACAGTCATTTCTTCAGTATCTGTATTTACAAATATAGCATTTCAAGCTTCACTATAACCAACGCAGTGCTTCGTGGAACTTACTTTAAGATACCAAACATACTTCAAAATCTTATTAGTATCTTATTTTGCTCTTCAAATTGGTACTCATACTTATAAAAACTTTCCTGCTACAGCGACCTTGCCAATTGATCTTGAAATACATCCATAGAATTCCAGCAAATATTATTTTTATGTTGTTTGAGTTTGGTTTTTCCCATGTACAATTTCTAGGATGTAATTGTTTTGTAACAGTCATAATCAACATTGTTGGTGAACAAACACAAAAAAAACATCTGTTATATAGAAAGATGTTTTAGCTGTAATTTTTCACTGCTGGCCGAAAGCCTGCCTTAACCTTTGGTATATTATGGAACATGGATCCGCACAATCCTATTATATTGCCGGAACGCATATCTACGACAGAGCAATATCACACATTTGTTTTAGTTACCTTTGTTTGTGGATCCAGCATACCAAAGGTTAAAGACCAATCCATTTGCCAATCAAGCAATTCAGTACTTCTTTCCATCTTTGTTTTGGTCTGCCGAAATGTGACCTAGCACCGGAAGGGACCAAATCAACGGTTCTTTTAGCCCACAGTGAATCTCAACAAAAATTCTCTAAAGTACTTACGTATCAAAAGGCAGATGTTGCCCCTAGCATTCGATTGAATAGCCGTTAAATCATGAAGCTGTATCTTACCCATTTTACAACTCCACACATCCACTTTTTCTTTAAATATTAAGACAAAATTCTCTTTTTCAGTTTGAAAAATTAGACTTTGGTGAGACAAATGTGCTGGACACATTCTACAATGCAGACGTGGCACTGGTGGACCTCAGTCTGCAATTGCAGCAGAGTTCCCTGCTGTATCATCTGGGAGTACGGGAAAGCTTTGACATGAAGGAAAATGTATTGCTGTACAATGATGTTGATGCGGATTCTACGCTTAGGCTTAAGGTAGGTACCTTTTTTTAAATATTATTTTTACCTTCTTCCCACAGGGAGGAGACGTAAGTCCCAGTTGTGAGAACATAAGAGTTATAGGTACTATTTTATTTCAACAAGCCATTATGAGATTAAATCTCTGGAGTAAATAAATGTTCGCTGAAATCTCGATAAATAAAATTATAATATTGCATTTTTTGATTGAACACGAATGTGATAATGTGACTACACAATTGTTTTACATAATGTTAAGGAATAATGGTAAAAACTATAAAATAGACTCCAAAAAAAGCTGCTACTGGTTAACGAAACAACCTTAAGATTCACACCTTCATTAACATAATTCATCTACTGGTAATTCACATAAATCTAAATTAGTCTGCTAAATGCTCATGCTCCATTGTATCGAATTTCATTGTTTTGACTTTACATTCAGATAGATTTTACTCTGACCTTGCACAGCAACACAACATAATGATTAAAAACTTGGGATTAATATATGGGATTGTTTTCATTGAGACTCAAGCTGGCCTTGAGAATGATTTATGGTACTTAAGCAAGGTTATGTGGACCATGAGAATCCAGTCTATTGTTACTTCCTAGGTACTAATTTTTCCTCAGGGCTATATCTGGTTCCAAGCCAGTGGTCTTCTGATTACTGCGTAATTCCAATGCTGGGCAAAAGCCTCTCAACATGACTTCCAGTTCTTTCAATTCAGGGCTAATGTGGACCTGACTGATTGGTTTTGTCTATTTCGTCCAAACTTCTTCTACGAGGTCTACCACGCACGACACCTTCAGGCTATGTTAGAGCTCCAAATCGGGGCTTGTGATCAACAGCTCGTTAGGTATAGGCCAGACTCGGCAAGCCGTCTTATGACGATAGGCAGTTTCGACGGCGCGTTCGTGATCCACGCGCGCCTCAAAGAGATGTCAGCAACAATGTAGGGGTCCGCAAGGGCCGAAGCCTGCCAGGGCTGCGGGACTATTCGAAAGAGATCCCGTGGCCCTGGAACACAAAGGGCAAAGAAGGAACATAGATGGGTTTTAGTCAGCAGAAATCTGACACTCCCTTCCGCTCCGCCCAGAGCGGGAAAATCCAATCAGAAAAAATAAAATAAAAAGGCTTGGCAAGCCCAGTCTTACTTAAACTTAGTGACTTTTTGAGCAACTACAGTAATTTCTTTTCCGAGTCAGTTTTTAAGCATTCCTGACCTACCTAAAGAACATCTAATGGAAAGACATAGTTGAGCGTAAAATATCTTAGCGCCAGCTGCCAAGGCGCCACTTATCTCAATAATAGACAAAGCCGTATCTTATTTACACGACGCTATTATTAACAGCGCTGTACTATGTAACATGCAATCATGTCGTTACGTCTTTTGTCCACAAACTAAAGTTGTTCTCTTGGACTTTACATACAAACATACTGACTGCAAAATTGTATTATTATATGACATTTGCGGCCTACTGGACCAAGGCCTCTCTTCCCTCTTTCCACTTATATACACTGCTGTTTGTGGCTCATCTTTAAGGTCACAGTCTCGTTCGTCCCACCATCTCCTCCTGGGCCTGGCTCGTTTCCGTGTACTGGTGTTTGGAACCCACTGTGTGGTATCATTACCCCATAGCTCCTCTGGCGTACGACAGACGTGGCCAGCCCAGTTCCATTTAAGCTTGGCATTTAAAACTTTAAAAAAATATTGATTTATTGATCTTATCCAAGTCCAAGACCATAAAATTTAATTGCTTTATTCTGTGCTAACTAGCAAAATAAAAAGTAATAAAAACTAATTTTGCATGCAAATAGTCATGCTCATCACACATTTACATGCTATACTGAGAGTTAAACGTCAAAACCAGTAACCAATCTGTTTGTGTTTTACAAATAAAACAAAAACTAAAGCTTTTTCATGCATAATAATAACTTACACACTAACCTAACAAAAAAACTCAATTAAAAAAAGATGTGGTTAGTTATTTCTTTTGCTAACTGTACATGACTAATTTTCTCCATTATGTTAAAACATTACATGGAATTATGGAGCCTGTGTGGTGGGTAGGAGGAAAATTATCTTTTTCTTTTGTACCTACAGGTAATAAGTTAATAATGATTTATTTAGATTAGGTATAGCATGAAGAGTGGTCTGGTAAGTCATATGACTTATCATTGTGCAATATGTTTGTTAGATCTATATTATGAGGAAATCTATAAAACTGGCTTCCTGACGTAAGATTCTGTTTTTTTTCTCACTATATATGGACTGATCTTGTCTGACAACCAGTCTTACCAAGGAGCATCGTATATCTCAGTACTTACTGGGTTGTCAGATAGGCAGTTCCTACATGTAAAGTACTGGTATTCAGCTGCATTCCTTTAGACCAGAAGCCGATTGTCATCATCATCATCATCATCATTTCAGCCGAAAGACGTCCACTGCTGGACATAGGCCTCCCCCAAGTGTCGCCACATTGACCGGTCCCGTGCGTCTCGCATCCAGCGGATCCCTGCAACCTTTACGAGGTCATCGGTCCACCTTGTGGGAGGCCTTTCAACGCAGCGTCTTCCGGTTCGCGGTCGCCACTCCAGAACAGTAGCCGATTGTGATCGATGTTAATTCGAAGCATTGAGGGTTTGAACTAAAACACGGCAACCTGGTAGGCTCGAACCCTAAGGGTCAATTCACACCGAAGTGGCAGCGGTCGGCAGCGCAGAGGCCGGCAGCTTCACAAACCATTTTATGCTTTATCTCCATCAGGAAATGCATAGTATCGTTTGAAAGACTCGGGATGGACGCGCGGCCGTACGCGGCGAGACGTCACGCAGCTCTTCAAAGCGAAGCTAAATCTTTACCTCATTGCCTGCTTTACATCCTTATGTACAGTTTAGTCAGAAAATAGGCCACCTAGCCCAACATACTTGCCTGTAATCAAAATCCTATTCAAATACCTTGTCAGATGACTTGTACGTACCCACATAATAGACATACTCCATTGACATCCTCTCAGAGCTCTGCACCAGTTCAGTCATACATTATCGGCAATTTTCCTATTATTTAAATATATATCTACTAGTTCAGTATGTGAGTATATGCTGTCAGCCACGTCTTGGACATGGAACTATCAAGCTATTACTCTTAATTTGTCAAATTGTCCCGTTCGTGTGTTCTCAATCATAGTAGAATGACAATTCAAATACCTCTATGCCTAATTCAATTACGGGAACGGTTTTTATTTCAAGAATTGGATGTTGTATTGTAAATGGAACTTTATTGAGCAATTGCTAGTGATTTCCGTGCCCTATATGGGATTCATTTCATTGGTTGTTGCTTCAATATAGTGCTTTACTTTTACAATAGTGAATCTATTGACAATCAATCTATATTTCAGTGTGAAATGACCACTTTAATCGATCAACATTCACGGCCTCCTTGTATCGATGTTACTTCCATATTGCACAATTTCTGCTACTTTAACATAATGTCGGGCGGATAGGCGATTTGCCACATTTTAAGGGAAAACCATTCAGGATAAAAAAGTAAGTTATAGGCATTTCCTATATCCATCAGTCATAGGTTGGAGATTTTATTAATGCTAATAAGTATACATAAACATCGGAATCTAGGTAGGCGTCAAGTCTTACCTACATTGAAGTTTAGATACCTATCGAGATTTAGGGATAGCGCACACCGGCGCAATCCAAATGAGTCTTAAGAGATTTAAATTTTTTTGGAAAAATACCCTCTTTCCTTGACATACTCCTACTTCGAGATTGTCTTCTGAATCTAGTAAAATCTATTTTGCTCGAATTTCTGCCCTCTAGTTAAACATAAACGATTTATTTGCATAAAACATGGTATACATGGTGTTAAAAAAAATTAGAATGTTTCAAACATTTTTTGCTAAGATAAAACATAGTATGCAAAAGTAAGGCATCAACATTTTTTATCCACAAATATAGTCCTTAAAGAGTAATCTTGGATTTTATTTTTTGAAATATCTTGGTATCTTGTTATTAACGTAACGTGATACCGGAATGATGGTTATAAGATGAAAAGGATCCCCATCTAACCAAAAAGGTCAAGCTATTCTGAAATATAAAATAACATAACAAATCTTTTACGATGTTTCAAACCAGTTATGCGCAATTAGTTTCACTGTTACCTTCCCCATTTTATTCGACCTAACACAAAGAATAGGGATGATACCTGAGTTAAAAAAAATATGATTCTATTTAGTCCGTCAGTTAGATTATAGAAAAATATTGAAAAACTGTTTTTTGTTTTATCAAATCAATAAAAATTGACGAAGATAAAACGCATCAAAGTACATGAGTGGGAGCTTGTGACGTCACTTTCCGGTAAAAGGTGTACCTTCATTTTTTGTTTACGTGACAAAAGAAGAAATACGTGTCCACTATTTTTTGGAAATCCATCTGACGGACTAATTAAATTTTTTGGTCAGCTCCCCTATTGTAACTAAATAAGCTTTCCCCCATTGCCTCCATTTGGCCATGTCCTAAATCCGTCGCGTGCCGTCCACCGATGCACGATGACCTTTAGTACTACCGTAGAATCATGTCATGACTGCGTAGGCAGTAAAGTTCTAGCCTGCGGTAAACAGATAAAACTTATTCAAAGTCATTTATGTACTTTTATTTTACCTATTGTTTACATTTTACAAGAATTACCAATATTTACATAGTGATAAAACGTCTTTAAAATACTTAGGTATACGAATGATGGTTTTATCATGTTTATTTTAATGTTATTACTTTCTTTCTTTTAATATTCTTAGGCCTGCTTGCACCATATCTAACACGAATAAATAAAATTTAAGTGTTTGTTTGTAATTTCAAAATAACAGCTTTTTACTGAATGCATATTAAAGCATCTACTGTACCTATTACAATAAAAAACTTTTTTTTTAAATATTTGTTTGTTTGTTCCGGTTAATCTCCGAAACGGCTCGACCGAAATTGACAGGCCTGAGGCAGGTCGGCAGGCTTTTTGTAAGGAGTAACTTAGGCTTACTATTATTTTAGAAAAAGGATTAGGGTTCCGTGCAAAGAAAGTAAAACACATAAAATGTTTTGAGTGCGTTACAATGGCGGCAGTGTTTCTTTTTTTTTTTACTGAAAGTTTGGGGGACTGATTTGTGAAGGTTCCGTTTATATATTTAGTCGTTTGTAGTGCAAGTGAGCTATAAATATTTTTAGTTACTTAGATATGATGAATCATCGTATTACGTATTAATGAAAGTGCGTGTTTCTATATAAAATACGTGCGTATTAGCAAATTACCTTTCTGTTCCGATAGATTTGTATTTAATTATAACAAGTTTTCCTCACATCTTCAAAGCATTGAGTCACACAATTTACACTAATTATTAAATTCATCCATTTATTAAATCCTCACAATATTCCTATTGAATGAGTGACTCACATAGACCATCAATGAATTACTCACAAAATCACCCAGCTTTGTTCCTCTAAATCAATTATAAAGGGTGTAAATAGACCCTTAACATAAAAGAAAGGCACTTGTCCTCCCTGTCTTTGCGATATTTTTTTTGTTCTAGACCATACCTGGGAACCTTCTAGTTACGGAGATATTGGGGGTCAAAGTTCCAACTTTTTCACAAGTTTTTTTTTAAATACATGTTTTTAATGTAAGATTTTTACTTTACACACCTCCACGACCCCCGTACTATTCCATCCATCTATCAGCACAATGCTTTGAGTGCTTTCCATCGAGTCCTACCGTAAAATGTGATTTTTCACCCCAAAAAAAAAATTCGATTCCCAGCAATAATTTTTGCGTAAAGTTACTTAGTTTGATGTGCAGAATGCTTGGTTGACGGATAAGTAAAGGGTCTGTTTACACCCTGTATAAATATTTTTTTGCATTCTCAGTTATCACTACCGAATTTCCTGTTCGTGTCATACAAACTGACGGATGCTGGAACCTGTGTGACCACTAATCCTGCAGCTACCAAGTTCAAAGGCGAAGACTCTGCTGACCCAAAACAGCATCTGACGTTAAGATTGAGGAATATACTGCAAGATGTTGAAGTTCAGACGAAGTAAGTATTGCTTGTTTTTGAGACATAAAGCATAGATAAAAGAAGAGTGCAGTGATTACAGTAAAAAATACACCTTATTTCTTGTGATTTACTGTACAAACTCCGAAAACATCAAAATACTCCTCGAGCTTGACGCGGTCGCGTGGACACATTTGAAGTATTGAAGACACTTTAGATAAGGTATATTATTCAATGGCAGCTGGTCTATAACGGGTCATATTATTATGCGCTGCTTTTTTGATCTAGTATTTGCAAGTGCAACTACGATTAACTACTAAGCTTAAGGGGAAGCGCAAAATTAAAATTTTCTTACGTTTGTTGCAATTTGCAGGTCAATGTCTGGTTGTATGTTGATTAAAATATGCTTCGCGACCGTTATAATTATGGCTTTACAGAGTTACCACCATTTTTTTTTTTTTTTTTGTCTTGGTTTAATCATCAAATGAGTCTTCCCACCCAGGGCAGAGCGGGAGGGACTGTCAGACATGTACTGACTAAAATCCACGGTGTCCTTCAATAGCTCTTTATGTTGCAGGGTCACGGTAATTCTATAAGTCCCGCGACCAAGTTACCACCATTACATACCATTCAATGAGTATTTCATTAAAACATCATTTTGTGGGATTCAATTAACTTAGATTTAAAAGAGTGTCCATGGAGTGTCTTGCCCGTTCTTCTCCATAGAGATCTACGCTAGGGCTGCCCCAGTACTTTCAGTTTTTATGCCTTGTGACTGGGACTGTAGCTATTGTTGTCTTTGTTTCGACAGTTCAAAAGTGCCTGTAACTGGCCTACTTGAATTAATTGCTTTGATTTTGGTTTTGATTAGAGCTTGTATTGATATTTTTAACGATTATAATTCGGTAACAACATACGTGCTACGATCGCGAAACTCATTTTGTTCAACATACAGCCCGACACTGACCTTCAAACCAAAAAAAAAGAAAGTTTTGAATTTCGCAGGCTACCCTGACGCTTCCACTTTAAATCATAAGGCCAGTAGAAGCCCAGAGTCTGCAGCACAAATGCCCACTTTTCCATAGAAATAACATAGTGGCATATCCACCTCGGCCATACTATTTAAAAATAAAGTTCTATTCATAATATTATGTATGAATGTAAGGATGTTTTGCTTACAAATTGATAAAGGTCAACTTGTGTTCATTCAAGAAGCGAGTTTGAGTGGAACTTTTATTGTTAACTGGAATTTATTTTATAGTGCATTTACAACGCACATTCGTAATGTTTTTATTGTTTCCTGATTGTTTTTTTTAAAAGGTTGTTCGATACTTTTATGATTATCAAGTTAATAAATACTTGTCTTAGGAAGTAGTATAGAACAAGTTATTGCTTATGATTACAGAGGCCCTAACAAACTACGACTTGTTAATCAAAAATATTACTAAACTTATACACACCTCCCGATACTTTTTATTCTTTTTTTATTTGTGACAGTCGTAACTTCAGTTGTAAACCGTGAAAGCTTAAAACAGTGTTTAAAAAAATACTCTTATAATATAGCATGATGATTTGATTTTTTGTCTCAATCACATTAATATCACTAATAGAAATGAATAACGTCTTAAAACCAGCTACTAGCAGTAGGGAAGAGCTAAGAAATCGTAAAGTGCATAATTATCTTCTGACGCTCAAACTGAGTCGATTTGATATTGAATCCAGAATAATGCCCGCGACTAACTTTGAGCGACCGCGACGTTGACTCCTTAAATCAGAAACCTACGGACTATATTCAAATAAATCATAACTTTTTTCCACAGAGCCCATCTCCAAGAAAAATTCCTATCGGACCTTCGCAAAGCTCGGGAAACCTACACGGGAATCGAACTGGCGAACATGCTCCACGCTATGCGCCGGCGCCTCGACGACCCAGCCGTTCTATCAGGAGACACTATACTCAACATGCTGATCTCCTATCGAGAAATACAAGACTATGACGCGATAGTACATGTTGTCGATGACCTGAAGACGATCATGAACAGGAAGAACTATGTCAACATGCCTATCATTAGGTTTATGTACGCTTTTGCTATGAATCGGTGAGTTTTTTTTATAATTTATTAAGTGTTACTGTTCGCCTGCGTCATGCCAAGCGACAAAGAGCTCTCCCAAGGACTTCCAGGTGTTCCGATCCAGGACTAATGTGAACCACTGGTCGTTGGTTTCTTATTAAAGTGACTTTTATGGCATACAGATAAAGTTAAGCGCAGGCCATACCGCCAGTTGGCGGGCGGGCGAGCGGGCGAACGACGCATCGTTTCGCCTCTTTTCATGCTTTGGTTCACACCGCGAGCTATCGAAAGAGCCGAACGAAGTATGAAAAGGGCATCGTTCGCGTCGCTCGCCCGCCCGCCAGCTGGCGGTGTGGCCTGCGCTTAAAAGTTGACTGATTCTTTGGTCTAGTGATCGCAAGCACAACTTATTGCTGAGCGCGATTGGGTTTTTCCATCAGGAATTTCTTAGTAGCAGCCACGGAGTCTGGATTTGTGCCGGTTGATGGCAATAGGCTCGTTCCCTATTATATAACTGGCGAAATATGGTTGTACTGTAGTTGTTCCTGAGCTTAACTCTTCAAGGAAATTAGGGGTTATGTTTTGTTTCAATTGCAAAGATCGACGCGCTAGTTAAATGAAACGCCTATGAAAAGAAAATGTCGTCTAATTCAGTATATAGTTTTAGTATTACAGTTGACTACAATGACAGTTGGGTGTTTGTTTTAAAAATACATTTCTACGTATTATACTAACTTTGCATCCTTATTTATAAACGTTTTTACTTATAAATCCTCAATTAATCATGTCTTTGCTATTGCTTTGTAAAAAGGTAAGGTTTTTATTTATAGAATAAAATGTTTTTGTCTGTGGTTTCGTTATACACCGCTGTGATGAATCCGGTACAATTTACCTTTTACCAAATACCGAATTCTGTGTATAAGGTTTATATAAAAGTGTATTGGCGCTTCGCTGAAGAAATTATCTTAGTAACGAATATTCAAACTTGTCGAGATGGGCTTCCTGCTCGTCCTAACCTACATTGCACAAAATTGGTCAACTGAACAACAAAAGTCCAAGCTTAAGATTTGCCAGCGGGCGATGGAGCACAGCATAATAGGTGCCAAGCGATCAGATCGTGTTAGAAACACCACTCTGCGCTCCATAACTCAAGTAGCTGATGTTGAACAGCCAAGCTAAAGGTGGTGTAGGCTGGTTACATCGCCGGAGAGGTGGGCAAAGATCGTCACTCACTGGACGCCTGAAGGTGGACATCGCCGACGAGGTCGACGTCGGCGAAGGTGGTGTGACTATCTGATCATGTTCGCGGGGCAAGCATGGCCAGTTGGGCAGAGAGGTTTGGAGGGGAGGCCTTTGCCCAGCGGTGGGACACAAGATAGACTATGAAAAACAAACTTACTACTCAAATTTTGGGGCTGTCACACACCTGATAAACTGCAGTCACAGTGCAGCTCGCTTATAACTAAAATAATCAAAACCGCATTCATTTTCATGGGCCAGTCTAAAGGGGGACCGTGCTACCCAGTAGCTGGGTTTTAAAAGTCAGATAGGCATTCGATCCATGTAAAAAACTGATATTGTTCTGCATCCTGTTACACTAGAAGGTGTCCCGAACATGTTGGGAAAATGCTAGGCAGATGATGAGACGTTCAATTACCCATATGACCCCAATCCATTTAAATTTTGAGTTAATAAGCTTTTTTTGGGTTAGCACGTTCCATCGTCGACCTCATCTCTGTCCTCAGGAATATATTGAGGTCAAGAGTAGGCCCATCAAATATTAAAAAAAAAAATTGCATAGAGTCAACAATAATTTGCAAAACTGCGCAGTCTTTCGCCAGATGTGCTCCAGTTCCTACACATAAAAGAAGTAAAATATATTCCATCTCTTTCCTTCTTTACAGGCGCAACAAAGAAGGGGACAGAGAGAATGCTCTCAAGGTATGCGTCAAAGCCTTGGATAAGAAGGAGAACCGCTTCCCTGACATGCTGTGCCTTTGCGGGCGTATATACAAGGATAAGTTCGTTGAATCTCAACATACGGATAAGGAAAGCTTGGGCAATGCTATCAAGTGGTATGTATTTATACACCGTGACTTTTTTAGTCGTCTTACAACGGCAGCCCACTTCATGTACCCAATGACTACTAAACATTCATAAAAAAAAATGGTATTTATGAGATTTTAATAATTTAAAAGTAAAAATATTCAGTATTATGACGCATGACGTAGATAAAACACCCTGTTGCGAGCGATGATCTACTGGAGTCGAGCGCTGGGTAGATATGTTCTCCCGTTTGACACGTAAACATCATTAACAGGAAGTTTCATAATTTTATTCTAATGTATTATTTATTTTACTTTGTACCTATTATGGCAGGTAAAAAAAAAATCGCGCCTAGAGCTATTTTATGTCGGGTACATTGACTGGACCACTTTTGTAAGACGACTAAAAAGTCACGATGTATACTCTGTTTTTATATACTTAATTTGATCGCTAACCCGTCTTGAGCTAGCGTGGTGATCAATGCTCGTGAATTTGCTGTATGATAATGCCCAGCAGTGGGACAGTAATAGGCTGGTATTATAATTATTAATTTGAGGGTGAACTTTTTCTTTGGCCAAAAATTAAAAGTGCCATTCAACGTGGCAATGCTGCCAGTCTTCTGCCAGCAATGAGGAGTACTTCGACTCCTAAGTCTTTTAGTTTATGTAAAAATGTATTGTAATATGGTTTGTTTCTTATTTAATTTAGTAGTTTTCGTATTAAATATTTACGTACTTAAAGTTTCAAATACATGTTGACGTTAAAATAACCTCGACGAAACGTTCATTGCAAAATATACACACAGAAAAGGACGGGAATAGCAAGTCGCATTCTCTTTACCGGAAACGACGCAATGAAGCGATGTGATAGTGAAGTATCATTAATTTCTCTTTCTAATTTCAAACGTGCCAACGAAACGACCTTTTTCTTCTCTCATATTTTATCCGACCACTATGAAGTCTCATAGCTTTAGCCTCTATGGAGGTCCATAGCTCTTTCATTGACTTCGTTAAAACCCTGGAAAGTGCAAGTGATTGTGCAGGATAGTCTTGAAAGTAGTTGGGTCATATGCTGAAAAAAGGCACCTCACTGGCATCCAAATAATT
Source organism: Noctua comes (assembly GCA_963082995.1). Classification (NCBI taxonomy): domain Eukaryota; kingdom Metazoa; phylum Arthropoda; class Insecta; order Lepidoptera; family Noctuidae; genus Noctua; species Noctua comes. Next base: position 12,220,353 of record OY720277.1, on the reverse strand, counting down.
CAAAGAAGAAATACTCAAATTCATTATTTCACAACAGCTTTCAAAACTTCGCAGTTTTGTCTTTGTCAGTTCCCCAGTGTTGCCTCATGTGGGTGTACTATAAGTACACTTCTGCCTAACCCTTCAGGATTGCAGGCGTGAGGTAACAGGCAGGCAGGCATCTTATGTTTATAGTTTCTTTATGCCCAATTCTTGTTTTCGTTGCCGTGATAAAAAATATTAGCTTGCAAAGTTAATCAATGCCCAGGGTACGTCATACGTTTTATACAGGTTGTAAACAGACCCTTCACATAGCCGTCAACCAAGCATTCTGTACATCAAACTAAGTAACTATACGCAAAAATTATTGCTGGGAATCGACTTTTTTTTTTGGGGTGAAAAATCTCGTTTTACGGTAGGACTCGATGAAAAGCACTCAAAGCATTGTGCTGATGGATGGATTGAATAGTACGGGGTCGTGAAGGTGTGTAAAGTAAAAATCTTACATTAAAAACATGTTTTAAAAAAAAAAATTGTAAAAAAGTTGGAACTTTGACCCCCAATATCTCCGTAACTAGAAGGGTCCCGGGTGGTCTAGAACAAAAAAATGATCGCACAGACGGGGAGAACAACTGCCTTTCGGCTATGTTAAGGGTCTATTTACACCCTTTATACAGAGATTTTTAGACAACTTTGACAACATATTATACACTTCAACCAACTTATCTGTGCAGGCAGGACACACAGAGCTAAAATAAATGTACCAAGATTGACATATCGATGCAAATTTTCTTGACAAGCAACACCACATTGAAATGAACACTTAAAGTGGTCATACTATATTTAGCAATGACGTCAAAACAAGTTGTACTCGTACTTGACCCCCGCTCAATAAATGTGTCTTATTTTTCAGGTACAGACAGGGTTTCGATGTGCAACCAAATGAGTATGCGGGCATCAATTTGGCAACACTTTTAGTTATAGCTGGCAATGACTTTAAAAACTCACAAGAATTACAACATATTGGTAAGCAATCTATACAGTCATACAGAATTACAAAGGGATTCCCTAATGGCCTAAATTACAAAATAAGCATCATTTGTCATCGAATAAATGATATTATATATATCATTGAATAATGATATGACTGACATCACCCAGCCAAAATGGGTGAACTTAGAAAGGATTTTTCGAATCGCAAGCTGGTTGTGGCCCACCTGATACAGTACCCGTCTGACCGGAGGCCCCTTCCAATGCATTGACGTATGAGGAACTTTCCTCCTATAGGCGAACGAAATTACCGAACACACTTTGTTCTTAATGAAAATGTGTAGTCCTTACATATACACTATTACCACCATGTAAGTCTTATGTCATTGTTGTAAGGTATAAATTCTTATAACTATCGCGAGTCCGTGAAATGTAACAACTATAGAATGTAGTCTACACTACTGAAATGCTTTGAATAACATTGTTTCATGTCGTATTGGTCAACCGCCTGTTACTCAGAAATTCTTTTCATATTATCCTGGCTAAGCGCCAAACACACAAATGTCTAATGGATTAATAGCTTTATGAGGCTATAAATAATGAAGTATTTGACATAACAAATTGTGTATCATAAACTTGTTTGATTATATCATTACATTTCGTTTAATCTTCTTGATCTTTGTGTTAAATACCAAATGAGTTTGTCATAGTGTATACTAGAACAAGATATAGTTAAGCTTAATCATATTTTTTTCATTCCTTCTTAAATAAGTAGTATTGCAGACTACCGGCTTATTACTTCTGTGTTATCGATCTCACCGACTCAAATATTGAATTTTTAGTCTGTGGTATAACATTTAGCTGTACAAGGAACTAAAGGCGAGTGTTCGAAATTAGAACTAGTATCGCAAATTTTTTTTCTCTGTCAATGTCATTCGAGTGCCAAAAGATCTTTGTAAGCACGGCGACCAATCAAGCTAAACAAATCCAGTTCATGCAGATCTCTCTTTGTACGGGAAAGCTATACAAAGCGAGGCCATGTTATACTGGAAATGTATAGCTTGATGTGTCGCCGTGTGTTTCCTCTCTTAGGCTCTAGACAGACGGACCGTTCGGATCACATGAGTAAGTAAACGGAACAGAGTTAAAGCTTCTAAAGAACGTTCAAAATTGTTACCTATTTTGGTAGGGTTGTCACAATATGTTAAGACAAATTAAACAAAACATTTGTTATACAGTTTTATTATTGAGTATGATACAGTCCAGTGGCGAAGGGTGAAAATTCAGTCAGGGGAACCCGAAGAAAAAAAATGAGAATTACATTTTTTTTAGTTTTTTATCTCTGTTTATTTTGACCTTATTTTCGTTATCAGTGACCCCGAAAACCATGAAAATGATACCCATGACGAAAAAAACAAAAAAAAAATGTTGGTGCCATCGAATTTTCATTTTGACCTCATTTTTGTTATCAGCGACCCCGAAAACCACGAAAATGACACCCATGACGACAAAACCGAAAATTTCCGTCGGCGCCATCTTGGATTTTCATTTTGACCTCAGTTTCGTTATAAGCGACCCCAAAAACCCCGAAAATGACACCTATGACACGAAACCGAAAATTTTAGTCGGCGCCATCTTGGATTTTCATTTTGACCTAATTTTAGTTATCAGCGACCCCAAAAACCATGAAAATGACACCCATGAAGAAAAAACCGAAAATTTTCGTCGACGCCATCTTGAATTTTCATTTTGACCTAATTTTAGTTATCAGCTTCCCCAAAAACCACGAAAATGACACCCATGACAAGAAAGCCGAAAATAAAGTGAAGCATAAAATGCAGGGGGAGTATAATAAAAAAATTTAATAAGTCAACAAAATAAAAAAAACTAGTTGGTACCAAATACGATATAGACCATTACTCATTCTATCTTGTTCTCCCATACATACTTTCTTTTTCTGTCCTTGTTGTAACTCGATAGTCTTCGGCTAACCGGGCTCCTTAACTCCTTAGTTACGAGGGAACATAGAAACAGACATTACATACATACAGGTCAAACACATAACCCTCCTTTTGGGCTTCGCCGCAGTCGGGTAAAAACACACCGAGTAGTATCCTCTTCTTATTAAAAAAAAGGATCATACAATAAAATATAGGTACTTACTTGAAAAAGTAATAGTCAAATATTTACTTACCTATTGTACTCCTTGGGATAGTTAAAGTATGATATATTTTTGTTTTTTCTACTATTATTCATACACACAGTACAATAAACAACCATTTTAATTTTAATATTCAAACTTGCAACCAATCTTGCAACTGACAAAACAAACAACGTGCCCCTTGGTTGCCATGGCACCGTGCCGTGCTAACCCTGAGATTGTCCACTGGCTGTGCCAGCGTAAACCGGTTTTTTCCAGTCTCGCCGCGTACGCGACAAGCGGCCAGTGGTCACGCACACATGCCCCGCGTGCTTGTAGAAGTGCAACCGATTCGCGCGGTTGTATGAAGCTTAACCTCTGTTCCGTTTTCCTACTCATGTGGTTCGGATGCAGTTTGAATGCAGTTGACACGACTGCAATAGAACTGCAAACCAAACGTCAACGTCAACTGTCTTCAAACTGCATCCGAACTGCAATTTGCGGCTAGATTACAGTTCAAATGCGGTCCGTCTGTCATCAGCCTTAGAGTGAACAACGGTATATGAAGATGACAGCCGCGTTTTCACGCTAACCGATTCTCATTGACACAAGTCTACCGTTATAATCAGGAATTCGCTGAATGCGTCAATGCCAGGATCTGTTGATGTGGCGACGCTTGGAGGAGACATGTGTTCAGCAGTCTTTCGCTTGAATGATGATGAGACTCCTTAATGCTTCCTTTATTTCCAGGCATGGTACTAAACCACCTAATAGGCAAGAAAGGCAGTCTATCCTCACTCAAAGACTACTGGGACGTGGCGACTTTCTTCGAGATATCAGTACTGGCACAAGACTACGCGAAAGCGATACAGGCAGCAGAATGTATGTTCAAACTCAAACCACCGAATTGGTACCTGAAATCCACTATTGGAAATATTGAATTAATTGATAGGTAAGTTTTTTTTCGTGCTATGTTTATACAAGGTGTAACATAATAAACGCAAGACCTCCCGTGTGGTCTCTCGCACCATGTAACTAAACATCTTTTGTTCTACGAGTTCTTGAAATTCGCAAAAAAAAAGATAATTTCTATAGGAACGGACGCATTCAGCTGATCCACATGTATGGTAAAACTAAAAAAAAAGTTATGAATTTCCAAAAGTCATAGAACAAAAGTTGTTCAGTTTCATGGTCTGAGACACCACACGAGAGGTCTTGCGTTTATTATGTTACACCTTGTATAAGGTGTAAACGAACCCTTCACGAAGCCGTCAACCAAGCATTCTGTTCATCAAACTAAGTAACTATACGCAAAAATTATTGCTGGGAAACGACTTTTTTTTTGGTGAAAAATCACGTTTTACGGTAAGACTCAATGTACCGCACTCAAAACATTGTGCTGATGAATGCATTTAATTGTACGGGGGTGGTGGAGATTTTTAAAATAAAGTACATTAAAAACTTATATTTTAAACAAAACTTGTGAAAAAGTTGGAACTTTGATCCCCAATATCTCCGTAACTAGAAGGTTACCATTGCTCCCAAGTATGGTCTAGAACAAAAAAAACGTTTGCAATGACGGGCAGAACACCTGCCTTTAGACTTCGGTAAGCGTACGTTTACACCCATTATATAGAACTTTAAATTAGCAATACTTCTAAGGCGTTATGGATATTGATATCTATTTAATAATAGATAGGGGTCATTGTATCATTTTAGTGTTGGTCAAGAAGTTTGCACAAAAACTAAACTTGTATATCAGGACAGCACATACAGAAATTTGTATTAAAATTGTACAGAAACTGTTATATTCAAACTCAAAGCATTTATTTCAATTAGACCATCACAGGCACTTTTGAATGTCAAAAAAAAAAACAAAAAAGAAGCGAACCTACAGTCACAGTCACAAGGCATAATAACTTGAGAAAGTACTGTAGTTGCATTTTCCAAAGCGTAGATCTCTATGGAGAAGAATGGGCAAGAAACTCCATGGACACTCTTATTATAATTTAAAAAAAAAAAACACGTAATATAATATCCTAGTAACTATGATGAGAAGGATAGAAAAACCACTTAATATAGACTTGTGTGCGGCAGGTTTAGGAAAAATGAAGATATATCACCGGAACAGCAAGTATTCTCCTTCTGGATGGAGTACTTCGTGGAGGCAACTAAGAGCGAATGTGAAAATAGTATCAGATTTCCGGTAAGTCAAGTTTTAATATCACCGAAAACTACGGACGGACGGGCGAGCGTGGGGAGCGTTCGTCTCATGTAGCGTCGACTAGTCCGAAGAAGATCGCCAAAGCGGATCGAGCCGAGCTTTTCTTACTTTGGATCACACCGCGAACTACAAAGCTAAGCTACGCTAACGAGGTCAACGAATAGCATCGCTGGCATCGACGGATATTTCGTTCGCATATTTATATCGCTGACGTAGCATATCTCTGTAGTTGGGGGTGTGAACCGAATTATGAAAAGAGGTGAAACGATGCTCGCCCGGCTCGCTCGCTCGCTAGCTGGCGATGTGGCCTGTGCTTTATTCAGACTATCCAACTCGACAACTGTCCCTAGTAAAAACAAGTCGAAAAAAAATTGGACTTCCCATAAAAAATATCGCATCTCCTGACGCAATTAGTATGAAGAGATATGTTTTTTCAACCCATGTTGCTCCTTTCTTGTTCTGTTACACTTCTGTGTTCCGTGCCAAGCCTTCGTTGGAACGCAGATATGCTGGAAGAGATTTCTTTAGAAATTAGCATCACCTTTGCAGCACCACCCCATAAATAAATACCTAGTTGGGAAAAGTGTAGGTAGATGTTGAATGAGGTTTTTCAATCTGTCTGCGCCATGTCTTGGTGACTGGCGGAAGATGGAGACGGTTTGTGGTGGCGCAGTTTGGAAAAGCACTATGTCCAGCGGTGGACTACGATATACGGAGTTGATAGGCTTGCCGTACCTTTACCAAATTCGTGAACGACTAGACGAAAATGCCTCGAAAAGTTAAGATATTAAAGTCTCTTTTTCCTGTAGCTACAACGCTAGCTGCCCACAAACTAAAAAAATATTACCTTTCAAGTGTACTGATTTCAGAATAAAGCCCTTCAAGTTATTTCCTTTCCTCAAATAATATTTCAATTGTCTGTCTTCTCTTTTTAGGTGTTAATCTTAGAAACAACAAAAGTGTACATGCCGTCGTACGTGCTCATGAACATAGGTGCTGAGCAGAAGTCTGTGGAGATCCAGAACTTATGTCTGGACTCCATACGCGGTGAATGTCGGCAGGTGCATCGGTGGCTCTTCACCTCGGATATGATTAGGAGCTACAGGTATTTATTAGCTTAGATTTTTAAATCTAGTATATTATCGAGAATTTGATGAACAGCGTAGTCTAGCGATTAAGACTTAAACAAATGAACATCGTTACCCTCTGCTGTCATTTGAATATCAGATGTTACGGTGTGAAACGATCAAAAACTCAGAATGCATTAGATTTCAACTGATCGAATTTGGTCCAGACTGGAAATTGTAACAAACCGATTTATGTGGACTCGCGGCCGCTGACCGTAGTCCATTCAAACGCCCATTTAATTTCATCGCCAGCGCATTGGCACGTATCCGTTGTCATTAAAACACCATTTCCAGCCTAAATTCTAGTTTAAGAAGAAAATAGGTGCACGCCTGCACGGTTCTCATTATTTCATCGTTCAAGAACAATGCGTTACCAACCTCAAAAGCTTACTTACTGAACCAACTCGAAAAGACTGTACTTACATCGAAACAATATCACATGTTTACTTTATTGTTTATTCTTCAAAAGGTGTTTTATTAAAAAAAAAATTAAACACGTCAGTGTTTAATTTTTTTTTTAATAAAACAGGTTTATGAAAAGACATATGTATAATGCATTTTATCTTTAGCTTATATTTCTTGCTTTTTTTAGTTTATACAAACGCGACGAACGCTGCCTGTTCCTGTACGTGAGCGAGAATTCGGACGACTTCCAAATCTTCCTGCCGTCGCAACCGTGTCGCCAACGTCTACACGATCTGTTGGGAGAACTGACTGCTGACCATGAGAAGGTCACCGATTTAGACACCAGTGTTATGCAGGATCAGCTGAAGGTAATTAGTTCGGGTACCATTTTCTCACATTTATTGACCTTCTTGACTTGATCGCTTGTGAGATTGGTGGCAGCCTTTCAGCATCATCATCTGCCTAGCCTTTTCCCAACTATGTTGGGGTCGGCTTCCAGTCTAACCGGATGCAGCTGAATACCAGTATTTTACATGGAGCGACTGCCTATCTGACCCCCACAACCCAGTTAGTACTGGGTAAAACGATACCCCTTGGTAAGACTGGTTGTCAAACTTTTTTATTTTTTTTTCAGCCTCTCTTCTGTAATTAAATCACAATTACTCTTTGTTGATAATTTGTTTGATTACTGATTCGAAGTTACCTGAGTTTAAGAAACTGGAGTAAGGCGAATCGCCTAACGTGTTGGTAATCTTTATTCTACCTCCATATTGCACTTTATTGACAACATGTGTAAATATAAACTTAGGTAATCAGAATCTATAATTAATATTTCTCAATACTTACCCACAGTTCGAGTACGAGTTAGACGACAACAACAAGCGCGTAGTGCTCGGCAAGGGCACGTACGGCATCGTGTACGCGGCGCGAGACCTCAACACGCAAGTGCGCATCGCCGTCAAGGAGATCCCCGAGAGGAACCTCGGCGACGTGCAGCCGCTGCACGAGGAGATACTGCTGCACTCGCAGTTGCGGCACAGGAATATTGTGCAGGTAACCTACGTAACATGGCTTGTCATTTCTATGCCAAGTATGCTTGAGTCCCATGTGATTGGAGGTGAGCCTATGGCCACCAACCGTGTACAAATCCAATCCAATCCATCCTAATTTAAAATTCCAATAACAAATCAAATCCAGCCACACAGTGAGTAATCGGACTTGCGGCTTCACACTGACACGGATAAACAACAACCAACCATAAAATTTGGCGACACTTGGGCAGGCCTATGTCCAGCAGTGGACATAGGCCAAAGGCCTTTCGGCTGAAATGATGATGATAAACCATAAAATTTAGTGTATCTTCTTACATGGTTTTGCTTACCGAAAAGGCATAATTTTACGAAAACAACTTCTGCATAGTAAATAGTACCAGGGTGATCAAAATTAGGTCGTAAAGCGAAAAAAAGAAGACTTCTAAATACAGACTAAGCAAAGACAACTTACTTTTATTCCAGTACTTAGGCTCGATATCCGAGGACAACTATTTCAAAATCTTCATGGAGCAAGTGCCGGGAGGATCACTCTCAGCATTGCTGCGCTCAAAATGGGGACCTCTGAAAGAGAACGAAGCTACTATAGCGTATTATACTAAGCAAATTTTAGAAGGTGAGTTTTAATTTTCATTATGTATTTTATAATATTAGTTCATTCGATTTTTATTATTTTCTTGATCCACTACCAAGAAAATGATGCTGGGATAAAAGCAACAAAATTCACCTTATGGAAGTACAGTTTTTTTTTTTAATATCAATAAAATTGTTGTTTACTTAGGTTTCCAATGTTTTGACACTACTAGCATCACGCCTTAGCGTCGCTTATACAACACCCATACCGTTAGCAGACATGTTACTACTTCTCAATCTAATTGCGCTAAATATTATAAATAACAAAAAAAACAGATAGTCTTATGCTAATAAGCTGTTAACTGTATCCTTCCAGGTCTAAAATACCTCCACGACCAAAAGATAGTCCACCGCGACATAAAAGGCGACAACGTCCTCGTCAACACTTACAGCGGTGTGGTGAAGATCTCGGACTTCGGCACGTCCAAGCGGTTGGCCGGACTGTGTCCGTCTACGGAGACGTTTGCCGGGACCCTGCAGTATATGGCGCCTGAGGTCATTGATAAAGGACAGAGAGGATATGGAGCACCGGTAAGTACTTCATATTCTTATGATAAGACTAAAGCATGGCTGAACAATAACAGCCGCACGGGTCGATCTTCAAGGTTAAGTGGATTGGTGGTCATTCATTACATATCGAGAGTCGTCCGTGCTTCGGAAAGCACGATAAGCCGCTGGTCCCGGCTGTCATTTGTAGATCTTTGAAAGTCGTTTCAGGTAGTCAGTGGCCCGAAAGTCTGACAACCAGTCTTACCGAGGAGTATCGTATTACCTAGTACTAACTGGGTTGTAGAGGTAGGCAGTCGCTTCATGTAAATACTGGTTTTCAGCTGCATCCGGTTAGTCTGGAAGCCGACCTCCGATGATTAACTCGATTCACACCCGTTCCTTGCAATGTATATTTCGTGCACATCGACGGACGTCACGGCGGTGCATTTAAAACCGCTTGCGTTATCATGCATGTGCTGGCCCTTAGTTAATAAACAACTCTCAAAATGATAAGGAATCTTATGCGCCCACTTGATATATTCATTTAATTGGTTTACTCACTTATTTATTGCGAGTTTGTCCGATCAGTTACATCATTATTATACATAGGAAGAAGTATAAGCCAAACATCGATTAGTAGTCAAATATTATGATTTTTGGCATACTTGTTTGCCACGATTGTTGGTGGTGTATTGTGACATTTGACATCAAAGGTTCATACTCTATTTTGTATGTTTCCAGGCTGACATTTGGTCGCTGGGTTGCACAGTGGTTGAGATGGCGACAGGAAACCCACCTTTCATAGAATTAGGATCACCGCAGGCAGCTGTTTTCAAGGTATGTAAACTATAACTCATTAAACACAAGCTTATCCCCGCGTCTGCGCCCGCGTGGAGTTCGGTAACTGCCCCACGGGATCGTACTACAGGGATACCTGTGTGCCAAACTTCATCCAAACCCGGTCAGAAGTTTTTGCTTGAAAGAGTTACAAACATACAGTCATCCATAGATCCTCGCAAACTTTCGCATTTATAATATGAGTAGGAAGAATTCTATCGCAGTTGCGTTTTACTCGCAGCCGGTGAGTGTATGACCAGTTAAGATCGTAGTAGGTGACGTTATTTTGTTTCTGCCTACATAATTTTCTCCACTCCACATTCCACGGAGTAATAGATTGGACGAAGAATGAACGTAGAATGAAGTCAGTGCGGTGAAAGGAACATTGAAGATTTCGATTTGTGATGAACGTACTTCTATTGTGATTTAAACAAAATGTACTGAAAATGTGGAACTAGGTAACTAGGGGAAGTGTAATATTGTATCATGTCTTGTTGGTCGAGTAGTCGCAAACGCGACTGCTGAGCATGAGGTCCTGGGTTCGATTCCGGGGTCGTGCAGTGTTATTGGCTTTTTCCATCAGGAATTTCTCAGTAGCAGACACAGTCTGGATTTGTGCCCATTTGATGGCAATAGGCTCGCCCCCTATTAGATGGGACTTAAACATAACTGGCGAAATGTGGGTGCACTATTAGGTACTCCTCTACCTAGCCCCTCGGAGATTACAGGCTTGATGTAATGTATTTTATTATTTATTATTAGGTGGGTTACTACAAGATGCATCCTGAGATCCCGAGCGAGCTATCAACGAGAGCTAAGAGCTTCATACTGCGGTGTTTCATACCTGAGCCAGAGCAGCGCGCCACAGCTGCAGAACTCTTGGAGGATCCCTTCCTTTGCGAGTAAGTCTCCTGGAATATTTTGTTATACTACAAATATTTAAATTAAATCCTCTCAAATGTCCTCAAAAAATAAACCGCAGAATACAACTGAAATAATAATAAAAACAGTCAATATAGTCACTGCTAAAAAACTGTATGTCACGCCAAGGCTTTGGACTGACTTCGATCCTTGATATCGATGTAATCAAATACTATACGATATCGACATAGAGATGTGTTGATCGATCGTGAGAAAACAATTAGCAGCTTTTTGTAAATATGCGAAGTATCTTGAATTTATCATTTATCATAAAGATAACATAAATTTGGTATGTTATAGTAATGTTGTGTAATATGGTGTCGTAAATAAAAGACGTTTATTTGCAAGCGTCCGGCGATTCGTGCGTTCCGCTCAATCGTCGCCGAGCAAGTGAGTACGAAGCGACTCATGCGCATACTTTATGATCGTTGTTTTAATTACTACTTAAGTTTTGTAAGCTGATAGTTTTATGTTTGAAGATCTATCTTATTGTATCCAGTATTTATTCTTTTTTTTTTGTTAGATATGTACCTAATCATTATTTATTAAAATAAATAGTTGAATGTATTTGTAGATAGATAATAATAAATAAGCTAGTTTTGTTACTACTTATTCAACAATATTACTTGTATGTGCTCAACATTTGAATACCTTATAATTTGCCCTTTAGAATAGAATATCCTTTGCTCTGCAAGCTAGATGATTTTACATACATTTCTTTACTGTTGTCGCTTCTATTACAATATTCCAGCTAAAAATCATCAAAATTATCTTATATCTTAAAATTACAGAAAGAAAAAGCAGTCAAGTCGTCTAGGCAATAACGTGGACTACAGCAGGAGCATATCAGTTCCAGCTGATAAGGCCCGACCAGTTACAGCACAAAAGAAAATCTCCGAGCCCAGTATGGCCAACCTGCCCAGTTCTCCGGAAATCGAGTAAGTACAATGTAGTGTTGATAGCATATTGACAGTTGATTTAGAGTTTGCAACGCATGGTATTTAAATGCCTTAGAATTTTGATTAAAATGTAATCCTATTTGATATTATGTTCGTTGCTGTAGATTTGTGTGCAGTATGTTGTGTGGCTAGAACAGACCGGGCCCACTTTATTTTACTGAGTTTAACCCTAATGCCTGCACCACACGCACAAGCTTCATCACAGTTTTGCCTGCGCAAGCCGGTTTGTACACGGAACGGATGGTAAAACAAACCAACTGCACGCACGGTGTTCCGTGTACAAACCGGCTTGCGCAGGCAAAACTGGGGTGAAGCTTGTGCGTGTGGTGCAGGCGTTACGCTTTGGTAACTGAATGCCTGTGATTGGTTGTAGTTATGTTATTGAACCAATCAAAACATTGTTCGAAGGCTTATACCCGGTTTTGTGTCGTCATGAACTGGGAGGTTACTATGATGCCTTAAAGCAGGAGCTCTTCCAGTGTGGGAAAGGGACAGAGCTATACAGGTCGTCTAGCGCCATCTCTTTCCCACACTGGAATTACTTATGCTTTAGGACGTCATCGTAGGCCACCTGCTGTGTATCAACATAATCAGCCATGTTGATATTTCGGTCATCGATTCATAGTAGCTCACATGCTGTTTCAAACGATTCGAACAAGCAAGTACAAATATAAATTAGACAAAGCTGCGCCCACAAACTCAGCTGCAGCGAGCATATTAAAAGCATGTCTTTAGAATAAAAAAGTTTGATTTTTACAAAGCCTTCTTTACATGTTCAACGTTGTGTGATGTTCTCATATCGTCATACATAATATGGTGAGAGGGAGCTTATGTACTGGGCGAGGCCATACTTGAACAACTATGTTAAATGTTGTATTGAGTTTTACATGAAACAAATTGGCATACATAAACTCATTCACACACATAGTACATGATACGTTGTTGTGACATGGTATTTTCTGTCTGAATGAACTTAAACTTTGCGAGCTGGTCTCATAACTCAATCATTGGAATCCGCCTCTGACAGTGTACTGCTGGCCATCAGCCTCAAGTTACTCCACAACTCCAGTTCTCTGCCTTCCATCCAAGTCTATCAGAGTCTTGAGGGCTTTGGATTGAGTAGCTGGGGTCCCATGCCCATATGGATGTATAACTAAATGGCGTGGTTAATATGTTAACAAGTCAGCAAGGTCTTATCGGGGTTGAGTGTTTACTTATAGCATAGAATAGACAGTTTCCGCAGCGATAGCATTAACTCTCGAAAGCTACCCACCAAAATGATCAATCGACACTTTGTCGACAGAAAATCCCCTGGCACAACACAACAGAATTTCAAAAAAGTTCCAAAAACATAAAAGTATCACATCACAGTCACACTTTTTTAAAAAAACACAAATAAAACATAAAACTTTCACATTAGACCACACCCTGTTGACGTGTCATTAACACATGTCATAACATTTTCGATGCTTGGCACCTAAGCGTGTTTTTTCCATTTGTTCCCTCGAAGGGTGAAAACGATCCGGTCTAATCCTACAATCACTAGGACTGCGTCGTCGATGCTCTCACCAATACTGATATACCCACCGGACTTGTCCAACAGCAGGTAACATTCACCTTTTATATAAACGCCCTATTTGATGTTCGAAATTCATAGAATACTTTATTTTTTTCGGTTGAAATTCTTTGCACTTCTATTTTTGAAATTTTTGAAAAATGTCACGTGACTTAAGACTTTGTTGGTGCCACAGCTGGGACGCGGACTTCCCATCTGAGTGGGAGGTAAATGTCACGTATTCGATTCAAAATCTTAATGATGCTATTATTTCTTGTTGTAAAAAACATACTGTATGCACGACGGCCAATCAAGCTATAAAAAACAGTTTATGCGGATCTCTCATTGTACAGGAAGTCTATACAAAGCGAGGCCAGGTTATACTGGAAATATACAGCTTCATGTGCCGCCGTGTGTACATAAAATGTTATATATTTAATTGTATTCGTGTTCATTTTTTCAAGACATTCTCCATAAGTGTATGTGCACGAGATTCTATTACATTTTTGCATAAAAAGCATGATACGTAATTTCAATATACTAGTAGACCTAATGAATAGAATAAGTTCTACATAAATAATAAGTTATAAGATCTATAAAATGTATTGTGGGAAATAAAATATTGCATTCTATGAAAATACATCTGTACACGTATTTTGTATAAATGCACTAAGTATAGCAAACAAGCAGCGCGCACACAGCTTCAATTATATTTAATTACTATCTAATTAAGATGCTTATAAGAATGAACAATTAATGAAAAAAATGTGAATAAAATGCTTATCATTAGAAGCTGATTCATATTGTTATATTCTTAAAAGCAACTTGAACGACGTTATTATAAAAAATAAGATCAGTCACAGTTTTGTTTTGTAAATTTTGTAAAATATTGTCTTTAATCATCCTGTATATAGCAAATTTGTCATTAGAGAAACTCTTGGCAAGTGTCATATTTTACAACACTTATAATTCAACGCATATAATATCAATCAGTTGTTTTTGCTATAAGTCAACCTTATCAATCAGAATTCGTGTTAACGCTCAATCATTAATAATGCTTTATCAATCTAACTTGCAATTGAGAACTAACCCCACTTTTTATCAAACTTACGAAAACCTTGACCACACTTGAACATGGTAGCTAAAAAAAAACAAAAAAAAATCGGTTGTCTGTAAAGTCGGTTTACTGACGATAATTGAACGTGACAACGTCATAAGAAAATACTGATGAAATGGTTGCATTTTTCAAAAAAGTGAATGTGCGTTGAGCAATTGTTTTATGGAACGCCTCAGAGCGAGGTAACGCCCGTTTTTTCGTGCGTGCAGCCGGCTCCATCGAATTATAAGACGTTGACACGTCAAAAAAGGATTTTGTTGCTGGAAGCGCTTCGCCGCGAGAGTGCGCCGAGTTTTTGTCACTTTAAAAGTAATTTTGAATAAAAAGCGACCAATCGTCGCCGAGATAAAACACTTGGCACCTGTTGACGCTTCTACGTCCACTGCTCAGTTCCAGGAGCCAATAAATAAAAAACGTGGACTAAATTAATCTGGTGCAATCCATGAACACAAGATTGAACAAACGCAGCGCCTTCGTCGTGATAAGATTCGAAGTGACGCGACGTTCGGAGCGGGACACCGAGCGAGAGCAACGGATCCTCCGCCTCTCCCCTGAAGCCTCCGCTGTCCGTCCGTCCGTTCGTTTGTCTGTCAGCGGGCTGTATCTCATGATCCGTAATAGGTAGACAGTTGAAATTTTCACAGAATGTGTATTTCTGCTGCCACTCTGACAACAAAGAATAAATTAAAGGGGGCTCCCCTACTAAGATGGTCGACGAAACCCAAATGCGCAAGTCCGATTCGCACTTGGCCGGTTTTTTTTCAAAATATGGAGTTTCGCTAGCTAATTTATTTTTACTCTATTATTATATGACAAGGTTCTAAAATTGGTCAAGGTTTTCACAGGTCGTCTGTACAAGTTATATTGGTGGTCGGTTAACGTTCGATGTAGGGTACATAATGTTTTGGTGACGTTTTAGTACAATGCCCAACACACCGTCCACTGATGAGATGGAAGGCAGCGATACGTTGCTGAATCGCAGGAGTTCGTCAGGCGGTCTACTGTCTCCAGACGTGAGTATTCGATACTTCATTAATGAAAAAGCATTAGCGAATCAAAAAAGTTTTTTAATTCAAATCACTAAATACCTTAAAAAACTAGACATATTTAAAATCTGTCATTCTTTCTTTCTTCTTCAAACGATTGCAAAGAAAGAGAACGATGTGTTAAACACATTTAAAGCTAAACGCATTTAGTTATTTCTGGTGAGATATACATACATATCTTGACGGAATATTAAGCCAAGTCAGAGGCATAAAAATTCTGACACCAGGTTAGGCACCAACCACACGATAAAGAAGAAGAAGGTGCAAGTAGACCTTAAAGGACTTTCGATATCCCCTTGGCTACTAGCCCAAGGTAGCACGCCTTCAGCAATACTGTTTAATCAATTGTTGGTTTGTTAATTTATAAGCATGTTGTCCTCTGTACCCATTTTTCCACACGAAAGTAACTCACAAACTAAAAAAAACAGCCGGCCAGCGACTATTTCTAGTGCTTATTATTATATTACTTTCTTTTTTTTTCTTTACATATTGTTTACATTTTTAAAGAAAAAACATTTAAAAATATAAATATAGTAGCCCACCAGCATCGGGAACAGGGTCTGAGCTACCGGTGGTCAGGGCTCTTGAGAGAGGAACCTCCTAACGATACACGCCGTGTCCAGAAGTAATGCTTTCTGAATCAAGCCCTTGATCCAGCTGCCAAGCGAGAGCTTCGTCAGATGTTGCTCGAGGCAACATCATATTATTATTATCACATTATAATATTATTATTTTAGTGTTCAAGATATTTTTGGCCAACTACCCGAAAAAAACTTATGTTCAAAAATATAATAATCACATTATACATTCTAGGTGGACATGCCTAACGTGCCGCGCTGTTCAATAGACGGGCCAGAACACGACGGGTTCTACCTCCTAAAGAAGGACTCTCAAAGAAGACTGACACTTTCCCGTGTGCTAGAGCAGGATAGCGAGAAGATTTGCTCGAAGTGGATGCTCAGTATACACCAGGACTTTGGGACGACGGTGCTGACTATGGTAACGTATTGATTTAGTTTAAAAAATGCTTTTTAGGGTTGCGTAGCCGAACGGCAAGAAACGGAACCCTTATTTAAAAAAAGTAATTGAAAAATCATAAAACAAGCACATTTTAAATTAAACAAAATTTAGAAGCAGGCGGGGCTGATTCCATTTTCATAATTTTGTATTCAAATGGGCGGCCTGCTTCTAAATTTTTTTTTGGTTTTTTTCAACTATTTTTTTAATTGACTACATAAACAAACACATTGCGAATGGGTTGCCTGATGTCTATACGTACCTAGATAGATACATATATACGTACCTAGAATGAGTAAATATAGGCATAAACTTGAACAATTCATTCTGCTTATTTGCTCTAACAAAAGCGAAGAAACGTGGCTACAAAAGATTGCAAATATGGCAGGTAACTATAGCTGTTACCAAACGCAAGATAACATAAATGACGGGTAAATATAGTAAATATTTAAGCCGCACGACAAATATTAATATTATTCGGTACACACGGCGAACATCAAGCCATACATTTCCAGTATAACATGGCCTCGCGTTTTATAGATTTCCCGTACAATGAGAGATCCGCATAAATTGGTTTTTTACCGACTTTAAAAAGGAGGAGGTTATCAATTCGGATTGCTTATATTTTTTTATGTATGTTCGGACATAACTCGGACTTGGTTTTTTAGTCGGTGACAAAAAACTAAATTAAACAAACAAAAGTCACCGACTTCTGAAGCTAGTTTTTTATTTTTTATTATTGTTTTTATGTATGACTTTATTATTAATTGTTAATTGAATTAAGTAAATTAAATTGGATTGAAATGTTGTGTTGTGTATGAAATGTGACTGTATGTGTGTGTAATTATTTCTTGTATGAGTCAGTTATGCTCGAATTAAATTGATTTTATTTATAAAGTTATTTTGTTTTGCAAAAATGTGTTTGTATAGCTTGATTGGTCGTCGTTCGTACATTTGTAACTACTTATCGAATATCCAACCACAAGAATAATAAGTATTATTATTATACAAATAAAAATGTAAAAATAGTAGTTGAAAAAACTAAAAAACCCGACTGAAAAAACTGAAAAGCATAAAAGGCGGCCCCATTTAAATATAAAATTATGAAAATGGAATGAGCCCCGCCTGATTCCAGCTTTTGTTTAATTTAAAACGTGCTTGTTGTATGCTTTTCAGTTTTTTCAGTCGGGTTTTTTTAGTTTTTCCATTAGAGACGTAAAGTAAAAGATAAGATTTGAATTTTAATAAAAGCTAAAGCTCTTCTACCTAATTGCCACAAAAAGTTAGAGTGCAACATTTGTCATATGTGTGCTCACTTATGTGCGAAAGCCACTTTGATGAGGATCTGCAACTAAAAGAATAATACAAAAAACATGTTAAAATAACAATCACTTGAAAACAATAAATGTGGCATTTATTGTTTTCAAGTAAACACTGATATTAGTAATACAAATGATAAAATGGCGGGTTGCCTGCAAACAACACACTAATTATTTCATATTTAAAATAAAAAATATCTTACCATCCTAATTCCATAAGTTTTAAACGTATTATTACTTTTTACAGGCCCACCTGGAAATGCTCCGCCTCGCCCTCAAAGAATACATCATGGACCAGAACAGAAGTGTCATAGAACAAGCCATAATAACTTTAAAAGAAGAACTAGACTTCGATTCAAACGCCATTAATGAATTACATTCAGCCATCTACATGTTTCAAGAAGCCGTCAATGCAGTGTTGAGGATGCATAGCATAAAACCTCATTGGATGTTCGCTTTGGATAATTTAGTGAGGAATGCTGTTCAGGCTGCTATTACTGTTTTGTCGCCAGGTGAGATTATTATCATTATTTTTATTTGAAAATTATTTCAGAAAACTTATGTTGGAACTGTTGATAGGTCTTGTAAAAGTGTAATCAATAGGAAAACAGCTTGCCCAGTCGGCCGCGCATCGTTGGTGGCTTAGCGTAGTACGAAGTTTCAATGGGATAAGAGGTCAACATATAATGGTTTTGTTACCACTGACGATTAGGCTACACCGGTTTCTGTTTACATACAAAATGTAGGTATCCGTATTGTCATTGAGCAAACAGGGTGTAAACGGACCTTTCACGAAGTTAACCAAGTATTATGTACATAAAACTAAGTAACACTACGCAAAAATTATTGCAGGCAAACGATTTTTTTTTTTGGGGTGAAAAATCACTTTTTCACGCCAAAACTCAATGTGCTCACTCAAAACATTGTGCTGATGGATGCTTTGAGTAGTAAACGGGTCATGGAGGTAATTAAACTAAAGTTATTACCTTAAAAACAGGTATTAAAAAAAAAGTTTGACCTCCAATTATCTCCTTAACTAAAAGGTTCCCAGGTATGGTCCAATACAAAACAATGCTCGCAATGACTTGGAGAAACAAGTGCCTTTCGGCTTCGTTAAGGGTATTGTTACTCCATTTATTATTTGCAGTGTCTGTATTTGGATGTTTTTCAATAAACGTAGTCTATGATTAATTTTACCAAAGAGGCAAGGACCCTAAAAAATATTTTGAAAGCAGTGTTTCTAGAAAATCACTTTTGGCTAATTTTCAAGAGATTTCTGTTTTTTTTTATTAATAATTTCGATATGTTGTGCCTTGGTGACAAATATTCTTTTGTATTCAATACTTTATACTCTTCTCAGATGATAATATGTCGATTTCATCTGATTTCTGGATTCTGGAAATCGACACGTTTTGGGACTACTATAATAAAATTGGTAAAAATTATGTTCGTGTTAATGTCCTCGTATGCTGTGAATATTGTACACTAACGGAGTGTCAAACTCATGTTAACTCCTCTAATTGGCTGAATACAACAACCAATCAAAGAAATCACTCGACATTAGCTCATTAGGGTTCCGCCCTTAAAAAGGAACCTTAGGATCACTTTTTGTCCGTTTTACAATGAAGTTGTTTTAGAAACCAGTTGTATATGTACACATACATGTTTTTGATGTCAAATCCATATGTAAACAAACGTGTACACGTTCCACATCCACAATATAAATAAACCACATTCAGTCAACGCATGGTCCATGAAAGAGCTTATGAAAGGAAATCTTTCTTTGTCGCTCAAGCGAAAAATCATGGACATGTGCATTCTTCCCATTCTGACATATGGATCCCAGACTTGGTCTTTGACAAACATTCAGAAGTCCAGGCTCAAGGTTTGCCAACGTGCAATGGAGCGCAGTATCCTAGGCGTCAAACTTACCGACCATGTACGCAACACCACACTGCGCTCCAAAACACAAATTACTGACGTTGCTCAAAAAGCCGCCAAGCTAAAGTGGGACTGGGCTGGCCATGTCTGCCGCATGCCCGACGAGCTGTGGGCCAAAATAAGCACGATGTGGAGCCCTGACACAGCCAGAAGGCGACGCGGTAGACCTCGCAGGAGATGGCGGGACGAGCTAGACAAAACTAACGACCAGTGGTCCACATTGGCCCTGGATCGAAGAACTTGGAAGTCATGGAGAGAGGCCTTTGCCCAGCAGTGGGATGACGCAGGCTAACAGTATCAGTATCAGTATCAGTCAACGCAGCCAGATATCGCTATCAGATAAATTGTGCAGAGGGTTAGGGGCAACCAAGCGTAGCATATTATGTCCCTAACTGTCATGCTGCACTTCGGCTTATTGTTCTTAACTAAGTACCAAGAAATGTCAAAAATTTTGGCTATTTTTTTTTATTAAGTGGGCTCTGAACTACTGTAATTAGTTACACTGTGGTATAAACACCTGTTTTGTTCTCCAGAGCTGGGCGCAAACTTAGCGGGTCAGGACGGTCGTCGCGGCGGGCCGGGCGTGGCGCCAGACGCTACACCCTCCGCCATGTCTTCCACTAACTCGGCGAGAGATACACACGCACTACATTCTCTAAGGCATGAGAACCAGAAGTGAGTAGTTTTAATTATCTTCTAGACTGTCTCAGGGATGTTAAGGCCGGTTCCCGCCAAAGCGAAGACGTTCGAAGAGGAGACGTGCGGAAATCAATCACATTGGTTGAAATCCACATAGCGTGTCTCCTGTCGCCTGTGATTGGTCGAATCTTGCTCGACTCCGCACCGTTCTGCTCGTCTCCGCTTTAGTTTAAACCAGGTCTAAAAGTCGTGAAAAAACAGGGTTACTAAGGTTTTCACCTTAGTATCCCCGTATTTTCACGACTTGACTGAGAATTTTCCCAATAGGAAACTTTCATAAAAATTGACACATCATCATCATCTCGGGTCAACGTTAAGGCTGCGTTTCCACCCGAAATGAGCGAGGATGCGAGGCGAGGGATGTGTGTGAAACTAACCAATAGTATCGCTTCTTTTTCACAGGTTGAGATATTCTAGCTATGTGATTGGTTAGTTCCACACACATCCCTCGCTACGCATCCTCGCTCATCTCTGGTGGAAACGCAGCCTTAGAATGTCTATAATATTTCTGTTTTCTGCTTCCTAGATTACATCAAGAGCTTCTAGAAAGTTACCAGCAGTATCAGAGTCTGCTGCGGCAAATGTTAGAGGAGCAGAAGACGCACACGATGATACTTAGAGATATTGTTGAAAAGAAGTCGCGGTAAGTTTATTAGAATTGTTTAGGCAATGTTTTGAATAATATTGAAATAGCTTATTTATTGTATTGCCAAATTTTATGGCATTCTGAAGTTAAACTTTCCACAATTTAATTGGAATATTCCTTATTGGATAATCTGTATCAGCAGTGCTCTACAGTGAGACAATAATGAGATCGTATTATTATAACTAGCAATACTGATAATAATCAACTACAACTACTACTACTACTTACTTGATCTATTCAACGAAAATTCAGGTGATACTAGGACTAAAACTCCAGTAACCCGTGAAAAACAAACCTTTTCACCATTTGAAAACTAAGCAATGCGAGGAATGAGTGCCCTCAGTAAGGTGGATGTCAAAGCAGTAGTAGGGCGCGTCCGCAGGTCCCGCCCGGGGTAGTGATGTTTCCAACAGTCATTGAATATGTAATCTCTCAGCAGTGTGACCCCAGAGGTATTCGCAAGCCAAAGCGAGCCTGCTTCAGAAGAAGTCGACACAACCGACGGTGTGGACGAAGCAGAAGCGACGCGCCTGCGCGAGTGGGTCGTGGCCAGGGGACTGCCGCACGCCGTCAGCGACGCGCTGCTGCGGCACTGCTACGTGCTGCCAGACCTGCTGCTGCACGCGCAGCGGGAGGACGTGGCGAGGCTACACCTAAAGTAAGTGATGCTTACTTGACTTTTCAAATAGACGAAGGGGCTTTACTGAAAAAACAAGCGACAATGTGGAGCTGACAGCAAACATGCGTGTGCGCAAGCACTCAGTGGAACTTGAGATGTTTTATCTATCTTTGTAATTAACAAGGGCAATGGATGGAATAGAGAAGAAAGGTCAGCGTTCAGCGGTCAGCGGTCGCTCGAGTCGGGCTGAATCGGCACAGGTGGGCTGAAAAGTACACATTCGATTTTGTCGCTCATACTGCACCAAGTCAGTCCGACCCGATTTTTTTTTTCATTATTTCAAAAAGATGAAGTACACCATAATGTTGGTCGAGTGTTATATGAGTGTGAAGTAGAAGAACAAAAAATCCGTAATCATTGACTAGTAAAGACGACTCGTATCGCCGATTTTACTTCCTTATTAATTTCCACTACATACAATTTCGTCTCTTTTGACTGACAAATAAATCATACTCAAACTTTCCACAGAGGCGGCATCGAGCTCCGACTATGGCGCGCAATACAAGAACACCGCCTCCACAACAGCCCCTCCCACCTGCGCCGCACCAGCAGTACTGAAACGGACATGGATACCAACTCCATCGTCGTGGTCGAATGTCAGCGATGTAAAGCCACCCGCCGCACCCTATCAAACAACTCGTCCTGTTCGAACAACCCCACTATAGTCATCAGGGATCAACTGAACGGGGATGAAACTGTCGCTGAGTACTACGGGGAGAACGGGGTCGTCAACCTTTGACTACTGCGCGGATGGTGCACTCTCCAGTAAATGGTCTATTTGGAAACGGCCAGGGGTTGTCAATATGTTCTTAATTTGGAAGTAGTTACTGTTTTGCACGTTTATAGCTTTATGTGTAAGGGTGTTGTTATACTCACGCGATCGACATAGTTATTAAATCGAATTGACGTCGATCGAGCTTTACTTTTTTTTATTTCATCGATGAAATTTTGGTTGATTGACTTGCTCAGGTTTTATCGACTTTTCTCAGCATTCATCAATTAATCTGAGCTATTAACCCACGCGATCTAAACTTCATGCAGGTTCGATCGTTTGAGTGTAATAAACAACCTTACGATACTTTCAGTTAAAGCAAAATGTATCAAATTAGTATATTAGTATGCTCAATACTAAACGTAGCAATATAAAAAGTTGACTAAAACTGGTCGTTCTGGTTGTATTGGTAAAGTGATAAGCAATTTTGGGACAATATCTTACCATGATGAAATTATTGATTTCTCATTTTAGTGTGTTCATTATAGTATAAAAGTTTTGAGTGAAAGTAAGTCACAAATGTCCGATTAAATGGTCATAACATTAGTGTGCTGTAGCAATAATTAAAAAAGAAATAACACACGTATTACTACACAAGGATGTCTTGGCGCGTTGCCAAAACTTACGCCGCCATTTTGTTTTTTCAACACATTTTACAAAATGGCTACCAACAGCGCTTATCAACGTCTTTCGAGCGCGAAGAGGTCCTTTTGTAGAAGTTTTAAATTAAAAAAGTAGTTGTCCATTTGTTAAAATTGCTGTTGCTGTTAAAAACTAAAATAACACCGCTTGAGGCCTTGAGTGTATCATCCGAATAACATAATGTAAATATAGCTTCGTATTTATTTAATATGTCGTTACTAGTCTCTGTAAATAATTATAATTTCTCTGATAAGCATAATATTAAGATACGCTAAACGGAAGGTTTTCTCGTAATTATCTGAGCAAGGGTATTAGACGAATCTGTGGAATAGATTGTTGGAGTTGGGGTAAGGTTTTTTATTTCCTTTAGGTTTTTCTCAATAGCACCACGGATTCTGGGCCCCAATATATGAGACTACTTATTCATGACACTCTTGGCAGACCGTCTTCTGTAGGGGCAGATGTGATCCTCCTCACGATCGTTTGCCATTTCTCCCTGCTGGCCGAAAGCCTCTTACTCAAACATAATATTATGCTAAATGCGAATTTACGTGTACAACCTTCTTTGGGAAATACAGGAGTATTTCACGACCTACATAACATCACGCCTGTAATCCCCGAAGGGTTAGGCAGAGGTGTACCTAATAGTACACCCACATCTCGCCAGTTATGTTTAAGTCCCATGTAAAAGCGGTTGAGCCTATTGCCATCAATCGGGCACAAGACTCCGTGGCTGCTACTAAGAAGTTCCTGATGGAACAACTCAATAACACTTTGCCCAACCTGGGAATCGAACCTAGGACCTCATGCTCAGCAGTTGCGCTTGCGACTACTAGAGGCAGTCCACGACCTACAGTTGTCTAATAACCTTGGTCAGCAAGTAGTCTTGCACAAAATATAGTTTAAATGGTGCTACTGCGTTGTGATGGTTAATTATTAACAAGTGCCTTTTGTTAACGCTTGCACTTTAAGTTAAAAAACGAACGAAGTTATGCATATTGTAAATGTGTAATTATATTGGTTAACGTTACGATTTCGAAAGTTTTTCCAAAGGAAATGATCGCTTCCATTCTTAATTGTTAGTTGTGAAATATATTACGTTGTAGAAACGGAATACAAAAGAATCTGAATCCAATATCGCTACTTAAATTTGTAGCCATGTCTTAAAACAGATTATCCCCATAATTATGACATTGAGAATGCTTTGACGCGTTCAAAATTGTTAATAACCATTGAAAGAAGAATAAATCACCATTTAATTGGCATAAAAGCTTGAAGCATTGCTATTTACAAGTGCCTACAATATATCTAGTATACAATACTATAAGATATATAATAATTATATGTATATTCATCCTTAGAAGCTATATCTTTTGAGTGCCATACGTACATATTTTCTTTTAAATAACACTGTATATTTTATTAAGATTAATATTTACTGTTATTAACTAAAGATTTTATAAAACTTATTAATAATAATCATCGTGATCTGAAAAACTTAAATATAATTCAGAATTAATTATGTCGCTAGTATTACTAAGATATTGGGCCTACATAGCCTAAGCAGGTAATCTTGTAAAACGTAAGTCTGTATGACTTTCTACTAAATAACACCAAACAGAGTGTAATTTTCGTGTACAAACAAGTGTGTTTTAGAGGTCTAAGTGTACTAAAAATTAATACAAAATTCTCAATTACTAAAGCATTATCGTGTCTTGTCGACCGGCATGTCTTAGGGCATTCGAAGACGAATGAAGTCTACTAACAAGCGCTGGGCTCGGGAATTACAACAGAGAGGATCCCAGCACCAGCAGTGAGAAACATTATAGGCTGCTCTAATGCTCGTTTATACTTTCTTATGTTCAAACATTCAACTCTTTCTATACTGCCTAATAAAAATAAAACACTGGCCTTTTGGAATCCTCGTACATTTTATTATAGCTGATTTTATCATCGAAAGACCTTTTTCTAGCCTCTAAAAACGCACTGTTTAAAACTACGATACTAGCCAGATTTATCTACTGCCGTACAGTATGTAGCCATATTGTATATCAACGTAACAATACTCAGTAATACTTTTGTGAAGTACAAATACCATACCTTATACGTAGAAAATAGGTTCTATATTTACATGAAGGTGTGACCAAGCTGCCAGGGACAGTCATTTGATGGATCTTAAGTCACTGTTTTAAATTTCGAACCACATAGCAACTTATCCGTAGTTCCACCGAGTTGGCTAAGTTTATTCGAAAATGGAATTTCGTCGATTCTTTTATCGATTTTCGTCGATGTGCAGCAGTGTGGTCGCATCTTTACAAATTCAACATACGCTTGGGAAGAACCCCAATTACTATGAAATTGTTCTAAGTTTTATTTAGACATAAGTGTTATTATGTCTAGCGTTTATTTGAGCTAAATAGTAGAGGAAACTACTAAAATTATAGCTTTAATTTAATATCATTAATATTAGACGTAGAATTGTTTTGTTTGGATATTCGCAGATTATTTTTTTATACTTAATTAAGTATGCATAGAAAAGTTAATTGGAGTAAAAAAGTGATGCTTATTTCAATTTACAAATGTTGCTAAAATGCGTCCATTTTTGAGATAATTTGGAAATAACATCTTTAAAAAAAATATTTACTATCACATTAATACGTAATTCCTTTGGAAATGTATCCATAGAATATAATATTGTCGGCTTTTGAACAAAAAAAATATATAAATGTCATCACATCACGCTTTATATTTATTTTGAAATTATTACAACACTTATTTATAAATAAAATCAAAAGATCTGCGTTTTTGTACGACAGCTTAGTGACTTCTAAAATGGTCTACAATAGATTTTTTAAAATTTATATTCTGTTTATAATATACTTTTTATCACGTACTTTTGTTCATCAAAACTATTTGCTGTTAAAATGTTTTTTTTTTTCTACAAAACTGTTTTGTTCATCATAGTAGGTTTTCTCAGATATCAGTTTTGCACAATATTGTACTTTCTTTTGAATATTAAACTACGATAAGCTTGTAATTAATATTCATTATGTCACCTTGATCTAGTTACTAACTATATACCTACTGTTAGGTAAAATCTGCCCATATAATTTAATATGATTTCTTTGAGTAGCTAATTAATAAATGATTAATTATGGAACTGTTATTTTATTTACCGACACCCCGCACCCTCTTCTACCTTTGTGCCATTCGGAAAAAAAACCTACGTAGACTCTTCACTCGTCGAGTTGCCGACAAAATAGGGGTTTGGTGGAATCTCAGAGTCAGGAACAACCTCACTCAGTCACTCACAATACCCTATCAGAGAATCCTATTTTCGGCATCTTCAAATTTCTTCCAAGTATTCTATGAATATGTTATTAATTCCATAATAGGATATCTAAATTACGGAAAACAGAAGTTCTCCACCCACCTCCCTTTCGATAGTTTCATTCAACTGCTGGTAGATGGCGTTTCCTGGCTCGTTTGATACAAAAAAATAGAGCGCAGGACACCGCCATCGCGCCAGCTGGCGAGCGGGCGAGCGAGACTCTTTTCATACTTCGTTCGGCTCTTTCGATAGTTAGCGGTGTGAACCTCTCCCGCCTCGCTCGCTAGCTGGCGGTGTGGCCTGCGCTTAATACACAATGTAAACGCTTTATTTACCTGTTACAAACAATGCTTTATTAACGGTTGGGAAAAAATATAGGCACCTACGTGTTCTAATAATTTTAGAAGGATAGGAACGTTCGTTATGATTATGCGTGGAATCCGCAGATTGTTCCACAGAAAAGTACTACCGGCATAAAAAGTTTCTTATGTCTAAACCATGGCCTATCGGTGTGCTAAATCTATCCAAATCAGGTCAGCCGTTAACACACAAAAAGCTAACAACAGATTGACAGAGTTACCTTTGCATTTATAATAGTAGTACGGAAATGAACTACTACTTAAGTCGTTCATTTCACCAACATATTGACTTACACCCCGTTAACTTATTTAAATCGGAATATAATTAATTAAATGTAAAACAGGGAACTACGGAGACTGCTTCCAATTCTCCCTGGGGATGTATAAGACGTTCCAGAGACATTAATTCACCCAATGTTTGCGGCTAACGTCGGCTCTAATTTACATACAGTAAAACGTATGGGTTCCGCACCTCTAATGGCGTTTGTGTTGGTATAGGCGGCCATTTAATCTTGAGACGTCTGCTTGCCTCATAGTGTTGCTGTTAATTCGCGAAAAATATTAGGATGGGTAATAATAATTACGAACCATAGTTTTTATCCAGGGTTATCTTTACAAGGCGCCTAATCATCGGAAAAACAACACGGCGTGAAGAAGAGATGCGGATAACTGTTATTAGGACACGATATAATAATAATAACTCCTGCCCCGTAGCATGACCACCGTAGACAAGGATTTCTTTGACGGAAGAATGACAGATTGTGTCGACACAATAACAGATTTCTTTGCACAATCTGTCATCTGGACACGGCTCGTTTGTCAGGAGGTTCCTCTCTCTGGAGCCCTGACCCGTAGCTTGGACCCTGTTCCCGATACCGGTGCGCTACAATTTTTTAAATTTTCAAATGTTTTTAATATCTACATTTTTAATTAATATTTAAAAATGTAATGAATTTGCACAAAAATAAACAAAGGAAATAATAATTATCATTTTATTATCAGGCAACTAAGGTCCATCGATGAAAAACACAAAATAATCTTATACAATAATAAACTACACACACATGCCTAGAAAACAAAATGACAGTAACACTGAAAAAGGGATGGGCGACTACCTTAGGACTCATATACTTAGAAACTATAGGTTCTCAATTTCACCGCCGTCCAACTTATAATGGCCATACGTAATAATAGAAAAAAAATAATATATAAAAAATATATATAAACGTAATAATAGAAAAAAGGTTAAAGGTCACCAAAAGTAAACGGTCTGTTATCGTTTGCTCCCAAACAATATTGCTAAAACTTAGTTTAAAATACATTTTAGAAGTTAATTTTGCTTAATATCCGTATATAAAACTCCATTAGACTCAGTGTAATAATATCAAGTGTTAGTTCACCAAGTTATTAACATAAAACAACAATAAACAATTCAGTTCTCCAAATTCAAAAGTGTTTCGCGTGTGCTCAGGTAATCTGACTCGAACGCGTAAGCGACGCGTATCACACGGCGCTTAAGACCTTTCTTCCGTGAACGTTTTTTCTGCGGCCGCTACGTCG
Source organism: Noctua comes (assembly GCA_963082995.1). Lineage (NCBI taxonomy): Eukaryota > Metazoa > Arthropoda > Insecta > Lepidoptera > Noctuidae > Noctua > Noctua comes. The sequence goes on along the minus strand of OY720277.1, from coordinate 12,191,917 downwards.
CCCCTAAGTATTACATCGCTGCCCGCCAACTGCATGATTAAACGCCAACTGCTTTACGCACTGCTTGAAGCGCTTTATTTGCACTGTACTAATATTCAAATTTTGCTGTGTAACGTGTTGTGAGTACGATGTCAACAAATAACTGCGCTGGATGTTTGAGCGCTTTAGACGGCGAAGACAGCGTACAATGCTTTACTTGCTTCAAATATTATGACCTGATTTGTGCGAATATAACTAAAGATAGGCCAATGAGCAGTGCTAATTGGAAATGCCCGGAATGCCAGTTTAAACAACCGAAATTAGATAATACCAATACTCCAGTCCGAAATAGCCGGCTTGAAAGTCCATCCAATGCTTATCAAAGTTTCTCTTCGCCGGTTATTACCAGTGTACTAACAAATTTAAATTGTGCCGCCTGCCGAAGCATTATTGTCGACGGGGAAGAATACCTGAGCTGTACGTTAGATAAGTGCAAACTAAAATATCACATTCAATGTTCGGGCGAGATAACCGCAATAGAAGGCCATCCTATCTCCTGGGTCTGTCCGGAATGTGCCTGTTCTGCCAGAGGGAAAGGTGGCTGTTCCATAACTTTAACCCAAGTTAGCGATCCGAACGTAACGTTTAGAAAAAAGGCCCCCGAGATACAATGCGCACAAAATCAGGTGGAATTTCAGGAACTCGCATTCGAAATGAGTAAGTTACGACTTGAGATGGAGTCGTTGAAAGAACAACTAAGCAAAGCGGTATCTCTTGTTTCGAACTATGAATGTAAAATAACCGGCTATGCTTCCCAAATTGACCTCCTTAACACCCAGTTAAAGCAGAATACTGATAAGCTATGGCCTCGTTTAATTGTTACCGATCAGCAGCAACTACAACATGCAACCACCCAACAAAAATCTCAGCTCACACCTGTAGTCAGAGACACTCCTGCTTCGGTGCAAACTCAGCACCGTGCCAAAAAACATAAAAAGGCTAAAGCAAAGGGTGTGGTCTCTAAAGTACCTGTTCCTACCAGCCCCAACCAATCAGTCGTCATGCAGGTTGACCCAACCAACCACGAGGTACATACGTCTGAAACCTTACAACTGTTGCGTGAGAGGGAGCACACATCTCCTGCTGACACCAAAACTCCTCCTGTCACAGACCAGACTTCCGCTGATGATGATCACGCTTCTCCTGCCAATGACGTCACTTTTATCGACGCCCGCACCTTTCTTGCCGCCGACTGCGCCGGTGATCAAAGCTGGACCGAAGTAAAGAAAAAGAAACTCCGAAAACCAGCGTCATTATGTGGCATCGCTGGGCCCGAAATCACTAACTTAAGGGCAGTCGAACCACGTAAACATTTACACTTGTGGAATATGCAATCCAGCGCCGAAGAGATTCGTGACTATCTGTGTCAATTGTGTCCCACTGGAACATGCACAGTTGAAGAACTACGGGCTAGAGGAAGTTATAAGTCGTACAAAATCGGTATTCCCATTATTCATTATGAAAAATGCTACTCTGTTGATGTATGGCCAATGAACGCAAGACTGAATACCTGGATTAGTTTTGAGAACCCTAGGCATACTACGAACTATAAAGTGCCTGACAAGGCCCAACCGCATGATCATCAGCAGACATTTCGTGCCTAAGCAGCGACATAATAAAATCAAAAACATTGATATGTTGTATCAAAATGTCCGTGGTCTCAAAACCAAGCTTTCGACGTGGAGAACGAACTTGTTACAGCTCGAACATAACTTGATCGCTGTAACAGAGAGCTTTCTAGATGCCTCTATAGAAGATGGAGAACTTGTGACCGCCGATTGGAGTATTATGCGTCGAGACCGAGGTACACCGTGCGGTGGAGTGATGCTCGCTGCGCGCGCACCCATTGCGCTGCGCCGCCGCCTAGATCTTGAAACGGACCGCGGTGAGGACTTGTGGGCTGATTTCGCATGGTGCGGCCGGACTGTTCACGTATGTGTGGTATATATCAAACCTAGTGCAAGCGATGATGTGTATATGGAATGGTTCTGTAAAGTGGAAGAGTGTATTCATAAATTAAAAGGAATTGTTGTAATTTTAGGCGACTTAAATTTAAATAGTGTTTCGTTAAATATTAAGAATTATTACTGTTATTTTGTAAGTGTTTGCGGTCTGAATGAGATGAATGTTGTGAAGAATTCGCATGGAGGTATGTTAGATGTTGTTTTGGTCCAGGAGAGCATAAGTGTACCAGAAACATTCGTCACCGCCACCGAGGGGATAGTACCGCTGGATGCATATCACCCGGCGCTTCATATTGAGGTAAGTGTTGATGTAGGTCATTACTCAGACTCAATGGAGCCCAGCAATATAGACAGTGCTAAGGATTGGAACTTCCACAAATGCAATTTTGAACAGCTGTATTCATTACTCTCTAATAAGAGTGTTTGGGAGGAGGTTTTAGAATCTACAGATGTTACAACTGCTACTCAGAAGTTTTATAATATTATTTATCATTTCTTTGACACTTGCATACCTAAAAAACGTAGAGCTAAATTCGCGAATAAACGATACCCAGTATGGTTCACAAGCGATATAATCCACGACCTAAGGCTCAAGCTAAAGCTCCATAAAAAGTGGAAGCGAACTAAGTGCGATAGCGCCTATTTGTTATTTTCGGACCTCAGGTCAAGTTTAAAGGCCCGTATTGCAGATGCGTATTCCTCATACATGAGAAATATAGAAAACACACTTAAAACCAATCCTCGCCAATTCTGGTCACACATTTCTAGTCTGCGATCCAAAGGTGGGTTTGAACCGTACATTACATACAAGGGTGTAACTTTTTCGGGATCTAAGGCGGTAGGGGCATTTGCCGAATTTTTCTCTGATGTTTTTCTTCCTGATGTTCCGCGGCTCAATGCTGATCATGTTTGTGTCGCTGAGCATACCGGCAATAGCAATTACATAGATATACCCCCCTTGTGCCCTGTAGACATTGTAAAAGGCATAAATAAACTTAAACCTAACAGCTCTATCGGCCCCGATAATATTCCCCCCTTTATCGTTAAGGATTTAAGAAGTATTCTCAGTGAACCTCTTTGCCACATTTTTAATTTAGCCTTGCAGGCAGGTTCATATCCCTCTGAATGGAAAGTTTCCAGAGTCACACCCATTCCTAAATCCCAAAACAAGAAATCTGCCGAAGATTACCGCCCTATCGCAATTTTATCTTCCCCGGCGAAAGTGTTCGAGAACATCCTCCACAATGCTATCTCTAAGCAAATAAACAAGTACCTATGTAATGAGCAGCACGGTTTTAGAAGCAAGAGGTCAGTTGATACTAATCTCCTGACACTGGTTGATTATATCTCCTCCAGCTTGGACCGCGGGCGTCAGGTGGACGTACTTTACTTCGACTTCCGGAAGGCGTTTGATAGGGTTAACAATGACACGCTGCTGATGAAGCTTAGCAAACTCGGTTTCTCCCCGTCTCTTCTCCGTTTCTTCGCAGACTATCTACGTGATCGTCAGCAGTTTGTTAGGCTCGGCATGTACGAGTCTAGTATCTATCACACGCGTTCTGGCGTGAGTCAAGGCTCAATTTTGGGGCCTTTATTATTTTTAATTATGGTCAATGATCTCCCTCAAGTTCTTCGCCATGCAAGATGTCTACTGTATGCCGACGACCTGAAACTGTATCTTGAAGTAAGCTCTGAGTGTGACTGTTTGGCACTGCAGCAAGACATAGACGCGATATACAAGTGGAGCGTTGACAATAAGATGGAATTCAACTCCTCTAAGTGCTTCGCTATGAGCTTCGGTCGAGTGCGACACCCCGTGAATTTCGAATACAATTTAAATAACGACACTATCACAAAATCAACAGCCATGAAAGATCTGGGAGTCACATTCGACCGAAAGCTCACCTTCCACGACCACATGACTACGGTAGCCAAACAATCCTACCAAAGGTTAGGTTTTGTTCTGCGTAATTGCCGTGATTTTCGCTCCGCACACGCCATCAAAATGATATATAATGCGCTTGTGCGTAGCAAGTTAGAGTCGAGTTCTTGTGTGTGGAATCCACACGAAAAAACTTACGCGCTTCTTTTAGAAAAAGTACAGAAAGCGTTCCTTAGGTTTTTGTACAAGCGGATACATGGCTATTACCCTTACCTTTATCCGACCAAATTTTTACTGGGTTGCCTCGGATATAACTCATTAGAGGTAAGGCGAGCACATGATCAGCTCACAATGGCCTGTAAGACACTCCGTGAAACCATTGACGCGCCTGATCTGCTTGCTATGCTGGCTCGCTTCTTTGTGCCGGACAATTACTGCAGGGGTAAAAAGCACAGATTGTTCGCTGTGCCTCCGTGTCGCACCGTAGCGCGTGCTAAGTCTCCAGTTCCTCGAACTCTGGCTGCACTTAATGATCTCCTGGATTCTAATCCAACAAACGATCTGTTTGCGGATGAATGGACAAAGATTTTATTGGCATGTCAGAAGTACTGTGAGAGGGATTCATGACAGAGTAACTAACTCATTTTTATTTTATTTTTTTATATCTATCTGTTTTCTGTTTTACATTTTTGTGCATTTATGTTTATGTTTATGTTTAGTAGTTTAGTTACTGTAATTGGTTTTAAACCGTTTTAATTAAATAAATAAATAAATAAATAAATAAAATAAATAAATAATAACGAAACGCGTTGACTTGCTATCAATCTCAGAATTATGTTTGCTGACAAGCTGACAATGCTATTTTGTTGCTTGACTGCACGCTGTGTTAGTTAAGTTATTAAAGTAACTATCAAGTTAGTACCTACAACTCCATGAGAGAAATATGCACTAGGTTTGAAATACCAAACGTCATTGATAGAATAAACTTTAAAAAAAGTTCCGTGTGCAATTATGGACATGAAACATCAACATGAAAATTCTGGCTGGGGCCAGGCTGAGACATGCAACATAAACACGCATTTTTTTCGCATGGCAGAACCCCACCTGTTAGGTACGATCCTTAAATAGGTAAGAAGGTACTCCATTTGCCTCTTTTTCCACAAATGCAAGTAAGTACTACGCCCGTGACCTTTCTGAAGAAACCAGTATTGTCATACAATATTGTAAAACCAGTATTGTCAAACAATATTGTGAAACCAGTATTGTCATACAATATTGTAAAACCAGTATTGTCATACAGTATTGTAAAACCAGTATTGTCATACAATATTTTAAACCAGTATTGTCATACAATATTGTAAAACCTTGCCCCACACTAGGAGTTTCTCCTGTATCGTGGGTGCGTTTACAAACAATTAAACTCACATACACAAATAGCCACACCCGTAAAAACTACCTGTAGGCCATACAAATATTTGTTCCGTGCGGTAATCGAACCCGCGACACGCAGCGCAGCATCCAATCGCTCAGCCACTGCGCCAACCGTGCCATCCATGTACGGCGTGTCCTCTCGACTTTCCCCGTCATCATCTGCCTTGTAAAGTGAAGACAATGTTGGGAAGACCTCAGAATTTTGTATAAATAGACTTAAAGTTGATACAATACCGATCAGGCGACTTCGACTACATTTATGACTAGAAGTAATGACGTCAATTTTTTCAACATTCCATTTTATTTTTAGAAGTTTCCATCTTGCAGGGTGGATGTCTACTCAATTACCGAATCGTACTAATTATATTAGATATGCTTGAGACCGATTTGAATTTCAATTTTGCACCCCACACCTTGTCGGAAGAAGTTCATTGTTAATTTTATTAGAGTCGCCCCAAGGCTTTTTAATGTCAATCTTACGCCGATCTTGTTACTTTGTCTAGGTACCTACCGGATGTGTTTTCGAAAATAGTTAATTTGCATAATAAAAATAAACAAGGTGAGCTTGATTCAAACGATCTTACTCGTCTGTGAAACGTCTCGGTTATAAAAGATTTAAAAAATCGTTATAATTATTGTATTTTTTAACTATCTTGCGGTGGTAATGGTGACGCTAATCACAGCTAACTAAGAAACCGGAAATTATCTAACTGAACTGGATTTTAAATTAAAAAACGCTTGTTAATTGAATGCCCACTTAATTTGGTTGGAAACAAACTGCGAACGCTCCGCCAACTATGATAATTACGAGTATTTTGAGGGATCAATATTTTTCTTCGGTAATTTAAAAAAAATCGGTTGTTTGTAAAGTCGGATTACTGACGATAGTTGAACGTGACAACGTCATAAGAAAATACTGAGTGAATGGTTGCCTTTTTCAAAAGAAAATTTTAATTTTATTTGTTTGATAGAGATATTTTGTATGGATATAGAGAAGGAGGTAAATGGAAATCACAATTGAATTTGATCAAGTTTTTTTGTACGCATAAATACAATTATGTCATTTTTTTTTTTACAATATACCTAGTTTTTACAAGTATGAATGTGCGTTGAGCAATTGTTTTATGGAACGCCTCAGAGCGAGGTAACGCCCGTATTTTCGTGCGTGCAGCCGGCTCCATCGAATTATAAGACGTTGTCACGTCAAAAAAAAATCTACCGTTACAAAAGTGAACCACCTGCACGGTCAAAATGTATGAAACAGCAGATTATTTTTTTAAAATTCCTATGTGGGGAATATTCTGGGGGTCCAGAATGATGTACTGAATACGTGGTAACCGTTTGTGCGTCAGTCTCCCTTCCACCCTGTATAAAGGGTGTAAAAGACCCTTAACGAAGCCGAAAGACACTTGTTGTCCCCGTCATTGCAATTTTTTTTTGTTCTAGACCATACATGGGAACCTTCTAGTTACGGAGATATTGGAGGTCAAAGTTCCAATTTTTTCAAATTTTTTTTTCAAATTAGTAAAAAAGTTTTTTTACCGTAAAATGTGATTTTTCACCCCAAAAAAAAGTCGTATCCCAGAAATAATTTTTGCGTAGGGTTATTTAGTTTGATGTACATAATGCTTGGTTGACGGCTTCGTGGAGGGTCTGTTTACACCCTGTATTATTTCACACGGAGCTGGACGGCCATATGTCTAAGCATCGGCTATGGCTATTCTGGCTGGCGAATTTCGCTCGGACCTGCTTGGGCAGTTGCACTGATGTCAACGGTGACCCAAGCCGTAACGTATGATCAACCTACCAATAGAAAGGCCACTATTTACCTACATGCCTGCGTTTCCAACTATTACCTATAGCATAACGGAAATACCAAAATATAATATAATAGGAACCAAGCATATCGTATGTCCTTACGTACGTTAATTTACGTTACTGCCGCTATAGCTAAACATAGTTAGTTAATTACAACAGAGCCACAATGTTGTTTGTTTACGTAACGCTACTTTCTGACAAAGCAGGTCTTTGCCATAGTGTAATGATAAATCAGTAGACCAACTAGGGCATTTTTGGGGTTCGTATCCAAAGTATGCTAAGACTAGGGTACTAACACTCGTGCACTAACACAGGGTGTAAACAGACCCTTCACATACCCGTCAACCAAGCATTCAAAAATTATTGCTGGGAATCGACTTTTTTTTGGGGTTATAAATCACGTTTTAAGGTAGGACTCGGTGGAAAGCACTTAAAGCATTGTGCTGATGGATGGATTGAATAGTACGGGGGTCGTGGAGGTGTGTACAGTAAAAATCTTAAATTAAAAACATGTATTTAAAAAAAAACTTGTGAATAAGTTGGAACTTTGACCCCCAATATCTCCGTAACTGGAAGGTTCCCAGGTATGGTCTAGTACAAAAAAATGATCGCAAAGACGGGGAGAACAAGTGCCCTTCGTTTATGTTAAGGGTCTATTTATACCCTTTATAGTCAAGTTAAAGAACTATGGAAACATTTTTATGCTAGACAAGAATTTAAACGAAGTTCGAACCGTCAAAGAAAGTAAAGCTAAGAACTCTAACTTTTAACAGTTCTAACTTCAAGCAGTTACTAAACTGTGAAATAAAAATCGTATCTAAAATAATTACTTTACTCAAGTAATCTCTTTGATTTGTTTATAGACCCGGGTGTAAGACTGCTGTCTGTCCGTCAGTCTGTATTTCTTGAAACCTAATAAGCAGATACCTGAAATTTCCACAGAATATGTACCTATTACTAGGACGTCGATAAAAACAAATTATAAAAATAAAATATAGTAAAAAATAAAGAAACCTGTTTTTTTTTCGATATTTAAACAGAAAATGTAAGTTAAATATTGTACCTTTATTATATCATTATTTATTGTATCCTTTGTGTACGAGCCTGACTCGCACTTGGTCGGTTTTTGAAAATCAAACGCGGGTCAAAGTGTTGTCAACTAATCTTTCTGTATATTGCACTACACACAAACACATTAGCCGTAACCACTTGTCTTGACGATGTAGCTCCAACTTACTCACTGTTTACCATTTGTTCGTAGTTGAAATACTGTTTGTTAATACCATTGTGTACTGTAACTGTACTAGCAGAGTTATCGATAGTGCGTGCTTATCGCATGCTACAACACTATTACACATCCAGACAACGGCCACTTGTTTTAAACAATGCTAGGTGCAGCCTTGATTTCAATGATTCATTTACATAATAAACTATGTACATACCTACCGAACGGGATCATGGTAGTCATGAATATGAACAACTTTCACTATTAGTAGCAATTTTGATGTAAGTAACAGAGGCGTCTAAAACACCCACGTGTTTTAGACACCTCTGTTACTCACCTCTACAAACACACACACACACAGCAGCTCTTTTACTAAGTAGGTGCATATACATACCATAACATCACGCCTGTATTAAGGGTTAGGCAGAGGTGTACCTAATACATAGTTCACCCACATTTCTTCAGTTATGTTTTAAGTTCCATGTAATAGGGGGGCGAGCCTATTGCCATCAACCGGACACAAATCCAGACTCCATAGCTAGTGTAGCTACTACTGAGAAATTCCTGATAGTAAAACCTTATAACATTTTGCCCGACCCGGGAATCGACCCAGGACCTCATGCTCAGCAGCCGCGACCACTAGAACAACGACGCAAAAAAAAAAACAATATGACAATACCTACAGGTAAATAAAATCAAGTGAATCCCAAAGTTTTCGTTGTATGCAAAGCATCGATAGCACCTTTTTATAAATTCATTTAAGCCCGTGTTTGGCGACACGTGCTCCGCTGCACTGAACACTTTACATTATACCCCAGAGAGGCGACAATCGAAATCCATAGATCGCAACGACAGACGTTCTACCACGTGTCGAAAGGTCTTAGATAATATAATATAAAAGCTTTCAAGAGAATAGCGCTCCACGGCGTGTCTGAAGTATCAATTCAGCTTGTAAGATGACTACCTCTAGGATGTTCCAGACCTCTGATGGCTGTATTGGAAAATTGCTACGGCGAGCTCGCTACCAAGCGAAATCTCCAAGGAGTTGATTTTTATTAAAACTTTGTAAAAGGGATACTTGATCATGCACGTAGCTATTCCATTACATGTTATGTTATCACTATTATTAACATCAGTGTTTGTGAGAGAACTCGAGAATTTTCAACACTTGTAGGTTGTGTAGAGGATGAGGGTGGGTATCGTTAAACACAAAAGATGTTTTCCGAGCCGGTGGCTCGCAGTGAGAATCGTAAGAATGCGTACCGTACCTTGTGATATTTTATCACAGATAGAAGGGAACTTAGGGATTCCACTGCTTGTTTGAACAAACGACTAACAAATACGTAGCGGAAATGCAAACTCGATTTTATTCACGTATATAAACAATTCAAAGGGATACCAAGTTTTTGAGGTAAAGACGCAATAGTTACATTCACTAAATAAATCGGCGATTCGCTGAATTCATTCCTGCTTTGAAATGCTCAAAGGGTTGGTTTGTAGGAAGGAAATTGTTCAATTTTAAACGTAATCCGTTCAGTCGAATGCCTCGTTGCAATTTTTGTTATTTAAGTGGTTTATAATCAATATTTTTATTTGAATGTAACGTGCATACAGTGGGGAAGCCAGCGGGTATTTGCATATTGGCAAGGCAAGCTGTCTTAATTTTGTCGTAATATGTGGCGGGGTCGAGATTGTGTGCCGATGTCGACTGCTCCCTACAATCTACACAATATAGGGTGTGTCTCCCACATGTTGCTGTAACAATGCAATTTATTGTTTCAATCTGTGTACACGTTGAAATTAGAATGACATGAATATTGGATGCCTACAAATGTAATAATTTGAATGGAAATTCATGTTGCCTTTATGAATTCCCGGGTAGCTGTGGATGTAATTAAAACACACCCGCTAGACTAGGAACATATGCAGCTAGATGTACAGACAGCCGTTGTCATAGATGTACCTATGTAGGCATCCTACCTATTGTGCTATGCCCAATCGAGGTAGGCAATGGTCTCTGAGTGGATGACGGTTCGGCCACTGCCTGTGTCTTTATGAATGATTGAATGGAAGTGACAATAGCCGCTACAGACAGATCCCAGTATCAAGCTGGCACAATAGACGGCTGGAGTGCAATGTCCGATTTTGCCGATTGTACGTAACGTCGGTATTAATGGAGTTAGCTTTCTCTCTTTGCTTTCCTATAAAACACTGAAAACGTTTTATGATGAAAATTCTCTCTATTTAAAGGCGAGATTGTTCGCATAAGTGTCCTCGAGAGGCCAAAACACCGGAGACTCCGATGCAATAAAAATACCAACGGAGGGTCAATCAGGTTAAGTGTTTTGTCCGGCGACTCGCGTCTGCCGAAATAATATATTTTATACGAGGTTTGTATTTGAGTGGATGAAGAAATAGTTGGAATATGTTGGTGTTGGGGTGCGCGCGCTGGGCGATGCGCGCTGGCATGCCAGTATGCCACTCGCGCGCAAACCTTCGCTGTATACATTCCAATCTCGGGCAAAAATAAAAGGCATTTGCTCAAAAATCTGTTTCGATTACGTGAACTTATTTTATGAACCCTAGTAGATGTTTGACGTGGATAAAAGAAAATAGGAAGTCGTGATCTATAATCACATAGCGTATATTGAGTTCCTCTCGTGAATACAAGTTCGTTAAAAAGCGAGCGAGACGCCCGTAAATGTATTCAGCACCTGCAATACACTTACATTTCAGAGTTTCCGCTTTTCTCACTTCGTTTTCTTTAACTTTTAGGTTTAGTATGAGTATATTTTCCTGTATTATGTAGATATCTATGTACAGTGTACCAGTAGCGAAGGGTCAATTTTTGTATGAGGTAAGCCGGAGTACAGATCTTTACTGTATAGAATACTATTGGCTATAGAATACTGACTGTGCCATTTTTCAAAGGGAAGCCGGTAGGAATCGGGTTGTATGGAACCTTCGCCACTGCAGTGTACAGATCTTACGTCAATATGCCGTGTTACAGTAATTCGATACAACTGTTAAAAAATAACAGTAGTGTTTGCATATACGGACAATTTAGGTTCGTAGTCAATTTGCTCAGCAACTAATTAAACAGTTGAAAGTAGAAGATCAATTTCTTCCAAATATTTTTGTAACTTAACAGTCTTAAGATTATCTTTGCTGTCTGCGAGTCTAAGAACTTAACATAATATTTTCGTACTTACTCAAACTCAGTTAGACTAAGTCGTAGCAACAGGTAGGAGAGAGGGTTCCCTAGTCTTAAGTATGTAGTTCGTCAAGAAGCGAATTTTAAGGAGGGCTGGCATTACATATTTCATGTCGTCAGGCATATGGTAAATGTCTGAAGTAAATTCAATAACAGATTTTTCTTGAAACAATGGAACTTTTTTTTTTTTTTTTTTTATCGTGGTAAAGTCATCAAATGAGTCCTCCCACCCAGGGCAGAGTGGGAGGAACTGTCAGACTTGTACTGACTAAAATCCACGGTGTCCTTCAATAGCCCTTTATGATCCAGGGTCACGGTAATTCTATAAGTCCCGCGACCCCGGCAGGCTTTGGCCCTCTAGAGGGGGGCCCCGTCATAATGCTGACACTCTTTGAGGCGCGCGTGGGACACAACGCGCCGTCGACCCGGGCATGGTCCATGGTCGGACAGCGAGTCGCCCATTACTCGCCGCCCGCAAGCCCGCGCCTACGGTGGCCGGAGATCGTCTGCCGACGTCCGGCGCCGTGGGCGTCTACCACTGCGGCTGGGGTGGAGGGAGGACGCTGTCCTCTCCCTCACGCGGCCCGCCTCCTCCTTCGCGAGCATGACTGCTTCGCAGAAGGAGGCGACCGCTTCCCACTCCGTCTCGCCCCGCAGCATGGCCTCGACCAATGCCGGGCGCGAGAGGTCTCCGCCTATCGCCGCCGTGAGGACACGGCGGTGCTGTGCCCAAGCGGGGCAGTCCTGCACCGTATGCTCCACCGTGTCCTCCGGGCGGTCCTCGTAGTGGTGACACCCAGGCGTTTCCTCCTTCCCCATCAGACACAGGTACCTCCCGAAGCTTCCGTGTCCGGTGAGGACCTGTGTCATGCGGTAGGTCAGGACGCCGTGACGCCTATCCAGCCACTCCTCAAAGAGGGGTCTTACCGCAGCGATTGCGGCGTGCCCGAAACAATGGAACTTTATTGGAGATTGTTGAAATGAAACAGGCCACACAGTTTTTAACCGACTTCTAAAAAGGAGGAGGTTCTCAATTTGGGTGTATTTTTTATGTTTGGTACCTCACAAGTCGCTCCATGTAAAATACTGGTATTCAGCTGCATCTGGTTAGACTGGAAGCCGACCCCAACATAGTCGGGAAAAGGCTAGGCAGATGATGATGACCTCATAACTAGTCATAACTCCGTAATTACTGGTCCGATTTACGTGATTCTTTATTCATTTGCTATAGGAAGCACGCACGGTGGTCGTATATAAATTTGATTCACATTGCTTGTTAATAAAGCAATAGTTGCTTAATTTATTTTATTAGCTAGATACTATTTTGGTGACCCAAAAAATGAAACCTTTTCTGTTTTGTTTATTATTATTTATATTAGCACTAGCTGTTGCCCGCGACCTTCGACCGTGTGAAATGATTACAAAAATATTACTAACTACTAATATAATCGGATTTTGTTTACAATTATAAGGGTTCTAATTTTTTTGCAACAGCGGAACCTTAATTCGTTTTCTAAAGTAGCCTGCCTATAACATCAGCTGTCAGTAAAAGTCCCGTTCAAATCGGTCCAGCCGTTTCGGAGATAAGCCGGAACAAACAGACAGAAAGAAAGGCACGCAAAAAATTAAAAAAATGTTTTTTGTTATAAGTACCAATATACTTTCATATGCATTCTGTTAAAAACTGTTATTTTGAAATTACAAACAGACACTTCGATTTTATTTATTTGTATAAAAATATTAGCATAAAGAATCCAGACAAGTTCTGCCTGTGTGTGTGTGTTCTATCTATACTAATATAAAGAGGTAAAATTTGTTTGTATGTAGGGGGTAATCTCCGAAAGTAATGAACCAATTTTAAAAATTGTTTCACTGGTAGAACGCTACATTATTCGTGAGTGCTATAGGCTATAAATTATAAAGATATCATGCATATTAGCCGAGCTATCACAGTTTTCGCGGACGAAGTCGCGGGCGAAGTGCTAGTCTGAAATAAAAACACAAACAAATATCGAAAACAGTTTGAGAAAGCATCCAATATTTTAAATTTTAATGCAAGAATATTGTCAATGCAAGTTAAAAAGCGAGATGCCTTCGCCATTTTAATTAGCACAATACCGTCTGCAATGGTCCTGCAGTTCCATAATTTATGGAATACCAATTTTTCTCTTAGCAGAGCACGTCTTTGTAATAATGAGAAATTAAATTGGAGTGTCGTCTTCGGCGTAAATTTTAATGGGCATGACTACAGCGAAACACATTGTCAACAACTTAGGTATTATATTGGGTACAATGATAAGACAGAAGGTACACTCGATGTCAAAATAGTTTAATTGTTATTATATCTTGGCAGACATAAAGGTACAACAGGGAAAGGTGCTGTCCCATCATCAGCCTAGCCTTTTCCCAACTATGTTAGGGTCGGCTTCCAGTCTAACCGGATGCAGCTGAATACCAGTATTTTACATGGAGCGACTGCTTATCTGACCTCCACAACCCAGTTAGTACTAGGTAATACTTACCCCTAGGTAAGATTGGTTGTCAGACTTTTTGGGCCACTGACTACCTGTAACGACTGTCAGGGATCTACAAATGACAGCCGGGAGCAACAGCTTAACGTGCTTTCCGAGGCACGGAGGAAACTCGGTATGTAATGGGTGGTCACCCATCCACAGACCAACCTAGGCAAGCACGGCTTAACCTATGGATCGATCCGAGCGGTTGTTATTATTTAGCCACAAGCTGGTACTGGCCCATATAGATCTTAAATTCCTACTCGACCAAGGTGAAAGTGCCATGGTATTCCGCGTAAATCAAATTTTCTTAGATATTTTGCAATTTCCAGGACAGTGTCAGGTTGTATGTTGATTAAATTATGATTCGCGGGCTTAACAAATATGCCTTAACAGAGTTACAATTATTAAAATCATCAGTACAATCCTCTAAGTTAATTTAATTCCATTGAATAACTTTTTCATGAAATATTCCTAAACATAAGTACTTAGAGCAGCAGAAGTCGCGAGTCGCGAGTTAATAGGCTTCTTTTGGGTTAGCTCGTTCCATCATCGACCTCATCTCTGTCCTAGATGAGGTCGATGATGGAACGAACTGGACTAGATTGAGGTCAAGAGTAAGCCCACTTAGTATATAAAAAAGATGTGTAGACCTAAGTCACACCTGACCTTAGACCGCGAGAAACATTGTTATTATCATTTAATTCTAGACTGAGGTCCTTTATAGAAGTTCCGTCACGATGATATTGTCTCCACACAGACCTGGTCTCAGCGAGAGTAGGAAGTTATCCCAGCTGTGGTGCTATAGCCTGGTTATGCTAAGATATTATGCTTCTTCCACTGAAAATTTGATGAAACTGAGCCTTCTTCTCCATATTTCTTCGTTCAAGGTTCGCAAGCAGCGAAGGTTCAAGTTGCGTCTCGACCTCTTCAACTACTTGATTGAGTTGGAAGACATATTTAATCGATTTTCAACGCGGTATAGTGCAGGTAATTAAAACTTGATGGAGTATACAGTGTTGCGAAGAATATTTTGATGTAGATTGGTCTGTAACGCATTGTCCATAATGAAAGGCTTTGGAGTATCAAAACTTGAGTTTTCTTATTCCTCTGACAATAACACGTTTGTGCCAACAGCCATAAAGAGTCTGTTTCTGATTTTAGTATTTGAATAGAAAACTTGTCAAAATCTATTTAAGACTAGCTTTTGCCCGCGCATTAATTTAGAATCTGACAATCAATTCGGTTTGTACTCTGCTTGTAATTTTATAATTCAATCATGATTCGAAAGACACGTGGCGCCATCTATTATCATAAGCATGTTATGGTTGTTTTCCTCGGGAACAGTACTTTTTTGGGGATAAAAGTTACCCTATGTCCGTTTCTGTACACCTGACAATGAATATGCAAAATTTTAGGATAATCAGTTCAGTGGTTTAGGCGTGAAAGGGTAACAAACGAACTTACTATCGCATTTATAACATTAAGTAAGGACTAGTAAGAATGAATCGAGATCCTTCAATAGAATGCAGCATTCTAAATTCGAAGACATAATATAAGTAACATTCAGTTCAGATTTTTAATGGCTTTGCCAGAAGCTGCCAATCAGCTCTCCGTCCAGCTGCTAAAATAACGGAACCTTTTATAAATTAGCCGATAGACAGATGCTTTTTCTTCGCATCTATAATAGCTACTATTCAACTTGAAAAAACCATTACTTCGCCGAAAAAAAAGTGATGTTGACAATGGTATTCATTCTGAAACGTTACATTCTAAATAAGTAAGTCTGCTAGTTCACTCTCGTATAATAATTACCCAAAACATTAGGTACATAATATATTATTATTCGTCTAATTAGCATAAACACTAGGTATCTTATCCTAAGACTTAGGTAGCAAATTGTCTGTAGTTCCTACATGCGCGTCTAACTACCTAAGACTCTTAGAGCATCGCGACGCTGTCTCGTGTCTCCTTGAAAGGATCAAAATGTTTTATTTATAAAACCTGGATACACCCTCGGGGAACTACAAGATACTCGTAGACTTTGTCGCGAATTCTGAGAAAATTACCTTTGTAATGTACGACAAAATGTTAATACGTTTTCTGAGACAAAAGTAATTAAAATAAGGTTTATTGTTCAGTTGTAGGTGTCTCGTAGACCAAAAATAACTGGGAAAAGTAGTTGAATATCTTTCTTTT
This sequence comes from Noctua comes, assembly GCA_963082995.1. Classification (NCBI taxonomy): domain Eukaryota; kingdom Metazoa; phylum Arthropoda; class Insecta; order Lepidoptera; family Noctuidae; genus Noctua; species Noctua comes. The sequence goes on along the minus strand of OY720277.1, from coordinate 12,175,632 downwards.
TGAAGAACTGACGGAACAAAGGTAGGATTGCCCACGGGAAACAGATCTCCTATTTCAAATGTTCTCCGGATACATCAATACACGTTTACCTGAGACGTCCATTAAAGTTTTGCGACTGAAAGCGTTTGATGTCAGTAATATTTTACAAAACAAAACAATCACTGAAGCAGAGAGCTGTTCGAGGCGTTCAAGCTTCACACTTACATTATACACAAGTTAGTAATGTTACTATTTTTATCGACCATATTATTGTATTCGCATTGTTTCATGTTTTATCGCCGCGGAAGGCGCGAGTGTGCCGCTGGCATTACACGAAGTTATTATATAGAGGGGGGAATAAGGGGGGGAGGGCACTAATTGGAAATACATGAGAATTTGCATTTTACTTTGTCAGTCGAACTCCCGACGGAGCAACGACGTCTCGCTCAAAATCCCTTTGTCGAATTTGAGTGCACCTTGCATATAGCTCTTTGCAGAATTTATTAATACTACAGCTTAAATTTTCATAAGAGAGACATTATATCTTGTATGCAGACAGTCTTTTGTTTTGGGCGTTGATTGATTCAGAGGATTTTCTTTTATTTTATTTTATTTATTTATTTAATTAAAACGGTTTAAAACCAATTACAGTAACTAAACTACTAAACATAAACATAAACATAAATGGACAAAAATGGAAAACAGAAAACAGATAAATATAAAAAAATAAAATAAAAATGAGTTAGTTACTCTATCATGAATCCCTCTCACAGTACTTCTGACATGCCAATATAGGATAAGATTCACTAGTGATTATACACTCAGTACCCTTAGGAACTCGGAGGAGCTCGTCGCTAATAATAACAGCTGCTCGGGTCGATCTTTAGGTTAAGCCGCGCTTGTCTAGGATGGACGGGTGACCACCTACCGATTTTCGCCCGTGCCTCGGAAAGCACGCCAAACCGTTGGTCGCGGCTGTCATTTGTAGATCTTTGACAGTCGTTACTTGTAGTCAGTGGCCCGAAAGTCTGAAAACCAGTCTCACCAATGGGTATCGTATTACCCAGTACGGGTGTTGAGGTCAGATAAGCAGTCGCTCCATGTACAATGCTGATGAAGAGAGAGTAAAGACGACTATTCTATTTCGTGTACTAACTAATTTTACTTTCGATTTGCTCAGAGATAAGTTCAACCCTTTTGTATTGCGTGGGTGTTATAAGAATTGCCTCAGGCTGATCGTTCCAATAATATCACTGCCGTGACTGACTCGGTGGTGTAATGGTCGCAAGCGCAACTGCTGAGCATGAGGTCCTGGGTTCGATTCCCGCTTTGGTCAAAGTGTAATTAGGGTTTCCCATCACGAAATTCATTATTAAGTCACAGCCACGGAGTCTGGATTTGTGCCCGGTTGATGGCAATAGGTTCGCCCCTAATACATAAGACTTAAACATAATTGGCGAAATGTGTGTGTACTTGTTAGGTTCATCTCTGCCTAACCCATCGGCGATTACAAGGCGTGATGTTATGTTATGTAATATCAAAGAATAGTCTAGGTAGTAGACTTAATTAAACCCATTCCGAAAAACCAGTTTTAGATAGTATTTATATGGATTCTATAAAAAACTGATTTTTGGTAAAAACTGTAACTGTTCCTAATTTTACGAGTAAATATCAGTCTGAAACAGGGACCGATTAATCGGGTTAAAAGTTTAACCACCGCACACCTATAACCCAACGTTTTAAATTATACGTGTTAATTAACCATTATACGTGTTAACCCTTTAAATATATGGGTTAACCATTTAATTACAACCAGAATGAAAGAAACAAAGCACCGAGCGCGGGCTAACTCCGTCACTTTCTTGCTTATTTTTTTATGTAGTACAAAAATGAACTCTGTACGTGAATCGATTATTATAGACTGAATAGCCCTATGATACGGGTTAACCTTTACTCTAGGATTTTTTATTTAACCCTAAAAAATAACCCGATCAAAAACCCTATACGGGTAACCCTTTCAGTCTCTGGTCTGAAATGCCGACCACCCGTGTAGGCGAATTTCACTGAAACATATTAAGTACCAATGTAAGTATACATACGAGTATACTGAACATTGATAAGAAAAATATTTAAAAGTGACCATTCAGCAGCCAATTGGCAGATTGTTTTCGTCAAATTTTTGACAAAACAGCCAATATCTGTAGCCATTCCATCTAAAAACATTAACACCAAAAATACCCAATAACACTAACATTGAAATTCTCCATTTATGTATCGTTTCAATAATAAGTTTTGTTCGTCTGTTTATATCCCCGAGGGAGTCTGGCAATCAGTGCGAACACTCGCAGCTCGTTTTAAACCCATTACGGATAAATTAAAGCCGGATCACAAGCGCGTATGCAAATCTAACAGCCATGCCACCTGGTAACTGAGTTTTAGACTGGCAACACTGAGAAAAGTTAGTTAAATTAAAACGTTTGAGAATTTTTCTTGGAAATAATATTATTGAGAGCGACAAATAGATTAATTGAATATTTTCATTGTTACGTTGCTGAATTGATATTTAGTCGTTGATTGTGTGCTTTTAGATAAAGTGTGACCATAAATGTTTCCGAGAACCACCGCTATTGATTACTATTATCATATTAAAACCTCCTGTCAGCGCCGTATCCTGTATTTTTAGTATTTACTAGCTTTGGCCCGCAGCCTCGCTCGCGTTTTGGTTGGATATTATCCCGTAGGAACGGTTTAAAAATAGCCTATGACACTAGGGGATAATGTAACCTCCCAAGGAAGAAACATCCGCAATTTTCGGCATCGAAGCGGTAGGTCCAAAGGCCCTACATCCAAGCTTTACCTCCTTGTAATATTAGTATAGAATAAGACACTTGCTCTCCAAATATCAACTCTGTGGTGCCAACAGTCTCGGAGTAACATGGCTGTGACATACGGACGGACAGGACGAACCTATAAGGGTTCCGAAAAAAGAAAGACATTGAACTGTTTTGTGAAAAAAGATTGTCTCTACATAACTGAAATGATAATTTTCTACTTTTAGAAAAAATAACTTGGCTTAGAAAAACTTAGTGTAAGTTACCTACACATTTTTCTACTTACAAAAAGGCATCTTGAATAAACAAAAAAGTTGGCATAAATAACAATTAGGAAAAAGTGCACACAAAGCTCAATATAAATATTTCTAAATAGACGTTCGTGTGAAATATTGTTGCCATTCATTCAATATTTTGACAGCATTTCCCTTGGAAATCAACTTTTCAATATGTTGTACGTGTATGTGCCTCTCAAGTGAATGTCTGGCGGTCATTTATCTTAGGGGCACACATGCATTTAGGGTACACACGGCAACACATAAAGCTATACATTTCCAGTATAACATGGCCTCGGTTTGTATAGATTTCCCGTACAATGAGAGATCCCCATAAACTGGTTTTGTACAGCTTGATTGCTCGTCGAGCGTACTTTAATAAAGGCCGATTTGATAAATTTTTTTTCCTAATTTTGTTTTGACTGTGTGAACCCAGATGTTAAGGCCATCTTTCATCGTAAACGAGCCGCGAACTATGCGTTATAAAAGGAACTATACATAAGTATATTTTACGCCTCCTGGGTGTAGTGGTCGCAAGAAAGCGTGACTGCTGAGCATGAGGTCCTGGATTCGATTCCCGAGTCGGGTAAAGTGTTATTGATGTTTTCCATCAGGTAAACGCAGAAGTCTCAGGTTGATGGCAATGGGCTCGCTATTGCATGGAACTTAAAAAGATAACTGGCAAAATATGGGAAGATTACAGGAGTGATGTTATTTTTATATTTTACGGTAATTTAACAAGTTTAACATACCATCGTATAATTATACGTATGTCTGATGTGAAACTAATGAAAGTTAGAGTCCTGAAAATAATTATTTTAGAACAATATTTCTGGATAATTCTACGGCCCTGAAATGGACGAATAAAAGTCTCGTAAGTGTAACTAATTAACTTATTTAATAGTGACACTATTTTTTTAACCACCCGAACAAAGTGTCTGGCAATCACAACGCCCACGTATATTTTCCATAGAAAAACATCAGTCAAAACTAGGAACATCAAGTGCAATGTGTGAGGATCAACTTAATCGTAACATATTAAAAATCTCGCATCAAAACGATTACGTAAGTGGACGACAGCACTAAATAAAGCCGTATTTTGTCCCTTTCACACCAACGAAAAAAGACAAGGACATAACTAGTTTAACCCGCGCAAAATTTCATTTCGCACAAGGGCTTGAGATTAATGGTGACCGTCATTTCACCCTTGGTTTAAAAAATGGCGTCGTAGGGCCGTATCGTATCATTGTGTCGTTAGTTTGTCCGCCATCACTCATGTGTATGCTAAATCGGTTTTGAATCGAGCTGGATATAGACGTGCCGCTAAATTTCGATAACGGATGACGTGTTCGTTTAAAATATGTTTAGACGGGTCTTTGTTTTGTTTACTTTTTGTTCGGGAGTCAAAAAGGTGGGTTTATGGTTCCGTCAACTGACTGGACTGACTGGTCTAGTGGTTGCAAGCGTGACTGCTGAACATAAAGTCCTAGGTTCGATTCCCGGGTCGGGCAAAGTGTTATTGGGTTTTTCATCAGGAATTTCTCTGTAGCAGTCACGGAGTTTGGATCTGTTAATAGGCCCCCCTATTACATGGGGCTTAAAGTAATTGGCGAAATGTGGGTGTACTATCAGGTACACTACTTAACCCTTCGGGGACTACAGGCGTAATGTTGTTTATGTGGTTCCGTCAAACTGGAGAAATTGCGGACGTACACACCGGACACTAAAAGACCGTCCGTAATCCGGTGTAAGCAGTTTAACAGTTAGACCGAACCTGACTGAAGCAAAACCAGTTTTGAAATTAAGCCTACACAATTTACCACCATGTAATACTGAAAAAGTGTCCTAAAACGTAGCTGCTGAAACTTAGCCAAATTAAAAGCCTATATCATCTCTGCTTACAATTTCCCGGCAACTATCAGTCGTGGTTGCCAAGCACTTAATAAGTGAGCGGGGTAATCTATCACGTCACCGCGGTTTCTCGCTAGCCCAGGCTCCCGGGACCGCCCTTTATTCATAATGCATGACTCTTCACACGATACTAAGCCACAGTAGTGTTAGGGATATTTGAGTGAAAATAAACTGCAAAAGGCCCAATTAATTACTCGAAAATGTGAAGTATTTGTTTATAATGTTGAAGTTTTAGCACACAAGTAAATGTCTTGATTTGACTGTAAATACCTAATTTTTGAGAGGCGATTTTAACGAATTTCTTGCTTAAGCTCTTTTTAGAAAACTACTCAGCCAGGTTGAGAATATATGCACATTTAAATCATTAGTTGCATAACGAAATTCAATAAATAAAAATTAATTTCTAGAATGATTTTTAGACAACACTACCAGTTGGCAAAAATGAATTAAAATTGTTCAAAATGGCGCCCCACTTAGAAACTAACATTGTTAACCATTTCATGAATCATGATCCCGAAAAGACGAAACACTTGAAAATACTTAAGCCCGTCGGAGCTGTATATCTGTATATCCGACTTCATAATATCAAAGAGCACAACACTCTAAAATTTAAACAAAAACAGAGGGCTCAGGCGCAACAAAGGCGGTCATAATCAGTATCTAAACATTTAATACCATTACAGAATTAGGCATGCACCAATGGTTTACAATTTGGCCATATTGGAATCCGTGTTGTTCCGCGATACGGGGCTTATAATAAAACAATATTAATTATCAATCGACGCTTCAGCGAGTCCTTTGTCGGGTCGGCCAAGTTCTCTCTCCGCCATTTAATAAACGAGGTATGCACGCATTAAACCTCTGGCATCTGAGCACTTTTGTTTAAATAATAAATTGAATTTCTATAAAGGATGCAGCTAAGAATTCCGCTCGCGATTATTAAAAATATTTTTAGATGCGCCTCTAGTAGACAATACTGAATATTTTCTGCAATATTACTTGGTGTTCGTTTGTTTAATTTTTCCGTTCGTTTTGCTCGCGTTTTTTCAATCAGCGGACATTGTTACTGGCGGGATTTCTAAGGCGTTTTTAGGTGATTAAATAATTAAGTTTCAGAAACATTGTTAAGACGCATAATAGCATAAAAACCGAATGAAATTTCTATAAAAATCAATTTATTTCCCCCTCACTAGTAAGCACAGGGCGGGCACGAATCAGTTTGTTAATGAATTCAAATTTATTCGTTGATCGGGCGCGTCTCGGTGCTAACGTATTTAAAAAGTGATTAGAAGTTAAATTGACACAATATGAACTTTTTGTGTCGTAATCAGAAACAAGATTATTCAATTTCCAACGTGAGACGGAAAATTGATTACACGGCATGATTATATTTACATTTTTAAATTCTGTAAAGAGGACGACGCCACTTGCAGAAAAGTACTGCCGGTAGCTTGCTTGTTTTTTTTTTTATTTATTTATTCATAAAGACAATATTTACAGAATTCTTAACTTAAAAACTATGTCCCACAAAACCGTTTTCATGGTCAGTTTGTTTCATTCACCAATCAAAAGGCGTGGATATGTGGCAATGACTCTCAACTGAATTGACATAAGCTTTTCCATCATCATTTGCTACTTGCATCATCATCATTCATAGCTCAACTTCACCCACTGCTGGGTATAGGTAGGCCATTCTTTGTTTATGCCAAGCTCCAAGGCTGGCCAAGCTCTTGTGCCAGCCTCGTCCGGGATAATACCAGCGATGGCAACAATGTAGTCTGCCCATCTCGCCGCCGGACGACCAACACTTCTCTTTCCAGTACTTGAACGCCACTCGGTTACAGCTTTACTCCACCTGCCATCACCTCGCCATTTCTTTTTTTTTTCCGGATGGGAAATCATCAAATAACCGACCGCTCTGGGCGGAGCGGAAGGGAGTGTCAGACTTCTATTGACTAAAACCCATCCATGTTCCTTCTTTGCCCTTTGTGTTTGGAACAGCCATGGTATCTCTTTCGAACAGTCCCGCAGCCCTGGCAGGCATCGGCCCTTGGACCCCTACATGGTTGCTGACATCTCTTTGAGGCGCGTGTGGAACACAACCGCGCCGTCTACACGGCCTGTCGTCATAAGACGGCCGGACGGCGAGCTAGCTCATAACTCGCCGTCCACAGGCCCGCGCCTACGGTGGCCGGGCGCCACCACGTAACGTCCAACGCCCGGGGCGTCTCCCGCGGCGGCTGGGACGTGAGACTCTTTCCCTCTCACGTCCCGTCATCTCCTTCACTAGCATGACTGCTTCGCAGAAGGAGGTGACGGCTTCCTATCCCTCTCGCTCCGGACCATGGCTTGAACCAGGGCCGGACGCGAGAGATCGCCGCCGCCAATCGCCGTTACGAATCACCGCGCCTTGCTAGGTGTCCTGCCCAACTCTATTTGAGTTCCGTAGCACGATTAACAATATCGAGGACCGTCGTACGTGTCCGAATTTCGAAGTTTGGAACTTGGTCTACTAGTTTTATGTTGTTTTTTTACTTCGTGCAAATTACAGTTAGTATTAAATTAACACTTTTACGTTTAAAAATATTAAGTGAGATAAAACGTAAGAACCAAGGGTAAGCAGTCTACTGGCTTTAAGACAGGGAACTTGCGTTATTTACAATGAGAATTGAGATTAAATTTACATTGTTGCTTTTACGGCGAGGGCTTGGCTTCGTCTGTTATGGTAAGGTATTCATGAAAGCAAATGTTTGGTCCCGGGGCGAGCAACATAATGCAGAGCACTTGGCGGAATCATTCGTGTGAGTTCTAACTTATGATAATTATGTTTTGGAATAATCCGCTCGAAGGAATGAGTGTAGGAAGCCAATTTGGCGTTTTTTGTTTGGAATGCTTTGTTAATTCTAGCTTTTTCATAGTCTGTTGTCATGGATTGATTTGATTTTTTACAAAAACCGATTCCAATATGGGATTTTTACGGAATTTGAATCATAAGGCTATGAAACTGGCTGGAGAGTAGGTATCAGATAGGCTCAGAAAAGATGGGGTTAAGTTCATAGCTAAATATCCTAATTTGATAGTTTGAAGATCATGAGTCCTACTTCCTTAATCGCTGAAACACTTTAATTGTTTGAAACTATAAAGGAATATTGATTAAATAATAACAGCCGCTCGAGTCGATCTTCAGATTAAGCCACGCTTGCCTAGGTTAGTCCGTGGATGGGTGACCACCCATTTCATACCGAGTTTACTGCTTGCCTCGGAAAGCACGTTAAGCCGTTGGTCCCGGTGGTCATTTGTAGATCTTTGACACTCAGTCAGCAACGAAAGCTGGACAACCAGTCTTATAAGGGGTATCGTATCACTTAGTACTGACTGAGTCGTGGATGTCAGATAGGCAGTGCTCCATGTAAAATACTAGTACTCAGCTGCAACCGGTTAGACTGGAAGCTGACCCCAACATAGTTGGGAAAAGGCTAGGCAGATGGTATTTGGGTCCCCATAGTTTTAAATTAACTAAATCCATAATACATACTCCAAACGGGATGCGTTTCACAACTGCCACACCATCCAATTTCCCTAGCAAGTCGAGGGTTGTGACCACTTGTAATAAAACGGTTATAAGGCGGTCAATTAATTTGACTAGACTGTGTAGTGATCGCGACCCTTCCGTCCGGCGCCTTCTCCAACTAGAGGAGGTGTTGCTTCTGACACCTGTGACCGTTTGCGCCAAGTTATAAGCTTTATGGTGATCATACATTTTTAATATTATTAGTATATTCTTTTGTAGAGGATGTTAGGAATATACTACGACTTCACGTGTTCCCTGATAATGCTAAAAAAATAAGCGCTAGTTTTTAATATATATTTTTTGGACCCCCTGTGGAATATGGGTAATAAATCTGTCAATTGGTAACGAGTCGGGCATAAGGCCATGGTGTGTTCTTTTTAATCTGTGCTACACAAATTAACCTACCTACCTGTATCTAGCTTTTTTCTGATATGGAAAACTTTGTTGAATTAGATAGTTAAATTGGCTATTTCTTAGAAAACTATTTTTATACAAATCATAGACATAAAATGATATTACATGGTAATTATTACTTAGGTGGTGTGACGATTTGATCTTGTTTGGGGGGCGAACATGGCCAGATATCGCAAAATATAGAGAGGTTTGAAAGAAGAAAGGGAAGGTCTTTGCCCGTCATGGAACACACGGCAGGATTAAAAAAAAAAAATGTCTCCATGTCGCAATCAGTCGATCAGTTTGTCTGTCTCTGATTCCTGATTCTTTGTAATCACAACTGGTACCTACAATCCTGGTTCCACTTATAGGTGAGGATGGGTTTAAATTTCTTGATAAGCACGATTCGATCCGTACATTTAATAAAACCTTTAATCGTATTTACTCCTGTCACTTGGACCACACACCATTGCGACTGGACAAGACCCTTTAGAAATCTTGTAGAACTACACCCATGGGGACTCAAGTGACCCTTATAGATAATTTAATTAAAACTTGCCCAATAATTAATTTAATTAAATGCTTATTGATGTTATGGACGGACATTTATCTTTGGTAGGTAGGTACCTATGGGCAGACATAGGGTCACTTCTGCTCAACGTATTTAAGTAATCCCTCAAAAGCCTTTCAAGAAACCTATGGGTAAGGAAAGTGTAGCTCTTTCCCAAGAATTATCTTCATTCTCCTGCCCTTATCCCAATTCATTTGGGGTCGTCGCAGCATGTCTTCTTCTTCTTCAATAATTCTCTATTACTTGTCATCTGTTTATTTAATTTTTTGTACACATCTATTATTCATGTTTAGGTACCTTTGCACTACCACCACTGACACAACACATAAAACTGTTTTACATCCGTGACCTCTCTAATCCAGGTCCAGTTGAAAACCAGCGTCAGGCACTAGTTGCCCGGCATTTTGCTGAACTGGTCCTATTTGGCGCAGCTATGAGGCACACAGTGCTACCTACATTTTTTTGTTTGGTTTTAAGTTTTTCTTTTTTCTTTTTTCTGTTTTTTTTTTTTTTTGTATTATTTTTGCTTTTATATTGTGTGCGCTTGTGGCATGTGCCAAATAAATGTATTTTCTTTCTTTCTTTCTTTCTTCTTTCATCTCATCAGGCACCTCTTTTCTTGCCATATCATCCTTCAGACAATCTATCCATCGTTTCTCAAAATACGGACTGTTTTCTGTGTAATTTATTTCATGACTACTGCTTTCAAAACTGTGAATGAAAACATCTGATGAAACGGTGATATCGTTCACGACTAGTTAAATTAGTTCACAAGTCTCTCGTCACTGGCTTGCGGTCCCCGCATTAGATACCAGACCCCACAATTCAAATAGTGGGGTCTTTCTACGTCTTACGAAGGATTCAAGAATAATTGCATTCCTTACATCTGAGGAAACGGTGATATCGTAGAACTAAAGAATACAGTCACGTCCCATTCACTAACCCGAACTGGTCCACGTGGTGGAATATGGCCCACTCACTCTCTCAAAGACGAGGTTTTTATCCCAGCAGCGGGGCAACGTTATGCACTTCTTAATAAGATAGATACCCAACAACCATTGGTGCTCAAATGGGAATACCTTTGGTGCTCAATGCATAGGTGCCCAAAAAATAGGTGCTAAAACGAGAATACTTCCTTCCCAGACACCCAAATATTGAAGCAAAACAAAATAACGCCATTTTCATACAAAAATACACTAACAAAATACGTTTATTTTCAAGAGGAAATTGGAAAATTAACTGGATCTTCTTAACTGTCTGCTCCGAGGAAGTAACGATAAATGTTAAGTTAAATTTATATTATAACCGGAGCACTTTCTAGCGGTTATTATGGCTGAGAAGTTTCGCTTCTAACTGTAAGTTACGCGTCTGCTGGTAACTTTGTTATAGTCCTCTCTTGTTACCTACAAGAGATGAACAGATGTATCGGCTATTTTAGCAGATTTCAACGACAGTTTAGCAATTTAATATTAGGTACAGACGCCAGTACAATCTTCCAAACTTCTTTATTAGATTTTCAACTTTATCACTAAAGAATTAGGTTCAAGGTTCATTGGCAAAATTTTACAGTTTCGGGTAGCTTGATATGCTGACGTCTGTACAAGGAGCTCTTAATGGTTGCTACAAAAATTGCTCGTATTGACATAATACGGCACAGCCGGGCGGCAAAATCGACTATTCATTATGTATGGATAACATAACATAACATCACACCTGTAATCCCCGAAGGGTTAGGCAGAGGTGTACCTGATAGTACACCCACATTTCGCCAATTTATGTTTAAGTCACTTATAATAGGGGACGAGCCTATTGCCATCAACCGGGCGCAAATCCATGGCTGCTACTGAGAAATTCCCGATGGAAAAACCAAATGTATGTATGTATGGATATACATACGTTCAGTAAATAGCCGCTTGGCTTAGCTCGAATTGTACTGAGTCGACTCGAACATGATACCATTGGTGGTAGATGCCGATCGGCACTAACCGAATAAACGGCGAATAGATTGACTATCCTGGAAAGTTACCTGAAAAAAAAATAAACCTTTTTTTTTATTATTATTATTATTTTCTATCGAGAAAATGTCATGGGATCGTGTTTTCGAAACAGAAGATACTATAGGTATATTAATCACAAAATGAATGCTGCAGTAATATTAAAACGAGAGCCATTAAATTTACACAATTTGGGGTTATTCTGGCGCTAATTGCTTCCGGTATGTTTTGTTGTTCTACAAAAACGACTAGAATTCAATGTGCCGAACCTATAAAATCAAAAATGTGTAGTACCTCTAAGGTATAGGTAGGTATAAAAGGTTGAAAGAAATCAAAATTGTTTTTGCAGCTGGCTAAAATTATAGCTAAACTTTTATCCGGATGATGTGAGGAGCTCGTGGCTAAATAATAACAGGTGCTCGGGTCGATCTTTAGGGTAATCCGCCTTTGCCTGGGTTAGCCCATAGATGAGTGACTACTCATTAGATACCGAGTTTCCTCCGTGCGTCGAAAAGCATGTTAACCCGTTGGTCCCGGCTATCATTTGTAGATCTTTGACAGTCGTTGCATACCTGTAACGAACTGTACCAGTTAGAACTGGGTAATACGATACCCCTTGGTAAGACCTGTCAGATTTTCGGGCCACTGACTACCTCAGTGGCCCGAAAATCTGACAGGTCTTACCAAGGGGTATCATATTACCCAGTTCTAACTGGGTTGTGGAGGTCAGACAGGCAGTCGCTCCGTATAAAATACTGGTATTCAGCTGCATCCTGTTGGATTGGAAGCCGACCCCAACATAGTTGGGAAAAAAATGACGTTCCTGAAGAATGCGAGTCAGATTTTTTTTTTAATCTGTCGGGAAAACTTTTAAACGAAATTTCGTTTCCAGTTTTGAAACAGCCCTTTCCTAACATCAAGTAGTTTCGATTCTACTTAAAAATCAAATTACGACTAAACTAAATCCCTTATTTAGTAACAGTCGTTTTAATCACTTTAATGAAATGCCACAGTCAGTATTAATTGCTTAGTACACTAACAAGGTGCAGACGATTCCGTCAGTTCGTACAAATTTAATCAGCCCCCGGCGATTATGTAAATGGCGTCGCAAATGAACGGATTTACCCTCATTCAAAATAGGCTTACGGCCTACAGCCACCTGGAAAACTGCTTATTTATTATATAAACAACGCTTCCTGGATCTAATGTTAATTCTTAAGAAAACACTCTTGTAAAGAAAGATTTGCTTTAATAAATTAACAATTAGGTACTTTCTTAGTAGAATATCGATTGAGTTAAGTATTAGAAGATTGATAACCCCTGACTATTTCTTTGAACTTCATGTATTAATAATAATAATATTTACGGAGCCCTAACCACCGGTAGCTTGGACCCTGCTCCCGATACCGGCGGACCACTACTTTTTATATTTTTAAATGTTTTTTATATTGTTTTATATTAGAATATTTAAAAATGTATTTAATATGTGTAAAAATAAATAAAGGAAATAATATTTATATTTTGAATCCTTTATTTATATTTATATACAAATCAATCATATTTTTAAATATTCCTTACAAAAAGCAATATAAAAAACATTTAAAAATATAAAAAAATGTAGCCCAACGGTATCGGGAACAGGGTCCAAGCTACTGGCTATATTTATTATTAATTTTATATTTAGATATTTTTTTTTTTTTTTGTGTCTTGACACGAGGTTGTCGACATGTGGGACGTGGACTCTGCAATCATTATACCGATAGTCGTTACGGTTAATGGACTAATAGCAGAGAGCCTCGACCAACACCTTAGGAGGCTCTCATTGCGCGGCTAGGTCAAGGGCTTGATTCAGAAAGCAGTACTCCTGGACACGGCACGCATAGTGAGGTGGTTCCTCTTTCTGGAGCCCTGACCACCGGCAGCCTGGACCTTGTTCCCGATACCGGTGGGCAACAATTTTTTTATATTTTTAAATGTTTTGTATACTTTTGTTTTTGAAATTAATCTTTTAAATCATATTACATTTGAGTCTCTATAAAGTGTTCAAGACTAGTTAAATTGGTTTACAAGTCCCTCGTCACTGGCTTGCGGTCACCGCATTGGATACGAGGCCCCACAATTCAAATAGTGGGGTCTTTCTACGTCTTACGAAGGGGTCAAGAATAATTGCAATCCTTAGAACCAATGTCTGCGGTCAGTAAGGCAGCGGATATTAATTAGTAGCGACCTCTTATCTATGTATTTTAGAATCGTTTGTGTGTTATTTAAGTAGGTAGGTATATTTGTGTATTTGGTTGGTGTATTTGTGTTTGTGTTTGATAGTACCTAGTTAGTAAATTATAGGAGCTCGTGGCTAAATAATAACAGCCGCTCGGGTCGATCTTTAGGTTAAGCCGTGCTTGCCTAGGTTTGTCTATGGATGAGTTAGCACCCATTACATACCGAGTTTCCTCTGTGCCTCGGAAAGCACGTTAAGCCGTTGGTCCCGGGTGTCATTTGTAGATCTTTGACAGTCGTTAGAAGTAGTCAGTGGCCCAAAAAGTCTGACAACCAGTCTTACCAAGGGGTATCGTTTTACCTAGTACTAACTGGGTTGTGGAGATCAGATAGGCAATCGCTCCACGTAAAAGGTATTCAGCTGAATCCGGTTAGACTGGAAGCCGACCCCAACACAGTTGGGAAAAGGCTAGGCAGATGATGACGAGTGCCTAGTTAGTAAATTACTGTATAAACATCTTGAATTGCTAGCTTCAAGCTAGTCAGGATTGGGAGAGCCTCGAAAGACTTAAAAAAACAACACGAGTCACGAGTCGGAGTCTTGAAGGGCTCGGGCAAGTATCATCGTAGTTGAGGAGCCTCCCTTTTTTTAAATTATTTGTTATTATAGCTTAACAACAGAAATACACATTCTTTGAAAATTTCAACTGTCTACTTATTACGGATCATGAGATACAGCCCGCTGACAGACAAACGAACGGACGGACGGACGAACAGCGGAGGCTTAGTAATAGGTCCCGTTGATAACCCTTCGGGTACGGAACCCTAAAAATGGATTAATTACTTATTTCAATTGAGATACGTTATTGCAGCATCGAATGCAACTGCGCACTGAACTTACGTGCTAACTTAGCCTAGACAAACAACTTTACTTTTATTAGAATTACGCAAGCACAGCCACGAAGTCTCCAGCTTTTATGCTGACATACGCATAGTTTGTATGGGACAACCCATTCAAATTCCTTGCTTCCAGTAGTTAAACTGTGTAGGAATGATCACCATAACAAAATGGTGATCCCTTTGGACTTGTCACAACATGTGACTGATCCTAAATTACCCTAGGCGGATAAAACTTTCGTTTTTCCAAAATCCCAATTCGATTTTCAATTTGTTTTTCAAATATAGTATTATGGTCAGTTTCCTCCGAACTCCTTACTAGTTAGATATGTTAGTTTTAGCTATTACATAGCTGTACTGTATTTCGATTCTGCGCCCACACATTGTGATTACTCAACGTGTGTGACGTCGCCATTTTCAAAATATCGAGGGCCGAGGTTAGTCGACCGTACCTCGCCTAGCCAATTTTTGCAGACTATAATTTGCCCACCCTGTTGTAAAAAACTAAAGAGTTACTCTTGTTGAGTGACCTATGGATATGTACCTGTCGGATCCGGTCGTTAGTATGGACATAAAATGAATCGCAAGTGCGCTAGTGGTGACGTCATGCGACCTACTTACAAGTCTACCCCGTCCACACCGTGCTTCTACAGAGAAGAGAATTGAACATCAGGGATGTTCAATTCGAGGCGAGGGCGACATTCAATGTCGTCGTAGAGACGTCTTGGAACTGTACCCGATTCATTGTGTCCCGTGTTATTGTGTTAAGTTATAATCTCAAATAAATCGTTAGTTGTGCTAAAAACAGTGTGTTATCATTGCACGAAACCCATTTGCTGCCCATATGATGTATGAGCCTAATAAATCCTGACATATCCGACATACCTATTAAATAGAAGAAATCCCAGCTAAATGAAAAAAAAAAGATCTGCAGATCTTCCTCCATTCTCCAGATTCACCTCATTGAAAGGGACTTAAAGAAAATGCAATCAATTATTGACACAATGCCTTTATTTAAACTTATTACAATAATAATGTTGTACTGGAGGACTGAGAGCAAATTATTATATTAGTGTCACAGTCAAACCTTGGTTGAATTAAATATGAAAGATTGACTGAAAATCTTCAGTATGTATGAGTTAGAATCACGGACGTAGGTGACTCAGTTATCGCCCGACCGCGCGGACGCGCAGTGTCGTGTGACAAATATAATTAAAAATAGCCTAATCAGCAGCCAAGTCTACTAACACTAATAAAACCCGTACTTTGCTCTCTCTCCTTCATCATTAGGCGCATTTAGTGATTCATGTTCAAGCTAGTACAATAAATAATAATTACGAAAACCTTCGCAATCATATTTCTCATATAAAATAGAATCGCCCATTTTCTTCAGTTACAAAACTTTTTGGCATTTAATTATACAAGATTATGTTTTTTTCTGGATGCGAGTCGCACGGGACCGAAAATGTGTGACACTTGGGGGAGGCCTATGTCCAGCAGTGGACGTCTTTTGGCTGAAATGATGATGATTATGTTTTTTTAAAACCTAGCCTTAACCTCTTAAGGTGGAAGAGCCAGGGTAGTCCAGATTATATAGTAATTCAGATTTTCTTGCCTGTTTTGTAATTTGCCGGTCAGTGTCAGGCTGTCATCATCATCTGCCTAGCCTTTTCCCAACTATGTCGGGGTCGGCTTCCGGTCTTACCCGGATGCAGCTGAATGCCTGTATTTTACATGGAGCGACTGCCTATCTGACTTCCACAAACCAGTTAGTAGTAGGTAATACGATACCCGTTGGTAAGACTGGTGCTCAGACTTTTTTGGGCCACTGACTACCTGTGGCTTCTTCAACATACAGCTAACAAATTTTCGAGTTTGTCAATTTTCGAGTTGACAAACTCGAAAATTTGTAAGCTGTGTGTTGCACAAAACATAATTCGCGACCGTAAAAAGTACATATATGTATTTTTAGAGTAATAATCACTACAATTATTCAAATCATCAATAGGTGTTAATAACTATTTCATGAAAAAGTCATTCAATTGAATTAAATGAACTTGGAAGGTTTTATCGATGATTTTAATGATTGTATTGTTGTAAATTGCAAAAAAAAAAATTTCGCGCGCTACCCTAGCGCATCCCCCTTAATGGGTCATTAATTTTACAAATAATTAAAAAATTTATTTTTCACTCAACATAAAAAGTAAGTATCAAGTTCATTTTGTGATGAGCTGAATAAAATAGTGAAATTAATTTTTTTTCAAGCCTATTAATTTCCCATTTAAAAACATAATAATTATTGTACTTTGCGGAGGTCGTGGCTTTTTAAATGCTAAGACCTTACACAACCGCGATGTATGCAGTCTCAGGGAATACTTTCTCGAAACCGACGTGGGGATCCACCGAGATGTGGTTGCGGTGGACAAGGGCCTCACCCCGCTCTCCTTGGCTAACGAGAACTGGCGCAAACCTGTGGTATTGGATACTAATGACCGTAGGGAGGTATGGCAGAGCAAGGAGCTACACGGACGCTTTTTCCGGGCCCTACATGGGCCTGATGTAGACTTCTTGGCGTCCGTATCCTGGCTACGATTCGGTGACCTCTTTGGGGAAACTGAAGGTTTCGTCTGTGCGATTATGGATGAAGTTATCATGACGAACAATTATCGGAAATACATTATCAAGGACGGCACGGTTGACATCTGTCGGGCATGCCACCGTCCCGGTGAATCGATCCGACATATTGTTTCCGGTTGTTCTCGTCTTGCTAACGGTGAGTACTTGCACAGACACAATCTAGTAGCTAGGATTATTCACCAGCAACTTGCCTTGCAATACAACCTTGTGAGTTCTGAAGTACCATACTACAAGTATGTGCCCGACCCAGTTCTCGAGAATGGTCATGCCACATTGTATTGGGATCGATCTATCATCACAGACAGGACTATTTTAGCAAATAAACCTGATATTGTGGTGATAGATCGCCGAGAGCGCCGTGCAATGATTGTTGACATTACTGTCCCTCATGACGAGAATCTCGTGAAAGCTGAGAATGATAAAAAAATCAAGTATCTTGATTTAGCACACGAGGTTGTCGACATGTGGGACGTGGACTCTGCAATCATTGTACCGATAGTTGTTACGGTTAATGGACTAATAGCAGAGAGCCTCGACCAACACCTTAGGAGGCTCTCATTGCGCGGCTGGGTCAAAGGCTTGATTCAGAAAGCAGTACTCCTGGACACGGCCCGTATAGTGAGGCGGTTCCTCTCTCTGGAGCCCTGACCATCGGCAGCCTGGACCTTGTTCCTGATGCCGATGGGCCATCTATTTTCTATATTTTTAAATGTTTTGTTTACTTTTGTTTTTGAAAATATTTAAAAATGTATTAGATAAGAAAAAGAATGAATAAAGGAAATAATAATTGTACTTTCAATTCGATAAAATAACCGTTATTTTTTTGGTATATCTACTTCTTATTAAAAAATCGATAATAAATCATTACAAATCGGTCATTAATAAGTTTTCCCGCAATATCTTCCCAGAGACCTACACTTCTGGCACAGCTCCTGTGGGTGCCTCTTCAACGGGTCACTTTTGTCCAAGCCGTCCGGTTTGAGGAGGGGCCTCTGAAATAACAAACATTTATTTATTTAACAATTTATGTACACACTTAAATACAGAAAAGAAGAAAGGAACAGAAAATAGTACAAAGGTGATGCTTATTTCTAAAGAAATCTCTTCCAGCATACCTGCGAAAGGAGATACTAAAAAGACATGTAGACATAGTGTGTAAAAGAAGAAGAGAAAATGGAATACATAAAACGTAAAGCAGAACTATTTAAACATAATAATATAAGAATATACTAACATACTTATAAATACAACGACAAAACATAACAATACTGTAAATACAATAAAATAACTAATAATAAATACTAATGCAACTATGACGAAATGGAAAGAGAATGTTCTTTCACTCTTCTTGAAACAGTTGTCAAAAACCTACGTCGTCATATGCTTGCAGCTGAAAACATGGAGCGACTGCATATCTGAACTCTGACCTTTGTTTAATAGGATACCCTTTAGTAAGACTAGTTGTCGGACTTTCGAGCCACTGACTATCTGTAACGACTGTCAAAGATCTGCAAATTACGTAACGTGCGTTAACGTGCTTTCCGAGGCACGGAGGGAACTCGATATATAATAGATGGCCACCCATCCACAGGCTGACCTCGGCAAGCGCTGCTTAACCTTAAAAACCGACCCCGAGCGGCGGTTATTATTTAACCAGGAGCCTAAATCCTATTTAAAGGATTTATTTCAGGGTTATTTTCTCTACGTACCTAGCCAACTTTTACATAATTTTGTTAGGCAGAGGTGTACCTAATAGTACACCCACATTTGGCCAGTAATGTTTAAGTCCCATGTGATAGGGGGCGAGCCTCTTGCCATCATTCGGGAAAAAATCCAGACTCCGTAGCGGATACTAAGAAATTCCTGGTGGAAAAACCCAATAACACTCTGCCCGACCTAGGAATCGAACCCAGGACCTCATGCTCAGCAGTCGCGCATGCGTCCAGGTTATTTTCTCTTGGTACGTAGCCAACTTTTACATAGTGAACAAAATAGAGACAAATATTTTTATGACCAGATGTATAACCGTAGACGAAGTAAAAAAGGTTCTGCCTTACACCTGTGAAAAAAACGTGAGTTTAAGTAAGTACATACCTGTTTATGAGGCATGACATTGATCTTGCAGGAGGTGCACTCTTGGCCGTAGTTGGCCCAGGAGTTAGCGCTCATCCAGCTTCGGTTGCATTGCGAGCACGTGTATTCGCCGAAGCATCGTCCCTTGCCTTGGTAAGGAGTCTGAAATAAAGAAGATAACTTGAATAGAAAATCTAATTAAGTTTTACCTAAGCATCGTTGCTCAGAAGAATCCAGCACCGATACCGACCGACTTAGCAGAACAGCTAAAGTTTTTATTAATACTTTCCCAAGAAGGCTAAAGAAAAAGTATATTTATTTAAGATTACACATCAGGATGCATCGGTCATTGGAGAAGACTCCAGAATTATCACTGTCCGATCTAGCTGAACAGCCAATGTTTTAATTAAATCTTTCACAAAAAGGCGAATAAAGAATGTTGTAGTTAGTGACAAACTTTAAAAAAGATTAATAAATTAATAATTAATTCTGTTTAATTTAGTCTTTGTAAAAAATAATTAATAAAAAAAGACGACTCGAATGGTCCCACTGTTGGGACACAAGTCTCCTCTGAATTGAATTGAATGTAATTTCTTAAACAATAAATTATTCTTACTGTTATAAGAGCGAACAAAACAAATAAAAGACAACTAACCGGCTATTGGTTCTATGCGATAAGTAAACCAATGTCTAATGTGAAACAACTTATGATAGATTTCTAATAAAAAACCTAAACAGAAATATAATAAAATAAACAAGCAACTTTCCTTTAAAGGACTGCTATATAAATATCACATAGTCTCTACAAAGAAATAAGGGTTCTCTATTGTGTCACCTAACTTTTTTACCCATAATTTAAAGTGCCATAACTTTTTTTGTCCTAATCATCATTTGTCCGAATGATAGATTACCCGAACTTAATATCACATAATATCACATGCCATAAAATTGAAATCCCTAAATATAATATGTCCTAAATCCGTTTGTCATAAATATTACAATCAATAACATACAAAAGACTTAAAACCGTTTTCAATAAAAGTTACATGTCCTAAATTCAAATTACATAATGTTTATTTATAATGATAATATTCTTAGAACAAATTTGTATAAAAATCTTTTGCTATAAACTTTTCTCTCTTATAATTTTTTATTATACATAAATAAATATATTATACATGTACTCAATAAAGCAGTTGATTGTGAACATGTGGTTTTTGTAAGCAAGCAAGCATCCAGCATGCAAGCAAGCATGAAGCATGCAAGCAAGCATGCAGCATGCAAGCAAGCACGCAGCATGCAGCATGCAAGCAAGCACACAGCATACAAGTAAGCATGCAGCATGCAAGCAAGCATGCAACATGCAGCAGGCATGGTTTCTGTCACGGCTCCGGCGCTGCGGAGCTCCGGCGGTCCCACGCGAGTTTATCGTCGCAGATGGGTTTAACGCTCACCACCGCAGCTTCGGCTT
This sequence comes from Noctua comes, assembly GCA_963082995.1. Classification (NCBI taxonomy): domain Eukaryota; kingdom Metazoa; phylum Arthropoda; class Insecta; order Lepidoptera; family Noctuidae; genus Noctua; species Noctua comes. The sequence goes on along the minus strand of OY720277.1, from coordinate 12,154,812 downwards.
GCTGGCCGGCTTCGCCGGCCAGCCTCAGCCGCGGCGGCGAGTGTTACAACCACCTGCTCCTCAACTCGCGGGCCGCCTCGCCCCTCCGCGCCTACGCGATTTTAAATTACACTCTAGGGGTAGAGCAGACAAGACTGCGTGGAGTCGGATTTACAGCGATTTGTTTCTGTCACTAAAACCTAATTTTTGGCAAATGTTTTAGACTAAAAAAATTATTATAAATGAACATTCGGAATAATACACATTATTTAACACAATACTTAGGACATATCGCACCCTTAATAATATAAGGGCTCAAGTCAAAATTTTTGAAAAGTTTGATTTTGACTGCTAAGGGCACAAAACGAAATTATCTACCGGCTACCGCTGACAGAGAGAGAAAAAAAACGTTAACGACTCTGTAATTATAACTGTGTCTCTCTCACACTCCCCCCGCTCGTCTCCCGTTCTTACTGCTATAAGGTCGCAACCAGTAACGTGTCCATACTTGTCGAAGGCAGACCGTTCAAACGTTGTGCAATTCGTGTTTGTGCCCTTCTATGACAATAAAACAGGTGAGTTTTGTTCTAACCATTTTGTATTATATAGAACAATTTGTAGTTGTGCCGTTATATTATAAAAATACACTAATATTTTTGGGTTTAATTCATAATAGATCGCTATATTGTCGAAATGTAAAGTTATTGAAGGGGATTATATCTGAATGGTTCAATATAGTACGTAAATTGTTTTATGTGCGATGACGTATTTTGCGATAGGCCTTTATTTATTGAAAACATTGAAAATTTTTATTACTTCGGCCTTTATAAAGTGCCAGTTAAACAATTTAAAGTTTAGGTAAATTACAGAAATCCAAATATTTTTACTAGATAGGTGGTAATTCTTTGTCGTTGCATAAATATTATTAGTTTTAATGTTATACCGATACAATATATAGGTAGGTAGTGCATTTCCAAGTGTTTTCTTAAGTAGATACGCTATTTAAATAATATTCTTAATATTAAGTACGTTAAATTACTTAAATCTTTTTTAGAAAAATGGATTCCCGGGCACGAAGAATTATGAAACTACTAAAATCACCAAGTCACCATAGATTGGAATGTGGCAGTGAGAATGATCGATCTTTAGAAAAAGGAAACGTAATTATTATTATTTTATTTTGTAATTTAAGTAAATTATTATACCTAGTGATTTACAGTTTTTTTTTTTTAGGTTATTTGTAACGAAGAAAAAGAAAACATACCGCTGGAACCTACTAGTCCAGAAAAAAATACAACTGCTGTTACTCAGCAGCAACCAATTGGTTTTGATAGTTCTGAAGAGAAAATACCATCACAGTACCCATCGGTTCCTCCTGTAGAAAGTGACGAAGTAATAGGAAATAGTAATAGGAGCTCTCCTCAGAAGCCCATCACGTGCCGTCGTTCTTCTAGCTCAAGTTCGTCCAGCTCAAGTTCGTCCAGCTCAAGTTCGTCCAGCTCAAGTTCGTCCAGCTCTAGTAGCTCTGGAAGTTCTAGATCTAGCAGTAATTCTAGTAGACGCTCTTCTGACGATCAGCGACCAACTTTAGATGAAAACGCCGAACCACAGCCTAGTACTTCGAGAGCCAATGTTTCACCATCCTTAACGACACCGATTTGCAACGAGCCGCCATCAGTTGGACACCGAACAGCGGTTCGTAATTACTCTATTTCGCCACTTCACTCTGGAGAAAGTGACGTAGACCTCAGTGATGACGATCCCACTTATAATCAAGATCAAAATCTTCGTCAACGTTCACCGAGCCCAGCAGTTATAAGTTCTAACAAACCAAGGAAACGTAAAGCAGATAAGAATAAATGGATGCAAAACGCGCAAAAAATTAAACGAAACTTGGGTCAAAGTTATGTAGCTGTACATTCGAAGAAATTGGTCCCTGCACGTAGTATTAAACCACCTTGTGGCCAAAACTGTAGACTAAAATGCACTGATCGAATAAATGATGCTAGGAGGTTGGATATCTTTAATACATTCTGGGCATTAGGAGATAGACAGTTACAAAGAATGTATATTTTGTCTAATAGTACAAAGATTACACCTAAGTACAAGTATACCAATGCTGAGAACCCACGTAATCCAAACCATGCATTCTTTTTTTCAGTGGACGATGAAAAAATAAGGGTATGTAAAACGTTTTTTATTAATACTCTTGATATTTCACATAAGATGATTCGAACCGTGCAGATTGAGAGCAGAAATACTGGAGGTTTCATAAAGGATGATAAACGCGGCAAACACAAAAATCATAAAACTGCAAGTGATGAGCTTATTAATGACATCATCAACTTTATCAACTCCATACCTCGCATTGAATCACACTACCTAAGAAAATCTACGTCTAGAGAGTACATCAGCAGTGGCAAAAGCATTGCAGAGCTCTTTAGAGATTTCGAAGTTTTGCAAAAGGATAGGTCTCGCCCTGCTGGACTCTATCACACGTTTTATGAAATATTTAACACAAAATTTAATTTAGGCTTTTATCAGCCCAAAAAAGATCAATGCGATCTTTGCCTACAGTTCCACAATTCTACTGAACCGCAAAAGCAGCAACTGAGAGACAAATATAATACCCATTTAGAAGAAAAGGAATTAAGCAGAGAAGAAAAAAAGAACGATAGAAAGAACATTAATGAGTGCAATATTTGTGTATGCTACGATGTGCAAGCCATTATGCAAAGTCCGAATGGTGAAACTTCGGCATTCTATTATAAATCGAAACTTAATAGCTATAATTTCACTATTACTGTATTAAGTAAAATTCACGAGGATAATGAGTCAACAATGGATATCTCTAAAAGCTATGAAACTGTTCATTGTTATTTTTGGGATGAGACTCAAGCTAAAAGAGGCGCTACGGAGATAGGTAGCTGTGTTTTCAATTATTTACAGATGGTGTGTGCAGAAGCTGGGGAGAGGGAAGTAAATATAACATTCATATCTGATAACTGTTGTGGCCAAAACAAAAATAAATATCTCACTTGTTTATACTTATATGCTGTTGCCAATATAAATAATTTGTCATCAATAACTCACAAATATTTAATAAAAGGTCATACACAAAATGAAGCAGATAATGTACACAGTTTGATTCAAAAGCAGATAACAAGAGATTTGAAAACTGGACCAATTTACTCGCCAGTTCAGTACATGTCAGCAATCAAAAGAGCAAGGAAAACTGGTACTCCATTTAAAGTTCACAGTTTAACACATAGTTTTTTTTATGACCTTCAGAAATTGCAAGAAAAATGGGGCTATAATTTTAATACTGATGAACAGAAAAATAATGTAATATGGAATAGCATTAAAGCACTGAAATTTACCAAAGATGACCCCTTTTCATTTTATTACAAGTGTTCATACAGGGATGATTTTAAGAAAGTTAATGTTCGTAATAAGAGGAAAAGGTTGCCAGATATTGAGGAAATAACCATGCAAAAGGCATACTTAGAGCCACTTAAACTTAGTACTGCTAAAAAGAATGATCTCAAGGACCTTATTGATAAACAATTGATAGATCCATACTATGCTTCTTATTACAATGTCATGTTGTCTTAATTTTATGGTAATTATTAAACTTGTTTTAATTTAGAGATATTTTGGTTAAGATTAGACTGATTACGACGTAAAAGTACTACCTATTATGTTGCTTATTTTGTAGTACGAGTATTTTTATTATGGATATTTTTCTAAAAAATATCTCAAGTTTTTTGTTGATTAAAAGAAAGTTTTTGATACTTATTTTTTTTATTGAGAATAAATATTTTTTGAGTTAATAACTTTATTGTAATGTTCATCTATCTAATGTTTAATTGTTGATTAAAATTAAAATTTTGGAGATATTATAGGTATGTTACTTACCTTTTTAATTTTGACTGATTATTAAAGTATTATTTTCGATTTATCTGATGTTTTATTTTTAAAATGTAAACAATTAGTTCATACTTGCAGTTTAGTTTTATGATATAGAGTACCAACTATGATTAAAAACTAAATAGTGACAGGCCTTTTAATAATATACTGGATCAAACTTAAATAGGTCCACATTACTGTTATATTTTTTTGTAGTATATGGGCCTAACTTGAAAGTGTTTTTTCAAATACTTATAATTTATCGAATTTCATATTATTATTTATTTTTATTGATGGCTACTTATAGTCTAGGTATCGAAGTATAAATCTGAAGAAAATCACATTTACTACTAAAATATTAAGCATTTTATTAGAAAAATAAACTGGAATGTTATAATTCAGAATCTTTAAACACGTATTCCCAAAAAACTACTTTTTTGTTTTAAGCCTTTATATTACTAAGGGTGCGATATGACTTTAGGTCATGTAAAATTAGGAGATTCAATTATTATAGTACTCGATATTATGACAGAATACTTTTAGAACTAAAGATAATTATGTTAAACAAAATTTCGGGATTTTGAACATTATGGTTACTGAAGTTTATAGCATACGTGTTATGGATAATGATTTTCGGACAAACAATTTTAGGAGAAGAAAGGGAGTACCAGAAATAAGCTATTAAAAAATTACGAAAACTCTTCAAAATAATACCAGCTAAAACCACAACAAAATATAACAATAACTTTTTGGCCTACTTACCGACATTTTGTAGACAAAGAGAAACACAAAGATGCAACTATAAAAAACAACTGAAGAACTTTGAATTCTAAAACACAAGTTTTTTTTTAATGTTTTCACCAAGGCTACCATAAACTCACTGATGCATTTACGAAGCAAAATTGCTTCTATATATACAAAAGAATCTCGTAGGGACGTGATACGGAATGGAGTGACAAATACTCTAATCACTGTTCCGTTCCTTTTAAATAAATAACTGTGTCATTAGTAACAGGACAACATTTATTGTGAGCCGCAATGATACCACATAGAGTATCGTTTGTTGATGTTACAAATGAATGATAGATTTAAACGCCATTAGGTTTAACCACAGGACAGAGGTCCTGTGGGTTTAACTTACTCAATGAAAACTTACCACTTTACAAAATAACATGACCTAATGATTTACAAAGGTTCTTCGTCTTCCCCCAATATGACAATTAGAAACCCTTATGTCTCCTAAATTCAACTCTGGCAAGCTGACTATGATCCCAAGCATTAACTAAAATGTCACTTTCAATTACAAGCCGAAATTTATTTATTTTTGTTCAGAAAAGAAAATAGTCAAACATTCTTTTTTTCTTAAAAATTTATCAAAATATTGTTTTACGCCAAGAAACAGGTATTTTGTAGTATGATCATTGCATTAAAATAGTAACAGTTCTTTTGTAACTGTTATCATTAGTGTTCGATGGATGCACTCGTCCACAATTTGCGGGGAATTACCGACTCGCTTGCTCGATAACCTTCTACGATATTATTACTGCTATAATATTTAGGTATGTATGTTGATATATTTGGTGTGATTTCGTTGTTTATATTTTTATTCTTCATTTGCTAGGTATTAAACAGTTTCTGTTTTTACCAGGGCCTTGCTATATAGTATATTCTTTTTAACGTTCCTTACATTTAAAATATACAAATTCTTTTCTCAATATAACTATGACGTTATGACGCACGAGTTATGTTCCTGATAATAAATTATCAGGAATCGAACTCTGCACCTCGTGCTCAACAGCAGCGCTTGCGACTACTAGACCAACGAAGCATTTTATTTTTTAGAAACTAAAATATAGTCTCTTATATTGAAGATTATTCATAAACATCAAGTATCGATATCATTTAGTCGATATTTCGACACAAGTGCTGGAGTAAATTGAATATCAAGTAGCTATCAACGAAGCTATATCGCTTGCATTCCACCAAGCTGGCTATAAAACTGTAAAATAAAAACACTTGACTATCTTCACGGATTTCAGTGATATTAGAAGCTTAGATACTTGCAATTTATGTTAACTTGTCGTAGGAACACGTATATGTCAATAGTCTTCACTGCATGCCTTCAAATTGCGGTTCTAGGGCGTGTCCTCAAGATACAGGGTGTAAACAGACCCTTCACATACCCGTCAACCAAGCATTCTATACATCAAACTAAGTAACTTTATGCAAATACTATTGCTGGGAATCGGGTTTTTTTTTTGTGGTGAAAAAATCACGATTTAAGGTAGGACTCGATGGAAACCACTCGAAGCATTGTGCTGATGGATGGCTGGAATAGTACGAGGGTCGTGGACGTGTGTAAAGTAAAAATCTTACATTAAAAACACGTGTTTAAAAAAAAACTTGTCAAAAAGTTGGCACTTTGACCTCCAATATCTCCGTAACTAAAAGGTTCCCAGGTATGGTCTAGAACAAAAAAATGATCGCAAAGACGGGGAAAACAAGTGCCTTTCGGTTATGTTAAGGGTCTATTTACACCCTTTATTTTTCTGCTCAGTTTTTCAGCACCAGTCATTATAAAACTTGTTTCTATTCCTGGCCCCTCAACATTGTATTACCTACACTCGTCATATGTTCCAAATTGCATTGCCGTTGAAACCTTTACGGGTTGCACGAATGGTGCCAATTCCTCTGAATAGAAAGCCACAGGGTGATATGGCAGTATGCCAACTGACTAACTGCCTAATCCCTGCGCTGCCTTCCAACCCTGCACTCTTTGTATTAAAGTTAAGTACCATGACGCCTTTTCATATATTGCGTTATTTTCAGGAACTGCAGAGTGCATAATAGTTTGAACTACTGATACTACTCCGAAAAATCTTTTACCAATGGGAAGCTACATTGAGGCTGATCTGAGTGTTTAAAACTGTCCCGTTGGATAATTTCTGATCATAAGGGAGAGAAGCTGCAGGCGTAAGCTAGTTATCCACCACATGTGACTGTTCCCAAATTAGTTTTCCACACGTGTGAATTTCGTGAGAAGAGCTCATGCCTTTTTTTTTTTTCGGTTGGGAAATCATCAAATGACCCCCCCCCCCCCCCCCGGAGCGAAAGGGAGTGTCAAACTTGTTCTGACTAAAGAATCCAGGGCCACGGTATCTTTCGAACAGTCCCGCAGCCCTGGCAGAAAGCTCATGCCTTGTGTTTATAAATAGTTTGCTTTGTCTCAGAGTCCCAACAATGGTTCTGTGGTCAACTGGAGACTTTCCTTCCCTCCATGTTATCTTATCATTGCATTTTGCTCTAGGAATATTCCTTCTAAATTGGTTTCATTGACCTATACCAATAAAGACAAAATTCAAACATGTTTTCAATATATCAAATAATGTTTAGGGAAGTACTTAACTCTCAATCATCGCTTATTCGAGGCAAAGGTGGAGAGGTGGTGGTGGTGGTGGTGATGGTGGTTCTTGACGTAATTTCGTCTTAAGTGTGAATAAACAGCCCCGGAGTCAGCGCCATGGTAATTAGACGAGGCAAGGAAGGAGGCGCGAGGCGGCCTCTTGAATCCTTAATCGTCGCAACCCGACCATCCCTCAGACACATAACAGATAGTTACAGAAGGTCTGTTTCATAAAGATACCAATATTATGGAGCTGACCTAAACACGTTTACGTATAGCGCTGTACAATTTAACGAGAAAAAGTATGCACTCCCGTAATCTTCACGAATTAGGTTTATCTGAGGCGCGACCACAGATACAAGGCTTCTAACTTCATTCCTGCCGTGCAATAATTCCCGCACAGCAGTGATAGCCTCATGGTGTGACCGTCGAATTGCGAAGTCATAGGTCTCGAGTCCGAACCCAAGACATCCTGTACGTGCTTAATCCAGATTAAGCACTAATCGCGGCATAAAAACTCTCCTTAACCATACGAAAAAGAAAGAATAATTCCCGAAGCGCCACTTTTCTTTGAAAATCTGTGCTGTACGTTCGCCGTTTATGTGTGTTTTTGTCTGTTGTATGGACTTAGCCTTCTGTAGCTATCTCACCTGTCCCTCAACGATGTCGCTTTTTGTCATGAAATGGAGAACGTCAACTGTTGCTAATTAGAAGCTAACATTTGCGTTTCTTTTACAGGGTGGTTATTCACTTGTTTGCAAAGCAATGTGAGGGTTTGAGCGTGTGAGATTTTGTTAGAAGAAGTTCGGCTTATCTTAATTAGATGCTAGATTTTTTTTTAAGAATTTGAAGACTTCTTCTTAGCTAAATCAGTTGTTGAGAACATTTTCTAATATAGAGCCACGAGATTGTCACCTGGCTAGCCTTTTCCCAATTATATTGGAGTCGGCTTCCAGTCTAGCTGGATGCAGCTGAATACCAGTATTTTACATGGAGTGACTGCCTGTCAGACCTCCACAACCCAGTTAGTACTAGGTAATACGATACCCCTTGGTAAGACTGGTTGTCAGACTTTTTGGGCCACTGACTACTTGTAACGACTGTCAAAGATCTACAAATGACAGCCGGCAACGGCTCAACGTGCTTTCCGAGGCACGGAGGAAACTCGGTATGTAATGGGTGGTCACCCATCCACAGACCAACCTAGGCAAGCACGGCTTAACCTAAAGATTGATCCGAGCGGCTGCTATTATCTAGCCACGAGCTCCTCTCACAGAATAAATCAATGGACTTAATTACTCCTGTAGTATCTACATGCGAATATTACTTACGTCTCAATAGTCAGTCACACATTATTCCTCTTGACTGTACGTCTGCACCTATCAACATATCTACCTACATACTCGAACATTCACAAAACCCGCGTCGCGTTCAGGTTGAATATATTACCTATAATATTCACACAAATATATTCAAACGCACCCAACCCGTATTCACGCGGGTGGCTGTCCAATTCCATCAGAAAAGACCGAAGCATATACCGAAGCTAGTTTTAAATATTCCATGTGCGGTCAAGAGTAAAATCCACAAAGAAAATGTATTACATATTCTTTATTGCGTTTCTCCCTCTTTTTCAGCGACCATCGCTTGGGGTAACACAGTTTTATGATACATTTTATCAATAAAACGAGCAGTGCATGAGTCATAAATATTATAAAATGGTCTGATATATAAAAATGGTTGATAACTGACGTGCTGGCTGTGAATCCTAAATTGAGATCGTCAATAAACTGGTACCTATATTGAAATGTTATATGGAATGACTTTGTTAGCAGTCTCTATAGTGGCAGATGGTGGCATGATGGTTATAGCCATATTTTTGTTGGCAAGTCCTTAAGAGTATTTTGAAGCTGATTTTTAAGTGGGTAATTAATCAGCGTCTTGTGCATTAACTGTGAATGTTCGAACGTGATTAGTCACCGAATACTTCAAACAACTTCGAAGCATACAATTTTATTAATTACTAGCTGTTTCCTGCGACTTTCGTTTGCGTGACATAATTATTAAAAAAAATTACTTCCCTGTTTGAACCGGATTTTGTCACCAATTTCAAAGATTTTAATGTTTTTGCACGGAACCCTAATTATGTTCCTAAAATAAAAGTAGCCTAAGTTAGACCTTGTAGCATCAGCTATCTGCCTGTAAAAGTCTCATCAAAATCGGACCATTCGTTTCAGAGACTAGCCGGAACAAACAGACAAGCAGAAAAAAAAATGCTTTGGTTATAAGCACCGTATTTACTTTAACACGCATTCAGTTAAAAAAAAAAACTGTTATTTTAATATTACAAACAGACTTCAATTTTATTTATTTTTATAGATAAAGTGTAAACCTCCACCAAATATTTATCACAAACACTTTGTACACAATCGACACAAAGGCTCGTTATACTGTAATCTTGAATAAATACTCAATTATCGCGTTCACGGTGTTAATTAGAACCGGCTTTAAAAGGCTAAGTAGGGTTCTAAGTGTCCTCTCAATCAAACCGTATCCTTTGAGAAACAACCCTTTTTCTAAGATGTCAACGGGTTCTTTTCGTGTCAATTGCAAGGGTAAGGGGATCCTATAATTGAAATAAATATTTGGCTATAGAATTTTGTGTCGTAACGAAGTTTTCGTCTCTCAATTAGGAAACGAAATCCTTTACAATTATGTACTTAACTTATTTGTTTAATTTTAATGAAGCTGCTTTTTGTGCTTGTTTTGAATTTGGAGATTCGTTATGTTGTCATTTATTTATTTTAGATTAACTCTAATGATGGCATCATCCTTAAGGTGCTCCCTCACCGGGAGCATTCGCCTGTAATGTAACAGTTCAGATTCACTTGTTTCCATACAAAATTGAATCTTGGACTGTTACATTACAGGCGAATGCTCGCGGTGAGGGAGCACCATTAGAGGATTTTTTTTAAATATTTTGTTTAGCTATACGATAAAATTAATAAGTAAGCAAGTGAAGTAGAATTTGTATTGCCATCAGGTCTATGTCATGCTTAGTAGACTTATATGGTATCATTATATAAGCAAGTAAGATTTTTAATTTGAAAATTCAAATGCTAAACTGATTTGTACATAAAAAAAACCTTTGTCTAAAAAATACAATTTTCAAACACAGTTACACCCAATTGCAAGTTTCACCAACATCAACGACACATAAGTAAAATTTCTATTTATTTCAACGACGGCAATCGAATGCCACTAATGGGATGGTAGAATTGAAACTGCTGGCTGGAAAATCGAGCAATAAGTATGCATCACGTGGCCTGGCTGTGGCTGATGGCTGCAGAGATGTCTGGGCACGAGTGTGCTCGTAGACTCAATACCATTAGTACTGTGCTTACGCTGGGAGATAAAGGTACATGCATATGAAGTTGGACGTCCAAAATTTGAGAGGGGAACTTTAACTTAGTAACAGAAATGACCAATGACTGCCTCGTTGGTCGAGTGGTCGTAAACGCGACTGCTGAGCATGGGTTCGATTCCCGGGTCTGGCAAAGTGTTATTGGGTTTTTCCATCGGGAATTTCTTAGTAGCACCCAGGGAGTCTGTATTTGTACCCGGTTGCTGGCAATAGGCTCGCTCCCTCTTACATGCGACTTAAAACATAACAGACGAAATGTGGGTGTACCTACTATTAGGTACACCTCTGCCTAACCCTTTGGAGACTACAGGCGTGATGCTAGGTTATGTTATGTGTAGATGACCACGATTGACTGGCTCTGCAGCTAAGACTAGGTTCTTGTTTAAATGTCCTTCCGAAGGGGTGGAGATCTGGTGTCCTGAAATACAGGCATTTCGTCCAGCTTAGGCACTGTGCACCATCAGGACTTAGTTCGTAGAATCTAGAAATCCAAGAATTGTTAAAGGGCAAGGGTAATCATGGAGTGGCCAGTCTCCCACATTATCAAATCAAATAATTTATTCGCATAATATGGGTCTACATAGATGGTAAATAAATAAATGTTACATTACACAATATAACATTAAGGATCCTCATAACCATTTCTGGAATACGAAACATAAAATAAAAGCTTATAATTTAATATAATAACAAAACAACGGAATGGGTGACATAACTGTACTCTACGGTAACGGTACTCTTTTTATTTTCGTAGTAAAACCATTCAAGAAACCTAATAATGTACTTATATATAGTGGCGAGAAATAAATCCTTATCTTATCTTTTGTTACTTTTTGGAATGCGCAAATAACAGTACTTCCACAAGTTATAATGCCTTGCGACTCCTACTGTAGCTTCATCTTTTTGTTGTTGACAATTCAATAGTACCTGTAATGGTCTAATTGAAATAAATGCTTTGAGTTTTAGTTCATAATGTGAACCTGAGGTTCGTGTAAAAAATATGTTCTACAGCAGCAACTGTTTTACGTCCATCACATCACTACCTCAGGTCCAGTTGAAAACTAGCATCGGGCACTAGCTGCTCGGCTTGCTGAACTGGCTGTGACACAATATTATCTTTTTTTTGGTTTAGATTAAGTTTTTAAATTATTTTTGTTGTGTGCACTTGTGGCATGTGACAGATAAATATGTTTTCTTTTTTTCTTTACAGGAGTAACATTAAAAATCATTATTGCCAACTTAAGAGTGAAGGGACGGTAGCTTTTTTATTTTGTTTTAAGAACTAGGAACATCTAGACTTATACTGTCACTTACGGGATATCTTCCGTGATCACGGCGCTCATGGCGCTTGCAACAGCGCCGAAATATCGGGAGCTCAAAATAATGAACAATCACGGAAGATATCCCGTAAGTGACAGTATAAGTTTAGTTGTAAACCGTGAAAGCTTAAAAAGGTCTAGGAACATTTATGTCTACACCTTAACTGTGTATGTTTTCAGCGAGCCATCCACACGTCGGGTCATACCAATATAAGTAAATAGATATTGAATGGGACTAGCTCGGATTCCGTATATACGATACTAAAGTTCTATGAATGTCCTTGAAACGATGCGCTTAGTATATGGCACTTGTTTCTATTGTTATTGTGAGTGGTTTTTGTATGTTTATTGTTTTTGAAATGTTAGTAGCCTATGTTTAAATCGAAACCATTTCGTCCTATGTAATAGTAATTTAGTTTCACTATAAACTTTTGTACGAATTACAACTATTTCATGCGCATTTGGAATTAAGCAAATATGTAGATATTGATAAAGCAGTACCTAATTCCAGTTTTCAACAGTTTCAGTATTCACGTAATACCTAAATTGATGCCTGTAGTACAGTCCTGAATTTCAACATTGCAATAATATTTGGGCAATATTTAGTCTTAGTGAAAATGTACATAATATTTTCCTTAATGAAGGTCAATTTTATTAATATAGCGTTGAATTTCAGGAAGGCTGCGTATATCCTTGAATATTCGAATTAACTATAGGTACTTAATATTCAAATAACTATCCGATGTAATCTAGAAGTGCTTAGGTAACCTGTTTGACATCTTCTTTTACTATATTTTTTATTTATTTTTCACATAGGACTCGGTATTCAGAGTTTTGCTAAGAATCACCTAGCACTAACTTTTAAGAATTCTTCCTTACAAAAAAATGGAAAAACAATCCTAACAAAATTCAATTTCAGTGCACACCAGAACATAAAGGCATGTTCACATCGCAGACAAAGAAAAATGAATGAGACAACGTAAGGACATAAGGCCGATGGCACAAGTGCTGCGAATGGCCACTACGCCGTGTTTACGGTTATTTGAGTGGGCGTATACGTCCTAATTTATAACGTTAATACGGAGCGTGAAAGCGACGTCCCATGCGGTATTGCACTTATGATCTCTAGCGTTCATGTGACTTCGTAATGTGTTGTTATGGGTCGTGCGTTTATGTCTGGACTGTGTGGAGTGCGCTTTATGAAATGATTGAGGTTGTCGCTGAATATTATTCCCTGTGTAAGAGTGGAAATTAATTTAAGAATAAGTATTAAGGGAAAGGGCGTTTAAATACTCACTGCTTTGACAATGTATTCACGAAAAAATAACAACTTAAAAATCTAAACCTAGTTTGGGAGCTAGCTATGTATTTATGGGCACCATTTTTACATGTTAAAAACAATATGGTCACTGTTTTGAAATGAATAATTACTTAATTAATTTTTATTTTCATACACGATGAATCATAAAATACAAAGCACCTAGGTATTTAGTTACCTAGCTATTTCAAAACGAACAAACGTGTTGATAAATTCTGCGTAACCATCCTTACTAATAATATTATAAATGCGAAAGTAAGTTTGTTTGTTACCTTTTCACGCCTAAACCACTGAACCGATCATCCTGAAATTTGCACATACGTTGTCAGGTGTACAGAGACGGACATAGGGTACCTTTCATTCCGAAAAAAGTACTGTGTCCGAGGAAAACAACAATAACGTTCTTATGATAATAGATGGCGCCACGTGTCTTTCGAATCATGATTGAATTATATTATTACAAACAGAGTACAACCCAAATTGATTGTCAAATTCTAAAGGTGAAAGTATTGTATAAATGCAACTACTTTTAATATACTCACTGGTATGTGAATTATAGCGACAATACATGCTTTCTCTCTGTACATCTATTTTAAATACAACATCAAAAGTTATACCGTCACTTACGGGATATCTTCCGTGATTGTTCATTATTTTGAACTTCCGATATTTCGACGCTGTTGCAAGCGCCATGATCGCGGTTACTTGCAAAGCGTCCCGTAAGTGACAGTATAAGTTTAGCTTAAAACCGTGAAAGCTTAAAACAGTGTCTGAATACAACATCGCTTCGTACTCCCCGACAATCGACCACAATTACAACTTTTGTACATTTTTTATTCCAAGACTTGTATTATTCCTTTGAACACAACACATAATCCTTTTCTCTCTTCAAAGACTTTGTTTTCGCAAACACTAGTCAGGAAAAGGATTTATGGAGAGCAAAATACAATAATATGATACATAGATATGTGTTAGTATATATGTTTTCTTATGTCCCGATTCTGTTAGTGTCAAAAAGTTTTTTTTACGTTCTACAATCACTAATACAATACATTTTTTCAGAATTTTCCTCCTCTTACTTTAGAAATTAGAGGGGGGCGACACATTTTACCAATTTGGAAGCGTCTATGATTTTTTAAATTAATAATAATATATATTTATTAACTTTTATTTTTATTATAATAAGATTAATTATATTTTTTTTTTTATTCGTATTAGTTATTCTGTATTTATATTATTTGGTCTGTGGATGGGTGACCATGACCACCCATTACATACCGAGTTTCCTCTGTGCCTCGGAAAGTACGTTAACCCGTTGGTGCCGGCTGTCATTTGTAAATCTTTGACAGTCGCTAGGTAGTCAGTGGCCCAAAAAGTCTGACAACCAGTCTTACTAAGGGGTATTGTATTACCCAGTATTAACTGGGTTGTGGAGGTCAGATAGGCAGTCGCTCCTTTTAAAATACTGGTATTCAGCTACATCCGGTTAGACTGGAAGCCGACCCCAATATAGTAGGGAAAAGGCTAGGCAGATGATGATGGAAGTGTCTATAATTCAACGATTCACTTTGAGAAAATATGTTTTTCCGAACCTCAATGTCATTTTTTAAGACTTATCTATAGACACCCAGGACTTATCTATAGGTTTGATGAATTTTTATTTGTTTTAGTTTCAGTTCCATGTATGGGGAGGCCCCCTTAATCCTTTTTATATTTTTGTAAAAAAATTAAAACCTACCAAGTTTCAACTGTGTAGTCCTAAGAGTTTCAGAATTAAGTGGCTGTGACATACACGGACAGACAGACATGACGAATTTATATGGGTTCCGTTTTTTTGCCATTCGGCTACGGATCCCTAAAAAGGGCTGTGGTTTAAGTTTTATTGACACTTTCGATTCCATTATCATCTGCCTAGCCTTTTCCTAAACTATGCTGGGGTCGGCTTCCAGTCCATCAGGATGAAGGATTCAGCTGGTTACATATCATGCATAAAAATATGTAGAAACGTCTGAGTCGCTGATACTGATAACCTTAGCTTAGTCTAGGTCTTTGTCGTTTAACCTGTCAGGCATCAAATCAACCTGTATTTTGAAAATTATACAATTCTTTATTGATATAAAATTTTAAACTATCATGGTCACTAAAAAAAATATATAATATATTGTAGGAGATGAACCCAACAACCACCTAAACCATAGACTATAAAAGCACGCGCCAGAAAGAGCGCGCCCCTTTGTTTTTCTCTATGGACGTCGGCGACGACGACAGCGGGCGGGGGGATAGAAAAAGCGCGGGACGTGAGGTGTCATCTGTATCGTGAGATTTCTTATTTTTCTAAATTGTTTATTGTATGTAAGTATTTGATTCTGATTCCTATTAATAAATTGTAACCTATTGTTTTTATTTTTAATTGAAATTCCACCACCAATCTTATAATATATATATATATAATAATAACATTTAAAAAAAAAATATAATTCTTTATTGTTCTGTTAATCATAATATGTGGAGCAGACACAATATGACCGTATTTTATACATACAATGGGCGGTCTTATCGCGATGATCTTGCTTCACTGCTAAATATGGGTCTTTCAATGAACAAAGGTTATAAATATTGCCAAAATTACAATGCTTTGTAGATAACTACATACATGCCTGATAGCCGGTTTTCACAAGACACCGTTCGTCGTAGCCTTAGCAACTCCTTATGAAATCAGCTATCCGCCGGTAAAAGTCCCATCTAAATCGGTCCAGACGTTTCGGAGATTAGCCGGAACAAACAGACAGACACACACAAATTGAAAAAAAATGTGTTTTTGTTATAAGTGCCGTAATTTTATTCATTATATGCATTCAGTAAAATGCTTTTATTTTGATATTCCAAACAGACACTTCAATTTTATTTATTTGTATAGATATAGATGTATAGATCATTCTGCGACCGCTGGACATTTTGCGAATTGGACATTTTGCGAATTGAACATTCTGTGAACTGGACATTCTGCGAACTGGACATTCTGCGAATTGTACATTTTGAAACCGCTGGACATTTTGCGGATTGGACATTCTCTGAACTGGACATTCTGCGAATTTTACATTTTGAAACCGCTGGACATTTTGCGAATTGGACATTCTCTGAACTGGACATTCTGCGAACTGGACATTCTGCGAATTGTACATTTTGAAACCGCTGGACATTTTGCGGATTGGACATTCTGTAACTAAACGATGTATTCCACACTCCACAGTAAGGATTCCGATGCGCATGTACCGATGCACTATTAAACCTCTGTTTACCCCTTTAAGGAATACAGTCATGATGTATGCATGTTTGATGTTTAGTGTTTTCAATACCTATTTATATTAATAACCTACCTTAACGACTTCTTACGTCATAATTAGACCTAGGGCAAACTAATAACCTAGTCATTATTCAATTGTAGACAACACGCATATGGTTACGTAAAGAATATAAGTACATACCATGTTCAGTGTTATCATGTTCGAAACCGAGGCATCGCTAATCAGTAATGTTGCCTTCCGTTTGTATCAATATATAAAAGTAATACTTGTCCGGTTATTCATACATATGAACATACACCGTGACTTTTTAGTCGTCTTACAAATTTGGTCCACTTAATGTACCCAACATAAAATAGATCAAGGCGCGACTTTTTTTGCCTACCTTAATACAAAGAAAAATAAATAATATATTAGAATAAAATTATGAAACATCAGAATCAGAATCAGAATTTATTTGCTATGAAAGTAGGTACAGATTAGGTGTTGTACATAAATTAATGAGATCGGCTTACGGCTTGCAAAACAAACATCATCATCCTGTTAAAGATGTTTACGTGTCAAACGGGAGAACATAGTTACCTACCCAGCGCTCGACTCCAGTAGATCATCGCTCGCAACAGGGTGTTTTAACGACGTCATGCGTCATAATACTGAATAATATTTTTATTTTTAAATTATTTAAATCTCATAAATACCAATTTGTTTTTAATGAATGTTTAGTAGTCATTGGATACATGAAATGGGCTGCCGTTGTAAGACGACTAAAAAGTCACGGTGTATATAAACTCATGCGGTCACGGCCCTTGCTTATACTCCTTTCATTCACCTCGTTCACGTTCATATATCTGATCATACACACACGCTGGATGCTGGATACGAGTACTACACCTGACCGTTCAGCAGAACCTCACTGATAAGGCAATAAGAAAATCCTAAACATACTGTTTTTTTTATCAACATGTTTGGTCCCGCTGCTAGGAAAAGGTCATCCCCATATTCTTCCACTCCTTTCTATGCGTGTTCTCTCCGGGCACAAAGGCCCCTAAGTCACGCTTGAGTTTTCTAGGCCTCCCTCGGCGGCAACGCTCGTCTACTGGCACCCACTGTGGGTCAACTTTGGTCCAACCGTCGCGAAGCTTTCTAGAGACATGGCCTGCCCAATTTCGTTTCAACCAACCAGACTTGTTAACGAAAAAGAACCCACATCGGCGATCCCTGCTTTAGGGTGTATCCTTTATTTTCGGTCTCGAAATTAGGTATACAGATGATGATAACGATGTGGAAAACTTCGTGCCACAATCGGTAATATCCTGTTTATTACATCGAGTGTTACCACAGTATCAAGTCTGCAACAAAATTAATGAATAAACAATCAATGCTAAAACAAAACCCAGACATAAATCCGCATTAAAATCGAATGAATTGCGGGTAGGTGTCAAATGAAATTATATTGCAATCAAGGGTCGCGGGGGACCGCTTCAACCGGACGATTGTTTGAAGCACAAGTGTACAAGTAACGAACCTGCCCACTACACGGACTGCATAACGATTCGTCGATTTAAGGGCTGGCAACACTGATGTAGAAAATTGTTAGACGTGTAACACAATATTTTGCAATTCATTATTTCCTGTAAGATGGTGTAATACTGACTCCTCAGTGTAATAAGATGAAAATTACGATGGCGCTGAGGAGCTGGGCTAATATTTCGTTATGATACGGCGCCATGCTATTTTGCGATTCTCATTAAATTGTTTCTATTTTTCGTTATTTTTTAAGTTTAAAGTATTTTAGTTTTCACCAGAATACCGTATCATTGAGTCCAGAAGTGCCTTCCTAAATTTTATTTTCTTACTCTGCCGATTAAATTATGATTTTTGAGACTGAAACTGGCAACACTGACATGGGAAAAACCCTGGTATTATGAATGACTGCGTATGAATTCATAAATAGAATTGATCATGCAAACCGCACAATAAAATCATATACCTAGATAAGCAAAAGTAGGTATTGCATTGACGATTAAATTAAATTGCTGTTGGTAGTGGAATGGTCGAGAAATTTGCGCGCTACCAGCGCCATCTATCAACTTCAGCGTGCACTATTGGCAGGAATCGAATATGTTTATTTCGTCAGGCGCTCGAAGAAAGGCCAAAACCAAAACCCTGTGTAGATGTCTCAGAAAGAGACGTTTTTAGGAATATTAATTATTATTTTGCATGCTGTTCCTAATAAAAAATAATAAAAGTAGTCTGATTAAAATGATTTTATTCGACCTAAAATCATTGGGTAACCATTATTTTTAGTGTATTTTCTTTAGCTGATTTTTTTTCTTGTAAGTATCTGCTGCGTTTTTCTTATTTTTTTTACCACTGTCCTTATTTTGGTGGTCTGAATGATTTCTACAAGTTTGTCCACCTATTTTAATGGGACCTTATTTACTTTTTTTTTTAATTGTGCAGTAAAATTGTCTCATAAAAGAGAAAATACGTACAGCTCAAGAAATTCAATGTTTCTTTTACATTGAGTGATTCAGTAGCATGAGTCATCGTTGTTAACATTCGAGGTCAACTGTTACATACAGGCCACATTGACTCACCGATGTATTGCAAAAATAAACTCATGCAATACATAACGCAACATACACTAACAATTGAGTTTTTTTGTCTTTATTATTTGTGTATTTATCTTTGTCTTATTCGTGCACTTGTCAGAGATATTTATGTTCGTTCGAATGATTGATTGTTTGTTTATTATCTTGAAATACTTTTCGGGTTACTTGCACTGTAGTTATAAGATTTTGTTACAAACTAGCGTCGCCCCACGGCGTTACCTGCGTGATGATTCTTTGGGGTATGAAAAATTATACTTTGGATTATGTAGATTTCTTTCGGTCAAAGAATTTAAATAAATTATAATTTATTAAATATTTTCGTTACTAGCTTCTGACTAAGACTTCCTTCCTCTGTTTCTGAAAATATTTCTAGTGTGTGTAGCCTTCTAGCAACAAAATAATTATTTTTGGAGTCGTACTTCGTAAATTTACCTTTTAGTACCATATAAATTAACAGTTTCAGAAGAAAAAACACCGTACTTATAGTTTTTGCGTCTAGTTTTCCCAGATACATTACCGATACGATGAACACTGTACAATTACTGGATCATTAAATAGTCCTTTAAAATTACAGTTAAAATGACTTTTTTATAGGTAATATTATTTTAAAGTTTAGACAAGATACATTCTGGATACGACGCTACATTCCATAATCAACCAAACCAATCCATAGAGATCTACGCTAGGGAATGGGCAACTACAGTACTTTCACAGTAATTTTTACGCCTTGTGACTGGGTCTGTAGCTACATTTCATTGTTGTCTTTGTTTCGACAATTCAAAAGTGCCTGTAACTGGCCTACTTGAAATAAATGCTTTGATTTTTTGAAAACAACAAATTATAAACTATCGCGGACAACCCTACCCTTAGTTTTCAGGTTGAAACGAACAGGCGGATGCCCAGAATAACTTAAACAATGCGTCTGAAATCTTGTCTAACTGCTTGACATACCGACTGTTCAATTCCCAACGCCCGTCTGCGGGAACTACCTTCGTACCACAGAGTAAGGCATCTAGAGTCAAGAGATGGCAGTACTAAGGCGTCATATCATCGTGGAGTCCAAAGTAAGTTGAGGGAGAATGTAAAGCTAAGTCAGAGGGCCATGAGCGGCATAAAACTCTGACACCAAGTTAGGCACTAACCACACGATAAAGAAAACCTGAACACAATATACAGGGTGTAAACAGACCCTTCACATAGCCGTCAACCAACCATTCTGTACATCAAAGCAAGTAACTTTACGCAAAATTATTGCTGGGAATCGACTTTTTTTTTGGGGTGAAGAATTACGTTTTACGGTAGGACTCGATGGAAAGCACTCAAAGCATTGTGCTGATGGATGGATTGAATAATACGGGGTTCATGGAGGTGTGTAAAGTAAAAATCTTACATTAAAAACATGTTTTTAAAAAAAAACTTGTGAAAAAGTTGTAACTTTGACTCCCAATATCTCCGTAACTAGAAGGTTCCCAGGTATGGTCTAGAACAAAAAAATGATCGCAAATACAGGGAGAACCAGTGCCTTTCGGATATGTTAAGGGTCTATTTACACCCTGTATTTCCTTCACAAAATAAAACATCTCCCAAACATATTCCTAACATTTTCTCTCTCTCACGCTAAGAAAAATGGACGAACACAGAAATAATGTCTGCTAACAGAAGGTACTTTTATCATTTTCCTATGTACATACGTCTGTCGTATATTAGTTGGAATACGTCGTCTGGTTCTTATCAGCAATGTTCTAATGTCATGTTTGTATTTTGTTGTCTATTTATCGTAGTTTTCGCGATTTTCGTTGAGTTTAAATTGTGATTTGAATTTAAGTTGTTTTGTAGATGAGTTTTACCCAAGCTGTAAAGCATGAAGGGTGTAAATATACCCTTAACTTAGCCGAAAGGCTCTTGTTCTCCCCATCTTTGCGATAATTTTTTTGTTCTCGACTATACCTGGGAACCTTCTACTTGCGGATATATTGGGGTCAAAGTTCTTTTTTACAAGTTTTTTTTAAATAGATGTTTTAATGTAAGATTTTTACTTTAAACACCTCCACGAACCCCGTACTATTCAATCCATCCATCAGCACAATGCTATGACTGCGTTCCATCGAATCCTACCGTAAAACGTGATTTTTCACCCCAAAAAAAAGTCGATTTCCAGCAATAATCTCAAGTTGGAAAGGACAAGTTGTAAAGACATGTTGCTAGTTAAAAAAATACACGACATATTTTTGAACTTGTCGAAAACAAGTATCACTGCTTGTACCTATAGTATTATTTGTCAAATCGGTACTAAGGTTTCGTAAAGAATAGACAACTTTATCTGCGGAAAATATAATAAAGAGTGAGTTTTAAATCGACTGCCTCGTTGGTCTAATGGTCGCAAGCGCGACTACTGAGCATGAGGTCCTGGGTTCGATTCCTGGGTCGGGCAAAATGTTATCGGGTTTTTCCATCAGGAATTTCTCAGTAGCAGCCACGGAGTTTGGATTTGTGCCCGGTTGATGGGAATAGGCTCGCCCCTATTACATGGGACTTGAACATAACTGGCGAAATGTGGGTGTACTATTAAGTAAACCTCTGCCTAACCCTTCGGGGATTACAGGCCTGATGTTATGTTATGTTTTAAATCGTAAAAATATTTGGTTATACCACAATCACCTTTCCTGCTATTAAGGAGGCACCTATTAAGAACATTTTCACGTCACCAAGTTTAAGTAAACTAGTTAACATTTTTCTCTTCCAAGAAAAACAAATCCTTCTTCCTCACTCACCCAAAAAGTTCATCAAACTCATCAAAGTTCTCGTTTTTCAAAAATGGCTCCTAAAAATAAGCTTCTAGTGGTATTACTAGTAGCCAAGACATTTTCATTGTGTCATTCTCTTGAAAATGTCGGATCCATTAAAATACAGTCTACATTACGGTTCTCGTCACGTAATGTTTGACATCAGGGAGGAATTACTCTCAAAAATCGTCGTCCATTAACACAACCTCGATAAGGTTTTGGGCACACCGGCCGACCTGTCGGAAACGATTACTTATGTAAATAATACGACCAAACGTGTTAAGTTAGTGGTTGAACGAAACTGTATTTAAGTAAAGAATTTCGAAGTTAAGATTTTTTTACTATGGACTTAAAATTTTACTCCTTGGTAAGGAGTAAAAATATATTTTACAACCTCTTTTCCCAAAAAAATGTAAGAAAAAGACCTAATACTTGTCCATTAATTACTGCCTTATAAATGTCCCCTTTTTTTTAAATGACCCCCCCCCGCACCAGGCGTAGTGGAAGGGAGTGTCAGAATTCTACTGACTAAAACCCATCCATGTTCCTTCTTTACCCTTTGTGTTCCAGGGCCGCGGCATCTCTTTCGAACAGTCCCGCAGCCCTGGCAGGCATCGGCCCTTGCGGACCCCTTCATTGTTGCTGACATAAAAAAATATAACATGAAAAAAATATATATTAAAAAATTAAATTAAAAAAAAATAAAAATGTCTATAAATGTCTCCTTAAAAACTACAAAAACAAATTAAAGCGAAGAGAAAGAAACATCAAAATCTTGTCTTTTAAACAGGCGTCAACCGTCCAAAAACTCTGTCGCATTACCTACACTGATCCTCAAAATTTAACGAAAGTATTCCAGCGACATAACGAGGCCAATCCTCATAAAGCGGACTACTGAAACACGAAAGCCACTCCATCAGAACGTCGGTTGTGAGTGCATAATTTTGACAAATAGAGTAATGAGAAAATGGAGCAATAATGAACAGGGTGAACGACGCAGAAGACATCTTTCAATCAAAATTTTGCTCACCGATTGTCTGCTGTCAGCCCTCAAATATCCACTTATATTTTTCTATGCAAGTTCTTCTGCTATAATAGTGTCACGTTGGGTAAATTTTTTGAACTCCAATAAGGTTAGAAAGTACCAGAGACAGACTGAAGTATCGTCACTCATGTATGTTTTACTCATAATGTAATATTTTTATACGAAACTCTGCATTTCAAATAGCCAACAGATGAATTGACCGATTTTATGCTTGCTACGGCGTAGGCCTCCCCGTAGCTGCTCTAAAAGAACAACCTTGAGTATTATAATGAGTACTCCATTTATTCTATTCCATGGCAACCATAACGACCGCCATTAACCACTCGTTAACATGATCCTGGCTAAAGGAAAAATATTTGTATCCGAAAAAAGATATTTTAAAAAGTGGAAACTTTAGCTCCGAAGCGATGATGAATGCTCAGTTTGTTTGTGAAGATATAAAAATATTAAGATTTAGAGCTTTTCACTTGAACTCCTTTTTTTTCTGATTCCCTTGGGAGTGGAGAAAAATATTTGCATAGCAGGTTTGGTTGCTTTAATGCTCCTAAGAAGAAACTGTAGTGGCAAGGCAATAAACTTTCAGTAGACAAAATATGCTAAATATTCAACTGTAAACGGCTTTGAAAAACAGCTTCTTTTAGGAAATGTACGGCTACTAAGTACAAGGGTACTCTATAACTTAACTTAAAACTATCTTTATAATCATATCATCTTCTTTCAACATCATCATCAGCCCACAGCAGTCCACTGCTGGACATAGGCTTTTCCAATTGCACGCCACGTTCACTGGTCATAGTGCTTCTAGTATCCAGCCTGAACTTGCTTTGTTTTTTTTAACCGACTTCCAAAAGATGAGGTTATCAAGTCGACTGATTTTTTTTGTTTTTTTTTTGCTTTTGTTTGTATGTTCAGCGATATCTTTTCGCCAATTGTGAACCGATTTTGATGATTCTTTTTTTGTTTGGAGAAGTATATTATTCCGCGGTGGTCATTTTTAAATTTGGTGAAGATCTGATGCTGATCTTCGAAAATTTGCAATTTGCAGTTAGGTTTATTAACTTCCATTTTATTGGTGATAAGCCTATTACCATGAACTGTATTGTTGACAATGTAAAATAAATTTATAGTAAATATTTGTATAGGATGTCGCACAACTAAAAATGAAAAAATAAAATGATTCTGCTACCATTAGCAGCACCACGAAATATAAAATCAACCTCTATTTTCCAATAGTTTCTTCTACACTTAACAATATAATTCATGAGAATTGTGAGTACTTACCCATTCATTATTTTAATTCTCATAACTAAAACGAGACATAATACTGAGTAAACGGTTAAACTTTTCCAATTAACATACAAACGGAATAATCCACTGTTACTTACTACGTGTATAGTTACAGTCTGCAAGAAACGTCAGAAAGTAAGTGATGGTCTGAAAATTAAGCCACATAAAGTAATATGTTCCACGAAAGTCTAGCGAACGCCACGAAATGCTGCTAAAGTGGAAACAAAAATTATTTTGCGATACTTTTTGTTTTTTCTTTGCTTCACTCGCTGCCGACACGAACCTTTGATAGTTTATAAGTAGGTAAAGAAATTATTACAGGTAAACTTGTTTCGTACTTACCTATTAAGAATTTTAACGAAATTGCTAATTAGTAGGTTGAAAAATGTAAGTTACTGCTAATTACAATCAGTACCTTAGTAGTATTCACCGGAAACACAGGATTACCTAGTTCAGGCACACATCATGGGTGAACTTGACATAGATTTAAGAAAAACTGTAAATGTTGTATCTTATATTTTTGAATAAATTTTATTATTATTTTCTATATTCATTCATTCTTTCTCTTATCAAATACATTTCTAAATATTTTCAAAAGCAAAAATTAACAAAACATTTAAAAATATAAAAAATAGACGGCCCATCGGCATCAGGAACAAGGTCCAGGCTGCCGGTGGTCAGGGCATTATTATTATAGTAGCAGAGGGCTGCAAAAATTAAACAACTGCTTATGGGTTAGGAAGACGTGTTCCCTATGTCTTCGACGCCACAAGTTTCCTAGGTCTTCCCATTTTTAGATAATTCGGTGGCCAGTCGATTTGATAGTACACCCACATTTCATCACTTATGTCTTAGTTCCATGTTATAGGGGGCGAGCCTATTGTCATCAACCGGGCACAAATCCAGACTCCGTGGCTGAGGAATTCCTGATGAAAAAACCCAATAACAATTTGCCCGACCCGGGAATCGAACCTGGGACCTCATGCTCAGCAGTCGCGATTGCGACCACTAGACCGACGAGGCAGTTAATCTTATTTTAATGATAGAAAGAAAACAATTTCTTGAAAAGATTACAATCTTTTCAAAAATTAAATGGTCGATGATTCTAATCACATACTTCCCAATATAACACTCAACAGAATTTATAAAATTACCCGGTAATTTTCCGGGTAATTTTATAAATTCTGCACAACTTTACCTGAAAAATCCATTTTCATCTGTTAAAACTTGCGCGAGGCGGAAAAGGAAACAGTTTTCTTTCGAACCTGCTTACTTCAGAAGTCTTGCAAGCGACATCGCTTTGTATCTTGTAAGTAGATATCGAGGTCTTACCGTACCATCTTACTTTATAAGTTTATTGGGAATAAAAAGGATATTTTCATGTAAAACTTAACATTTATCGATCTCACCGCCAGACTGAGTACTTCTTATTTATTCATCAACTTTGAAGAACTTCACTTTCCCACGCAAGTACCGCTGTCAATGTTTAGTCTTCTCATTATTTTTTTCTATAAATCTGTATTGAGCTTCTGATTTCTAAGTAGTTGGTTACTGTAAATGCAAATTAGGCAAAAAAAATAGATTTACAAACTATACGAAAAGAAAACTCAAAAAAAATTGGGGGAGGCTTTTGCCCAGCAGTGGGACAAAAAACAATATAATAGCCTTCGGTTGATCTCTTTCACAATATCGCTTAGCGGGATCTTGATCAGAGGTGGTGAAACTAATTTTTAGCGCCTACATGTTGATTTTGTCTTACTTTAATAATAGAGCGAAACCAATTTTTAAGATTTAACACCACTCATCTGCCCACCCTTTTCCCAATTATGTTGAGATCGGCTTCCGGTCTCACCGGATGCAGCTGCATTTTACATGGAGGGACTGCCTATCAGACATACACAATCCAGTTAGTACTGGGTAATACGATACCTCTGGGTAACACTGGTTGTCAACTTTCGGGCCACTAACTACCTGTAACGACTGTCAAGGATCTACAATTGACAGCCGGGACCAAGGGTTTATAGTGCTAGGAAACACGGTATTGGGTGGTCACCCAAACACGGATCAACCTAGGCAAGCACGGCTTAACCTAACGATCTACTCTTAAGATTTAACACCATTGAATTAAATAGAGAATTATAAAATAAACCCACAATCACAAAGAACTTTGTAACAATTATGGTTTACAATAAAAGTATTCTCTGTGTAACTAAAAGAAAAAAATAAAATATTGAATAAATAAATCAACTTTGAAACCATTGCAAGTAAAACCCTCGTACTTACATAAACTAAAAAGCTTGCTGGTTGACAAGACCGTCTAAAGCGCGGTGTACAAAGCGGTCGGTTGTTCTCGACGTTGTAACTCGTCTGACGGTACCTTACCAAAGCCTGTCGTCCATTGTGATCCACTTTGTAACTTCATCTTGATCAGAACTTGGCGAAATTGCTGTAGGAGGCACAGCTGTTTCCTTTACGAGCTTTTCAGAACATGCAGCTTACTTGTTATCAAGAGGCCTGAAATTATTCAGCGTCTTGCTTTAGCCTTAATTAACTGGAATTTTATAAATTGAACATTCTCATCAGTCGTGAAGCTTTTATCCGTTAAAATGGAATTGCTGAAAAATTCCATCTACGAAACAGACCAAGAAAACGTGGGATAAGGTGGAATAAGTGGAACAAGGCCACCAGTGATGATGATGAATACTACTAGAATTTAGGACGGTCATACAACTTGGCACCAGTGGCGTAGCTATGCCAATGTGGTCGCATGGGGCCCCTGACTCGAGGGGGGCCACAAACGATTATATGTTTTTTTTTTTAAAGTTTCCTAAAGTTTTGCACGTTAGATTTAAACTATATTATTATTAACAAAGGCACTTCGTTTTTTTTTTTATAATTAGGACCCAAAAAGGCTAGTTACGCCACTGCTTGGTACAGTCAGCAACAGAGGTCGCTGAACATAATTTGTTTCCAATATTTCCTAATCATTATTTTTTATCATAAGTTATTGACTAAAGTAAATTACAAAACAACTTGTCATAATTGAACTACAAAAGTCGCTGAACTCAGTTAAACCATTAATTGCTATACATTACTACCGACAAAATTGTATGATCTGTAATAAATACAAAAGTCGCTGAGCATTGTTAGTTTTCAACATTGCTAGTTCTTTTAACCCGTTTGCGGTCAATGGATACGAAACGGGGCACTATGAAAAAAAGACTTAGAAAAATTTCACCAAAATCCAACGCCTAATCAAGCCTTCGGGACCCGGTGGGATGTAAGAGTAGTAGGGTGGGGATACACCTCAAGGTCATTGACTTAGAGGTCAAGGTCAAAATTCCAAAAGTCGAACTCCGTAATTATCACTTAACTTGACCTCATGGTCATTGACCTTGACCTCATGGTCACTGACCTTGAAGTCAAGGTCAAATTTCTGAAGTTCAAAATAAGCTGTTCTCCTGAAGTTGCCAAACTTGACGTCACTGTCTTTGACCTTGAGGTCAATGTCAAAATTCCTAAAGTAAAAAACCGCGATTCTCCTAAGGTTACTGACCTTGTCCTCATGGTCCTTGATCTTGAGATCAAGGTTGAAATTCCGAAAACCAAAATCCGTGATTCTCAGGAGCAGTTATAGATCAATATTCATGGTGTCCTTGAGGTCAAGGTCAAATGACATAAGGGTCAAGTTCAAGTGACTTTGAGGTCAAGGTCAAGTGATTCCGGAGGTTACATCGACGGAGCCCCGCTTACCGGGGCTCCTACTTCTGGATGGTTTAGAAAAAAATAACCACGAAATAATCAACTCAAACTAACATCACCAATTTGTAGGCTTACTATAAAATAACAGCATATACCTAAACAATCACATGATCACAAATGTTTAATTGTGAAATAAATCCGAACGATGTTAAAAGGTAATGGTTTATCCTGCAGTATCTTGATTTAACAACTCATGCATTATCAAGTTAAAAAACTCGCGCATAACATGTTTAGCGACTTACGGCAAAATGATAGTTACCGACTTATGCTGTAATGATGTTTAGCGACTTATAACATATTAATGCTTAGGGTTTTTGTAACATTGAAATGGTAACCTTATTGTGTACTCTATTCTGGTAAGTGATTTATGGTCCGTTTTAGTGTTCAGGTATTTTGTAAATTAGTATCTGTTCATCGACTTTTGTTGCTGACTGTACAATGACGTTTATTTTTGTTCTTGCAGTTGTTGTAAAGAAAAATAACATTTTTGCTGATCCTCTTGTCATGATAAGCCCTTAAAAGCCTTTTCTGACACCCACAGTTTATTCTGGGCAGCAATATAATATATCTATGTAAATGATATTATTTCAAACCACAATACCTCATAATTCTCAAAACACACAAGTTAATTTCGAGTGCAATATTGAATCTTGTCCCTCGTCCCATTACTATTAGTTTTTAAGCCACAAAATTGGAATCGAATTCTATTAGATTTCAATCCCTTTATAATTGGGTTTTCGAAATTGAAATTATACAAACGAACCATAGTCTGTCACACTCTAGGGTACGAAATTATTGACCTTCAAGTGGTAGATGGTCATTTTGACCTTTGATTGAAATTATACATGGTCTGCGAAGCACAATGGCGAGGGTTAATAATTCGTATAAATCTTTGTGAAAGATTTAGAATTTATAACATAACATTACGCTTGTAATCCTCGAAGGATTAGGCAGGGGTGTACCTAATAATAAACCCACATTTTATCAGTTATGTTTAGGTCCCATGTAATATGGAGCGAGCCTATTACCATCAGGCTATTACTAAGAAATTCCGGTTGGAAAAACCCAATAACACTTTCCTCGACCAGGGAATTATATATACCCAGGATGTCATGCTCAGCAGTAGCTCTTGAAACCACTAGATCAACCAACCAACCAACTAATAAGGCAGTTTTATTTATCGTCTTTGTATTTTCAACCGTCTTGTTTCTATTTACTTCTACTTCGTCGTTCAAAGAACGTCTTCGGTCTTCTTAGTTACTTTTGTAACTTCCAGTAGAAAAATCAAGTTAATTTGCTCTGAGGAGTTACGTTGCTGCCGTACTTGTTTATGATTCATTATGATTACGTTTGAAAGCAACACAATAGAAAAGGTTCATTAAAAATTGAGTATTCTTTTTATAACTCAAGAAGTAATCATAATAATCTGGATCTATTCAAAGTTCGAGTGAATCGATTTCTTCTGGGCAAGCGTGCTACGCCCTAGGCCACATCATCGCTTCACATCAGGCCAGAGGCGGCTAGGCGTAGGCGACGTGGGCCACCGCCTACGGCCTCGCGGTGCGAGAGCCTCGCACCTCAAAAACCCATTGACAAAATTGGGACCGGAACGAAATCTCCAAACTGTACATGGCCAATTTTGACCAATATATATTTTTTGTTGACAGCGCACTCTGTTTTATTTTTTAAATTTTTTTCTAACACAGCGATATCCTTCGTTCTTGTACTGACAGAAAGCCATTGTAGTTTCTGATATTTTAAGCTACATGGCGTTGTTTCGTATAGGATTACTAAAAATGTTTTCCGCGATGGGATTTCAAGTGAATTATTTGCAGTTTATTTTTTCTGTGGTTGAAGTGAAAGCTGTTGGAGTTTTGTTTGGTACGTAATATTATGTACCATTTTGTTCCTGAAATTATGGCCTTTCGAATGATACATGTGAATTCCGAGTCGATGCCGATTCCGGGCCTCGCTAAATGTACCTTGCCCACATAAAATTGTGGTCTTGCCCCGCCACTGCATCAGGCAAACACAAGCCCATTAAGTATTAAAAAAAAAGTAAAAACACGTTCTAGGATTCGAATCATTCTTTTACTTAAAGATCAAATAACTATTCACATAACCATTTCCCACTCCACGCCGAACATTGTGTACAAAACATACTTTATACACACAGAGCCAACTAAAAAGACCGCAACGCCTTCCATTCCTACGGCTTGCTTATTTCGAACGCTGCGAAAACATCTTTGAAAGTTGTTTTCCTAAGAATTCTCGCCATATTCAACAGAGTCTATTTTGATCGGTATAATGGTTCGACCTGCAGACGACTGGTAGTGGGGGGGGCAAGGGGGCTAGTAAGTCAGCCACTCTGCCTCCCTGGGTAATGGCCTCGACACCTTTGCCCCGCTTGGCCCAAACACGTTCGGTGGCCGTTAAATGTCAACTGTATACTTTCTGTGACTACAAAGGGCATCGGATGCGCTTGGATTTTGCTGGTCAATTCTTTTTTGAATCGGGGGCCTGTCTTATTTAAAATGAATGTTGGAAACTGGTTGATAAAAGCTGCATTTTGAAACGTGTATGTTTTACACCACTTTATGGGCTTAGTATAGAATCACAGCAGACCTCGAGTGGATCTGGCAATACAGCCGGATGTACAGTTAGCACTGAAATTAAATCTCTTTTTATGTTTATGAAAACGTTGATATTTCGAAACCCATTACGTTCATACAACATGTGAATATAACTCGAAACCCAACCCCAAAGTTTATCTAAATTAGGTACCTCCAAAAGTACTTGAAAATGTTTTTAGTTGCTTTCACATTAAAGTTTCAGCCGCCAAACAGCGTCGTTGAAACACCAGCAAAGCCGTTCCGACAGTTCCAAAAATGTTTTTGGGAAAAAGGAACCGTACGGAAATTAGCCGGACGAAATATTCAACGTGTGGGGATGAAATGGTAAAAAGAGCGAAAGTGGAAAGTGTCACGAATGACATTTGGCATTCAGCCACCCGGCGGTATTGATGCGACAGACGGGCCCTACTCATTTATTCATAAACGTTGAAAAACTTGTCAGTGGTAGCGCACACTACAACTTGCATATTAGTATTAGTACGAATGCTACAGTTTCTGTTTATTTTATTCCGCGAACATACTTCGGGGTTGCCAGACTGAGAGCTGTTTTTGCTACTACAATCGGAGAAAACGTCAGATGGTAGGTTTACACTGTTTTTGTTTCGCGACGTGGAGCTACACTTCGATAAACAACGAATTTTGTTAATCGTACTCCGTTTGCTTTGAGAGACGAATATGAAAGTGCAGAGTTTATTTTTGTTCGTAAACTGTTTGATATGTTTGGAAGGGTTAAATGAACGCTCAGGTGGGGGTTGAGACAGGCTTTCATTATTAGTTCCAGGCTTGTTTTAGGAGTCTGAATGTTCACATATACTACGTCATTTCTTTGTTTGAAACTTGGTAATGATTTTTACTCGTTTTTTTTTTGTTTTAGCGATCTGTAGCTTCTGTCTTTAAACCAATGGGATAAAGGCGTGAATTTTAAGTACATAATTTACCTAAGTATGTTGTTTAAAATGATTCATTTTTACAGTAAAAAACAGTACAAAATGAAGTGTAAGTAATCTTATACTGCCTAGTATAGCTAACTTTATCAAAAATAAAAAGCTCCCAATCTATTTCCATCCAGAAAAATATTTGCTTCACAAACAAAGTAAGTACATTCCGTTCCATTTCGTATTTCCAAAGGTACAGTTACGATAATATTCTTTGACAAAGTCGTAGAGATAGCGCAATGGTCCGTAAAAGAAAATCCAAAACAACTGTATTTCATTCTTTTGAACTGAAACTTATCGTTCAAGTTGTCAAACTAGACATTTAGCGCTAAAAAAGCTGTGGAACTCATTCCGTGTTCACTAGCTCTTAGACTATTTAGATGATTTCAATAAAGTCGTTATTTTGATAATGGTTTGTTGCACGATATCGAAATTGGTTTTCGTTAAGGGTCTTGTGGTCGCAAGCGAGACTGCTGAGCGTGAGGTCTTGGGTTCGATTACTAGGTAGGTAGGCAAAAGTTATAATTGGTTTTTCTGTCAGGTTGACAGCAATAGGCCGGGAGACAGGGACTTTAACATAACAGGCAAAATGTGAATGTCCCCTATCTATCTTACCCTTCTGGAATTACAGGCATGATGTTACGTTATGTTCTTAATAAAATTCGGTCGCGTCTGACCAATTACAGGCTTACAGGCTGAAGTATTACTTAGTTTAACAGTGGCCAGGTTTTCGTAGAATTAATGACCCTTGCGTGCCTGGGTTCACTTTCCATGGACAAGGGAGAGTTTTATGGTTTCGCGGTCCCGTATCCTTGTCATATCGCCAGCTAATCCGCTGCAGCGCTTTTACTTTGATATGATTTGCCCCTGTGTGTGTGAGTGTGTTACTCGCCCGATTGATTGAAACTGATGGATTAGCTTTATGGCTGCTTTACACAGATGTGCTGTAAAACAGGGGTTTATTGTAAAATCGATTCGTAGATTATGTG
This sequence comes from Noctua comes, assembly GCA_963082995.1. Classification (NCBI taxonomy): domain Eukaryota; kingdom Metazoa; phylum Arthropoda; class Insecta; order Lepidoptera; family Noctuidae; genus Noctua; species Noctua comes. Next base: position 12,122,109 of record OY720277.1, on the reverse strand, counting down.
GGCAATCACCTGTGTTGCTTCGTTGGAGTTATTTTTGCTTGACTTTTGAGTTGAAATCTGAATCGTAAAGTATTGAGACGAAACCATTTTCATCTCCGATTTCGAAGCTGTAATTGATAGTTTGCTTATTTTGTTTATGAACTTTTGCAATCGGTTTTTTAATTTACAATAGACACAAATAAATAAAATTGAAGTGTCTGTTTGTGATTTCAAAATAATAGCTTTTTAACGAATGCATATGAAAGTATATACGGTGCTAATAATAAAATCAATTTTAATTTTTTTCATCTCTGAATCGGCTGCACCGAGTTTGACGGAACTTTCAATGGCAAATTGCTGATATTATAAAGAGTAACCCAGATTAACTTTCGAAAAAGGATTACGGTTCCATACAAGAAAATTAAAACCCATGAAATTGTTAATAAAATTTGATTCAAATAAGGCAGTAATATTTTATAATAATTTTATGCCGACGATGGTCGCGGACAACAGCTAATATTGTTGTGTAGTGGCTAAAAATGAATATTTTGATATTTATAAAATAAAACTCCACCCGTTCCAAAACATGTCAAGTTTAACTACCGCAACTGCAGTAAACAAATCAATAACATATAAAACGACAATTTAACTGCAAACTCAGTAAATCTATCGCCACGTACTTTCGCAAATAAAATGTAAAACTGATTGTAAAAATTCGAAGTGGCGCCGCTGAATAAAAAACGTACATATAAACTTTTAAAATGGTCGTCAACAACTCATCAAAATCTAATAACACGGGCTTAGTGTCTCCGAGGATGGGACTCAAGTCTAGGGTTACCAGACGACAGGAATTTTCCGAGTATGTCCGGAATTTTGAGAAATTCAGGCGGTATTTAGTTCGCCCGGATGTTTTGTAAGATAAAATAAATATTAAAACTGGACGAAATCATAAAGAGCTCAAATGATTGCGATTGAGTTTTCTAGGTACATCGTTTTTAAAAGACACAAGTATGAGAGTTTTATCAACCTTAATGTTTTGCCATTTAATTTCAAATGGGCTTTAAAATATCAAGGAGTACGCACGACGGTCAATCAAGCAATACAAAACCAGTTTATGCGGATCTCTCATTGTATAGGAAATCTATACAAAGCGAGGCCAAGTTATACTGGAGTAAGTAAGTAAGTATATTTATTTGCATAAAATGTGGTATATACAGGATGTTTTAAAATTGGTTTAGAGCAGGACACATTCCGCCATAATAATAGCATGCAAAATCATCTTTTACATAAGATAGGTACAGCTTCAATAATGTACAGCTTCATGTGCCGCCGTGTACATACATACGTAAAAATATGAAAAAGTCATTCAATGGGATTAAATGAGTGTAGTATTTATTGATTATTTTAATGATTATAATTCTGTAACTACATACGTGTTACGGACGCGAATCATATTTTAATCTACATACAACCTGACACTGAGCTGCATCATCATCTGCCTAGCCTTTTCCCAACTATATTGGGGTCGGCTTCCAGTCTAGCCGGATGCAGCTGAATACCAGTATTTTACATGGAGCGACTGCCTATCGGACCTCCACAACCCAGTTAGTACTGGGTACGATACCCCTTGGTAAGATTGGTTGTTAGACTTTTGGGCCACTGACTGCCTAACGACTGTCAAAGATCTACAAATGACACCCGGGACCAACAGCTTAACGTGCTTTCCGAGGCACGGAGGAAACTCGGTATGTAATGGGCGGTCACCCATCCACAGACCAACCTAGGCAAGCACGGCTTAACCTAAAGATCGACCCGAGCGGCTGTTATTATTTAGCCACGAGCTCCTCCTGACACTGACTTGCAAATTGCAAAAAAACATAAGAGAATTTGAATTTTGCGGGCTACCCTGGCGCTCTCAGCTTATTTATTTAATTTATTTATTTATGTACACATAAAATAATTAACAGGACATTACATTAAGATAGAAGAGCACAAAGGTACGGCTTATTTCATGAGAAATTTCTTCCAGCAGACTTACACCTTAATAAATTATCCTTACAAAATCCTTAGATGTTATCAGTAAATGTCATAATAATATTTTTATCTGGTAACCCTACATCAGTCTCGTCAGCCGAGTCTAGACAAAGATTCGTGACTTTTTCACAATTCGCAATCCCACGACAATCATACCTGCACTGAAGCCTTTCTACCTACCCACCTACCCATCCACCTTAACAAGATATAAGATATCGTCGAACATAATATTAAATTTTGCTTCGAGCTCCCCGACTATCCATTATAAGGCTCAATTTACATTGCCGCGGAATGAAATAGGAAAGGTTTTTTGTAACGAAACACAAAGCACAATGAATTTTATATTCATTGTATAACGTACAGAATAGATATGAGCCAAAAACAGACCGCGCGATTTCTAAAAAATTCTAGTGTATTCTTGGGAATTCCTGCAGTTAGCTCGTATCTAGTTTACACATTACACAATAGGGTCGATGACCAAAAAAATCTAATTAGTCAGTCAGATAGATTTCCAAAAAATATTGGACACGTATTTTTTCTTTTTCCACGTAAACAAAAAATGAGGACGATACAGTGCGTCGCAAACTCGTGTGACGTCACATTTCGGTACACTTTTTACCGGAACGTGACGTCACAAGCCCCCACTTCGATTATTTGATGCGTTTTATCTTCGTCAACTTTTATTGATTTGATAAAACAAAAAATACGTATCGAATAGTTTTCGATAATCTAAGTGACGGACTAAATAGAATCATATTTTTTTTACTCAGGAATCATCCCTATTGAAGACTTGTAAAGGGGTTGGAACATTTTTGTATGAAGCGAGGCCCGCCTAACCTCCAGCCCCGCTATTTTTTTTTAATTGCGGCCACGCATAAAACCAGTATTAATCAACAGCTGGTACCAATACAAACAAGTTTTGTCTCATACAAAACTTGTTTGTATTGATGCCACCCAGGCCGCCATTTTGAAAATAAAATAAACTGGCGGAACTTAGGTTGACCAAATAATTCAAAGCCAAAAATCGCTTCTATTCCATTCCGCGTCAATGTAAATTGAGCCTTAAGGCCCCGACTATCCATTACACTATGACATCGAAATTAGAGTTTTATAGTGGGATGCGAAATGAATTCTCGAGAAAAATAAAATGACGGATCGGGTGGTCGTCTCAACCTGCGGGTGGTACCTTTTTTTTCTTTTTTCTAGCACTGAAAAGTTGTAAAAGACACTCATATTTATTTCTTTGATGTAGTCTGTAAATAGCTCGTGAAATTCTTAGATCCTTTCAGTTACAGACAGTCTATTTGTTGTTTATTTTTATTTTATGCTTTTTACGTACATACACTCACGAATTTTTCCCATGGGAGTAGGCAGGAACTATACTCCTGCTATGATCCTTATATAATCCTTTCGCTTCCGACACGTTCATACACTTGGTCATACAAGCCGTGTCACATAGTCTAGTCTAGTCATATTAGCCGGGGTTCGAACCCACGACTTACTGCTCGTAAGTCGGAGCCGCCACCACTAGGTCACCCACCACTGGGTTATATGTATATATACACGAAACAAAATTTTTATTTATACATAAAATCACCACAAGAGATTTGTGAAAACGAATTCCACTGGTTTTATCAATTTCCACGCTCTTTAAACAGCGAGTGCACTCCACTCGCAGTATCAGTCTCGCTACCCCTTTATCACGTCACTCAATAATATTTAAAAGCATTCCAAATACGAATCGATTCGATATTATTCCGAGGTAGTCGTTCATGCAGCCGACGACTCAGCGAGCCAATGAGCGACCGCCACCGCTCAATTTCCGTGTCGAAAACGAAACATGAGTGGCTATTTTAGCATTCGAATTGTCATATTTGAATTTCGAATGGTATCGAATGGAAATGTGGTGTGAGATAATAAATCGTGAGAAGAGATGGTCTGTATCGTTGGTATAAAACCGTTGCTTTTATGCCGGGTACACATTGGTGTAACGTAACGTGAAATGTAACATGAATGAGCCGTCCAGACTTATGCAATGCAACATGAAATGTAACCCAACAACAGGCGACTTTGTTTCAGCGTGTGTTACATTACATGTTACGTTTCACCAATGTGTACCCGGCATAAAATCTAGCTAGAGGATTCTTTCGTCCAGCTGTGGGAAGTCATTGCCCAGCTTTCACAGACAGTAACAGAAATATCTGTCGTTGTGTAAACGTGGTTCTACTTACATAAAGACACTATGGTGTTGCGTTATCATACCTGGCTTCAAGAGCTCAGATCCATGACTTTCAAAAGGAAACTTTAAAAATACGTACCTAACGTAGATAATCCCGTTCAATTACTTAAAGTCTAGTCTAGGCTAGTCCTATCTTTTGCACTATTCGTCGTCTAACTTATTAGGTAACTTTGTTTCCTACTTCTAATTGGCCTAACTGACTGTGTTCGTGTCATAAACTCATAGAGCTATAAACTTTGCAGGCATTAATCATTATTAAAAGTTGGTGCACCGACGCCATCTTTTTTAATTTTTGGAACCAAAGCGAAATAGTAGATCATGGTTATGCTTACTGCAGTTAATTAAATGGCATAGTTGGAACTGTTACAAAAAGGATAATTTTCAGCGACTTTGAAGTTTTTTTAACTAAGAATTGATATTTTAATACTAACTTATTGTGACTTCGATTCATGACTTGCATTTTTTTTTTAATTTTTCATTTTGGTGTAACATTGTGTATCAGCAAATGTTTTAATTGCTTAGGCTGGACTGGAACTGGTGTGTCTCCTTTATTAGCTTTTATTACTAAATAGCTTATGCAGTGCTGAAAAGAATGCCAGTCAGAAAGGTTGGCAGTAGGTACCTATACCATAACTGCTGGTCAGTTATGATATACCTACTTACTTATGGCAAAAAAGACATGGAAACAAACAAAGTCACCGACTTCCAAAAGTAAAGTTATTTTAGGCTTTATTAGTGTTTTTTGGAAGTCAGTTTTTTTTGCAAAAATGTTATAGGTACTTACATAGGTACTTACATTGAACTTGAACTTGAGACATTTTTGCTCTGGTTATTCCTACTTATGCTGAATAATAAATCAAAAATATCAAAACAAAATCCAAACATAGACCCCCAAAATATCTCAACCGAAGTAAACGAAGCGCATATCGAACGCTATGCTAATAGACCCTTCGCTCCGGCGCCGCTGCATGTCAGATACGTTTGGTATGGAACCGCCGCCACAACGACAGTTGATACACCGGTGTTAGGACGTTTTGGAGCCGAATATCATTTGTGTAGAGACGTGTCATGAACTTTCATGCCTAGCTAGGTTCATAGTTAGAGATACTAAATAGAATAGATACTTCCCTGTGCGTTTCTACTGTGGAAACATTCATTCATGTTTTTATGTGAGAAACATTCACCAGTTGGAACACATAGTTGGTTAGAATTGTGTTGCGATTAACAATATGAGCTGGATCGGGACCAAAAGACCGTTCAAACTATAGCTACAAATCGGGAGCGGCAATTCAGATCAAACAAAAGAAAAACTGTGTAAAAACACTTGAGAATTTATAGACCAACCGCTTTAAAGAGTCCTTTGCCTTGCCCCATCAAAGGTATATTAAGGTATATTATTAGGTATTTTAGCTTAAAGTCCTAACAATATCCCACAGGTTATTTGCTTTAAAATAACCACGGAGGCCCGCCGCATACACACTTGAGATCTGGGTCGGCCATGAACCCCCATCTGAGGAGATTGTCTTTGCTACGGCCGACTTGGGTTCGGAGTCTATTTAGAGATTTCCTAGTCACCCACGGCGAAGTCCAGGTGGAAGGCTTTCAGACGGTTCGATGAAGCCGTCAGGGGGCTTTATCAGGTCCCGCCAGAGATCACATCTTGCTGTGGAGGCATTGTTTTCACAAACTAACCGTTACAATTTCCAAAATGGTGTCCTGCCTTTTCAACTAAAATTAATTTACAAATTTTCATTTGCCAAGCAACGATTGGCAAAAACATGGTTGTTCATTTCATCATTTTACAACAACAAGTTTGGCAAATAATTCACTTAAAAAAGTATTTACCCGATAAACTTTTATTTGATAATGTATTATTTGACAAACAATTCATTTTATATGCATGTCATCTCGTAAAACAACGTTTGAAATAAAAACGTTTAACTCATAAAAAAATAACTCGTTAAATAGGCACAACGGTAATTTTAATTAACGGAACAACAAATACTTAGGAATCAAGAGCGAGCGAAGCGAGTTCGGGACTTGAGGCACCCCGACTTTAGGTTAGGTTAGGTTACTTTAAACCCTGCAAACAGAAATAGGAGCCCTGGCTATAGGCTACGTCGACTACGCCTATTACAAAATATTGATAATATTTACCTTGGACTTTAGGTGAATTTCTACACTAAAAACGTATGAAACTACCCAAAAAAATAGCTTAATACTTTGTGACTGGTTTAGAATATTTATTATAAAGTGATATTTAGGTGAAACGTGATTTTGCCAAAAGAAACCAAATATGTATTAAACGAAAAATTTATAAATGATTAAATATCATGACATTTGTAAAGCAAAGCGTTTGCTAAAGGAATTCTTGTAAAGTGATTGTTTATAAAATTAAACATCTGCGGAAAACGTTGTTTGTGAAATAAATAGTATATGAAACGTTGGTGGTAAACTAAAAATTTGTAAAAGGAGTTTAGGTAAAACATTAGTGAACCTACCAAAATATTATTGTACCGATGGAATTTCAACTTTCAGCGCTAAACCCCTTGCGTTTAAAAAACTAACAGTGTGACAACAACCATATTAGAGGCACATTTAACTAAGTCTTCTTCAATCTCTTCCTATAACTTACCACCTGTTTGCATCATATTGATTTCCTCTCTCCAAATTGAAAACAAAAAATCATCAAGCACGATAAAATCATACAACTATCCATGTCGCGACCATTGTTCCCAAATATAAAGCTGGGCTTCCACAGTCCCCCACGTCGCAATATCATTGCATTACATCGCTTCAAACTAGCGACTGTAATCTGGCGTCATACATCGGTTGCTGGAGTAGGAAGGACATGGAGTGTTCATTTTTATTATTTATATAGGATTTCTAACGAAAGATATACACAGGTTATTGCATAGTAATAATCCACGGTATGAAAAGCGGAACAAACTCTGTTACATACACACAACAATATTAAGTTGATTACCTACATTCAGCGAACATAGGAAGATGTATTATGATTAGAAATGATTCCCAACTGGAAGTTCGTTTCTTTTGGACGCTCTGAAACCTAAAACAAACCATAGATTTACTACTTAAAATAGTCATAATCATATTCTAGCATAACACATTTTGATAGCGTCAAAAATCATTACCTATCTCCTTTTTAAACACTCAGAAAGAGATCGTAGATCCAAGAGATCACGATCTTCGGAATCATTGCACTTTGGTGAATAACTTATTATTCCCTTTATTTATTTATATGCAAATCTCATACATATTTAATATTCCTTAAAATAAAAATAATATGAAACCCATTTAAAAATATTAAAAAAATTGTAGCCCACCGGTATCGGGAACAGGGTTCAAGCTACCGGCGGTCAGGGCTCCAGAGAGAGGAACTAGTAATAACTTTATTGTTACGGTTCCGAAAATCTTGCAATGTACTATGTACATTTTTTACGTTATACTTCTACCTCACAAAATTAGCTAGTACTCCATTTACTCACACTCCGTGTCCCTCGTCATACATCGCATATTGTGTTTGCTCTGGTGGCGCAGACCATTGTCCGTCCGGCCGACTATCTGCTAATATCACTTAAGCGCTACCCGCTATGTACGCGTAGTCGGTACGTAGTTACGTACCTACGTGGAACATTGTCTGACAAAATCCCTTTATGAAACATCTGGCCGCCATCTTTTATGGAAACATGCGTTTTTTGCTGCCATGTCACTGTTATTTTGCGGCGTATTGGATTGGATGGTTAAGCTTTCGTTAGAAAAGGTATCATTGGCACAATTATCGAAGCAGTCAAAATAACATTAGGGAAGAATACTAAATTAATGGTTTCGGGAAAAAAATCTGCAATTATAGTATTATCAATAAACCATAAAATTGATTATGTGCCAATAATACTAATTGTTCACCAATATCTACGTGACACTGCATTAATAGAATGGTGTAATGCTACATAAATTCTATTGTTTATAATAATGTCAGTCTAAATATTAATACAACATGGCGGTGACTCGTAGATTCACAGAAATATTCTATCAACATATTGGAATGCATTGTTATTACTTTATATCATAAGACCTAATAATGGGCACGTTGTGAAGGACTATTATTAAGTTTGGCCCAAGAAATTAATATCACAAATGTCATGTCATGTCATTATTATACAAATATCATCAACATTCTCCAGCCCTTATCCCAATTTATTTGAGGTCGGCGCAGCTTGTCTTCTTACCATATCATCATTCACACAGCCCATCCATCGTTTCTTTGGTCTTCCCTTGCTCTTACACCGATCCACATTCATACTCAACACTTATTACACGAATATACCTAAACAAAAATGTTGCAAGTCCTGAACTTTTAACAAAGCATTTTTAAAGTAAACACTGGGTGAAGAAAAGTACCGTCAACTGCATATTACTCATGTAAATAATGCAATTGATTGACGAAATGAGGTCAGAACACTCAAACAAGTAGTACATGACCACGATGTTGATCGATCCGTCACTACTGCAATATTTATTTATTTACTCTGTGGTAGTTTCAAACAAAAGAATTACGGTTTGTTCGAAGAGTTTTGTTAGGATTTGGTCAGACTGTTAGACAAAAAAATAGCAGTGGAAATTATTCCACTCTCACTGGACCTCTCTCCATCTTACATAACATCACGCCTGTAATCCCCGAAAGTTTAGGCATAATTTATTTATTTATTTAAAATTCATGTACAAGAGTGGCGGACTTAATGCCACAAGGCATTCTCTACCAGTCAACCTTTGGATCAAAGTCGACAGCATTCTGATAGAGTACAAAAAAATAAGTAAGAAAAATACTATTTTGACGGCACGGTTGGCGCAATGGCTGAGCGATCGGCTGCTGCGCTGTGTGTCGCGGCTTCGAAATATTTGTATGATTTACAGGTATTTGCTCCGGGTCTGGCTGTTTGTGTATGTGAATTTAAATGTTTGTAAACGCACCCACCCACGATACAGGAGAAATAACTAGTGCGGGCCAAAGATAAAAAAATGACAAAATTTTGTTAACATAATTGATATAAGAAGTACATATTAATACACATATCTGCAGATAAAATGATATTAGCTAATATATATTATAATACTTACAATAGTCCAAAATACGAGAAACCAACCATAGTCTGTCTCGATTAAAACCCTCGCTCAATATAAAAAAAATCTGTTAACAATTTCACTCGAAAAAAAAACTTCAAATACTGCTGAACCAAAATGTATTCTACATTTTGTTTGTTCTACATATTTTAGTGTAAGAGTTTGACATTGTGTTGACAGCTCTTCTATGTAAAACACCAATTTCCTATACAACAAAAAAACAAGAAACCAAACGCGTGAGCGCGCCCTAAGCTCTATCGATCACCAATTTCACGTTACATAACTCAGCCAAGCTTTTTACTGTTATTATGAAGCGAGATAAAACATACTATTGCCCTTACATAAGTAGGTTCCCATTATGGCATGAAATAAACGATCATTGTTCATGCTAAGTAGGTAATTTGAGTAAATTTCTTATCGCGCCGGGAGCGGGCTAGGGATAATACGGAACGTTTTTCCGAAGTGAGAGTAGTCAGACACTGAATCGTGTCGGGTCTGATCGGGTGCGGGTGCCGAGGTCCGAGCCCAAACGTTAACGTTATTTTTAACATTTATTTAATCTCATTCTTCGGAAAAGCATTGTTATCATATATATGAGTTGGACTGCCTCGTTGGTCGAGTGGCCCCAAGCCCGACCTTAGCAGGAGGTCCTGGGGTCGATTCCCGGGTCCGGAAAAATGTTATTGGGTTTTTCATTATAAATTTCTTAGTAGCAGCCATGGAGTCTGGATTTATGCCCTTTTGATGGTAATAGGCTTGCTCCCTTTAACATGGGACTTAAACATAACTGGTGAAATGAGGGTGTACTATTAGGTACACCTCTGTCTAGCCCTTCGAAGATTACTTACTGACGTGATATATATAAATGAGTTGGTCCCCAGTAGGCCACGGCAATAACAGCAATGGCGTTTTTTTAGGTCCTCAGAAGTGTAGGTGCTTGGGCACTTTGGACACTCAAAAATAATTATGGCATGTTAGGTGCGCCGCATTTTTGTAGTCCATCCATAATCCCCTATTTCGTAAGTTTGTGCTTGCAGCGGCTTACTTGGGTCCAAAGTCGATGGATTGCTTTGGTTACAGAACACTGCAGGTCAAAAATAAATAGCATCATCCATTATCATCTATTACTTGGGGTCGGCGCAACACGTTTTTTTCTTCCATTCTTCTCTGTCAACCGTTACGCTATCATTTACTCCTTTTTCTTTCATATTCATCACACAATCCATCCATCATCGGCTCCTTGATATTCCTCTCCCTCTCCATCCATTAACATTTATACCCAAAATTCAATAGCATTTTGTTTTAAATTAGTGTCGCCCATAGATACGAATTTACGTCACGTTTACTCGGCGTGTTCGCGCTAGGCCGACAGAGAACATCACTCGACCGTGAAGATAGTGTTTATACGGAAAACAACAGAATAACGCTTTATTTACGTTTTAATTTTTAATGTCAGCCTTGTCTGCTTTTGAAACTGATTCCATTCGATATTCGAATTGAATATTCATTCAAAATGTGAGCATTGTCCTTTTGTCATTGTTCTGCTGATCATTCGATATTACGAATTCTGTAATGAATGTAGCCGTTATGTTGCACTACGCTTGTAATTGAAGGGTAAAGCAGAGGTCTAGATTTACTAGGTCCCCACATTTAGGTATGTCTAATTCCCATTTAGGTACATGGCGACAATTACTGCTACTGAAAAAATCCTGATGAAAGCACCCAATTACTCATTACGCGACCTGGGAACAAAACATAAGAAATCGGAGTAGTGCTCACGACCACTATACACCAACGAGCCACCGATTTTATAAAGTTTCCATCAAAACAAACAACAAGAAAGTGCAAACAAACTAAAAATAATCACACCGAAAATTGCCAAAAAATTCGCACCGGATTAATACACGAACCCTTTATCCGAGCTCTCTAAAAAAATATTAATTAGCAACACATCGAGTCTGCCGACAGCTGACAGTTGCACCTGCGGCAGCCCTAGCTGCGGCTGCGGCAACGCTGCGGGGTCGCAGCGGGGCGCCGGCGGCAAAAGACGAAGCCTCGTGAAAAATGGTCAAGATAATTTACGAACATTTTTTATGAAAAATACTTATTTATATTAAACATTTTTGTCAAAATTCTGTCCACGTTTTGCTTTTGAGTTATAATTAGGTGCTTGGAGGAAAAGTTTTTAAGTAGAGAAACTGGTATCATCATCATTCCATTGCGCAGCATGTTTTCAGTAGAGAAATTGGTAATTAGGTTTATATCTATTCGTATCTTAGTTCATGGTATGGTTAGCGTGTACACTACATAACATAACACCACGTCTGTACGTCTCGTCACGTCTCATCTCGTCTCGTCTCGTCTCGTCGTCGTTCGTCGTCTGTGCGTCTCTGTCTATGTCCATCGTATGTCTATGTCCATCGTTTGTGTCTATAGGTCCATCGTCTATGTCCATCGTCTGTGTCTATTTTCATCGTCTGTGTCGTCTGTGGCTGTGTGTTATTGTTAATTTTTTTTAAAATAAAATAAAATAATCATGTCCCTGCGACAAAATAAATATTTTTTCTTTCTTTCTTTCTAATCCTCAAAAGCCTAAGCAGGGATGTACCTGAACACCCACATATTGTTAAAGTTCCATGCAGGGGTGAGACCGTGTACACTATTTTGCTTCTTATACAAATTTTGACTTCATAGAAACCATAGACATGTTTTACGGGATTGATAGAGAGTATTAGGTAGATGCGCTTTTGAGGAAAACGTAGAGGGATGTCATGTCTATAGACATTTTCAAAATATGACTAGGAGTACATACAGTATTCGCTTTGTAGTCGAACTTTAATAAAAGACGTGCCGGCTTAGACGTTCAACAAAAAAAATGGAAGGAAAATTGATTGTAAACTGTACAGTTTACAATCCAAAATAGGGATGTTTCTTGTATAAAAATATGATTCTAATTAGTCCGTCAGTTAGATTATCGAAAAATATTGAATACGTATTTTTTTTTTATCACATCAATAAAAATTGACGAAGATAAAACGCATCAAAGATCATGAGTGGGGGCCTGTGACGTCACTTTTCGGTAAAAAGTCAGTACACTTTACTTACAAGTATGACGTCACACGAGTTTTCGACGCACTGTATCGTCTTTATTTTTAGTTTTCGTGAAAAGAGAAAAAATACGTGTCCAATATTTTTTGGAAATCTGACGGACTAATTAGATTTTTTCAGGAAACATCCCTATTCATGCTACGATCTACCAACATCAAGACATTAAAACTGCCAACTTAACAACATTAAAACGAAACTTTTCGCCGTAATTTGAAGTCACGTAGTTTTCATTATATTGCACCGTATGAGTAGAAATTATTACGTAGTAAGTTTCCCTGACTTTATCGCGTCGTTGCATCGATGGGATAATTTTGAAATTAAACTCCTTGGTAAACGTAGTGAGAGCAGTTATGGTGGCTTTGAAAGTTATTGCAATTATGATTTTGAAGATAATGGGAACCGCTTCGTTGCTTTAGTAACTGTTTTTTAGATGGTGGATGTGTTCCTTCATTCCTTGTAAGTATTTTTTTTTTAACGTTCGTGTCTAAAAGTAGGCAACGATGAAAGTTTTTTTTATCAGGAGGCCTTAAATGGCCGCTGTAACAGATTCATATTTAGATAATAATATTTATTACTTTACGATTCGTAAAATGGTCACAAAGTGAAAAATTATGATATTAATTGCGCCTGTGACCATTTTATCGTGATTCATTTATTATGACCGCTAAAGCGGCGATTTTAAGCCCCCAGAAAAAGCTTCATAATTTATTATGAAGTGAACTTTAAACTTAAGTTTACTTTAGTTTGAAATACTTTGCGTGAGTTGACTATAGAAGTAGAAAATGCCAAAGCAATAGAGGACTAAAGATATACCATTTATTTCTACTTCGCAATAAACCAATTATTTTATGGTAAAACCCCAATTGAAGGCTCAATGTATTGTCTCCTTCCTACCTAAGCTCCGTTAACAAGACAAAAATAAAAATCCTAATTAATAAGCAGGGATAAAAAATCAAGTAGATAAGTAGCTTCAAAACTGACTTCCTCAAAAAATATCCTCAAGAAATTCGAGATAAAGGTATCAAATTAATTTTTAACAAAGCACGGATCTCGCGTTTTTCTTTTGTGGCAACATTACAATGAAAATTCGTTTTGAAATTCGAATATGACGCTATAAGGTACGCGGGAGAAAATATAATGATTTATTTATGTCAATGGGCTGTATTCGAAGCGGTGTTTTCTTTCCCAAATTGGTTATTGTTCAGCATAAAGTTCTTTTATTAAGGTTTGTTAGTAAAAGGAGCAGGTAGGGGGCTTAGGAGTATAATAAGGATGTTTTTATAGAAACAATTTCATGTCAAAATGGCGCTTGGCGAATTTTTACCTTGCGTTTGTTTATTTTTGGTTGTAAACGTGAGTTTTCTTAATACAAAGACATTGGCAGCGTCTAGACTTGGCCATGTGTGAAATAACCTGCGAATTGTACACCCACTAATAAACGTTAAACGTAGAACGTAAAACTAATAGTGAACGTCACTCTGTCGTAAAGCGTGTTATTAACGAATAAGAGCCTTCGTGCGCGTTTCCATTGCGGACAGTTACGTTTCATTACATTTTGGTACGTAATGTATAATGTTATATGTAGGTAAGATCTGAAACATAAAACGAAACAGAAAACGAATATTACGTACCACTTCGCCCGCGACTTCGTCCGCAAAAATTGTGACAGCTAGGCTAATATGCATGATGTAAATATAATTTACAGCCTATAGTACTCTCGAATTATTTAGCTTTCTACCAGTGAAACAGTTTTTTGAATTGGATCATTAGTTCCGGAGATTACCCCCTACATACAAACTTAAAAACAAATTTTACCTCTTTATAATACAGAAGTATAGACAATCTTATACGAAAAATATATTCTTACCTATTGCCATATCAAAATTTATTAATGCACTCGAAACTTTTTCAATAACACAAACTTAAATGTCCTAAAGGTAGATAAGGATTGATCTATATCAATTTCAGTCGAACTTGATTTGATATGAATCTAATTTCGACTTTAGTTACTTAATTATAATTCCTATCTGCCAATATACGGCCTTCAAAAACCCCTATATTGCTTTTTAAAAACAAATGACAGCCGTAAAACAATGGAAACATTCAGCTCATTCGTTCTCAAAAGAAAACTAAGATGAGTTGCCAGCTTCTTTAATGCATCACTGTCTAATTTCACGTGTTTATACTTTTTCTTTTACTTACACTAAACAAAACCCGTAACAGTTCAAGAGAAAACGTTCTTCGACTACAAAGTTATTATAATTCCTATGCTAATTGTGTTAGGGATAAATTTCGTTTGACATCTGATACGGAGAAATGGAAGGTGTATAGATAACGGATGAAACGATTTTCCTGTTGTATGAATATTAATGAATGTACCAGACGAAGACGAGTTAACTATTCAATGAGCTAAGCTAGACGGAGGTAAATATAAGAAAATTATGAATAAAATAAATGAGAAATGACATTTTAAAGTTTAGAACTAAAATATAAAAGAGCCTAGTTGTTCTACCACCGATTTGAAGATGACTTACTATCTCCAAATCAGTCAGGTCGACAAGGAAAAGTAGCTTATAAGTCGTTTGCAATACTTATAATGTAGACATGATGATGATCGTGATAATATCGTTCGTCCAGTCTATTTCTCTGTGGAATGCGGTTCCCCAGGAAATCAGGATGTCAACCGACGTGAGGGTGTATGGATGTATGCACTGTGCATGTTTGGCTGTCTGTTACTCTTTCTCTCAAAAACTTCTGACCAGATTTGTATGAAATTTGGCACACAGATAGTTTATAACCTGAATTAACACATAGGATACTTTATATCCCGGTTGTACAATCCCGTGGGACAATTACCGAGCACCACGAGGGCAAAGCCGGGGCACAAGCTAATCCAAAATAGTAGAAAAACCACGTCAGAACTAAATCTACGGCCCCAACAAACACGGACTCCAGAAACTAATATTACTGCGATTCATCACTGTTACTTTTGTTTTCGTTGCTCCGTCGCCATTTGCTAGTCACGGAGAACTCATTAATATCTTCCTAAGTTGACCATAACACAACTAAAGCTTGTAAAGCCTTATTGCTCGGATTGAGAGGTTTTATTTCAGGGTCCCCCTAAGAGCAATAATCACAATATTATCTTGTTTCAAAGTGTTATGGACTATACAAAGTATGTTGTGTTAGCGGAGTTTAGTTTTGGATTTGAGTTTGGCTTTTGGTAATAGTTTTATTGTTTGATTTTAATGAAAGTGAGCACGGTAATCATAAGTTGTTGCGACATCCACGTTTGCCAAGTCATCGTAAGCGCTGCTGTTGACCTTTTTGACCGTTTATAGTCCTGGGTTTGATTACCATTTCGGGCTAAATATTCTTGGGATTTATCTAAGGATTCTTTTTCAGTAGCAGCCTGGAGCTATGGCTGCTGAAGCTATGATTTCTGAGCGGTTGATAGTCCCATTACATGTGATACACACCTATGTTTTTATACTTTGCCCCACACTAGGAATTTCTCCGGTATCGTGAGTGCGTTTACAAACATTGAGATTGTACTCGTTGAGAAATCATTCGACTTATCAGTATTTATGAGTCCAATCTCACAAATTATTTCAACAAAATCGAGATATTCTTTTACACCTTTTTTATTCCTCATCACAGGTACCTAAATAAAACCCAATAACAAAATCCTTGTGGTCTCTACAGTAAATACATGTTCTGAATAAAAACACGGCCGGCTGTAGGTAGAGAGAGGTATTTTCAGTCAGTCGTAGTTTTTTTGTGGCTGGCAACGTACGGAACACTGTTGGTTTAGACACACCTTTTTGTTATCCCTGCTGCGAATATGGCGGCAAAAAAAGTTATTTTTAGAGTTCCATGGTACGTGAGTGTGCTTCTATTAGGATGCGAAATACCTATTGCATTGAATGAAACAAAAGTAGAGTAGTTGTGACTAGAATACATACATTAAATCATCGCTATTCTTCGAAATGAAATGTTAAGAAGATGTAATTAGAACAATGAATTAGCTTGCCTCCCTCGCCCTATTTCGCACTATTCTGTTTTTTTTTTGCAGTCAATTTGTAGTGACAGTAATTAAGACCAAGTAATATTTTTTTTACGAAAGTCTGACAACCAGTCTTACCAAGGGGTATCGTATTGCCCAGTACTAACTGGGTTGTGGAGGTCAGATAGGCAGTCGCTCCATGTAAAATAATGGTATTCAGCTGCATCCGGCTAGACTGGAAGCCGACCCCAATATAGTTAGGAAAAGGCTAGGCAGATGATGATGATATATATTTTTTTTACATACTTTTATCTACTTTTACAAATCTGAAAAACACGGCAACGAACACACCAAAAATACATATATTTATGTTTCAAGCATGCAGATCATTTTCATCACAGAAAAACATCAAATATCGTACGGAACCATGCAACCGTCAAAACAAATGAAGTTTGATATACCAGGAACAATTATTTTTTAATCCCTCCTGTGTTGAGTATGGATTCTATTGGAAGGGTTTCGAGTTTCGGGTACTCCACATCAATGTACATATCGGTGGCTTTTTGGAAATGCTTATTAAGTGCCTGAAGTGCATACAGGAGCTTTCATAAAATTGTGAAAGAGAAAATTTTAACCGGTTCTTTATTTATTTAACACTAGCTGTTGCCTGCGACCTTTGTCCGCGTGAAATTTTAGCCTATAACCTTCCTCGATAAATGGGCTATCCAACACTAAAAGAATTTTTCAAATTGAACCAGTAGTTCCTGAGAGTAGCGCGTTCAACTAAACAAACAAACTCTTCAGCTTTATAATATTATATATAGTATAGAAGTATAGATACAATTATGCATAATTATCCACTTTTCAATTAAAAGGAACAAGCTTAGCGAAGGTTTGAAAAACCATGAATAAATTAGGGAAAAGGAGATATGAGGACAACTGTAGTAATTTTCAAAAGTCAAACGTATCTGAACATGATGTTTTTGGTCCTACTAATATTATACAAGGTGGAGACGACAATACGACAATTTTGGCCAAGGTTTTTGAAGTAGCGAGTTGGCAACATGTGTTTAACGTTTATACCGACGCGGGATTCGTTAACCTGTTGGTGGTAGCCTATTATCTACACTATGTAGAAAATGCTAAAAATGAAAAATAACGTCCTGTTAATAAACTGCATACAAAATTCAATCGAAAATATCCGGTAATTTTCGATTGAATTTTTGTATGCAGACTGGGAACGTCATGAGTTATAAACAGTTTAATTTATTGTCGCATTGTCGTCTCCACCCTGTAAATGTGAAAGTTTGTGAGAATGGATGGATGTTTGTTACTCTTATACTGATAAACTACTGACCGGATTTGAATGAAATTTGGCACACGGATAGTTTATAACCTGGATTAACACATAGGATACTTTTTATCCCGGTAATACGATCCCGTGGGACATTACCGAACTCTAAGCAGGCAAAGCCGCGGGCATAAGCTAGTAAGCCTGTACTTATATAATTATGCTACATATAACTTACCTAATTATCTAACTGACGAGTTTTCTATCTCCAATCTACGATTTCTAAGAAAACAGTACAGTCATAATTTCCTCTTGATAATCACAAACTTATATCAAAACTTAGCGTATGTGTAGAGTGCATTAGAGACCGTCGCCGGCAGATGGCGCTGCCGTCGCCAAACGCTAATGACGCCGCTCCCTAGTACTAAACACTAAATTATTTTTACGACTACCCGCGAGACGCGATCTACCACCGAGCGCAGATTCTCCGCACTATTTATAATGTTTTTAATGCTGTCATAGAATGCAACAGACACTTTTAAGATTTTATTTATGAATGTTAGTGCGACGAGGGTTTTTTGTGGACGAAAATAGTGAGGAGTTGAGGGTGGGTTTTTTGATAAAACATTTTAATAAAATAAGTAAGTAGTTACTTGAATAACTCTATTGTTATTTAGAGCTTGTAAAACAACTTTATATTTGGAAGTTGGTGTCGAAAAAGTAAAAAAAAGAAACAAACAATAGTCACCGACTTACGCGCTCGCTCGGCTCGCGCGTAGTTGGTCACAGTTCTAACCTAACCTAACCTATGGATCCCTTCCACATCGTTTTTACGACAAACGGTTAGTCGGAGACAAAAAACACTCAGACACTTTTAGCCTTATATTTAGGTGTTTTATACGATAGAATCGAGAAAATAAACGATTTGCAAAAATAACACTTTTTTGGCTAAATTTTTCTAAGTCCTCGCGCCGTAGCGCCCCCAAGGCTACACTCCAACCGGTATTCATAATATTCTGTTTCAGGAGGTAAAGTCTCGTCTTGAGAAAATTATGATACGAGATCACTTCTCAAAAAATTATACGGGGTGGAAGGGATACCGACGCGAAAATGGTTACCAACGTATTCAGTACATCATTTGGAGAGCTCCAAATGATGTACTGAATACGTGGTAGTTAGAAATTTTTCATCGATAATTTTTTTTAAAATCAGCTGTTCCATGCATTTTGACCGTGTAGGTATTGCACTTTTGCAGGAAACAGCTGTTTTTTTTAGAATGATGTACTGAATATTTGGTAACCGTTTTCGCGTCGGTATCCTTTCCACCCCGTATGCTTTTTTATAAGACCTTTAGTATAATGTATTTCATATGTATTTCATATGTATCTGGAAAAATCAATGATTTCAATTTCTTTTAATTTTATCGCTGAACTGAACATTTGACTCGATTGAGTCATGTAGTGAGTCAGCGATAATTCAGAATGTAATGAGTTTAGTGAAGCATGAAACAAAACGAAATCCAATTACCGTAGAATGTTACATTTTTGATAAGAATTCGGAGAACTTTTTTTATGATTGGTATGTTTAATATTTTTTCTTCTTTTTAATGAAACAGTCTTATAACAATTAACTGGGCTGTGAGGGACAGAGGACAGACAGTCTTCAGTACCAGTTTTCAGACTGGAAGCCAACACCAACATAGTTGGGATAAGGTTTGGCAGATGATGATGATGAATTGAATACTCTACAGGGTGTAAACAGACCCTTCACGAAGCCGTCAACCAAGCATTCTGTACATCAAACTAAGTAACTTTACGCAAAATTTATTGCTGGGAAACGACTTTATTTTTGAGGTGAAAAATCACGTTTTACGGTAGGACTCGATGGAACGCATTCAAAGCATTGTGCTGATGGAAGGTTGGTCCGTGGATTGGTCACCCATCCCACTCTAGGCAAGCACGGCTTAACCTGAAGATCGACCCGACCGGCTGTTAATATGTGGCCACGAGCTCCTCCGATTCAGGCTTACTTATAAATTCTCGTGACTGTACTATTTACAGCAGTGCGAAATTAACAACATGGTATTAAAATATTTTAATCGTCCCTTATCCCAGGTGTGAACTAAGGGCTCCTAACTAATACACAACACACTCGTAAACTATGTTAATAAGTGTAAAACAGCTGGGACTAACATAATACTGGTCTTATGAGCATTTTCTGTCCATTTCATGATAATTTGACACAGCTAAATGAGCTCTTTGTAACCCTGTCATAAATCGAAAGTTGGTATTTGATGAATTTTGGAGATTTAATTTTAAGTAAACACACATACATACATGCGTAAACTTATGCTTTTTTTCCATGACTATAGAACCTCCTTTTGTTTCATCCACGTTCATACATCTAGTCAAAAACGCACGCCATAAATGTAAAATACTTATTAAATTCATCAAAAAACAAACAACGGTACATATATGTCGGATCCGGTCGTTAGTACGGACATAAAATGAATTGGAAAGCGCGCCTGTGTGCAGTGGTGACATCACGCGACCTGCTTCCCAGTCCACCCACAACACAGCGTGCTTCTACAGAGCCCTGATGTTTAACTCGAGGCGAAGGCGACAGTCAATGTCTTATCGCGGCGGAGTTAAGACGTCTTGGAACTGTACCCAAATACACGGGGATACACCCAATACAATAACACGGGGCACGATGCCCCGTGTTATTGTGTTAAGTTGTAATCTCAAGTACTTTGTTAGTTTGCTAAAAACAGTGTATCGCACCCAGTGTGTTTTCATAGCACGAGACCCATCGTCCGCACGATGGACGATCCTAACGGAATAAATCCTGACAAATCCGACATATATAAAATTTTCAAATCTAAATTTGGAAATCACTCTAGGTATTTTTCTAGAAAGAAAATTGATTTTTATCTCCTTTTTTCCTTTCCTTACTTTTTAATCAACAAATAAAAGAAAACTTAACTGACCATTATGCTTTTTTTTTTTTTTTTTTTTTTTTTTTTATCGTGGTAAAATCATCAAATGAGTCCTCCCACCCAGGGCAGAGTGGGAGGAACTGTCAGACTTGTACTGATTAAAATCCACGGTGTCCTTCAATAGCCCTTTATGATCCAGGGTCACGGTAATTCTATAAGTCCCGCGACCCCGGCAGGCTTTCGCCCTCTAGAGGGGGGCCCCGTCATAATGCTGACACTCTTTGAGGCGCGCGTGGAACACAACGTGCCGTCGACCCGGGCATGGTCCATGGTCGGACAGCGAGTCGCCCATTACTCGCCGCCCGCAAGCCCGCGCCTACGGTGGCCGGAGATCGTCTGCCGACGTCCGGCGCCGTGGGCGTCTACCACTGCGGCTGGGGACTGACCATTATGCTTCAGCGGCCTACGCTTCATAGGCTCTTACATACTCGTACATTTTAACAAAATTGGTCACCAAAATCTCGTTTGACACCTCGTAGCGTCATCGTAGCACTGGTCGTAGCCCGTAGATAAAGTTTAACGATAATAAGAATGGTCATCACTTAGTACAGTTAGTTGACTATCCAATTGATCCACATATCAAGTGCAATGCCACCAACGAGACTATCAACTTTTAATTTCGATAAAATATAGCATAGCAGAATAATGTTCCCACTGCTGGGACACAGGCCTCCTGTCTATGAGAGAGAGTGAGCTATAACCCACCACGCGCGGGCCCAGTACGGGTTTTCGAATTTTTGGTTCTAAAACATGCCAGTTGCCTAAAACATAATTATACTCTAACTTTTCATTGTTTTTACTTTTTTGTGTAATCAAATTGCCTCGAAAATGACATTCGGTGGGTTCCCATTTGCAGAACTACATAAAATTCGTCACAATATTTCGTAGCACTTTTGACACCTCGTAGCGTCGGCGTCGTAGCACCGTAGGCCGAAGATAAACTTTAACGATAATTGGAATGGTCATCACTAAGTACAGTTTGAGTATCCAACTGATTGCGACACGTTTTTGTTGTTAAATCGGCGTAAGACGTTTTGTGAGTGATTGGGTTTTATTTTATTGTTATCTAAGGGAGATGGGCGGTGTAATGTTGTTAGGTACGTGTTATGTGTTCTTTGTCTCCATATGGGTAGATAGCTGAATGAGTTTGTAATGATTATTTATCAGAGACTTGTGTGTGTTAGTGGCGATAAGTCCCCTCTTTGAGGAGTGGCTAGAGAGGCGCCACGGCGCCCTCACCTACCGCCTGACGCAGGTCCTCACCGGACATGGTTTGATATACAATCCGAAAAAAAAAAAAAAAAGAAAAGACTTGTGTGTTGTATGTGTGTTTTAAAGTACTGATAGCATAGTGGTGTGACTGTGGACTGCCAGATCATAGGTCTCAAGTTCGAACCCAAGACCTCTGATTTTTCGGATTCATGTGCGTATTGAAAAAATTAAAATTTTCTTTTGAAAAATGCAACCATTCCATCAGTATTTTCTTATGACGTTGTCACGTTCAACTATCGTCAGTAAACAGACTTTACAGACAACCGATTTTTTAAGTTCATAAAAACTCAGATAAACAAAAGACAACTACCCAAATAAAAGGAGGAATATCCCGTAAAATCTGAAGCCTTTGTTTCAGTTTAATTCGGTAGTCTGGCTTACTGGCGCAATGAAACTGTAATTTAAAGGAATAATATCGTGTTGGAGTCGCCTCAAGCGCCATAAGACTGCATGCGGGAGCGGCTGCAGTTATGTCAAGGAGTAGTGACAAAATGGAGTCTTTACAATGTAGTGTATATTTTTTATTTATACTTCATGTGCAGTAGTGCTACGTAGGCGGACTTAATGCCACGAGGCATTGTCTACCAGTTAACTTGTGGGTTAAATAGGCTGGTCACGTCCCAGCGCATATTTTGTGTCCTTATTAGTATGCCAAGAACTATAGTACTTATTTTCCTATTCAAATTTATTATCACTTTAAGCTTCCTAGACTAGTATGTAATTCTGCTACACAATAATTTTAATAGTTGTCGAGCCTTTTTTGTTTACAAAGTCTGTGGATACAAACTCAATTGGTCTGCCAGAGGCCTTTTTCAGCAAACCCCCGGTAGGAATAGCCCTTGAATTGTAAAGTGTATAGACGCGCATGCTGTCAACATTGCCTTCCGATACATAGTTCGTATTTGCAGTTGTTATTTACGTCAAACCCAAAAATTCATGGCTCCATTTATTCTCTACTCCGTGACAAGAGTGCAGTTCGGAGATAATCGCTGCAATAACAACAATTCTTGAGATCTAATTACAGCGAATCCGAATACCAAGACACCATACACCAGTTTTAAACCTCGTTTAGCCAAATAGCATGTTCAGTTTTGGAACTTTGGTCTGAGATGGCGTTTTCGAATAGTTATGTATTTTACTTTTTTCTTCCATCAGTAGGAAATAAAGTTTTTATTTGCGTTAAAGGTTTGTTGAGGTTTAAATATCAGATTAACATCTTGCTTATATAGGGTGTCTGCTAATTAGTGACCGATACTTAAACACGTGATTGTACTCATGATAACAAACAACTTTCCCAAAGATTTTTTTTACACTCTTTCACTTTTAACACAATAACACAACCTATCAGCTGTTAGACGCGAGACGTCTCATTACTATCATACCGTGCAACATGGTTAGGCAGAGCACCCGTTCGGCTCGCAAACCCGCTCCGTAAGTTTTATTGTTATATTGTTTTATAAAATAAATAAACGAATATTTTGCAATTGATTAAATTATTGGAGGTAATGTGACACGTTTCTCAAAAATAAAGCTATCAAAAACAAAACAAGAAGTCATATAATCAGCACAGGACAGACTAGAAGCAGCACTTTTGAACGATAATTCCTCAGAACTTTTCAGCACCTCGTAGTGTTTCAGTTAGCTACAATTTTGCCAACCATTGACGTCTCATCAAGGTTACATCTTTAAGAACATAACATCACACCTGTAATCCCCGAAGGGTTAGGCAGATTTGTACCTAATATTACATAAGGTTCGTGCGTAAATGGCAGGGCACGGCCCTTTTCTTTTGAGGGAAACCAACCTTAGTACTAATATGTACACCAGTTATGTTTTAAGTCCCATGTAATAGGGGGTGAGCCTTTTACCATCAACCGAGCACAAATCCAGACTCCATGGCTGCGACTGAGAAATTTCTGATGGAAAAACCAATAACACTTTGCCCGACCCGGGAATCGAACCCAGGACCTCATGCTCAGCAGTCGCGCTTGCGACCACTAGACCAACGAGGCAGTCGTTCCACTTCTTCTACTTATTAAGAACTAATCAAATAAACTAGTTAACAAACACTACCATACAAGACAAAGAATCTTTTTGTGGTATACCGAACATCAATCATTATAATTTTTTACCTCCATATAATTTCGGCTAATGTTAACACTTAAAAAAACCGGTGAAGTTCGAGTCGGACACACACACGAAGGGTTCCGTCCCATCGAACAATATTTAACACTATAGTACTAAATAATTTATTTTAACGATAGAGCAAAAAAAGCCGAGAAAGACACGTTTCTAGTATGGTTTGATTTTTAACTTTATTTTATTATTTCCTTTATTTATTTTCATACAAATCTTATACATTTTTAAATATTTCTTTAAATAAAAATATAAAAAATTGTAGCTCACCGCTATCGGGAACAGGGTAATTATTTTATTTCTTGTTATAGCGGCCATAGAAAAACACAACTTTTTCAACAAGTATCAAAGTTTCTACCTATTACAAAAGATACAGCCCTGTGACAGACGGACGGACAGCGGTGCATTAGTAATAAGGTCCCGTTGCCGCGTTGGCACCATAAACCCTGTACGGAACGCTAAAAATGTTCCACTTCTAATAATATTACGTAACAAAACAAATTAACTATGAATCATGAGTTAGCCTTGAACCCGTCAGTCAAGTCTGTCTGCAGTTAACTGAACCTATCATTAACTAATCTATGATTAACTATAACTGCTTTACAGCATAGTAATTATTGCTAAAAGCGATGTGTTGAATAACGAAGGTTAGTTTTAGCGGTCGTGATTATTGGTGTTAATATTTGAAGCTGCTCTCATGGGAATCGATCTACTCCTTTAATTTATACCGCTCAGGGCGATTTTTAAGGTTAAGCACCGCTTGCCAAGGTCGATCTGTGGATGGGTGACCATCACGTGAGATGGCCCCGGCTGTAATTTATAGATCTTTGACAGTCGTTACAGGTAGACAGTGGCCCGAAAATCTGACCACCAGTCTTTCCAAATAATTAAGTTAAAATAATGAAGAAGCATAGGCCTTTGCCCTGCAGCAGTTGGTAACGGGGTCGACTTCGTAAGCTCGGCGCATGCTACGGGGCAGTTCAACTCTGTTACATTTATAAGTATATCCTCCCGTAGCGGCTATTTTAATGCACCCCTATTCCAAACGCATGCCAAATTTAGGTGCCTCTCTGTAAATAACACGTCTAACAGGCTATAAATACATAACGTAACATCACGCTATCACGCAGAGTGGTGATCATAATTGATCACATTCATTCATTCACACTGTGGAACGGGCTATGCTTGGAGTCTCTCTGAGTTATCGCATCCGGAACAAGGTGATCCGACAGAGAGCCAGAGTTGTCGATATAGCTCACATAATAATTCAGCTGATGTGGCAATGGGCCGGCCATATTAGCCGTAGAAACTAGACTTGGGGTAGACGTGTTCTTGAGTGGAGACCGCGAGTCGGCAAGCGTAAGGTGGGACCGCCCTCAGGCTCAGTGGAATGACGATCTTCGCATGGTGGCTGGTAGCAACTGGATGAGAGTTTCTGAAAATCGAGTTGAGTGGCCTCCTCAGAGGCATTTCCAGCAGTGGACTGCTGTAGGCTGATGATGATTTATTCACACATTTCGTCAGTTATGTTTCAGTCCTATGTATGTCATAAAAGGGGGAACCGCCCCCTTTTAAGATAGAACTCATCCAACAAGCTATACTATAGCTAATATACATGCTCATCATATACATCGCCCCTGTCGTAAATAACTACCTTTTAATGAACACCCCGAAGCGTCTAGCAAGTTTTTATCGGTTCATCCACACGTAACGATTGTGCTTTATTATTATACTAAGTTAAAGTTATTTCAAGTTAAAAGTACCATTAAGGAAATCAAAATCACTTGGTTCATTGGCTCTGATTATACGCTAGTTGTTGTTAAACGGTGTTTACGTGGATATTTAAGTGATTTTAATCATTAAATATTAATTAATTGATCATAGCTATTATTTTTAACAGTGTTGTCTGTCTGTGGTTACATAAGTTTAAGTTAGGGACTTGTCCAGGTGTTAAGCGTTATTTTCCCTGTTTTTCTGGAACAAAAATCAACACTAAAATTGTCCCGAAAGTTGTAATGATTGGAGAACAGCGTTATAATCGACAATTTAATAAAAAAGCATTCAATGGGATTAAATGAACTTAAAGGGTTGTATTGATGATTTTAATGATTAAAACTCTGTAAAACTGAATTTGTTACGGTCGCGAATTAGATTTTAATCAACATACAACCTGACATTGACACACAACATGCAAATTTCGCGGGCTACCCCGGCGCTTTCACCTTAGCTAAGACATCAACAGCCAAACGGATTACTTGGGATGCGTTAAATTCACCCTACCACCGCATCCCTTCCCGTTCACCTAATAATCTGACCATCACCTGCCTAGCCTTTTCCGAACTATATTGGGGTCAGCTTCCAGACTAACCGGATGCAGCCGAATACTAGTATTTTACTTGGAGCGACTGCCTGTCTAACCTTCACAACCTATTTAGTACTGGCTAATAAGATACCCCTTGGTAAGACTGGTTGTCAGATTTTCGGGCCACTGACTTTAACGACTTTCAAAGATCAGCAAATGAAAGGCGGGACCAACGGCTTAACGTGCTTTCCGAGAAACGGAGGAAACTCGGTATGTAATGGGTGGTCACCCATACACAGTCCAACCTAGGCAAGCGCGGCATAATCTGAAGATTGATCCGAGCGGTTGTTATTATTTAGGCAGGAACTCCCCCCCTAACCCCTCACCTAATAAAAGGACCCCTATCAATAAATTCCACTAAAATACAAAAATAAAGACCTAAGTTACAGCCAAAAAACTACACATCCAACTACCAGTTAATATAACTCTGTCTGGACATTTTCAATTCAATGATGGAGTGTAGTTTGAAAAGAACTAATTCGGTCTGCAAGTTGATCCAGGCGGGCCCATTAGAATGATTGCGAGCCCAACGGACGGACGTTGATGCAAACTGAAGTATAACAGGCGCTCTTAACAGATTGAATTTTATATACGAGTCATAGACATGTTTGGTTGGCTGTAACTAAGTTAGAATGTCTGGCATCCGTCACTACTTGCGGGTAAAAAGAATGGTGGGGATGGATGTTTTAAAAAGTTTTTTTTATTTTTATTTTAGTTAGACGCTCGAAAATCTTTACTAATATTATAAAAATGTGAGATATTTCTCGACGCCATGTTAAGCCAAGTCAGAGGCCCATGGGAGGCACACCAGGTTAGGTACTAACCACACGACGAAGAAGAAGAATTGATTGATTGATTCAGATAAAGAAGTAAAGTTTGTAAGCTTGGATATAGGAGGTAATCTCCGAAAATCCTGAATTCCTGATCCGATGTCAAGAATTATTTGACTGATAGAAATACACTCTTGCCGAGTTCTATAGGGTAATGTTTTATGGTAGAGCAAGAATAGGAGCTCGGGGCTAAATAATAACAGCCGCTCGGATCGATCTTTGTGCATTATGTAAAAGTTGGCTAGGTACGTAGAGAAAATAACCCTGAAATAAATCCTTTATGTGGGATTTAGGCTCCTGGTTAAATAATAACCGCCGCTCGGGGTCGGTCTTTAAGGTTAAGCCGTGCTTGCCTAGGTTGGTATGTGGATGGATGACCGCCCATTACATACCGAGTTTCCTCCGTGCTTCGGAAAGCACGTTAAGCCGTTGGTCCCGGCTGTCATTTGTAGATCTTTGACAGTCGTTAGGTAGTCAGTGGCCTATAAAGTCTGACAACCAGTCTTACCAAAGGGTATCGTATTACCCAGTACTAACTGGGTTGTAGAGGTCAGATAGCCAGTCGCTCCATATAAAATACTGGTATTGAGCTGCATCCGGTTAGACTGGAAGCCGACCCCAATATAGTTGGGAAAAGTCTAGGCAGATGAATGGTAGTGCAAGAAACTTCACGCAGTCCAAGTCGTGGGCAGGAGCTAGTACAAAATAAAGCAACTATGACGAATTGATGGTACAGGAATAGCTCTTTGGCAAGCAACCGAAAATCTAAAACTAGGTATTGTTTTATTGATTGTATAATTATATATCTGCTGAAATCATAGTTGATAAAAATAATTTTCTTTTCATTTTCCTGAGTCGATTATATATAGATTACTAGCTGCGCCCGGCATGCGTTGCAATGCACCCTTTTTTAACCTACCCTAGCTACCTACCTTACCTAACTACCCTACCCTACCTACCCTAGCGGTATGAAAAATAGATAGTAGCCGATTCTCAGACCTACTGAATATGCATATAAAATTTCATAAAAATCGGTCAAGCTGTTTCGGAGGAGTATGGTAACTAACATTGTGTCACTGAGACTGCCTCGTTGGTCTAGTGGTTGCAAGTGCGACTGCTGAGCATAAGGTCCTAGGTTCGATTCCCAGGTCGGGCAAAGTGCTCAAAGGGTTGTTCCATCAGGAATTTCTCTGTAGCAGCCAATGGGCTTGCCCCTGTTATAAGGGACTTAAACATAACTGGCGAAATGTGGGTATACTATTAGGTACACCTTTGCCTAACCCTTCGGGGACTACAAGACGATGATGATGGTGATGTTACGTTATGTTATTATTGAGTCACTTTACATAGTAGTTCCTTCAATTTAAAGTGGGGTTGAATTCGGTAATGAAATTGGATTTTTCAGTCAACATTTAAATATCACAAAACCAGTAATATTGCAGGACTTTTACATAAACGCAAGCAATTTCAGCTACAAATGAAACGCAAACGTTTCTAGCACATTTTTATACGACGTAAATAAAATTACAATTTTCAATTCAGAGTCGTCATAACGCGATGCAGTATAAGGTACGTCTAAATTTGTGAAGAGAGCAGTCGACAACATTCGGTCGGTCCCCAAGCACTCGGCAAAGGAGGTGTTTACATGCATTTTATACCGTGGGCGCCCCTTATCAAGTTGCAAGTCCCAACGTTCGCGCCGCCGGCGTCGTCAACCTTCTAGGAATATTTGCTTGTGTTAACTGAAAGGCCGCTTTCAACTTTAAGCGGCCATATTCCACGTGAAAATTGAAAAAGTTTATGTTACGACCTTTTTTTAACATCTCTAAACGAAATACGGACTTTAATTGATGTACCCGAGACTGTTACCCCAAGTGTTGTGCATCCATGGAAAAGTATAAAATGTTCTTTCGTATTCCGTAATTACGCTATATGAATTTAATTATTAAGTAGTATAAGTAGTATTCTAATTATGCGTTTTATTGAGGGAAGGTTTTAGTGTTTTATTCAAGTTCGACTTTTTCAAACAGCGTAACTTTTTAAAAGGAGTGAGCGCCTCCATGTTTTTGTAATTAGTCTAGATTAACTTTTCTTCCTGTCTTTATAATTTCTGGATGAGAAACTCGTGGCTAAATAGATAACAGCAGCTCGGGTCGATCTTTAGGTAAAGCCACGCTTGCCTAGGCTGGTCCGTGGATGGGTGACCACCTCTTATGTACCGAAGTTCCTCCGTGCCTCGGAGACGGCACGAGCCGCTGTTTACGGCTGTTATTAACCGACTTCCAAAAAGAGGAGGTTATCAATTCGACAGATTTTTTTTTTTGTAAATCTTAGACAGCAGTTACAGGTAGTCAGTGGCCCGAAAGTCTGACAACCAATCTTACCAAGGGGTATCGTATTACCTAGTACTAACTGGGTTGTGGCGATCAGATAGGCAGTCGCTCCATATAAAATACTGGTATTCGACTGCATCCGGTTAGACTGGAAGCCGACCCCAACATAGTTGGGAAAAGGCTAGGTAGATGATGATGATAATTTATAGATTCGTGGACAGCGGTAAGGCCCCGCCTTTTCTTCTAGATATCGTAAAAGACTCCTACATTTTAATATCAATCAACACAGCCTGACGCTGAATACGGATATATCCCTCTTCTAATGTCCACCATAACACCATGTCTAAAACCTTCTACATTTCATCCTACTAAAGGCAATTTACCAAGGATACCGACGTAGCCCGAAGAATAGCCAAACTTAAGTGGCAGTGGGCAGGGCACATTGCTCGCAGAACGGATGGCCGATGGGGCCGAAAAGTTCTGGAGTGGCGACCGCGAACCGGAAGACGTTGCGTTGGAAGGCCTCCCACTAGGTGGACCGATGACCTGGTGAAGGTTGGAGGGATCCGCTGGATGCGAGTCGCACGGGACCGGTCAATGTGGCGACACTTGGGGGAGGGAGGCCTATGTCCAGCAGTGGACGTCTTTTGGCTGAAATGATGATGAATGATGAAAGACAATTTATAAGAATCGACCACTCGTAACAGTCCACGTCCTGTTTTAACTTAAGCTGTTGAGTTTTAGTATCCATTCTCTCCTTTCAACTAAAACTAATATTATACTAAAAACTAATACATGTGGCTGCATGCGAACTATTTCTTCGAAAGATGGCGAAAGATAATGCCGCCATTACAACAATTTCCAGGGTGGAGCGCAAACGCACCAGACGCGTTCGCCCATAAAAATGAATTATTATAACAGCGTTCAGTGAATTTAAAAAATCGTCTTTGCTTCAAACTACAGAATATGAGCCCTAAATCATGAAGGAAACCGACTGCTGTCTTTTATTTAAAATGGTTGACTTTTAAGTCGATAATTCTGTGAACGCTGTAACGATGTGCTTTTGTTTTTGTTTTGTGTGACCGCGGGGTTATTGTCGTGTGATCGTGACATATAACATAACAGCACGCTTGTAATCCCCAAAGAAAGACACATATTTTTTACTGAAAGAAAATACAAAACTGTCACTTATGGAATTTTTACAATGTAATTGATCGGCTACGAGCGCATAATTTGAGTGCTACGAGCCCAAATTCGTAGGTCATCCGCTACGCTGCTACGACAGTTTGCTAGTACCTCGGCCTACACAACTTTACTTGAACAAAATGTTTGGGCTAGCTATAGCACGATGGCTAACATTGTACAATGTACATCTATACAAATAAATGAAATCGAAGTGTCTGTTTGTAATTTCAAAATAACAGATTTTAACTGAATGCATATGAAAGTATATAAGTATATATTATAATAAAAAAAAATAAAAAAAATTGTAATTTTGTTTGTCTGTCTGTTCCAGCTAGTCTCCCAAATGGCTGGACCGATTTTTTTAGAGAAAGGATTATGGTTCCGAGCAAAAAATTAAAAAGAAATCGATTCAAATAGGGAATATTTTTATAATAATAATTTCTCGCGGACGAAGGTCGCGGGCAACAGCTAGTTAATTATAAAATGTATAATTATAGTAATGTATAGTTAATTACATTTCAGACTTTAAATACAAACCTGAAATCTTAAACATACGAAAGTAAACATAAAAACTTTCACAAAATCCTGCACAAGTTAAGGTGTTTCCTACTAGTACGCGAGCAAGTGGCAGCACTCGACACTCGGAACAAGCGAACAAGGTGTAAAAGGCGCAATTAAGGACTCTCCACACTTAGCAGACTCAAGTTATCTTAGCTCTCATCTCGCTCGGTTTTTAACGCGTCCCTAATTAAGATCGCGAATAGGTAGACACATTGGATGTAGTGGAAGGGAGCTTCGGATTTTATCTGCGTTTTAAACAAATACGAAGGCAAAGTAAGAAAGAAATAAAATAAATATTTATTTGTCGCAGACACAAGTAGCTTCTCTTATCCAAGATTTGGTACTGATTGGCTTGTTAACTAGTTTGTAGACTGGCTCGTTGGTAGAGTGGTCGCAAGCGTGGCTGCTGAGCATGAGGTCCTGGGTTCGACTCCCGGGTCGGGCAAAGTGTTATTGGGTTTTTCTTTCAAGAATTTCTCAGTAGCAGCCACGGAGTCTGGATTTGTGCCCGGTTGATGGCAATTGGCTCGCTACTCCCTTTTTTTTTTTTTTTTTTTTTTTTTATTATCGTGGTAAAATCATCAAATGACTCCTCCCACCCAGGGCAGAGCGGGAGGGACTGTCAGACTTGTACTGACTAAAATCCACGGTGTCCTTCAGTAGCCCTTTATGTTCCAGGGTCACGGTAATTCTATGAGTCCCGCGACCCCGGCAGGCTTTGGCCCTCTAGAGGGGGGCCCCGCCATTATGCTGACACTCTTTGAGGCGCGCGTGGAACACAACGCGCCGTCGACGCGGGCATGGTCCATGGTCGGACAGCGAGTCGCCCATTACTCGCCGCCCGCATGCCCGCGCCTACGGTGGCCGGAGATCGTCTGCCGACGTCCGGCGCCGTGGGCGTCTACCACTGCGGCTGGTGTGGAGGGAGGACGCTGTCCTCGCCCTCACGCGGCCCGCCTCCTCCTTCTCGAGCATGACTGCTTCGCAGAAGGAGGCGACCGCTTCCCACTCCGTCTCGCCCCGCAGCATGGCCTCGACCAATGCCGGGCGCGAGAGGTCTCCGCCTATCGCCGCCGTGAGGACACGGCGGTGCTCTGCCCAAGCGGGGCAGTCCTGCACCGTATGCTCCACCGTGTCCTCCGGGCGGTCCTCGCAGTGGTGACACCCAGGCGTTTCCTCCTTCCCCATATGACACAGGTACCTCCCGAAACTTCCGTGTCCGGTGAGGACCTGCGTCACGCGGTAGGTCAGGACGCCGTGACGCCTATCCAGCCACTCCTCAAAGAGGGGTCTTACCGCCGCGATTGCGGCGTGCCCGGACCTCGGTTGCGACAGTCGTTCCCTCCATACTGCCCTGAGATCGCGCCGGAGCTCTTCCCGCCGCGCCTCGATGTGTCGAGGTAGCAGGGATTCGCCCCGGCGCTGCGCCTCCACGCGCCACTCATAGACGCGCTGGAGGGCAGTCGCCTCCAGATCCCAGGGCAGCAATCCGGCAAGGAGGTTGGCCGATTCGCCGGCGATCGTACGGTATCCTCGGATCATCCGGATAGCCATGACCCTCTGGCATGCGACCAGCTTCAGTGGTCGCGTCCGAATGCTCAGGGCCCACACGGGGGCCCCGTAGAGGGCCATGGACCGCACGACACCAGCGTACAGCCTCGCTACTCCCTTAAACATAGTTGATAAAATGTGGGTGTACTATTTGGTACACCTCTGCCTAAAACTTCGGGGATCACAGGCGTAATGTTATGTAGTAAGCTTTTTAAACTAAATGACTCGGACATGCTATGCTATCTTCCACAGACATAAATGAAGCCGGTTACAAAGAAGGTTGTATTGTATTGTATAACGGGCTGGTGTCCGCAACTCCACGTCAAAGCGCGTATTTTGCGTGCGGTACAAAGAAGGTTTTTCGATTATACTTTTCTTGAAATCATTATTTCTGAAAAGCATTTAAAATACCTACTATGTTTCTTGACTTAAGTCATTGTACTAGAGAAGAAAACAAATCCAAAGAATAACAATTGCCTTCTCAACCGTATTGTAAGTCCAAACAATAAATTGAAAAGGACAATATTCCTTACTACGCATAATTCACAAAAAAAAGCATCACTTCCTTCCCAAATTAATTAACGTGGAATTGCCTGATGACTAAAATAAACGTAATTAAAACTTTCGAAATTAACTTTCGCCTGATTTCTTTTTTAATTTGCCCCTGACTTGCCTAATTTGGCCGCGCAACGGGGGTCTGACACACCCCCTAATCTAAATCTGACCCTTTGTCATAGCGAAAAGATTTTTT
This sequence comes from Noctua comes, assembly GCA_963082995.1. NCBI lineage: Eukaryota > Metazoa > Arthropoda > Insecta > Lepidoptera > Noctuidae > Noctua > Noctua comes. The sequence goes on along the minus strand of OY720277.1, from coordinate 12,088,331 downwards.
AAAAGATTCGCAAAGAAAGGAACTTTCGTCCCTAATTCACTTCACTAAGTCTGTTTTGATAAAGGTAAATTGTAAAGTGTTTAGAATTCAATTCGAGTTATTAAATATTTTAGACGAATGGGGTAGAGACTTTTGTATTGTTTTGTTTTTGATGTCTCGTTGGTCTAGTAGTCGCAAGGAGGACTACTGAGCATGAGGTTCTGGGTTCAATTCCCGGGTCGGGCAAAGTGTTATTGGGTTTTTCTATCAGGAATTTCTCAGTAGCACCCACGGAGTCTAGGTCAGGTTCCGGTTGATGGCAACAGGCTTGCCCTCTGTGTGTGTGTGTTGCGGGCTAGTCCCAAAAAAAAAAAATAGCGGACTAATAATAGTTTCCTTCAACTTTGCACAAAATTATTAACTCCAGGCTTTTACTGAGAAATTCATCATCGAAAAACCCGATAACACTTTGAAAAACCTGGAAATCCAATCCGTGGAGTCATGCTCAACACTTCGACAGTAGCGCTTTCGACCACTAGACTAGCAAGGCTGTCTAAGGAGAAGAGGAAAATATTTTTTATTTGTTAAAGTCCCTTTCTACACTTATAAATGTGTATCTGTTATATGAAAGTGCAGAGGCAAACTTAGATTACTTAGGTTTTTTTCTAACCCCTGATATTTTTGTCCGAGGAACAATTTTGATTTCCATGAAAAACAGATTATTGCCCACTGCCTCTCATAGAATCAAAATCAAAATCAAAATATTTTATTTCACATAGGCCTCGATGGGCACTTATAAAACGTCGACAAAAAGGTGCACGGTTCGGGTTGGTTGTTTCCTATGGAGAAGAACCGGCAAGAAACTCCATGGTTACTCTTTTCAAATCATTTGGTGTTACAGTATTATGGATACAGCATTTGTACTTAAGTATGGGGGGACAGCGTAGGCCCGACAATAAGTCGTTGCTTACTACACAAAAAATGTAGAACAAAATAAAAAGTTAACAAGCAGCTAGGAATCTACAAAGCCTACAATGTCCACACATTCACAAACAATCGATAAAAAGAATCTATACAAAGGTAAGAAAATATTGTAAAATACTAAATTAAACAAGTGACACAAATATTGTTATCAGTGCTGTAACTATTTTGAGCAAAAGATATATAGAGAGGAGACCTGTGTCCCAGAACGCGTAGAATGACCACCGTAGAAATGATTTTAAACTATCATGGTCACTAACATTACTATTAATACTAACGGGATATTTACCATGTTTACTGTTTTTTATGAGTTCCCGATATTTCGGATTTATTTTTTCCGTGATCATGGTGCTTGCAACAGCGCCGAAATATCGGGAACTCATAAAAAACAGTAAACATGGTAAATATCCCGTTAGTATTAATAGTAACCGTAGAAATGGGTTTTATCGATGGATGAATCGACAAAATGACAGATTTCATTTCATTTTCTTGATTCTCATTTCATTTTTTTTATTCTTCAGTCGACAAAATCCGTTTCTATGGTGCTACACATGTAGCAGTGGGAACATTATAGGCTGATCACGACAAAGTTGCCAAAAAAATAAAAATAACCATCAAACTTGACCATACCTCATAACTACAACCTACTGTCCCACACAAAGCTACACTAAAACGTTATATAGCATAGATACAGAGGTCCTTTACCTGTGCTCGTCTATTTTACACCGCTCAGTAGCTTTACGAGTCATTACTTTCGCTGACCGGGCGGGCGCACGTGACGATCAAAGTTGCGTCCAGGTTTGTACACACGGGTGATGCGAGGCGATGCTGTAGATATAAAGGTCAGGTGATAAATCAATATGGAGAAGTGGAGTTGTGAATGCCATTGATATATTTCGCATGTTTGCGACAAAATGACATAACTGGATAAATAAGAAATACAGGACAGTTTTATTTTTTTAAATTAGACTAAAAGTATTTTCTTTATGTTGTCAATATTTTTTGCATAGAAACCTTGTATCAAAAGAGGAAAAGTTTATTTTATGTACTTATTTCGTTCCTTAATTTCGTTAATTTTATATTCCAGTACAAAAAACATCCAAAAATCTAAATTTTTGAGTTATGTCATCGTTGTCGCAAACGAGCGATTTACCGAGTAATTTTTAATTTTTTTGGGGATTTACCCGCTATTAAAAAAACTCATGTTTTTTTTCATTTTTTTTCCTGCCCTGACTTGGTTTTGTGTCTTCTTTTGTTTTTGACTATATGGATCATCATTATATTGCCTTTTCCCAACTATGCTGGGGTCGGCTTCCAATCCAACCATCCGGGCAGCTGAATACCAGTATTTTACATGGAGCGACTGCCTGTCGTTAGTACTGGGTAATACGATACCCCTTGGTAAGACTGGTTGTCAGACTTTCAGACCACTGATTATGCTACCTGAAACGACTGTAAAAGATCTTAACTATATGGATGAATACAAGAATAATTCAATCATTAGTTTTTACAAAAGTTCACAATACATTTTTTTGTATAATTTTTTACTCCAATCTAAAAAATTCAAACACAAATTGATTAGGTTGCACTCAATGATATTTCAAGCTATATTTTATAGCTTAGCCCTCGTTTTAACCAAAAACAAGATATCTTAGACGTGTGTGCGACATAAAAACATTTTATAGACAAATATAAAGTCTTAGGGAGTTCATCAAGGCGCGGTGGGCCGACAGGGAGATTGCAAAACGATAGGGTCCCATAGACCCAATTTTTATTGCTTGTTACGCACCATAAACAAGAGAGGTGGCGGTTACAGATAATGTAGGCTGAATGTTTTTTTTTTTTTTGATGTGAGCAATAAAAGTCGTTTAATAGGATAGTGGGTGACGTTATTACTTTGTTTCTGGTTGGGATTATGTGGACTGTGATGCTCCTTGTTTTTTTTATTTCGATTTTCTGAAGTGTATTGAAAAATATACAACTACACTCCCTGTGGTCTTTATCATAATCAGAGTCAGTTTTAATACTTAAGCCTACGTATGTTTATGCTAGGTAGTCTTGTTAATAATAAATGAGTCGTGAGAAGTACGATCATTTGTTCGACGCTGAAAATCCAACAGCAAGCTTTTATTTCAACATACATTTTAGGTGTTTCCTAGTCCTTGTGATATCGAGCATAAGCTTATTGCCCTTATTGGTGAGATTCTTCACAAAGGTCAGGTGCGTAGTACTCGCCACCGCTCCACCAGCCAGCGTGCTTGTATGACCAGATTATATTATGAACGTGGACCGGTGGACGAGGCAAAAGGAGTATTTAGGATCGTAGCAGGTGGCGATCTGTGGTTTCTGCTTTCCCCCATGGGAAAAAGGCGTGAGTTTATGTATGTTTTTACCATTATTTCCAAGACAAAAATGCTTGGCTACCAGTGGCGAAGATCCCCTACAACTCGATTCCTACTGGCTTCCCATTGTAAAATGGCACAGTCAGTATTCTATAGACAAATAATATAATCACATTAAAGATTATGTACTCCGGCTTACCTCCTACAAAAATTGACGCATCGCTACTGTTGGCTACCTTAAACTGTTATTACGCTCTTTTTAAAACCTTTGCAATTTCCTTTAAACTAAAAATTTACGAGCAGTAAGCAGTCCACATAAACGTGTAGTAACTTAGACTTATGCAGACAAATCGTAAAATGAAACTACTCGTTAACTTAACGTGTTATTTAGTGCAAACATGTTACGTCTAAGTTATTTAAAATATTACATGGGAGCTTCATTTTGCATTGTATTGTGAACAATGTGACGAATTACGTAATAAAATCGTAGGACAGCTTTACATGGGCTTAATGTAAGAGAAAGTTAGGTCTTGGCAGAGGTAAAGCAGTACGCCCGTTATTTCGCCAGTTATGTTTAAGTCCCATGTAATAGGGGGCAAGCCTATTCTCATCAACCGGGCACCCCTCTGCCCCTCTGAACTCTGACATCTGCCTAACCCTTCAGTGATTACAGGCGTGATGTAATGTTAGGTTAGGTCTTGCTCAGAGTTTCTAAGACCGCTTGTCCAAGGCAGTCTGTTTTACCGCCATAATTTGTTTTGCCACTAAGCAACGTTGTTTTGTTCTTTTCTGGGTGTTGGTATACACCGTCACGTCATGTGCGTACATGGGTTACACGAGGTCACATGCTTATATAAGCACATGTAACATTCGTGCTGTGCCGTTTGACAAAAACGTACCTACGATCACATGGCACAGTATTAGAGATGACCAATAATCCTGTCATGACTTATCAACAGAACGTCAGCTTGATTGCCAATTGCCGCACTACCAATAAAAAGAATTACTTTTAAAATAGCATCTTTAAGCAAATCACAACCAAATCCAATTGCGAAGATTCTCGAAAGTTCCACAATCAATAGACGTTCCTACTTAAAACCTAAGCGAGCTTTAAAAACGTTCAGCAATTTAGTTCATGCACGATCGGGCTAATATCTACTTTCTGTTTCATACGATAGATTGTTAATGGCAATCGCACGAACTACTCCGCACTATTCTATTAAGTTAAAAATAACTAAGCTTTTAAGTAAATAAAAAAGGCACGAATCCAATCAAGTTGGTAAACAGAGGAGAGCGGTGATTGAACATCTATATAAAATGTTTATGGCGTTTGTGACAGAAATGTTAGAAGCGTATGTTACTGAATACAGGGTGGTAGGGTCAGCCCTCTCAACTCACAGGGTGCATTCAGCTCCTTATTTTGAATATATTCTACTGGAATTTTTCTCCGGATTTTTTTTTTTTCAGTTACTATTCCTTTATTTCAATTTAAAATTACATTCCCTGTACGCAGCACTCCATTTATGTAAATAATACGGCTAAAATCAAAAATCCAAGAATGAATGTTGAAATACTCTAACGAACGACGCGTGAAATCAGCTGTTTACTTCCTGCCTAGCTACAGAGTTCATCGAACTCGTCGTTGCGCTTGCTGTTCACTGCGTGCGTTTTGCCACGGTAAGGCTACATTGCGTATGACGAAATAAAACGAATCAAATTTATTGAATTCCCATAACGTACCTGAAATAGTTTCTTGTACCGGTCATCTCAGAATGATATACTGAATTCACTCCATCAGTTTGTGGAGGGCTGTCCCTTACACCCTGTATACAAGGGTATATGTATATGGCCGTTTTAAGAGGAAGTCTGAAAGTGGCGCCGGTGTCTGAAAAGTCGTGTGGTAATCGGTTGGGCATGGGCATGTGATGCGGAGGAGTAATGAAAATGTTGTGAGGAAAGTTTTGAGTATGAATGTGGATGGGTATAAGAGTAGAGGAAGACCAAAGAAACGATGGATGGACTGTGTAAAAGATGAGGTGGCAAGAAAGGACGTGTCTGATGAGATGACGTCAAATAGAGAAGTATGGAAGAAGAAATGCTGCGCCGATCACAAATGAATTGGGATGATGATGTATAATTATACAAACGGGAATAAGTTTCATAAAAAAATAGTCTTAGTACAGAGTCCATCGGTACTTACGTAACTTGCGTTACAAAAACTTGCACAGACAATACCCAACAACTTACCTACCACCTACCTATAACCACCAACCTAACTTACCTATAACTTTAATCTCTCTTTATTAATGAAACAGGATACTCTTTAGAACCGATATACACTGTAAAAACATAGAGGAAATGCATCTAAACTAGATTATGTAGAACATAAAAATGTATTACATGGGCACAACACGCAAAATGCGATAAAAACTTTATGTTTCGCGTAAGCCAGGAAAACACCCTGAGGTCTTGCCCAAAGCCATAGACTAAAAAATCTTTTTCAGAGTGTAACAGAAAAGATATAATCATATGAAAGGATATGCTGCAGACCATCAAACTGAACAACTTTCTCTTTGGTCCAACATTGTAAATGCGAAAAAATTATCAGCTGTCCCATACATTTGGGTCGAGTATTGAAATTTTGTATGGGACAGCTGATAATTTTGGACCCAAGGAGAAAATTGTTCAGTTTGATGGTCTGCAGCATATCCTTTCATAAGACTATACCCTTTCTGTTACCCTGTAGAAGTGAAACTTGAGTACTTTCCATTGTACTACTGCCTCGTTGGTTTATTTGTTTTCGATTTCCCGGCCGGGCAAAGTGATATTGGGTTTTTCCATTAGGCATTTCTCAGTACCAGCCGAGAATCAGGACTTGTGACCGGTTGGCGGCAATAGGCTCGGTCCTACTACATGGGACTTAAACATAATCGTCTTAGTATCTCTTGACACTGATTTTCCAACCGTGTGTCATGGCTATATCCAGTCACTTCTGGCAATTTTAATAAGATCGTCTGTCCACCTAGTCGGTTATCTTCCCGTATTCCTCAGTCCTATCCTTAGTCCTACTGGCCCTAAACTTTAACATGCGCTTAGAACGGACGTTTCGCTTCTATATATTTTTATTCTGTGCCAGAGCCCAGTTTATCGCCCAACACTTTATGACCATCAAATTTCTGTAAACTTGTGCTAAACTTATCTTTACATAGAAGTAATGACTGACCACCCTGACCACCCCATGACACACACGCACTATTTTTCTTTTACGAGGAAAATGTAGGTAGTTATGCACCCCTTACAAGTGAAAGCAAAAAATATCAAGATAACTAAAGAAGGGTGCCGAACTACTAACTACACCGTGTTTTAATACTTCTTATTTTTCGTTTACTCATTTTTCTAACTCACTTTTTGCATTTTTATATGAAATCAATATATTTAAAAATATATAATATATAAATAATAGTTGCCCACCGACATCGGGAACAGGGTCTAAGCTATCGGCGGCAGGGCTCCAGAGAAAGGAATCTCCTAATGATACAGGCCGTGTCCAGGAGTGCTTTCGGAATCAAGCCTTTAATCCGGCTAACTAATGAGTCTCCTCAAGTTTAATAATAATAATTATTATCATTGTGGTTGGATATTCGATTAGTAGTTTTTAAAGTACACACGACGACCAACCAAGCTAAACAAAACCAGTTTATTGTTATCTTATTTATTATCTCATTATACGGGAAATCTATAAAACGCGAGGCCATGTTATACTGGAAATGTATAGCTTGGTGTGTCACCGTGTGTACCGAAAAATATAAATAAAGGGTTTAAATAGACCCTGACATAACTGAAAGGCATTTGTTCTCCGCCCGGCATTGGTCGAGGCCATGCTGCGGGGCGAGACGGAGTGGGAAGCGGTCGCCTCCTTCTGCGAAGCAGTCATGCTCGCGAAGGAGGAGGCGGGCCGCGTGAGGGAGAGGACAGCGTCCTCCCTCCACACCAGCCGCAGTGGTAGACGCCCTCGGCGCCGGACGTCGGCAGACGATCTCCGGCCACCGTAGGCGCGGGCATGCGGGCGGCGAGTAATGGGCGACTCGCTGTCCGACCATGGACCATGCCCGGGTCGACGGCGCGTTGTGTTCCATGCGCGCCGCAAAGAGTGTCAGCATAATGACGGGGCCCCCCTCTAGAGGGCCAAAGCCTGCCGGGGTCGCGGGACTCATAGAATTACCGTGACCCTGGAACATAAAGGGCTACTGAAGGACACCGTGGATTTTAGTCAGTACAAGTCTGACACTCCCTCCCGCTCTGCCCTGGGTGGGAGGACTCATTTGATGCAAGGCATTTGTTCTCCCCGTCTTTGCGATATTTTTTTGTTCTAGACCATACCTGGGAACCTTCTAGTTACGGAGATATTGGGGGTCAAAGTTCCAACTTTTTCACAAGTTTTTTTAAATACATGTTTTAATGTAAGATTTTTACTTTACACACCTCCACGACCTCCGTACTAATCAATCCATCCATCAGCACAATGCTTTGAGTGCTTTCCATCGAGTCCTACCGTAAAACGTGATTTTTCACCCCAAAAAAAAAAGTCGATTCCCAGCAATAATTTTTGCGTAAAGTTACATACTTTGATGTACAGAATGGTTGGTTGACGGCTATGTGAAGGGTCTGTTTACACTCTGTATTTGCCGTGCGGCTTAAACATTTACTATATTTACCCGGCATTTATGTATTTGTGCTTTTCATAACGGCTATAGTTACCTGCCTTATTTGCAATCTTTTGTAGCCATGTCTCTTAGCATTCGTTAGAGCAAATAAGCAGAATCAAATGTTCAAATTCATGCTATATTTACTCATTCTAGGTACTGCATATTTATGTATCTAGCAGTAGCGAAGGGTCAATTTTTGTAAGTGGTAAGCATGAGTACATATCTTTAATATGATTATATTATTTGTCTATAGAATACTGACTGTGCCATTTGTCAAAGGGAATCCGGTAGGAATCTTCGCCACTGCTATCCGGGTACGTATAGTCATCAGGCAACCCATTCACGATGTGTTTTCATTCGCACGAAACAAGTAAACGCACCCAACGAACAGATAAGATGTGGATTGCAATAAATCGCGATGGATAAATGAGCCTGTTTTCTAAGTTAATTAATCAGTAATTGGACAGTACCTACTGTAGTTATAGATTATTTTATATTGAAACTTTGCTGTAATAGATGAGATAAATGTTTACATAAGTATCTAGTAAACGCACCCACGATACAAAAGAAATTCCTGGTGTGGGGCAACATTAAAAAAAAACATTCAGTAAATAGACGGGTGAAGGTGTCTTACTTTGGGTTGCCAACATTCTTGGCAAAAAAAAACGTATAAAATGGTATGAATAGGCAAAAAATAAAGTATTTGCAAGAAAAAAAAGTATTTTTTAAATTTCATGTTTTCATTGCTTTAAAAACGTTTTTTTGTGTGCTTTTAGCACATGCTAACAATTTTTGTACAATTTCGTCAATAGTAACATCTATGACAAATGTCAGAATGTCGACTGGCTTGTCACATTCACATCACATCTGACATCTAACAATTCGTTCAGTAATTATAAATCGTTTCCATCATCCGTTTTAACTTAAGTGTACCGTACCCATAATGAGTGTTTTTTTACGCATCACAGTAAAGGTTGGAAATAAAGTATTTTCATTTACTTTATTCTTATGCAAAAGTATAAAGAATAATTACCAAAAATAAAGTAGGATATGTTATTATAAATTATGGTTGGCAACCCTAGTCTTACTCGTTTTCTAAGGATAGTACAAAATACTCAACGCACTTAACATCTTAGCCATTTAAGATAAGTAAATAATCATATATCTAAAAACGACCTCTAACTCCTCTTACTTTGCAGCACAGCTCCATTTGCTAATTGTAGTACTAGATAACCGTCCTATAATTTATAGATAAAGAGCCCAGTTTACTCTAATGCCCGTTTCCACTAGGGGACACCTAGCAGCACTATTGGATTATCAACCCTAATCTTAGCACAGAGAGTTGAAAATCAAACACTGCAATAATCTTTAGGCATTATAATTAGTTGTCGGCTTGTGTTAGTGAAATTAAGCATAATGCTCTTAAGAAGTACCTATAAACAGATTATGTAGGATAAACATTTATCACGTTCGACCGGTAAGGGTCAGTGAGATAGCCTATGGGGTTCATAAACCGTTTAAGATTACAACTTATAACTTGGACATTGTTTATTAAGACGTAGGCTTATTAGAAACTAGTGTCCGGCCCCTGGCTTCGCAGTTTTGAACGACTTCTCTTGTTTGACAACCATCGAGGTTCGTTTATTTTACAAACTTAGCCCATAGCTGTCCCTTGCAGGACACTAGTTTATTTTATGTCAGTTTAATATTAGGCACTTAATGTAGCTAACTTTCTGGACATTATTTTCCAAATTATTGTGAAAACTGCATCAAAATCGGAAACGTAGTTTAGGAGAACAATGCGGTCATACGTGCAGGCATAACAAAGAAAGAAATAAAAGTATTTTTTGGACTCACAATGGACAAAAAAATGAAAAATAAAACAAAGGAAACAAAACTAAAATTTAAAAAATCAGAGTAGGTAACAAAAAAAAAATCGGTTGTGTGTAAAGTCGGTTTACTGACGATAGTTGAACGTGACAACGTCATAAGAAAATACTGATGGAATGGTTGCATTTTTCAAAAAAAGAATGTGCGTTGAGCAATTGTTTTATGGAACGTCTCAGAGCGAGGTAACGCATACGTCATGTTTTTTCGTGCGTGCAGCCGGCTCCATCGAATTATAAGACGTTGTCACGTCAATAAAACAATGTCTAACGTGCCGTATCTATACATAGACATAGACATGCCTAGATTTATGATCCCCGATATGAGTTGACCATCTGAGACATTAGCCCGTTTATAATGAGTAGGTAGTTAGATTACATCACTCCTTAATTTGACAATCTGAATATCTAATTCAGTCATCAATGTCCTTGAGACGGTTTCAAGGACCTACTGTAAGTCTGGGCAGTTTTTTTTTTTAAATATATTATCGACGGGGACTTCCCATTAAAAAGAAAAACTTTCATACAAAATTGTATACTGCTACATCCCCCTATTTAACCTAATTAGGGAACGACTTTAAAAAAATCCTTCTGTAGTGCTCCAGTTTTGATGCTTCAAGAACCATTTCTAGACCCAGCCGCTTGCAGCCGTTTTCGGTCAATAATTGAATGATTGAATTTCAACCCTACAGCCGTCGACGGCGCATTTGTGTTTCACGCGCGCCTCAAAGCGATGTCAGCAACAAGGAAGGGGTCCGCAACGGCCGATGCCTGCTGGGGCTGCGGGACTGTTCGAAAGAGATACCGCGGCCCTGGAACACAAAGCGCAAAGAAGTAACACGTATGTCTTTTAGTCAGTAGAAGTCTGACACTCCCTTCCGCTCTGCCCAGAGCGGGGGGAGGGGGGGTCATTTGATGATTTCCCATACGAAAAAAAACTTATGTAGTGAACCGCTTTTAATTTTTTTTTTTTGCCAGTCTTTTTGCGTAAGATTATAGCTATAATATCATCTCTTAGGAGAGGGCACTGGCTCATGTAACACAGAACTATCACCTAGCACAGGAGTCAGCGACTTCACACAATTTTGTACCCTCTTTCGTGTAATAAAGATTATTATCGATGAAGACCCAAAGCATAAAGTCGAAGGCGAGTCAGGTATAGGTACTAGAAAAAACCGCCACCCCTCTTCTAGTTACTAGGTTCATCATCTGCCTAGCCTTTTTCGAATTATGTTAGGGTCGGCTTCCAGTCTAACCGTAACGACTGTCAAAAATCTACAAATTTTAGCCGGCACCAACGGCTTAACGTGTTTTCCGAGGTACGGAGGAAACTCGGTATTCAATGGGTGGTCACCCATCCACATACCAACCTAGGCAACATGGCTTAACCTGAAGATTGATCCGAGCGGCTGTTATTATTTAGCCACGAGCTCCTAGTTACTAGGTTAGCGACCACTAATACTTTCACCAATCGTCGTTTTTATTGAAACGTTTCCCTCGAGGTAAGTTAACCGGAGCAAAGGACGTGTTTAAGATTGTTTTTTTTTTTTTTTTATTTGTTTATTCAAAATCTGTAACACAGTAACATATAAAAAGTCTGCCAAACTGCAAGACAGTTTGTCGGCAGTTGTTCTCGTTTCACTATATAAATTAAAACAAATTTCGATTTTTTATAGAATAACTAAAATAAAGTAGGTATTAAAAAAAGAAAGTGAATTTACAGATTACATTTTCACATTTTACACCCATACATGATAGATGCAAAATTAGCTATGGACACAATGAGAGATAGTGTTTTTTTAAGAACCTTTTTAAGTTGGTTGGTTGATTTGACTTGCGATATCAACTGTGGAGGTAATCAACTGTAGGTAATTAAACTAACTATGTTCAATAGACGTAGATAGGTAAGTATATAAATCCTATTTCAACTTGCATCCCAGATAAACCCCTTATTTATGCGAAACTCCAACGACACCTCCAATCAGATAGTCTGTCTCATCAAGTGATTACGAGCTTACCCAAAATCCGTACATTTTACACTTAGATGCAAATTAAATCACCTAATACGCATGTTTGCAGGGAACTCCGTACCGTTATCTTGGAATTAGTACCGCTGGATTAGCAGCACCGAAACGCTGATGTTTCAAACTGTTCCTCTTAATCCTTTTGCGAGGGTATGTGAGATATTGCTATGGTGTTTTTGGCTCGTTATTTAGTTTGCTAATAGGTGGATATTTATTGACCAGCACGTGTAGCATGAACACCGTAGAAACGGGTTTTGTCGACGGAAGAATCGACAAAATGACAGATCAACAAAAGAAATCTGTCACTTTGTCGATTCTTCCGTGCAGGAGGACATAAACTAGATGTACCTAATTACATAATACTCTGTGAGATTGGTTGGATGTAAGTTTTTAACTTGACATGGTCATTAACAATATAATTAATTTTACCATGGTTATTATTTGTTTGATTTCCCGATATCGCGGATAAACTGAAAATATCAAAACAAAAATTAAACATGGTAATTTTCTATTATACTGTTTTAAGGTGGAAACGCCCTAACCTTTTGCTACCAGTGCCCTCACCTACACTTTATCCACACTTGAATCTTCTTAGACATCTACCACGACGACGAATTGAGTAGCTCGCGAAATTCAAATTTTCATACGATTTTTGCAATTTGCAGGTCAGTATAAAGTTGTACGTTGATGAAAATATGATTTGCGCAAGTAACACGTATCTAGTTACAGAATTATAATCATTACAATCATGAATACAACCCTCTAAGTTCATTTAACCCCATTCGTTAACTATGTATTTCATGAAAAACTCATTCAATTCGGCCATCAACACACAACCAGACACTCACCAGCAAATTGCAAAAAACGTAAGAAAATTTGAATTTGGCGGGTTACCCTGGCGCTTCCACCTTAAGGGGCCGTCTCCACGAGCGAGAGAATCGCGGCGATATTATCGTCGTGCCAAGTATTTCTATACACTCTCTTATGGGTCGTCTCTATGAGCGAGAGAATCGCGGCGATATTCTCGTACAGAAATAAGTGGCACGACGATAATATCGCCGCGATTCTCTCGCTCGTGGAGACGGCCCCTAAGTGGTAATCAATTCGTTGGATGCTTCAATGAATTTTTTGGTTGCTTTAGATTTTGTGGTAATGTTTTATTAGGTTCAGTAGTATGATAAAAATATAGGTGATAGTGATAGCATCGGTATAAACACTAAACACATGTTGCCAACTTGCTACTTCAAAAACCTTTGCCAAATCGTTCTTTAAATTTTATATCCAGACACGAATTAGTGTAAATACAACAGCATTTATTTACGGTTTACTAACCAAGGTTAGTAAACTAAAAACCTAAGATTATAAATGGTGTTGTATTTTGTTAACAGTTTTATGCTATTTAGTTGTTTTTTTTTTTAATTTCGTTGCTAGGATTTATTTGATAGTTTGAAAACAGTCCTATAAACTAATATTACCATTGTTTTCATTAAATTGTCGGTGCCATCTTGTATAAGCAGTGATAGTGATCTGGTAATACGAAACTATGTTTCAGGATCTTCACAGCAACTGCCGCCACGACGACAGAAACAGAAGACAAACAGACAGACAGAAGTCCTCCAAATAGGCAGCAACTACCACGTTGTGACAGCTTAAAAATTTCTTATCTCAGTTCTTTTGTATTGTGAATTAGTGACGGTGAGCATCAGGTAAAAGTTTTTAATAGAAAATATAATTATGTACAGTCACGAGCATCAATATGTTTACACTTTCCTAAATTAAATATAAGAAGCAATTTTCGCGAGAAATAACGATTGTAACTTGGAGATAGGATCTTTATCATAAAAATATGAGTTCCAAAATACTATGTTCGTAACAACATGAAATTTTAATCAGAACAGTAAGACACTTTTAAAAGTTGTTAAATGTTTACATTTGCTGCTCGTGATTGTATACGTGTGTGTAATTGTGTGTATAATATATACTAGCTTTTGCTCGGGGCTTTGCTCCCGTTATGTACGGATAACATAGCCTATAGCACTCGGGGATAATGTAGTTTTCTGTTGGTGAAAGAATTTTCGGAATCGGATCAGTAGTTCCGAAGATTAAACCGTAGATACAAACAAATTTTACCTTTTTTTAATATTAGTATAGATTTATGTATACCTTTGTACTCTCTCTCTTAAACCAGGTAAAAACAAAAATTAGGACTAAAAAAGTTCAAATAAAACGCAACACATATTTTTTATATATTTTATTTTATAAAGGTTTCGTCATATTTATCGAAGGTATAGTGTAATTTGAATATTTCATAGCTAAATCAGCTTTCCAATCGATAATGTGTAGTAGGCGATTAAATTACGTATAACTAAAAACAATGGTAAATTATTAAAAGATGGTGACAATTGAACAAGAACTTACATGGCTTAAATTCACTGAAACTTGTCTACAAGTACAATTAGTAGAAATCTAGAAATGAAAGTAACTTATTGGGTTATTAAATTGTGCATTAACTAAAATAGGTAAATTATTAAAATTATTCTAACTTAAGTTAAAAGCTGCTAAACATAAATTGTAATAACCTGCTTAAATAAACGTTGAATCAACGTTTATTTCGGCTCGGTAAATAAACGATTTGATTATGGATTTATTTCAACTAGTTTTGTTTATGTTTACTACAACATTTACGCCCTCTGCCGGCTCTAATAATAATCTGCCGACTCGTAAAAATTGCCAAGTATGGTACGTACGACCAAGCAGGCATGGTTAATATAGACGAGGAGACGCCGGCCGCCCCGTGTCGACATGCCAACGAACGCTCGCTAAAATAATTTCCATTCAATAACAGTCAAACAAAATTGGACTAAACAACAAGGAATTTGTACTTTGGGAGTGTGATATATAGAGAATCGACTAGGTCCTCATCAAAATGAATATTAAATACTTAATAAACATTGTATCCATAATATATAATATAAGCAATATAAAACGTAACATAATCGGAATACTAGACAATAATATAATTCTGCTAAATAACTGAAATAGTTCAGGATCATCGTCAACGTGCAATGGAGGAGCTTGCGAGGTTAGCTTGAACCGCGGGCAAGTGTGGTGAAGCCGACGGAACCGACTAGAACTGGCTTTCGAAGAGATCGCGCGATCCGCAAGCCCTCCACTACACCACTGTCAACACAGAATTGTCTAACAATACATCGTAAATCGAATAGAATTAAAACTTTACTAAGATTTTGTACCGAAAAATGTATCTAGCGTCGTATTAAAATGATATGCTTGCGAACAGCAACACTTTGGCATTTAATTAGGTCATGTATGACCACCCACAAAAAGTAAAACAACATAATGCATCCCGAGTAACAAGTATACCCACTACACATTCTGCTATTGATCAGTGTTGGCTGCTTGTTCGGTAGTACATACTGCGGTTACAATATCATATTACAAAAAAATTCACAACATCGAAGCCAGTATAAAAACACTAAGCCTAATAAATCTACTACCACGACTCTTTTAAAGAGCAAACTTACATCTATTTTCGTAAATTAACTCAAAGATGGCCCAAACGGCGCAAATATCGGATCATATAAAATATAACATGTTTTTTTTTCGCATCTTAAGTTTTATTACAATTTTCTGAAACAATCTTACCATCTAACTTTCCGCTTTCCCAACGTTACAATAAAGACAATACAACGCTCACTATCGTTACAAAAATTAATAGCTTTTCATCAATATTTTTAAACCGTACAAAATGGAACTTTTTTCATCTTAAGTTTAATCAGATTAATCTTATACTTTTAGTTGTGCCAATTCCTTACGCATCGACTTCGAATATACAAAAATATACGTTGAGACGTATCCAAGATTTAAATAATATCAATTTTCAATGGTATAGTTACTTTATAGCATATTTTTAAAACGATCCTTATAATAAATTCAAGCACTTATACTTTACTTAAAATTAATCAATTGGCGTTTCCATCTGAGCATCTCAGCATCGTTCCACGACTTTCCAAACCTTATTTCAGTTAATTGTAAGTAAACAAGAGATCAATATAGAAAAGAACACTTACATAAACACATGACCACACTCAATATTAGTAAATATTACGAAGATATCCATTGTACCTACACAGGACAACGGAAGTATTATAAAAATCGAAGTTAATCATTCATTCAAACATACATTATACATAGTTATGAAAAAATGCTTCATTAATGTTGAGATGCTTGCAAAAGACAGGTCTGGTAGTTACATGACTTACATGTCATTCTGTCTGGCCGCGTAGTAGCGCTACTGTAGTTTTTACCAGTGAGACAAGAGACAATCGATCATTCACTGCGGTAATTACGGCATTACGCCTCAAATATTTAGCTTACATTTCTCCGTAACCAGGATCAACGAAGCGAATAGACTGCGGTTGCATTAAAATGCATCGATTTCATGCTGTCGGTTTTGCATTCCGATAAACGAAATGTCGACCATTTAGAGTGACTTTTACAAAGCATCCAATCAAATAGAAATGCACAAATAGTTAAAGACTTACTAGCCTAATTACACGACGACCTTAGAGTTGCGCGTCGAAAGTTAACAAGCAACCGCGAACATAGATTTCGGAGAAATCCTTCAAGAATATCGAAGATGTTCGGTCAAGATTACTTCTTAACAATGGACACACAATCGGTCTTACACAATACCTATTATCGCTGTGATACACGCACGAGATCAAGTCTCGATAGTCTTACAAAAATACTACATCTACAATTCCAGTAAAAAAAGTATATAATTACTTGATGTTTACTTTATGCATTATACATATTAATAGAAAAAGTTTATCACTAAATTACTTGTTACCTTTACGAAAGTACAAAAGTTAAGTTATTACAAATTATGACACTCAAACCCTGATGCAACCCGCGTATTACGTAGTATATCGTTTAGTCTAATCGCTACGCAATAACTTAGTTATTATCATTACCCAATTCGTCAGATTATCACCAATTTTATAAACGTGCCTACAAAATGTATCGGCTTTTACGTCGGAGTCCGATTCACGAGACTTTGGAACACTAACTTGTATCGACTTCCACCGGTCGTCGGGAGTGCAGCAACACTAATGACTGTATGTAATATCACCTTTCCCATTCGCTCGCATTTGATAGTTTGAGAGCTTTATTAGCTGTATCTGATGGTACGCGTCAGTCTGAACTGCAATCATTACACTTACTGGTCCGTCTAAACTACTAAATGCGTACGAGCGCGACGTTAACCCTACATATACAAGTTAATACGAAAGATTAATACGAACTTACTACATTAGTGTAGAAAACATCGAGTATCAAAATATAATTAACATGTTTTTGATTTGCATCTTTTCACTAACCAATAACAGCCGTATACTAGAATCAGCCAATGCGTTTTGGGAAATTTTGAGCTTATGGACGCCGGGTATCATTTGGATGCTGAATGTCACTTTGATGACCTGCCTCGGAGGATCCGCCTACAGCTTCACGTAACGCGGGATATTGAAGCGACATCCTACGAAATATCAATGTGATTCTACACGCATTCACTCATAAAGTTCTGTCGGAAATTACTGCGATTAACATAAAGACTTTTCGTTGTTAAAAGTCATAACCCTTTCTGTTTTATGGAACAATAAATGCTTTGAAACTGCATTTATTATTGGCATTATAGAGACATAAACATGCCATCACCGAATTTGCAATTTAAGTTCGGTTTAATTCGGTTGGCAGAACAGAACATTATGCGATGGACACGCGAAGTCGGTCTACCGTTAAACATTTCATGTCAAAAGCCGGCAGTGACAAAGGCAGGCATTACATCGAGTGCGTTAATCTACGGTACCTACATATCACGGGAAGATTTTAAGTTAATTTCACATACTTAGCGTGGCGCGAGTGCACCGTCTATGACCAGAATGTACACCATTCATAATAACAATACTCGCTTGGCACGAGGTTACCATTACCGATAATCATTATAAAGAAGAGAACGAGACGATGACTAAAATTAATGTTAAGTGTGACCACATACATACGTCCACATCCACACAATTATTATTAAAGAAAATCCTACGATTCTAAATAAGAACTACAGTGGAAATAAGATTTGATTAAACCTATATTCAAAAGCGAGACAATACCTATGGATCAACGAATATTATGCCGAAGACGTAGTCCTACTTACAGAGTGCTAGAGGTACAATGTACAATTCCTAATACAGCATTCGATCAAATACAGACATAAAGTAATGAAGATCATAATAATATAAGATATATAGTTTTTTTTTTAATAAGTAACAATTTTGCTCCTAAATTTTAACGAACGTAAAACAAAATACCTTTTATAAAACCAATAAAACTGTTAATATTAGGTACATAATTATGAAAACAAAAACAATTGCGGTTATATTAGGATTACAGCAACTATTTCATAAACATTACCTAAGATGAGGGTTACTTTTAATATGTATTTGATTTACTTTATAAAATTTGCAAAAGTAACAAATTGTTTCTTTGTACTTTTAAGCAATTCACTAAATTCACCACATTAAAATTCAACATGAAGAAACTCGAATGTCGGTGTCTAAATAAATAAATTGTCATTAATTACAAAATTTAACAAATATGTGCAAATAAACTAGGAAAGTTGGCAACGTTTGTGTTAATTACATTTATTATTAAAACTGAACAAGTAACTAAGTGTCTAAAATATGAATAATCAAACACATATTCAGATAATGTACCGTTTATGTACGAAAGTTAGGAAAAACCGAACTATGGTACAGATGCACTGCATACATCCGTGGACTATTCAATTATCTACACAACCTTTGAAGTGTTAATAAAATCTTCAAAATAATAAACATACTCTAAAAGAGCTCAATTTGTAGAGGAGCTTTAAAATGAGGATATATTTTAAATAAAATGGGACAAATACTGTAAAATGTTCGAGTGATGGGGCCCGACATAGTTGAATCCCAGGATATTTTTCTGCAATGGCTGTGATAAACATTTTCTCTGGATTGTATATTTTCGCCGAGTCTCGAGAACACAACTTTGTCACCGTGTGTACTCTACGACCCATAACTGTAAATATTTTAAACAATTCAATTTCTGGAGCCACTCTGGTTGCCACTATAATTTACTATTTTTTTTTTGTTTTGTATCTAAAGAGGTAATGTTTGTCGAGGATCAATATTGAAATATCTATAAAATATGAAACGAACAGCCTTAATATTGTATCAGAGGACTTTGATATAAACGTCTTATTGGATTTTGTTTTCAATATAGCATTTGAAAATACTTTGATTTTGTACCAGTGGATAAAGGGGGAGTCAATAACTTGATACATTCGATGAGTCATCGTAAACATGTACCTACTATGATTATACATCTACATAGATGGCTCTGTATTTGACTATTAAACAATATGATTTTATATTATGTCGACCACTATGCTCCTGCGCACCGCGACTCGAACACACTTCACTTACTTTTGTACATGCTCACCATCAGATGATCTGGATCATTTAATATTTTTCTAAATATACCAACAACAGCTCGTCTTAATCTTTTTTTTCAAATACTTTATTGGATACATACATTTATTTAAAATGTATATTAAACTTTTAAATATAATTCTATATTTCGAACGAGCAAACTTCGATAAAATTAAAATTGATTAACATTATGAAGTGTGATCGCTTCGCGGCGGAAACGCTTTAAAATTATATAGGGATCTTTGATATTATTGAAATTATGTACTATCGATTTACTGCTAAACTAGAAATATGCAATAATATCTCATTAAATACTTTTTGTCAAGCATCTGCATGTAGAAACGGCATATTTACAAATATTACGTCATGCTATGATAAATGTCCTGTCTGAAATATAATATTTTAGATCTTAGAGTAATTTTAAGCAGAGGATACTAATTTAAAAATATTTAAGAGGTATTACAACCACACAAGGCGACTGGCGACTATAGTCCGGGATGTGCGCAAGCGACGCTTTAGTAACGAAATCGCATTGTTAAATATTTTATGAAAGCTGACTGATTATTTTCTGTCGCGCGTGAAATTATCGCGCGTGCAATTATCGAAAATTAATATGATCGGAAATGATTATGCGTCAAAGCAGCTGCCAAAATTGTTTTAGCGAGTTTCTTTAAAATGCGAGGTTGATTCTACGGTCGAGGTTCACTCAACTGAAGCCCAGTATATTTTGCTATCTTTGGATCTCGACCAGTCTCCTAACTTACGAAAAATCTAATGTATAAATGCTAACACTGATTTTATATACTAAATCTAAAGCTTTCAACAAATACTTAAGCGGATGATTCGTGTTATTCAAATATGTTTCTTATTTCTGTGGACATAGAGGCCAGTCTGCCGTCCACTCAAACCGTGCCGTGAAGACGATGACGTATGAGGTGCTGTGATGCGGATGATGGCGCGATGTGTTATGAAAGTGACCTATAACTACGCAACAGTACCAACTAGTCGTAGTCAGTCCAAAATAAGAGCGAACACATCATCTGGGCTGTTTTTCAGTGTACACGATCACTGACTTTATTTGGTCTGACAAGCGGTATGTCGAAACTCGAGAGTTGATACTTGGTATTAAAAATGTTTTTTTTTTTTAAACCGATTCAGAGTAGGAATTTTCAAAAAAAAAAAAATGTTGGCTAAAAAAATATCGTTTGTTTTTTGCCTTTAAATAAAATAATTGTTTTGTTTGTTATAGTTCAATTTTGTCACAAACACCGATTGTCAGACCACTGAAACTCAGCGTAAAAAAATCGAAACAGAACCAGACAATGTTTCGATAAGATTAGTAAAAAATGTAAATGGCAGTATCAATTTAAGAAGAATGCAAAAATTTTTTACCTATAAAAGTGTCAAGTCTTCAATAGAATTATTGCCTAACATTGCGGATATCCCGCGGATACTATCACTTTTTCTGTATACATCCCTATCGCCTAACTATCCGCACCACTTGTATTTTGTTGTTATTAGTATCATTAACCACTAAACACGCACTATTACTAGGAATTATCACTTGTAATCACTTTGCGAGTAATAAGTATCAAATGTATAAAAACCTTACCTATAACGTTAACAGTAATTACTGAGTAAATCCGCACATCACTTATACGCTTAGTAAATGTCGAAGCGCTAGTCACTTACAAATAAATAGACATCCATGATAATAAGAAAAACCCTTAAATCTAATTCTGATAGCCAAACGTTTAGTAGTTAATATTTGAAAAAAAAACTTGCGTTCTTTTTTTAAATTAAACATCTGATTTCTCAATGATTAGCGGCATTCACTTTTTTTTTATTTATTTTTTTATTTCAAGGAGTATTTCACCTTTTTTCAACTGATATGGCACTATTCCAAAAAGTTTTATTTGTTTTTTTTTTTTTAATAATTCTCCATGCAGTCCGTTAATCATTGAGATTTAAATATTTGAAAACATAAGTAAAACAACAATTCGACATTACATAACCCTACAATAAAGGTAAGTCATCGATATAGACAGGCTAATCATATTATTGGTGACACAGCAATTAGGTACTTATAATTAAAATCCGCTACCTGTATAAATAAGGTATGTATGTGAAAATATAATAAGTAAATGAACTGATATTAAAGACGATAACCTAACATGGCATCTCTAGTAGAAGTAGACTTATCCCTTACACTATTAAAGTGCCATTTGGTGGGAGGAAATAAAAGTTCACGATAAACCTACGAAAATATTGTAAAACACTTAAGTTAGGTTTAAAATTTTGCTAAAATAAAACATAACTAATAAACTAAATTGAACTAAACAACACTCCACTCGAACGTCCCTATCAGATAGGGTCATCAGTATCACTGAATACAGGTAATCAATAATTTAAAAACTCACGACTTTTTTTTTCCTTCAAAAGGAAAATATTTCCCAATTTAAGATTGATCCGAAACAAAAAATGCAATTTCTGGCATCACTACACCGCTAATTATTATTTTGGATAAAAATCAACCCCCAATCAACAAAGTGCAGAATAAAATTAAAATAAAATCAATAGTACGATCTAAACTGACGCATAAAATTATTTTCAATAATACCAACTTAATTTAACAGAAATTATTTCTAGCGCCATCAGACGCAATTAAAGTTCAAAAAACAAACACTGTAACACAGAGGAGTTCAATAGTCGCCGCGTCATATCCGTCACGTCACTCCGCGAGATTAAGCGATCTGGTTCAAGTAATCCATGAAGTCGTTGGAGAACAGCTGCATGGAGGGCTCAGTGAGGGGCGTGTGGCGCGGGATGCAGCCGCCGCCCAGGCGCCCAATGGGGAGCTCAATGGTGCGCTCCACGGGACGCTCAACCCTCGCCACGGGCCTGTTTCGCAGCGTGGCCAGGTAGCGTTCGGCCAGCGACTCGCCCACACTCATGGCCAGCGTCTCAGGGCTGACTCCGAGCAGAGACAACGATTCAGTGAGACTCGCAAGGGTGGGAGCCAGAAAGTTGGTAGCGGGTTCTTCAGCGGGTGGGTCTTGTGAGCGGGAAGTCATGCTGGTGTTGATGACGGGACGCAGCGCGGGGGGCGAGGCACGGCGCGGAGGCGACGGCGCTAGACCCCACGAATCAAAAGCAGGGGGGGTGCCGGGAGAGCCTCCCGGCACCGCCGACTGTTATGGCCACTGCTGGTACAGCGGGAACGTCCTCTTGGTGAAGCAGTAGCTCAGCGGCTTGACGAAGTGAGTGTCGACCACGCGGCAGTGCGGGCACGTCACCGGGTGCGAGTAGTCAGAGTAGTTTAGCCGCTGCTGCGGGTGGAACAGTCCCTTGAAGCAGTTGTTGCACTGTAGACAATGGAGATACAGCTTTAGTTTTGCCACTATTTTCACAAACGAGTTTACATCAAGTAGCAGTAACAAGAAAGGTTGTATTCCTTTGTGAACCTCACCTTCAGTCTCTCAGCGCAGCACGGCGTGGCCATGAAGATGTCATAAGAGTACATGGTGCCGAGCACGAGGGACGAGCCGTCCCACTTCTGTCCGCAGAATCGGCAGCGGATGGTGCGCTCGGGGTCACACCGCTCCAGGCAGCCCATGCACACGCACGTCAGGTATTGCGTGCGCCCTTCCACCTTCACCTGATAGACAAAAAAAAATGAGGTTAACAACCTCTCTTTTAAAAAGAACAAACCCTCAAGAACATCAGCTAAGCGGCCAGGATTTGGGTCCGTGCCCAGGCTTCATCACTATGAACTGAATACCGTACCAGCGAACTATAATCAGGAAATGTCAAACTCAATCAAATACTAGTATTTTGTTTTTTTCTATGCATCCTGTTTACGTGTGACGATTTTAAGACCTATGAACCTGTAGTAAGGTGAAATGTGTTATCTTTACTTGTTTTCATTTTCTCGTTACGTAGTTATTATCAGTAATTTACCTACAAATGCGCTAATGAGAATATTATTTAAACTTCATTGAATAAATGTATCGAGATGGTTAAGAAATAACTTCGTGATATTATTTTCATTCTTTGAGCGAAAACGTACCTAGCCAAAAACAAAAACTAGCGATGATTTCCTTCGCCGTTTTGAAAGCAGTTGTAATGAAATAATTTGACAAAATGACGTGCCTGCCCGTGTCGGAACCCACGACACATAAGGCGATACATAAGTCGGAGCCCTCACCAATGGCCCAGTCTCGGTAGAAAGCAAATGGAAAAGCATTCATGTCGTTCTAAATGTAATTTGAACAATCAACGAGGATAGTTCCTCGTTTGCGACTCGATCACCGAGGCAGTCATCGGTGGTCGAGTGGTCGAGTGGTCGCAAGCGCGACTGCTGAGCATATAAGGTCTTCAGTTCGACTCCCGGGCCAGGCAAAGTGTTATTGGGTGTTCCTATCAGGAAATTCTCAGTACAGGAGTCTGGATTTGTGCACGAGTGATAGCAACAGGCTCGCCCCCTATCACATGGGAATTACAACATAACTGACGAATATGGGTTGTACTGACAAATAGTTTAATCTTTTAAGATAGTAAGATTTTAGCTCGACAGTGAGCCGGTGTGGTTATCTGTGTATTTAATTCATTTTATTTGGCTGTCTGCTCTCTGAACTGAACTTATTTTTACAATAGAGCTTTCAGTTCATACCACACCCGCGTAATAGTAATGGGGTTTAATTATAAAATTTCCATTTTGTAAACTGATTGATCTGAGGCAAATTTCAATATAAATGATTAAAATTTAACTATTAGGTACACCTTTACAGGCGTGATGTTATGTTATTTCAATCAACCAAATGTTTCAACTGAAAGTTTGTCCTAAAACGAATCCAAAGTTAACGATAAATAATTTCCAAAGCTTCATATGAATGCTGCAGAAACCCAGACTATCGGGGGCTCCATGCTAATACTAAGTCCAAACAATGCGAGAAGGCGAGTTCTCTCTAATCCGACGAATAAACAACTCGACAAGTCTTGTATGACTACGTTTGTTCGTAAAACAAACTCGCAACATCTTATTTAAGTTTTCTGTTTTGTATTCGTACTTAAAAACGGCTGGCTTAGGGTCAGCTCACACCTATACGCGACGTGACGCGACGCTGCGCGCTCAGTCAAGCCATTTTATACTTTATCTCCAATAGAAAATGCATAGTATCGTTTGAAAGACTCGGGCCGCGTGGCGTCTCGCGGAGCCGCGAGCGGCCGCGCGTCACGTCTCGGTGTGAATTGACCCTTATTGTTTGTTTTTTATTTACTGTTGCTAAGTTTATTGTAGTGTCTATCTGTACAAGTTTGGTAGGGTGGTAAGTTTTCTAATAACGAATAGAATATTATAGACTTTATATTCGACGTGATAGTGATGGTTTTGGATTTTCTCGGTATGGAAATCAGTGATTTGACTTTTTTTTTTACTTTTTACTTTTTTTACTTTTCTGTAAGTCGGTGACACATCAACATACATAAAGGATGTAACGAGCCCCTGAACGAAGCCGAAAGGCACTTATTGTCCCCGTCATTGCGAATATTTTTTTTATATTATATCTGGGAACCTAGTTACGGAGATATTATTGGGGGCAAAGTTCAGACTTTTTCACAAGTTTTTTTTAAATACCTTTTTTTAATGTTATAACTTGTATTTTAAATACCTCCACGACCCCCCCTATTATTCAATGCATTCATCAGCACAATATTTTGAGTGCGTTACATCGACTCCTACCCTTTTTCACCTTAAAAAAAGTCGTTTCCCGGCTATAATTTTTGCGTGGAGTTACTTAGTTTGATGTAAAGAAAGCTTGGTTGACGGCTTCGTGAAGGGTGTAACCTGCATACAGAAATTCATCTCATACATAGGTACGGAAATTATTGTTGCCCATGCCAGAACGCGGTTAAAACGTCCTGATCGCGTTCAACGTCATTGGTGAAATCTGCTCTAAGTTAGAGTGGAATTTACAAAGATATCAATGAGTATTTTTGAACAAATTAAAACAGGTATTTACCTCAACAGCACCGCTGGTATGTTGACGTGGGCTCAAGAAGAAAGTCCCGTCAACGAGCGGATATCGGTCGAAGACATGCAGGGTTTCCTTGCAGAGCGAGCAGGATACCTTCGACTTGTGCTGACCCGCCAGCGTAGACAGGATGAAGAGTCGCGTGTCGTCATTGCCATGGTTACCTTCGTCCTCGATCTATAACAAAAGAATTGACAGGTTCGTAAAAGTGGTGTAAGACTGATGCTCATATAAAAACTTTGGTCTATGTGAGAAGTTCATAAATATCACCCTTCATGTGATAAACCCGATAATAACCGTAATAATCTACACAAAAACAATAGACAAGCACGACCCTATTCGCCCAGAGCGCAGACGTTATTGTAAATCCACGCCCGCAATTTCAATATTTCATATCCCCACATTTACATATTACGATTAATGCATCCACCCACGACACTTACCGCAGCAACTCTCCCTTCGTAATAACACAAGTAAATGACTGCATAAAGTTGAATAATGAAAGGCTGAAAGGCAATTACGCTGAATTCGTAGTCGAAGTCAAACAAAGGCTCACGAACCACGGAGATCGATTGTGAAGCACAATTCGTTCACGTACGAGCAATTTGTGAGAGCGAATAATAATGAAAGTTTAACGAGTTACTGTTGCAGCGTAGGCACAGCGGTACGCCTTAATTAAACATAATATTATGAGCTGTCAAAGCGTAATACGTCCAATCCCATTTTCTACCCGACGTATTGGTTAACAAAGCATTGTTCCTCGTTTGGGTACAAGCCCGAGTCTGGCATTAGTCAGCCAGACTCGTACAACATCTGATATTAATATTATCGGGCAGTTAATTGTCTACACGCTGACTTCACATGAAACAGAATGCGAGACGCATAAGTAAGGAACTCTTCTTACATTCCAGTGTGCATTTATTGATGCTAAGCATTCCTATCTATTATTAGAGTGACGTCGTGACACCAGGAACACATAAAACGTACCCGGCGAGAGCGTTGACCTACGCAAACAAACTCAGTATGATTTGCAGTATAGTGCAGTGCAGTTTGCCAAGAGACGAGCGGGCGGGGGCGGGCCATCCGGCATAGCAAACACCGCCGCGATATCTCGCTACCCAACTTCAACATGAGCGCCGTCTATTCTGGTCGTGTCGAACATTTCGTTATTTAACCGATGATCATAACATTCGCTACCGAATGTTAATGCTCCTCTCCATTTGTAAATTGCAATCGTCAGACTGGTGTTGTCGTCTGACGTGATAAATAACTGACCGCGAGTGCCGCCTGCGCCGGACTGCGTGATTGATTCAACCGAGCAGCTGCTCACACGATACATAGCTACTTTATGATTGATAACACTGAACTCAGGACCACTTTGCTGGTGAGAGAAACGCGAGAGTGGCTAATGAAACGTCTATGAATTACTGTGTTAATTAAAACAGCGCTAGACGCGACGCCTTAGGACTAATGAGTGACAATTAAATTGTTAAGTGTCGCGCACACGACAGTTTAGTGAGGTTGCAGGTCTCGGCCGACGAACCCGCAGTGAGTGCTGCAAACTTGCACAATTTACTTTTGTTCTGCAAGATTGATGAGCACTCCGACGCAGACTATTTATTTACTCAATCCGATCACGCTTTGTCTCGCAATCGTCGCCTTTTATAGTTGTCTACGATGACTCGGCGTGGCAGTAAACCGGCACATAAAACTTTCAGCCGAGTTTAGGTAAGTGCATGTCTCCGAGCTAGGTAAAACCAGTCGTCGCGACCGCAAATATACGAATAGAGCAGAAAGCGATTTGGTCTAGTATGGAGTCAGTTAACAAGAGCGGCCCGAGCCATTCGACTGGCGTAGACGATCGTAGCTTCCTCTAATTACGTCTACTGAATTTACATAGTGCGGAGAAACTTGGCAGCCAGTAAACTTTGCGGTTTCAATGGTGTCGAAACGTCCCGATCCCGACCGCCACATCCTCGGGGCGACTTCCGTAACAGAACTGTTTTAAAATAAAATTTAAACTGAAACAAAGAATGTTGGAATAATGCGTAAAGTTGGGATTCGTTGTCGCACAAATTTAATCGTGGTTCTGTTCGTTTGTTTCGATGTTCAAACAACAAGAGCGCGAAGAGCTCGTTTCGAGGAGGAGACGAGAGCCATAGAGAGTGCTCGAAGCGTCGTTAGTCCTCCACGTCCCGCAGAACGAATGTACACACATTAAAACTTTCCCAATTGAAGGTGACGCAATAATTAAAGAGCCGTACGGGGTGCCACCCCACGCAGAGCGGGAAATGGAAAACAACAGTATCAGATAAACATTATTTCAACTACATTCCCGGCAGTACAGATGTTCATCGACGGATCATATTAAAACACAAACAAACGCCCTCAACTTCAAAATGTAGCCATCAAATATCAACAAATGTTCTCCATATTTGCTGAAAAGTAAAATAAAAATAGAAAACAAAGTGGATTCGCCTTTCATTTGTTTTTCTCTTAATAAACAGTTGCAAAGGTATTCACGCTACATTGTCAACATCGTTTCCCATTGTTCTTAGTATCTATATACTCAGTAAAACATTCGCAAACGAGCTTTTATTATAAAACAGCAGACATTGCCGACCTAAGGTTGAATAACGGCGATAAATCTGGATAGTACCCAGGGGTGGCTTATTTTTAATTAGCCAAATGAAACTTTTCCTATTATATTTCGCCGTCGTCGGCACTGAACACTTAAATATAGTAAAGATAAAAATTAAATACAAAACGAAACGGGAGAGAATGCTGAAAGGCCGAGGAAAAATGTGAAACCTCGCCGCAATCCAATTAGCAACAAGATATCCCATACTGATCTGATAGCAGTGAAATTATTTAATTGAATTTTAAATGGCTCGAAATGGCAAATGGCGTTTACGATTTTGAATGGAGAAGCTATCAGACGTTGAAATATTAGGAGTGATGGTGGAAGGGGGGAAGCAATTTTTCACCAGCGCCATCTCAAACAATAAGTCTGGGAACGGATGGCGGATGGTATTTGTGGTGCTCGATACATTTATCGTGACGACTGCGTTGCGTTCCGCCTTGTGTTTGCCATTGTCTGAGAGCTTCACGTTAATACTTTGCTCTTTGTATCAGAAAATGTATTCTATAGTAATGCAATTGCAGGATTTTATACTTTCCTGTACACTATAAAATGTACACTTAAAACAATCCAGGTGTATTCTATGTTCGAGTCAGTACAGAAAGTTTATCTCCAAGATAAATGAGAATAACACAGTGAATGCTATCTGAATCACTGACAGTTACCTAGCTCCGGTGCACAGGGCAACGCAGATTACAACTTTCTAAGGGAAATTATGGTTTTATTCCATCACGCTGGTTATTCTCAAGCGTAACTTGTCTGCTCATCAGTATTCGACTGTCAAAGGACACAGCGGTTTATGTAAATCGCGAGCATTTATTACGCTTGCAACTCTGTATACTCCGATACTCGAGGCGAGCGGGGAATTCATGAAGCGAACAATTTGTTAATCTTTGCAAAGAGAAATACCTCAAAGGGGAACGTGAGGCCGGTATTGAAGGCATCTCGTGTACTCATGAAATGCTGACTATACATGCGTTATAAGTGTAAATATTTCGCAAAAATTCAAACGTCTTGAAAGATATTTTCTCGCGTGAATTAGTCGCGTCCCGACATTCCACATTACGCGGCGATGCGCGATATGAATGTCGAGATATTGTCGAGTGACAAAAGGCATCTTAATTCGACGCTAACTGGCGTCGAGAAAACTCCTACGTGAGGAGTGAGCACATATATCTTAAGAGATCTTAAAGTTGAACTATGCAACAAAGTCGTTATTATTTTATTGTTCCGTCTCCGGGGGATATGAAGTGTCTGAACATTCTGAACACTCTGAAGGACAGCGTCTCAAAGTTAAGTAAAATTTAGATTCAAATGGGTGTTAAAAATGTTCGAACGAACCGAGTGGGTGTTCGGGGTGTTTTGATGCGATTTTGATGAGGTTCCCCGTCGGATCCGTCCGAGACTGAACGGTGACATTTTTATTAAAATGTTGTCTGACAATAAAACGATGTTCAATGAACGAGATGTCGTAAATTTCGGAGGTAATTGATTGCGGCTCTGCCCGAATTCACCGACATGTTTGGATGGTGCAATTGGAATGAAAAAACGCGATATTGCTAAAAGAATGGGAACGTAGCGAATGTTCTGTTTGTGTTCCGCCGCAGACGAGACGTTCCGTTCACGCTACATGGAAAACTACTTATCCTAACTTCGTTTTATCGTTAGTAGGATTGTTATGTCAGTTAGTGCCCATTCAGCGAGCGCGTCATTAGTGCAACGTAGATAATGTGCCCTTGTGTTTTATAGTTAGTAGAGATGTACCGACTGGTCCGGAAAGCCGACTATTCGGCCACATTGTAGTCAGCGACTAGTAGGCAAAAAGCGCTGACTAGTCGGCTGAAATAATTAAAATGAAATAATTTTAAATTTAAATAATTTAAATTATTTTTTATTTTATAATCAGCCTTACCTACAGGTTGTTAGTTAATCTAGGAATCGGAACTCTTCCTTTGGTGATAAACAATGAAACTAAAATTTAAAAAAATATATATATTTGTAGTTTTAACAGAAAAATAGAATTTCTGTGAACGCACGGCGGGTGCCAGCGAGTGCGTTGTATTACTACTCAATGTGAGCAACTCAACTGTAGATGTAACGTCATGTACATTGCCGATGCTCCCTTAACTCCACCGAAAGCAATGATCGGCTTGGCCGATTATTCGGCCTTTTTGCAACCGACTAATCGGCCAGTCGTAGTCGGCAGGCACATCTCTAATAGTTAGCCATTTTATAAATAAAATAACGCGTCTCAATTGTTATTCGCGACCTCCGTTTTCCATTGTGTCCGAAGTTAGTCATCATTACAATACAACAAATGTAAGAATTTTTAGATCCTCAATATTTCTTGCCTCCTACAGGGACGTGATGGTATAGGCATTGCCTGGAAACTGAAGAATTCATGTTAATTAGCGACCTATAAATGCAATTAATGTAAGCTTGCTAAAATTCATTCAGCGTTTCACCATCAGATGTTGCTAAAGATTTTTGAATATTCAAAAAAAAAACATCGCCTGGGATTAAAATATAATACTCGTTTATCGTTCCAAGTGTACGTTTGATTAAAAAAAAAACAATCAAAAATATTTTTACTATCATCGATAAAATGTCGGTTGTTCGCCCCCCCCCCCCCTTTCAATGAGAAAACCTAGTCGGCCGTTCGCTCCCCCCCCCGGTCAATGAGGAAACCTACAAACGTGAATCAGCCTGAAAAATAAGTTTTAATTTGCTCAAACATGCCTGCTTCCCACTACACACCATTTTAGGTATTTCGAGTAGTCAAATTCATTCGCTTGACAAACATCAGCGGAGTTTACTTTGGTAGTTTGTTCGTACATACGTCAACATGCAATGTACATGAATACTTCATGAAGATGCCTCATACTACTACATTTAACTCTAAAAAAAACCAGTCTAGCTACCTCTAAAATAAAGCCATCGAATTCTCTGGAGAAACAAAAGGACCAGAAAATGTAGCTTCAATATTTTGTTCAAGCAAAATTTGGTCCTTTGTTGACTAATACAACAGCTGGTTGACCTCAGTTGCGTTATCAGCGACCTCGAAAACCATGAAAAAACCAGTTGTAACCGTGTCCACCAGGGGTGGCTACAGTGAATTATTTTGATAATGATTCTCACTGGCCGGGGGTGGCCAGCGGGAATTATTTTTAAAAGTTGTGACACTGTCCACCCGGGGTGGACAAGCAGGGGGTGGACAGCGGGAATACACCATATTTATGGTGCTTCATTTTCATACAATACCCATTTCTTAATCAGCAACATCGAATCTCGGTTTAGTCTGGGAGCTATCAAATCCCCATAGACATTTTTTAATCGTCAGCTGCCAAGTATCGTTTAGTAGTAACTACCAGTGGCGAAGGTTCCATACAACGCGATTCCAACCGGCTTCCCTTTGAAAACTGGCACAGTCAGTATTTTATAGACAATTAATAAAATCACATTAAAGATATCTAGATTATTATACTCCGGCTTACCTCTCACAAAAATTGACCCTTCGCTACTGGTGGTACACTATCGGAATCGACGTAAGTTGGTGACTCAGAATGTTAAGTCCATGATGATAATCATCATCATTCTCCTGCCCTTCCTAATATCCTAGTTCATTTGGGGTCGGCGCAGCATCTCTTCTTCTTATATTACTCGTCATCTCAGCAGTCACCATAGTTTCTTTGGTCTTCCTTTACCCTTAATATTATGCCGGGTACACATTGGTGAAACGTAACATGTAATGTAACACACGCTGAAACGAAGTCGCCTGTTGTTGGGTTACATTTCATGTTGTATTGCACCCGGCATTATGGCCATTCAAAGTTAGTAATTCAAAACGGAAAGTTTCACGACACGTAATGTCATGAGGTTGAAAAAATGTACATAAGATATCGATTAAGTAACATCGATAATCGGAATCGTTTCGCCATAAGGAAATATTTACATTGAGACGAGTTTATGAGTGTTGTTGCGATAATTCTATCAACGCTGTTGACCACGTGCGCCTGCGCAAACAGCTGAGTCAACACAATCATGTGTATGTTGAAATGGCTGGCTATTGGTCTATCTGATATGTGTCTAGTGAAATCTGACCTTATCTTGGATGTTTGCTGTCTGAAACAGCCACAATGGACGTCGTTGTTGTTTGGTTGAGTATTTTTCTCGCACCCTATTTGCTGTTTAAGCAATGTAATCTGACTTCAAATTCGTGGTAGACTTATTCAATTCAAGCCACCCATGAATTTGACTTATTAAATTCACTATTAATCTTGGACTCCTGATGTCTTGAAAAGATTTAAGAGGTTTTCCCGTCATGTTTTAGCTGATCTTTCGGCCATAATTTTTTTTTTCAGCTGTAACTCTTAAAGACTAATGTCCAAACTTTTATATTTAGAATTAAACGAGCAAATATACGAGCGATACGTATAATATATCATCATCCAACCACATCATCATTAAAATTTGACATTGGCAGCGCCATTATGTCGCAGCAGTAAGAGCGATTTTTGGACTGCAGTTGACTACCTACCTAGTATGAATCGTTAGCTGCCAGTAAACATCTTTATTATTTCCAACTGCAATCGTATAACCCGTAAATTTTATTTTTATGACTTGTTTTAGGGTCTGACTCATGTTCGAGCAGTAATCAGACGAAAAAAATAGACCAAAAATGATGAATCAAATTTTTCACAAATTCTTTTACACAGCTGTAAAAGAATTTGTGAAAAATTTGATTCATCCTGCCAAATTGTATCAAAGTAAAAATTTATTTGACGACATCGTTTAAAATTTTATATTTCATGTTTATGTTCTCACTGATAAAATATTATGAGTTATGACAGCTGAAAGTGCCTGAAGTTATTACTTTACGTATCTGAATTCATAACAAACACTAAAATCATCTCGGTAACTACTTGTCCAACAATAAATTCTTAGGCTACTTAAAAAAGGATGAGTTGGTCGATGTCCAAGCGAATAAAGTAATTCTTAGAAAAGCATTTGGATTTATTGAGTAGTTTCTAGCTCAATTACGCATCGACTAACTCTTTAGAATTTAATGGGTTCTACAAATACTAGTTCAATTTTGTAAAGGCAACCATAGACGGTTTAACCGAAATTTAAAATGGTTGAAAAACCCGGAATTAAAAATTTGGCCGCCATATAATAAGCAAAGTAGCCAAACTAAAGTATAGGCCAAATCAAATATGTAGATAATTATTCATTAACTAATGCGATTTAATTTGGTAGATTGATCCAAATCAAAAGATAGGTAAGTGAACCAAAATTAAAAATTATACTTTTTGTTTCAGCACAAAAAAATTAAGGTACTTAATAGAACGTAAAATAAAAACATTTCACACAATTCTTGTTACCTGTCTTCATAGATACGAATATTCATGTTCATTTTTACGAGAAAGGCTTCAAAGAGATCGGCTGCGTTCAAAAGAATGTAAAGTTGCTCGTGCGGCAATAACATGTTGGATTCAAACGTCACAATAGCACAGAAACATAGTCACAGGTTGGTAGTCTAGTCAGCGTAGTATCGGAACTATCTGTCGTATTCTTCTGGAATACGTTCCAAAATTAAATATTTAAACACCATGTTCAGGACTGGCTCATATAAATAGGTTCAAGTGTAATATGTATTGAGCTTATAGCAACTGCAAATGGGATTATGATAGGACAACTTTAAATTGTAATTAATTGTTCCGTATGGTGTCGGACGTAAAAGAATAGCACCATCCCATATCTTCCCGTGGGTGTCGTAAGAGGCGACTAAGGGACTTACCAGAGAATGGGCAGCAGCGTTCTCTGCGGTTTCTAACAACCGTACTGCGATCGCCAACCCGCCTGCCAAGCGTGGCGATTATGGCAAAACCCCCCCAATGATGAGCGCAACAAAGAAATGGCCCCTAGTACCCGGCAGCCCGTCTACCCTCGACTATGGTAGCGGTCGAGGTTACGGCGTGGCAAGGGGTGCGAAGAATCTCCGGACGGGATCAGGCTGCCTATACCGACGACTTGACCTGGCAACATACAACACGCGTACACTCCGGACCGACGAGAAGATAACGGAACTCGAAGAGGAATTGAGCAGGCTGCGGTGGAGTATTGTGGGATTGTCTGAAGTCCGAAGAGAGGGGGAGGATACGATAATCCTGAAATCCGGCAACCTGCTCTATTTCCGAGAGGGTGACCGGCAGTCCCAGGGTGGTGTTGGGTTTATCGTCCACAAGTCCCTCGTGAATAACGTGGTGAAGATCGAGAGTGTGTCGACCAGGGTGGCGTACCTTATACTCAGAATATCCTCAAGATATTCGCTGAAGGTCATACAGGTGTACGCCCCGACCTCGGCACACCCCGACGACGAAGTGGAGACCATGTATGAGGATACTTCTAAAGCCCTGCATGGTTTCAAAACTCACTTCACCGTTGTCATGGGGGACTTCAACGCGAAACTGGGCAAACGAGACGGGGATGAGCTGCAGGTGGGGCAATTTGGGGTTGGACGTCGGAACCACCGGGGTCACCAACTGGCTAGTTTTATGGAGAAGGAGGGCCTCTATATGATGAACTCCTTCTTCAGAAAGCGTGAGCACAGGAAGTGGACCTGGCAGAGTCCCGATGGTGCAACTAAAAATGAGATTGACTTCATCATGTCAACCAAGAAGCAAATGTTCAATGATGTCTCTGTGATCAATTCGGTGAAAACCGGGAGCGATCACCGCATGGTAAGAGGCACATTGAACATCAATATAAAGCTTGAAAGGTCTCGACTGATGAAGTCTACGCTCCGTCCAGCACAAATCCAGATCCAAAACCCCGAGAGCTTTCAGCTTGAACTCCAGAATCGTTTCGAGTGCCTAGGAGGCTCAGTGGACGAATGCAACGATGGGTTCGCGGAAACTGTCCATGCGACTGGGTCTAAGTTCTTCAAGACACGTCGTGCACAGAAGAACAAAAGACTCTCTGATCATACTCTCGAGCTCATGAAGGAGCGGCGCGAGATGATCCTGCAGTCTTCAGACGAGGCGTGGAAATACCGGCAGCTCAATAGACGGATCTCTAAATCCTTGAAACGCGACCTCCGCCGCTCTAATACCGAGCGTATTAAAGACGCTATTGAGCGGAATAAAGGCTCCAAGGTATTCTCAAGAGATCTGGCTATTGGGCAGAGCCAGCTCACGAAACTGAAGACCGACGATGGCAGGATCGTATCCGCCAAACCGGAGCTCCTGAGGGAGATCGAGAGTTTTTATGGGCAGTTGTACACTTCAACTAGCAAACCCGTTGCAAATCTAGCTAACGACCCAAGAGCTAGACTGACCCGACAATCCCGACACTATACCGAAGAAATTCCGGATGTCAGCCTGTACGAGATTAGGATGGCTCTGAAACAGCTTAAAAACAACAAGGCACCGGGTGATGACGGAATTACGGCCGAACTCCTGAAGGCAGGTGGAAAACCGGTACTTAAGGCCCTTCAGAAGCTGTTTAGTTCCGTCATACTCGAGGGGAAAACGCCGCAGGCATGGTGCAGGGGTGTGGTGGTACTCTTCTTCAAAAAGGGCGACAATGCCCGGCTGAAGAACTATAGGCCCATCTCACTTCTAAGCCATGTCTACAAGCTGTTTTCAAGAGTCATCACGAATCGTCTCGCGCGCAGGTTTGACGATTTTCAGCCTCCCGAACAAGCCGGATTCCGAAAAGGCTTTAGCACCGTAGACCACATACATACGCTGCGCCAGGTTATACAGAAGACCGAAGAGTATAACCTGCCTCTCTGCTTGGCGTTCGTGGACTACGAGAAAGCCTTCGATTCGATCGAGACTTGGGCTGTACTGCAGTCTCTCCAACGGTGCCAAATCGACTAACTATCTTTCGAGGTGCTGAAGAGTTTGTACAAAAACGCCACCATGTCAGTCCGACTTCAGGACCAGACCTCGGAACCTATCCTTCTGCAGCGAGGTGTGAGACAGGGAGACGTCATATCTCCGAAACTGTTCACCGCTGCACTGGAGGATGTCTTCAAGGTTCTGGACTGGAGAGGGCTAGGCATCAACGTCAATGGCGAGTACATCTCTCACCTTCGGTTTGCCGACGATATAGTGGTCATGGCTGAGACCATGGAGGACCTCAGTACAATGCTCGATGACCTCAGTAGAGCTTCCGAAAGAGTAGGTCTAAAAATGAACATGGACAAAACCAAAGTCATGTTGAATGCCCATGTAACACCCACTCCTATCAAGATCGGAGACTCTACACTCGAAGTTGTAGACGATTATGTCTACCTGGGACAAACGGTCCAGTTAGGTAGGTCCAACTTCGAGAAAGAGGTCAATCGTCGAATCCGACTCGGCTGGGCAGCGTTCGGGAAGTTGCGTGGTATCTTCTCGTCCAACTTACCGCAGTGTCTCAAGACGAAAGTCTATGACCAGTGTGTGTTGCCAGTGATTACATACGGGACCGAAACGTGGTCGCTCACAATGGGCTTCATCAGAAGGCTTAAAGTCACCCAAAGGGCAATGGAGAGGGCTATGCTCGGTGTTTCCTTGCGTGATCAAATCAGAAATGAGGAGATCCGCAAGAGAACCAAGGTTACCGACGTAGCCCGAAGAATAGCCAAACTTAAGTGGCAGTGGGCAGGGCACATTGCTCGCAGAACGGATGGCCGATGGGGCCGAAAAGTTCTGGAGTGGCGACCGCGAACCGGAAGACGCTGCGTTGGAAGGCCTCCCACTAGGTGGACCGATGACCTCGTAAAGGTTGCAGGGATACGCTGGATGCGAGACGCACGGGACCGGTCAATGTGGCGACACTTGGGGGAGGCCTATGTCCAGCAGTGGACGTCTTTCGGCTGAAATGATGATGAATGAACTTTAAATTAATTAGGGTAAATAGATGATGATATTAAACAGTGATTGTTACTGACTTCTATCACGTGAGGATCATGGCCGTGAAGGCTGTTGTTGTAGCTACAAGAGAGTTGCGGAAAGGTCGACAAATTCAAAAACTTTCTCATTTGAGATCCATTTTTTATGTTTTTACGTCAATTTTCTCACCATATATCTTAAGGTGGTTCTTGGACGGCTCAGATCTCGAATGTATATGCGGCGTATCTCCACAGACAATGGCCCATGTTCCATCTTGCGCTGCATTCCCTAACACCTGCGCACTTGACGATCTTATGACTGCATCAGCGAGCGGAGTTCTTATAGCTGAATTTAGGGCCAAACATACACGCTGACAAGAAGGTGGAAGCGCCAAAGTTGAGGGTAGAACGAGAAAATCAAATATTCTTATGCTTTCTGCAATTTGCAGGTCAGTGTCAGGTTGTATGTTGATTAAAATATGATTGATTTCGTAGCACGATGCCTACTCTCGCACTATGACTACTTTTTTGTACTTTCAAGTAATCGGTAGCACGATGCCAACATTTTGAAATCACCATACTAATATTAGATCGCACGATGCCTACTTTTAAATTTTTGTCCCAGTTACATCGCGATATAATTTCGCTGGCTACTCTTGCGCTTACCTCTTAATAGTAAACAAGATTGCAATATTCTATCAGATACCAACATCTAAACGTCCTTGCTAAACTATTTACAACGCCATATTAACTTAACTATGCCATACAATAACACCGTATCACCAAACTAGTAAATATTTCGCAGAGATTGTCATCATAAACCGTTGTTTATACTTCATAGAACCATAAATCCATCTAGATAACTATTAGTATTTGTTGTATGAATAATTGTAATGAATAGAACATTCCTTTAGGCTAGACGTTAGCGCCATTGATCTGGACGAAGGTTCTTGTTAACGGTTCTACAGACGGCGCTGTTATTTTTTTTATGTAGCGGTTACCTACTAGCAATATAAAACTGGAACTAGTTTTGTTGGACACAGTACATCTGTACAATACAGTGGCGAAGGTTCCATAGAACTCGATTCCTACCAGCTTCCCGTAAAAAAATGGCCCAGTCAGTATTCTATAGACAAATAAAATAATCACATTAAAAATATGTACTCCAGCTTACCTTTTACAAAAATTTACCCTTCGCTACTGGTACAAGATATACCTAATCTCTAAAATCTAGCTTTTTTTGCTTTAGTAGATTTCATTTTAGTCGATTTGAGATCATTAGTTTAATTAACCTACAAGTTTGATTACCAAGTCCAAATGAGGGTCAGGAGCAGATTTTCAAACAGTCATTCTTTAATTCACTGTATTTTAGGAGTGTATCTTCAATTTTGTTTCTGTCATCGGAAGCAGGTGGTGTTTGTCAGTCGGTCATGGAACTATTTTGCTTAAGTATAATCATCTAACGTTCAAACTGCTGGTCCACATTCCTCCTGTCTGTGCGAGGGAGAATCAAAGATGATTACAAAGTTGTTGCAGCAATTTGTTTTGCTATCGCAGTATATAATTTATCATCGCGCTTAACATATACGGAGGAAGTATAAACGCGTCAGTAATATCGATATTGATCCGCATCTGTTTACAAGTGGAAGCCTGCCTCAATGTACTTTGAAAGACGCAGCTGATGACGTCACAATCATTCGAGAAGATTAAAATAATGCTGGCCACGAGACCCTTTAAAAGAAAACAGTGCTTTAGTATTCGAAGTTCAAAAATGCTGGCCATTTAAAAAAAAAAACAACTTGATTTAAAATGTAAGACGTTCTAAAATATGATGGCGGAAATTCATCGCAGTCTTGCAAGTATGGCATTGCACTACGACTAGAAAATTAAGTAAACAATACATAATACCGTCTGGGAATGCTCTAGACTATACGTCAAGTCTATTATTATCACAAGAATCAAGTGAAACTTACTATAGACTACCTATTTACCTAGCTACATTGACTATTATGTGTTCTGATAAAGCAGTAACAAAGGATTTGTTGAACTCGAGCAACAGAGATAATGTGCCGACGAGATCCTTATAAATACGTAAGGAACTCAACGGTTTAAGTGGTTTAGCTTAGGGATCGCGGATACTGGGAATGATTTCTCTGTTTGCGTGCTTCTATTTTGCTCGCTATAAAAAAAACTTGACGAACATAACATCACGCCTGTAATCGCAGAAGGGTTAGACAAAGGTGTACGTCAGTAGCGAAGGGTCAATTTTTGTAAGAGGTAAGCCGGAGTACATAATTATCTTTAATGTGATTTTATTATTTGTCTATAAAATACTGACTGTGCCAGTTTTCAAAGAGAAGCCGGTAGAAATCGAGTTGTAGGGAATCTTCGCCACTGGTGTACGTAATAGTACACCTACATTTCGCCAGTTATGTTTAAGTCTCATGTAATAATGGGCGAGCCTATTGTTATCAGGGCACAAATCCAGACTCTGTGGCTGCTACTGAGAAATTCCAAATGGAAAACCCAATAACACTTTGCCCGACCTGAAAATCGAACCCAGTACCTAATGTTCAGCAATCGCGCTTGCGACCACTAGACCAGCGAGACAAAAACTTGAAGAAGATAATAAAAAATCAGGGAACTAAACTGTAGTTTGACGAATAATCTTTGAACCAGTTTCAAGATTACCAAATATAAATATGAAAATATAAATACACAAATAATAACATAATTTAATAATAATGAAAATACTTCTTAGAATTGCATAATAATTACCTACATTATTCTTATGCAATGCTTTAATAAATATAAATAATATATTATACCTATATGAACAAACCTAATAACGTTTTATTAATATATTCATAATTATACACCCAATTAAATTTATAATTATATTATTGAATTGCTGCTTAGCCCTCTTCCTCTCTCCTAATGTTACTGTGCCCGACTGGGTCCATACTGATCTTTACCTTGTTACACCATCTATGTAATACATATGGAATGCAATAAAAACGTGAGTATTGAGTATTAAATCAAGTTCCTTCTTCGATTTTAAATTTCTCGAAGCTATGAATTGTTTTCCGCTTTATCTTCTAAGAAATCTGTCAAAACTTGACACCAACAGTGCACTGTGGTAGGTACAAACACACGACAATCTCAACGTACTACACAACGCCGGATAAGAACACCAGCGAACAAAGCATACATCTTGTAATCGATACACTTGTTCAACACAACTACTATTATAGGTACATTCCTACACGAACAAAAACAAACTACGATTACACTATCAGCTGTATGATACGAGTATAACCAACCATTTGGCTTGCACTGATAACCCTGCACTTACTGCTATGTCACCTCAGAGCAAACGTTATCTGTTTTGCAAAGTTGCCAACAACAGCCTTGTAGGCGTTATCTCATAACGAGAATAAGAGTGACAATTATATACATAGATAAAGTGAAAATTAATAAATAACTCAACCAAATTACCATTTCACTGATATGAAGCTGAGAAAGTCGTAAATATGAGATC
This sequence comes from Noctua comes, assembly GCA_963082995.1. NCBI lineage: Eukaryota > Metazoa > Arthropoda > Insecta > Lepidoptera > Noctuidae > Noctua > Noctua comes. The sequence continues at coordinate 12,047,777 of OY720277.1, read as the reverse complement.
TTAGTGTCGGGTAGACGGTTCACTTCGATACGTTCGTAATTCAATTTGTATCGCCCGATAAGTTCCCATTCAAGCTAATGTAACGTCCGTTGGTAAATGTTTACATTGGTACTTCAACAGGAAAAATGCGTATTTACTACCATTATCCAAAATAAATAGTATAATCATTATTTGAACACAAATAAATAATGTATTTATATGTGAAATTATCCAATTTGTACAGTGGTTATATTTATGATACCTAAGTAATTAACATAATTATGTATTGATGTTAAGTTCACTTAATCGGTTTATCTTTATGATAATTGAGATAAATATATCGGGTGACATTAGTCATTCCCATGACTGCGTCATGCTTGGTAGTTATTATAATGGAATTTATGATCACTTTAGTTTGAATTGAATTACATATCAGTATTATTGTATTCAAAAGCCATACCTACTTGCATCGTTACTGAGCGATATAGCATACATTTCCATATAACGAGTAGCAATTAAGGTAGCTTTTATACCTAACTATTTATTTAAATTATATGCTGGCGAGCTAGATAACGTCAATGATCCGACTTACGTAATACAAAGTTTCTAAAAATACTCTGGATTTTCTCAAGTAAATCAGTAAAACAAACTTACGAAGCGCAAATATAAAAGTTTTCCCGGCTAACTTTATTCGTGAGTTCAACGAGGCAAACTGAAAGAAAGAAGAAACAACTGCTAGCGTCACGTCATGCGTCCCTATTTGCATCGCATGAACTATATCTTATCAGCTCACTTGCATTAGCAGAACAGTCGGAGACAGCCTTTACAACAACGATAAAACAGCCACATGATAAATTAAATTTCTCTGCAGTGTGATTGTAAATATGAAACTTATTGGTTCTATATTAATATTAACAGTTTTATGATACTCGATAAATGTAGGTGTAATTATTTCGTTGTATCTACCGCAATGTTTGACCTTTCACGATGAAAACAGATAAAATAAATGCGGCTATATTATTGGCGGTTTTTGAATTGAGTAATTGAAGTTTAACTCACTAAAGTTTTAAATTTGGAGTGTTAGTATTTTATTACAGAAGGGCTGACCCTTCAATAAAATACTAACACTCGAAATGAGCATTGATAGCCTAGTGGTGTGACCGTCGGAATGCCAAGTCATAGGTCTCGGGTCCGAAGCCAAAACATGCACCTCTGATTTTTCGGATTCATGTGCGTATTGTATAATTATCACTTGCTTCGCTGAAGCAAAACATCGTGAGGAAACCAGCATGCCTGAGAGATATTTTTCGACGGCATGTAAACCCAAGTCAGAGGCCAATGCATGGGCAGCATGAAAACTCTGACATCAGGTTAAGCACTAAGCACACTAAAAGATTGAAGGGAAATTAATCAGAGTTTGAAAGGTTCTATTAGTAATCAAATACTGAAATCGGAAACTGGGCTTTAGTTACTCTTTAAATAATAAATAAGCACTTATGCAATGCTCGGACGAGTGATATAGCAATTAAAATAAACTATTAAAATCCGCTCAAATGTCTAATTAATTGCATTAACGTCACTCGTAACATAATGACTAGTTTTATGCAAACAATGCATAAATTAATGATAAACAATGTATAGGTAATTATAACTAATAATAATAAAACGAACAAATGCAGCGTGCTTGCTAATTGCATTAGTTGTTATCATAAACAAATTAAACAGTTTTATGTTGTCAACAGAGTTATGTAAGGGTTGTGTTGACTCAGCTTATCAAGTTATTAATAAACAATGTTTTTAGCTAACGTGGTTATATACGAAGTAAGCAGTAAGTATGTAAGGTTCGTTGCAGGTGGCGTACTGTAGGTATATTGTGCTAACCGCCATGGGAAAGAATCGTTGAGTTTATACACGGTGTAAACGGACCCATCATGAACCCGTTTATGGGGGATTTACACGGGTCGATTTTCGCCGTCGCTTCACAAATCGTCCCACAAAGCCGCATCGCTAGCCCATTTACACAGATGACTGAATCGCAAGCGACTAGGTCATTTTCTTCGAAAATGACTTGTGCAAAACACACCTCATGCGGGGGGCGATCGCCTGCAACCTGCAACTGACCAATTATACGGTCGATTTTAGTCACAGGCCGCATGCGGGCGGTCGCCAGACGTCCCGTCGGATGCTACTCTACTTTGTTGTGCAAGTCACTTGCTGCCTAGCCGAAATGCCATTTAGACGGTCGACTAGCCATGCGGCCTAGCCGCGCGGCGGAAATCGACCCGTGTAAACCCCGCATTACCAAAACATTGTGCTGATGGATGCATTGAATATTACGGGGGTCCTGGAGATTTTTAACGTGTAAGTAATGTTCACATGAAAAAATTGTATTAAAAAAAAGCTTGTGAAAAAGGACAATGTCCAGAATCGCCCTGTGCAACTGAAGTATCGGACATGCACGATAATTCATTGCCTGTTTTATCATATTTTTTGCAAATACTTTCGTAGCACGGACTAGCTGTTTGGTAAAATGAACATTAGAAGTATTTAACGCGAAAACATCTGCCATCTTTGTCAAACGTCATGTCGATGTCGTATCGAAAAAAAGATCAGGGATGCCCAATCGATTGTAATAATCGATCGATTGAATTTTAAATGACTTGCGAATGAATGTTTCATTTTTTATAATCTGAATCTCATTTTTATTTATTTCGAATAAAGTGCAAATAGAAGCTACAATATAAACATGTGATTTTTTAATCATGTGATTTTATTTTAACACAAAACGTAATGTTAAATAGATTTTAGAATTAAAAGTTGCATTTACACACACGGCTGTTGTTTTTGTTTCTTAAAAATCACTCTGAGCTATGAAAAACTAACCGTAATATTCGTGGTTATGGTTCGATTATAACCTCAAAATCTGTAACTTTTTCTTAAATATATCTGTTCTGCAGCTAGTCCGCTACAAAAATAAGATCTTACAGGAGTTTACCAATGATCAACAACACAACAAATAATTTTCCGATGCTCTTGGTCCCAGGGCGAACAATGTATGGGCGCTGAGCAATGTCCTTTGAAACTTTGACCCCTATTTCTCCGTAACTAGAACGTTCCCAGGTATGGTCTAGAACAAAATAATGATCGCAATGACGGGGAGAACAAGTGCCTTTCGGCTTCGTTAAGGGTACTTTTACATCTGTTATACGAGTATGTCTGTAAACACTGTCTATAAATAGTATCAATGTTTCCGTTGTTTATACGTTGCTTGGTATAGATAAGGTAGCTATCATCTACTTTAATAATTATGTCTACATATTTATAATATGAAGTCACAATATTAGGGCAAAACATATTAATTACCTACGTTGTTAATACAATAACAAACGTCCATTCATTATATAATTTTCATGAGGAAAAACTTTATTAAACAATATGAATCCCACAATCGTATCTACAATAATACCACATAACTTCAGTGTTCTTGAACAAAATATAAATAGTTTACTTATTTAAGCGCCAACTTAAGTATGGACTTAGAAAATTCTAGAAACCGCCTTTGACTCCGATAAAAAATAAAACAGTAGGTGTGCGTCAAGCGTTTGAACATAGGCTTTTTATCGCAAGAATTGAATGCACACAAATGCATATTTAAGTAAGTACGTTTAGTAGTAGTAAGTAATAAGTATAAGGTTATGAACACATTGGCGGCAGATAAGCGTTCCGTTCGGCGAGTGTGTTTAAAAGATAGTCTACGTAAAATTAAATGTTTTATAAATAAAGGTGTCAAGATAAAATGTTATCTCACATCTAACATTTTATCTGGACACCATATTTATAAAACATGTAATTTCAAAAAAATCTTGTATTTGAGAATGCAAGAAGATTTTTTTTACTTTTAATTTTGGTTTTATTTGCATTTCTTATTCGGAGTATTTAAACATAGAAAGTGCTAGAGTCTGAGGTTTTTTTTTTTATCCACATTTTGCTGTGTGTTTGTTATGTAGCTTTAATCTATTAAATAATGTTTATTTTGCAAAAATAGGTTATCTAATTGATAAGAAATCTTATCTACAAGATTACAAGCGTCAAGCTGATGTCTAGACAGCACGCCTGTAATCCCCTAAGGGTTAAGCAGAGGTGTACCTAATAGTGCAGTAGTATAACCCACATTTTGCCAGTTATGTTTATGACCCATCATCTGTTAATAACATAACGTAACATCACGCTTATAATCCCTGAAAGGTTAAATCAGAGGTGTACCTTATAGTACACCCACATTTCTATAATAGGGTGCGAGCCTATTGCCATTAACCAGGCCCAAATAGACTCAGTGGCTGCTGAGAAATTCCTGATGGAAAAACCGCAATTTGCCCGACCCTGGAATCGAACCTAGGACCTCATGCTCAGCAGTCGCGCTTGCGACCAATCGACCAACGAGGCAGGCGAATAAAGGCCTCTATAACATAAATAAAAAAACTAACAAGCATCTTAAAACCGCTCACACAGACGCGCATTTCCCTACTACACTTCGCGCTATGCGTGTCGTACATACCTATTACATGGCGATAAGCCACAACCAAGTATCGTGGACTCGCGGTCGCAGAGGATAACGCCCGCGCCAAGGCGAACGTATACCAACAATAAACATGTCCGCTAGACCCTTATATAACATGCTAAATGTTGTACTACGCTAGGCAACTACAAATTGTCTGCATTGTTACGGCGAAGCGATCGTGGATTGAGTGATGGGAAACAAGCGATAGTGGTGTTTGAAGTTATGCTTCTTTAGTATGTAGTTGCGAGGAAAATTGTGAAAATATATTTTTGTTTACATTATTCATATTTAACAAATAATTTGAAGTTATAGGGGAAGACCTTTGTCCAGCTGTGGGATGACGCTGACTGAGAGTATCAGTACCTACCCAGTGCTCGCTATTATTTTAAAGAAAATTAAAAAAAAACCTTGATTGAATGTTTACTGCATGGAAATTAGCTATAGTTAAGTTTAGTACAGGCTGTTTATTAAACGACATACATTTTGATAGTGGATTAAGCAATTACCGTCTTATTTTCAAGCTTATTAAGCGTCATTTAAACGTAATTTGAAATTATAAAGAAAAATTTTACAGCCTCACCGACCATTTCGTACATTGTCTTATTTGGCTCGCCTCTTTTGCAACTTAGATGTTAATTAACAACCTTATTTGGACAAGTACACGGTCCAATTTCATTTAAATGTGTAACATTAAGACTAAAACGAGCATACAAACCTATTACAAGGGCCAACACCTCAATCCGAGCATTGAAACTGGTTCCACTTAGCATACATGCATCCGGCGACCTTAATAACTAAATAATATCATTCACTGCTATAAGTAGAATAGTTAGAGGGGCTCGTGGCTAAATAATAACAGCCACACGGGTCAATCGAAGGTTAAGCTACACTTGCTGAGTTCGGTCCCTGGATGGGTGACCATACCTTGCACACCGAGTTACCTCAGAAAAGCACGTTAAGCCGTTGGTACCGGCTTTACATCTTTGACAGTCGTTACAGAAAGTCAGTGGCCCGAAAGTCTGGCAACGAGTCTTACCAAGGGGAATCGTATTACCCAGTAATTGGGTACTAAGTGGTTTGTGGAGGTCAGATAGGCAGTCGCTCCATGTAGAATACTGGTATTCAGCTGCATTCGGTTAGACTGGAAGCCACCCCAACACAGTTGGGTTGGGCTAGGCAGATAATGATTCAGTACGAGTCTGTCAGACCCTATAATAGGTAGATAACGGTGAAAAATACTAATTAACACATGGTAAAGGACAATAGATGAGTCTATCGGTCATTGTACTACAGCTCTTATGCAACTGTATGTTATCTGAACCACTCATCAAAATGTATATTCCGTGATAGCACATCAATGGCTATTCATTTGAGTATTAGCGGCATCCTTATCAATTACTATTACAGTAATCATAGATAGTGAAGGTAGAACAATCGCGAACAATGATATCAGTCGTTGCCCACACGCAGGTTTTATCATCACAATAAAGTTATTAATATCATTATACCGCTTCCATTATCATCTTGGACGAAAAGAGAAATTCTACAAGGTCTAATTTTACTGTCTAATAAGGAATGTGTATGAAATTTTTTCTTCACTTAAATAAATAATATAGAGTACTATCAACCCAAGAAAATAATTAAAAGTTAAGTTCAACTACTGGTGTGCACAAACAGGACTTTAGTATGCAACCGAATGCAGCGTAAATTCCGCGACTCATCTTACGCGACTCACAGCTGAAAAAATTACGCTCCTTTGGCCTCAGCCTAAGGTGGGACGCCCTCAGGCTTTTTTTTTTTTTTTTTTTTTTTCGGATGGGAAATCATCAAATGACCCCCCCCCACTCTGGGCGGAGCGGAAGGGAGTGTCAGACTTGTACTGACTAAAACCCATCCATGTTCCTTCTTTGCCCTTTGTGTTCCAGGGCCACGGTATCTCTTTCGAACAGTCCCGCAGCCCTGGCAGGGCGCCCTCAGGCTTAGTGAGCGATCAAAGCAGGGTGGCTGGTAGCAACAGAATGAGTTGCTGAGAATCGAGTTGATTGGCGTGCGATTGAGGAGGCCTATGTTCAGCAGAGGACTGCTCCTGTACCTCATCATTTTCCTGCCGATATGCAAATTTATTTGGAGTCGGCGCAGCATGTTTCATCCATACTCTGTTGGTCATCATCTCATGAGGATGGGGTACCCCTTTCCTAGCCATATATCATAGTACATATCCTGTACCTATTACACAATATTGCAAAATGATGGAACTGAAATTAACTGTAGGGTTACACTAAGTTTCGCAATGATTGCAATCCAATAAAATTATTCGTTTGCCACATTTGATGCCAAATGTAGGTCCGATAAATACTTGGCCACTAATTAACCTCATAACTCTGTTTATCTGGCAACAGAACCGGTGTTTTTGTTTAACTTTTTACTTTGGTAAAAAAATGAGTGACTGTTTTTTTTTTTAATTTTTCTTTTTTTTTGGGAAACTGCCCCACACTAGGAATTTCTCCTGTATCGTGGGTGCGTTTATAAACATTTAAATTCACATACACAAACAGCCAGACCCGGAACAACTACCTGTAGGCCATACAGATATTTGATAAAAAATTCAAAAAAATTAGAAGAAAAAAAAAATTTTTAAATTGTGCCCTTATTCAAATTGTTGATTGATGCGTCATGTTGTGAATCTTCGTCTTTTTGAACTTCTTTCTTCATTCTTTCATTATTCTCCTACCCTTATCCCAATTGGTTTGGGGTAGGCGCAGCAAGTCTGCTTCCATACTTCTCTATAAGTCATCACCCCTATTCTAGCGATATCATCATTCACACAGTCTTCACCACAAAGAAATTCAATATATTATTAACTTTTTAAACCTCATCAACATCATCATTTCAGCCAAAAGACGTCCACTGCTGGACATAGGCCTCCCCCAAGTGTCGCCACATTGACCGGTCCCGTGTGACTCGCATCGGATCCCTGCAAACCTATTAAAACCGAAATCCTCAAAACGATGGCTTATTTGTTTACATCTAATTCTAAAATACATTTGAAACCCATATATCCTGAAGCAGTTAGCCTTCGTATTAGAGAGAATATTAGCATTCCGTTCCCATAATAATGAATCCATTATTACATTGATATGCAAATATATGCAACAAATTGTGCTCCTAAAGGATTTAGGATACAGTTTAATAGAGTTATCGTCGTATGCGCAGGAATGGTGATACTGATAGTTGGAAATACGCTTCTTTACATTTTTTTAGGGTTCCGCACTTAAAAGGTGCCATGGGACCCTATTGCTAAGGCTCTGCAGTCTGCCACAGTTAAAGGACTGTATCTTTTGAAGCGTAATATGTAGACCTTGAATGTACCTCAACAACATCAAAAAACCCGACTACAAAGTGTGTTGTGTATTGTATGGTGTCCTTATGTTGTTTTGTAATCTTTTTTTAATTTCCTTCGTTTTGATACCCTCTCGATAGGTTTGGTTGAAAAAAAAAATATATAAGAGTTACAATTATTTAGCGCCAAAAATCCGCAATTTTGTTTTTTTTTTTAATCTATCTAAGGACACTTGGGTTTTAAGACGAATCTTATGATACCTTAATGGTTGAAATCCATCCAGCCATTTGGAACATACCTACGAGGTTATAAAGTTAACAAAACACAAACAAAGAAAAATACAAGATACGCGCGAAAAACATAACCCTTCCATGGCAGTCGGGTAATAAAATAAAGTTTAAAAATGAAAGGGGACTTCCGTGTTTTTTTTACTAAACTATTTAAAAATAAAAAGAATTAAATATATTGTAAGCTGGTGCGGAACCCTTTGACTTCCACTTGGCCGGCTTTTTATAACCTTCAGAGCATCTATCAGTGATGGATGACCTATACGTAAATGGAATCTCAATAGATTTACACCCATATTCCAGAACGCCGACTTAGTCCATTTTTGAACTTAAGTCGACATTTGTTGTCATGGCAACAGGTGAGGAACGCCCACCACGGTATCAGCAACACCCACTCAATGATGTTCAAAAGGTGAGGACAGACTAGCTAGAGCTTGCATTTGCAACAAGACATCGAGCCGCTTGACACTTTGTTAAAACTTGATTTGCTAAGAAACAAGCAACTTGTGTAACATTTCATCGAGCAAAAACACGAGCGCGGGCAAATCGTGCAACATGGAAAGAGGTGCGTGGACTTAGGGGTCGTGCTGGTCGTTACTTCTCCTAATTCGCTCAGTGTTTTTTTTTTTAATATTAAATTAAATTGCAGCACACGCGACTTGCAAATCCAACATATCAACGAAGAGTACCTAAATGCCACACAGTAAGAACAGTCACTAAAGAACCCCACCGGCTTACTCCTTTTGCTTCGTTCACGTTCATACATCTGGTCATACACGCACGCAGGTCGCGAGCACTGCCACCTGACCTTTTTTAAGAACAATACCAATAATTTTTGTCCTTCTAAGGTGTTCTCTTTCGGGTTTTGTTAGTCGCCTTTTACTCGTCCTCTCAACAAGACCATCATCCAAACATATTCTTTTAATTTTTTGTCTCTACATCTCCTTTTCAACCGCAACCTTGCAGTATTATATCATTCCTCAATTTACCAACCAATGTTACAATACGTTTAATTGCTCAGATGAGTACTCACCTTAATCTACCTCCAAAACATGCTGTCCATTTCAAACCCAAAATAAGTATTTTGCATGAAGGTTGCAAGCTGCTTTGTATGCTAAAAATGTTACATTAAAATACGTCACAATGCTAGAGAAGTCTTAAATCGTTGTTCTACCGAATGCTCTTGGTTGACATCATTTGTCAAAGAACTTAAACGGATTTACTTGAAAATAAATATTTATTTTTTCGTGGTTCATTTCTAAGATTTTCACTTAAAATAATGACATCAAGAATTTTCTTTTCGGATGGTGAAAACTCAGGACAGGAACTTGTCCGCAAGTACAAGCTCCTTCAAAATACTACGTTGCCGGGCAGCTCATCAGCGACAAAATGTGCTGTGGGCTCGCCTAACCCAAGAGTATAACTCAGTATTTAACTAGCGCGTAAGTACCAAATAACATGTATGCTGTTTTAATACCTGGTCTGTTTGATGATCGTAATGAAAGGCAATCTTTTCTTTTTATAGAGAACCGAATCTCAGTTATAAAGGTGTTGGTCCAATATTAAGGCTAAGAAAAAGACCACCCTTAATTTAGAAAAAAAAGAAAGAATGAGGACTGGGGGTGGCCCCTATCCTGGCCCCGCGTCCTCAGATCTCGAAGGAGTGAAAGATGTGCTGCCGGCCTCCACCGATTTGAAATCGAGGTTCGCAATGGACTGTGACACTATGCCAAGTGAAACTCCTGCTGACGGTACACCTATAGTCTAGTAATTTTATTGATTCTATTATTTGTATTAACGAATATATGAATAGATTATTAAAAATATTTACTTTCTTTTTTCAGTTCTGGAATTTCGTCCGGTAGACGTGGTACCGGTACCAGTGGCTCAAGGGCCACCTGAAAATAACTCGACTGACTTGGCGTCAGCTAACTCGCAGTTTATTGGTAGGGTTGATCAAATGATTTTCAGTTCATCTCTACACGTTACAGTACATCAGAAAGTTAAATTATCTGTGTATGGCACCAATACTCTATTTGTATTCATTCGAAGCATTTTATTTTTTATATTCTCATTAGTGTTTTTTGAAGGTGCTTGTACTTAGCAAATTAATACTAATATATGTTCGCGCCCAAGTTATAATAAAGTAGGTACGGGCGAAAAATTTAAAACGGAGTGAGGAACGAGAGGAGGAGTTGCATCTGCTGAAAATGAAGAAGCAGAAGTGGTGGTGAAGGCAGCAGAAGAAGCGTACCAAAAGGCAAAACTCGAACGTTTGAGTGCCGCCCAACTACTTCGATTCAGTGAGGTTACAAGGGACGAGGCCGAAAAAATAAATTAAATTATTATTATACAAGTCAACTGGTTTTTATTTTATTTAAAAGTAGTATCACGTATAAAAAATATCTAAATTACACATTTATAGACATAGAAAAACAAAGGACATTTTTTATTTTCATTCACGTAGGACTACGTAAGACTGGATCCAATCTCTAGGTTAGTAAAACCCAACAACACTGCATGCATGGGGATCGAACCCATAACCTCACACCGTGCAATTGCGCTTATGACTAGTTGACCAACGAGAGAGCAAAAATATAAATATGAACATCACACAATTATAAACATACTAGCCGTTGCCCGCGACCTTCTTCCGCGATTATTATATTTAAAAATAAACCCGTTTCCGCAACATTTTTTAATGCTCCGCTCCTATTCCTCAACAAAAGGGTTATCCAACACTAAAAGATTTTTTCCATTGGCTCCAGTAGTTCCTGAGATTAGAAGGTTCCGGTCGTCCAGAGTTGAGGGAAGCATTCAGTTGGACGATGGACCGAGTAGCCTTGAATTTCTTTGGATTCGTTATCGCTTATTCTCTCATCATTACTCTGCAGAATGAGTTTGTGCGGAAGACATGGTTGTGGTCACCCAACATAATGGTGGGTTTCATATCGGCCCTTCTCTTCCTCCGTTTAGCAGTAGCAAGCCGCCTGCTACTCATGTTTAGCTTACTCCTGTCCTTTCCCGTATCATATGAAAACAAACCTAAAATAAGCCGGCTAAACCACTAAAAGCAACGGCGAATAAGAATTCGATTTGATTATTTTATTATTGCAATAGTCGTATAACAGAAACTGGCCACAACAGCGGCTGACGAGCGCTACATCCAAGTTGGTTGCATCAAATTTGTATTTTTTTCTTTTTCCTTCTATTTACAATCTATATACTACTGCGATAGTACCGCAAAGGCAATGGGATTATCCGTATTACTACAGGTAGAAGGATTGGTAGTAACACGGGTAAGTCACCCTACTATCGCTTTATTGGCTACTATTTTATGCCTGCGGCTTCGCCCACGTGGAGTTCGGGCATTGCCCACGGGATCTTACTTCTGGGATAATAAGTAATCTATGTGCTATACCAGACTATAATATATCTCTGTACCAAGTTTCATCCAGATCTGTTCAGCAGTTCTGGCGATTGAGTAACAAACATCTATCCATCGAAACTTTCGCATTTATAATAGTTATGTAAGATTTATGTGTAAGCTTTTACTTTTAAAGTTGAATAGGTAATAAATAATAGTTAGTGTGAGTATTTCATTTTATTTGAGCAATACAGACTCGCGTTTTTCTTACATGTACTTACTTATAACTTGTTCATTGTAATATCAATTACATTACATATGTGAAATATTGATAACTTGGTTTGAGATTGGACACCGGTGGCGACAATCGAATGATTCATTAGGAATCTATATAGACATAATACTTTTAATATCAATGTCGCGTATCACGAGTCAATATGGCGACACTTGGGGGAGGCCTATGTCCAGCAGTGGACGTCTTTCGGCTGAAATGATGATGATGATGATGTTGTATCACGAGCCAACGCGAAAATCGGGTTTTCACATATATTTACAGATACGACTACCTCAGAAATATTCTACCTACTTACTAATAGGTAAATGCGCCCTGCACGCCCTGCGTAACACTGCGCGCCATGGCCCGTCTACGTGAGTTTCGAAGCCCTATTTGACTCTTGATGATGTTTTTAAGTATCGATAGATGATGAGAGCGACTTTGTGGTATCGTAGGTATAAACAAAACAACATGAGTATGGGCAAGCTCGCTCATAAGCACCATTCGCAACATTTTGTCTGATATTCAAAATGGTTCGTTAGTTTTCTCATGCTTTAGAAATATCACGTGAATTAAGCTTGTATTCATCTTTTATGTGTACGGTACTCCATATTACGACTACATACAATCCCACGATAATGAACACTGAAAAAGAAACCGTGCTTAATATATATTTACCACGGATATTTGCAAGTGCTTGCAATATTAATAATCATTTATTAATAATCCCGACTACATACTAGCTGGCTTCGAAATTAAAGGCGACGGAAAATAGTTTTTATCAACAAGGGCCGTCCACGGGCTGTAGGTCAAAATTTCCAGAACGAAAACGTTGGAACCAAAAACGGACCGCGTTTTCATTTACAGTAGCTTCCCTATTTTATTTTATATCAGCCCTCTATGTCCTACTGCTGGGCAAAGACCTCTCGCATGGCTTTCCAATTTTTGTACGGTTTCCTTCTGAAATCGAAAGTGTCTTTGGAACTGTATATTGATGTCACATTCTAACGAGTTGTCGGCATCGGGTCACGATAAATAATTGTATGGCATATCGTATCCTACATAACCGACATACTCCTCAAAATTCATCTTGCTTTGGCTATAACAAGAAAACAATTTTACACAAGTCGATTCACTTGGATTTCAGTAGGTACATATGTCACCCACAAGATAGGTTTCAAGGATCATCTGGCGCGGGCAAACATCGGAACTAACGCAGCCATCTCTTTCTTTTCTCAATATTTTTTACAAAACAATTAACAAAAGGTTTACCAACAGCGCCCCCCTGTCAGCTTCATTCGAGCGCCAAAAGATTCTTGTACTACAAAACCCTTGAAAAGTGGGCGTATATGTCAAATTATAAACAAACTGTAGCTGTCAATATGACTTATGGGGTGAAAAGTAGGCGTGTCTAGTCCGACTTAAGTTCAATCCACGACTTAAACTACGGGTATTACTCTCCTACGCAGTTTTTTTTGTATTTCATTATAAATAAAATAAACAATGTAAATATTTTTATCACACACAAGGCAATAAAAAATTTATTAACTTGCAACAACAACTGGAAGGTCACACTATGTTTATCATATAATATTTCATGATGCGACCGCATTTGGCATCCACCGACGCAGTACCTACCTACAATAATAAATGCAGAAATCACACGATGACTAACAAACATAAAGAGAAACCACTTCATTCATAAAAACAACTTTACTGTAGAAATTACTAGAATTTATACACAGAGTAAGTTAGAGGCAAAGAAAAGGTCTACAGATCAGAGTAATCGTAAAACAGGTAACCTGCGTATTACCGCGGCGCAAACCGTAACAAATCAATTCGAAATAAATAAACTTATGTTGAAAAGGAAATAGAGAGAAATGTGAATCTGGGTGCCGCTTGCAATAAAACTACAAGTCTGTCATTAACTCTAGAATTGGATTCGCAGTTGTTAATTCAGACTATTAATATAATATAGGTGTGGTGGAGAGCGAAGCGTGTACCGGGATGATGTATATCTCAGTATACAGCGATGCTCGACGCTCTTAATCCCAAGTATTAACCGGAGGCACCGAACCGCCACGATTTATCGTCCCGAGCCACGACTAGGCGGGGCCAACTAACAACTAACACTGTTGTACCTCGCAACCTGATAGCTCGTTTTGTGTTTTTCTACAACTCATGATGTATTACTGTAATACTTTATACGAAACCAGTCACGTAGCAAGAATTATGTGACGTGAACACATGAATTATCCTCCGCTTGTAAATGTCACCCCAGACGTACCCACACTGCTAAATCCTGCACTAAACTGTAAATATAATGACGCACTAAAAGATGTAAGCGTACAAGTAGTTAAAGAGCTAACCCAGTTTAAAATTTGATCCTAGGGTGTTGGCACAGTGTTTCACGAGAGCCCTCGCAGCGTTTAAGCAGTCGATTCCCGTTTTATCCGCAGCCGCCAACTCCTCGGGGATGCTGAAGGATTTGGCGCATTTACAGACGAACAAAAAAAGGAAAGAACTAAAACTTGGGACTACGAAAGAAAAGCTAAGATTTCCGCCGAGCGATTTCAGCGGAGATAACATCCTCTCATACACTATTTATTTTGTCTTACAAACTCTTGAACGAAGCGAGTGGTTCAAAAGATTTGAACAAGATGTCGAGTGGTTTACAAAATTACAAACGTTGCACTCGATGGCAGAGCTGGCAGAAATACAAATCATTGATCGATACGATAGTGTGCAGGGCAGAATTAAATAATGGATGAGGTCTATGACCTATAAGTAATTCATAGAATGAGCGAGTGAACGTGAGGTGCGGTGCTCGGCCCGATATGGCAGGTGCGTTATGTAAGCGGCCTGCACCGCAGGCGCACGCTTGTGATACCAAATGCCACTGCGCTATTCCTATGCTGGCCGACTAGCGGCGAGCTCGTGCCAAGGCCCCGCAACAATTGAAAGTAGATGTCCAATACTTAACCTTTCGAAACAATATTGGAGTAATAGAAACAAAATAATCGACGGAAAACAAATAATAAACAAGATTAAAGGTCGAACCGTTAAAGGGCGAAATTGCGCCATTTTCATAACAGGTGCCGTCTGAACCGAAACTTAGCAGCTAGACAAATTTATAATGATATAGCCCATTACCTCTCGCAAAGTCATAACGATAACCATAGATATACTCGTTACCGTAGTAAGCCCAAAGGACTTGAAGCGGACAATTTAAAACATAAATTAGATAGTGCAGTGTCTAAATACGGGAGAACACCGGGAGGCAGCCGACTACCGGGTGGTTAGGGACGATGAATAACGAAGCGACAAGGATGGTGTATCGGGAAAGGTCGCGGAATGGAGCGAGACAAATGATCGGACACGGGTGCAGCAGCCAGAAGCGAAGCAGTGCACACAGACATCGATCGATAAGCGGCCGACTGCCACCCGCCCGCGCCGCCACAGCCAATCTATCCACCTTTATGTTCTATTTTAAAATTTGTGAACTGCCAAATTGTATCGATCATAATTGATAATCAAATAAGCATTAATTATTCAGCCGCCGCTCCTGTTTCCGTCGTGATTAATATGTTTTGTCTGTTTATATTGGCAGCGCAAAATTTATGGGAAGCAAAATCAATGTAATATTTGGCATACTGTACAACGTTTATTCCGTAAGGGTTAAAAATTTTGTGCAATTCGTGCAAAACGAAATAGAAAGAAAAAATAGAAGCGAAGCAAATCCATGCAAATCTATTAGTAATATAATCTAAACTTAGGTACAAAGCCATCGAGGTTCAGCTCACGTCTTCGCCGACCGGTGATCACTTATTTAACTTGGAGGTGCCGTGATTCCATAGAATCGCACCGGAGCAGACACCGCGCGCATTTTTTATTTATGAAATTTTCTATTGGAACAGCTGCGGTAATGGAATAATTTCGATTGAACTGATCTGTATTCAGCAAAAACATCTCGGTGTGTCTCCATCTTCTCGCGCCCCGATCGGCTTTGTAGACCGTCCCACGGATTAGAGGTAGATTGAATTTTAAAATTATCGCTCCCTCAGAACAAATTGGAAGTCCTAGAATCGAAGGCGGATCTCGTATTACTCAAGCATCTCTCTTTTTTAATTGTCTAACTCATTCACTACTATGGTCTCCCCTTCTATAGCGGGATCAGCTAGGTTAGGTTTTTTTTTCATTTTTGCCAAAGCTTAGATGATAGCTTAGGTTTCAAAGAAATTGGCTATGACTTACAGAATTCTGGAATTTGTAACGGTCCATTGAATTTAGAGGAACAATAGTGTCTGACTCTTTGATAAAAGATCTAACCTTCATATAATAGTCACCTGACCTGGGCAAAAATTTTCCATTAAAATTGCTATCAGTGAAAACGGGTGCTAATATTAGTTAGACCCTCAGTGGTAATTGCGTAGAAACTAGGAAAAAAAACTCGCAATTAGCTTGTTATCAGAAAAGAAAGTTTAATGTCGCTGTCAACGACTGCATAAGTGTTGCCTAGCAAGATACCTGGCTGCAGGAAACGAAGGCAAGCGGTGGAACTTGTCGCTGTCGCCCAGGAAGTGCCACAACATATTATGTGAGTGATAAGAAACCCTATGATAACAAACTGAAGTAGACATATTCCTATGTATTTCAAACGATAAAGCTATGTTCAGACACATTGTAATGGAAAACTACGTGACAAAATACCTACCGATAACGACAAAGGTACGTCTAATCTTATCCAGCCAATTGTTCAACATAGCCGTGCTTTTAATAAACTCACAATAAAACATGCACTATTTATTTTCCTCAACAACGGAGACGCAAACAATATAAAATAACTTATTTGTGCGACTGAAAACTTGGCAAACTTTACTGTCTCCACCAAGTTCGAGGATTCATTTTGCGTACGAATAACTACAGGATCGCAGAGCCGTCGGGGAACAAAGCTTCGGCTAACTCAACAATGTGTTTAGTTTCCAGATTAGAGCAATCCCGACGAACACCTAAACACGGATTTTAGATAACATTCAAACTCCGACCGCACTGAATATAAATGAGATTTTAGAACACCGCAGCGCCCGTCTTAGGGCTCTCGTGCATAATTACTAGACGTTACAAACGTTCAACTACAATTGAACGCCGATGAATAACTTTAATGGACAATTCAATCTAGACGCCGAACTTCAAGACTCGAGGGAGTTTTGTTTTTTGTTTACAGAAAAACGAGAAAATCTTTATCGGAAAAGGTCGTCCGGGCGGAACGCGGGAGGCAAGACAGGCTTGCGTGAGGGAGGCCCGTCTCCCGGCACGCACCCTTACTTCCCAGCTGTTTGCGTCTATTACAATTTCAATGTCAAGTCCGATCAATACAGCCGGGGATGTAAAATTTCGGCTGGTCTCGGCGCGTTCCGGGAGCTACGAACGCCGCTAGCCGCGGGCTTACTAACCTACCGTAATACGGGGTGCGTGCTCTCTGCACGATCAATAGGCGCCAAGTAAGGCTCGGCTCGTTTTATAAATAGTCTTGAACTTCACCTCGGCCGCCGCCGTCGAGATTCGTGGGCGAAAGTGTGGAAATATCTTTCGTTACGTCACGAGGGCGGCCGTGTTTTGTACACCTATATCAGAGAGCGTACTTTTCTCTTGTCTGAAATGAATAATCTCAATAGCAGCGTTGATAAGCCGCTGCAGCTGTAACACAATGCCGGGCATCTCATTATGCAGATGAGATGCACAATCCAGACGGAGAGAAAGTTTGAATATCTCAATATAACGTGACAATCGGCAACTGATGTGAATATTTTACTAAGTTTCCATGTAAATCGCCCTTCGTCGAGTACCAACCGGCGTGGATGGCGCGAGGAAACCGCTGGAAAAATGTCAGAGGGAGCTTGAATTGGAAAAACAACTGCGGTGAATTTCTCTACCTAGACTGTAAAGGCACTCGAAAAGCCAATATCGCCGAGCTTTATACCTCATCAGCATGCATACAGACACAACTGAAACTCGTAATATTAAGGATTGTAAATTGAAATCTGGCAAAAAAAACGATGCGCTCGGAAAATAAAGGTATTAATTAGAGGGATACAGAACCGATGAGATGAACTGAAATCAAGCTAGAGGACGATTACAGTGAGTAAGGGGAGCAAAGCGGTGATATTAAAGGACGAAAACGAGCGGTTCATTACTGGGAATGTTGGTAATAACAATACGGCTAATGGTCCTGGCGCGATCCTCTCAATTCCCGCTTCTACTCGAATCTCCCTTCGCAACAAATCCCTGGCAATTGCAACTTACTTATTTTGATGCTCTGAATGTCCTGTTCTGTGAGCTTTATATTCTTTGCATGAATTATCTCTGCTATTTAATAGGGCTGCGTCAATTATATCGCATTGTTGACTAACAACGTATTATTGTAATCGCTGGAGTAGTTATTCACGGTAATTATTGTGTATAATTACTGTTTTAGGTATTGTTTCGTGTCGTAGATAGCTCAACTACGTCTTACATATTCGTAGAAGTGAATCGTGACCTAAGGCATGGAGAACTATCATAACTCGGGCGACGTGTTCCTAGGTCACGTAAGCCACTCATGTTTCACTTGTTTTTATATTTTTTGTTTTGCTCTATAAACGGCCTGCTTCAAAAGATAAACACAAAGTTGCTGATAACAAGTAGGTTTCCATTTTTATTGTTGTTCTCTGTATTATACTCAACAACTTCATGGAGTCGCAATATTTTATTTATTAAGGTTAAAGCAAGGATAAAATATAGTAATAAAGTTATGAGTTATGACGTTTCTGTTCGACATTAAAATATCGATTATTATTTTAATAGGTGTGTATAAATTATTATCAAGTTATTATAATTTCCAAGGTTGAATAACTCAAAATTCGTAGTGCATCATTTGAAGTTACGTCTATATTAAGCTTGTATTACACTGACGTGGGCGGTGGCAGCTATAATCAAATAACAGCGCGATTAAATCAAGCGCCTCTCAATTTAAATACGACTATAATTATAGAACATTTAGTAGACGTTGATCGAAGATAGATAGACACGATTAAACAACATGGCCGTGCAATTTATCCTAATTTATTGAAACAGCTAAACGTTTTGTCGCAAGAAAACTGGTATAAACACTATCCCAAAACCTTTGTTGCGCAAATACTCCCATATAAAGTATACAGCGTGGATTAGCACCAAAATATTCAGAAAATGTACTCTCAAAAGGCCAACGGGTAAGGGCCAGTTGCCCCACTTTTCCACACGAGCTTCGTGAAACTAAGAACATTATCGAACGATAAATCGCTAGTTCGTATGTCTGGCAATCACTTTATCCATAAAACTTGTATCATAAGATTGTGGTTGGTCTAGCGTGCACGCTCGAGCGCTCGTACGGGGCGCGATCACGCAAGTTTATCTCGGAGTTATAATAATTAGTTAGAGCAATAACGTATCCAGACCACACCTCGCAATTAGGTCTTGATTATGTGAATAGCTTATGTGGCGGAGTTGTAGTCATTAAAGTACACATAAAACATTCTTTATAAGGAAACTCGGAGTTAAATACGTTGTTGATGGTAGGAGTTCACATTATGTAACAAATGTTTATGTGCGTCTATTATATATTTCGTCGTCTGGACGGATAGACCGTCTCCTTAGTGGTCATCAATGGATATAAGATCGTCGTGAGACTGAGGATGTAAACACAGATGGGTCACTGAGGTGGTTAGAAGTCAGACCCCTTTGAGCATGATGTAAAGATAGCCTTGAAGATTTTTTTTTTCTTTACATTAAACAAAGAACCAACATAACAAATAGCCATCACTACTAGCTGTTGTCAATTAATGAGGTATCAAATCATTATGATAATGTTACCTAATTTATCACCACATTACCAGGACCTCATCATTTGAATAGAGGTTGGCAAAAACAAAAGCATTTGAGCCGTAGGCAACAGGTACGCTTATGACCGTAGGTAACAAATCAAATCACACAATGTGTTGGCAATTGGGATTAGTTAGAGCCATGCAAAGGTGGAGTAGTCCTCACTGAATGATTACCGAGAGACGGTAGAAGTGTTGGCAGACCAAGAGCCAGAAGGCATTCAAAAGATCACGGGTAATACTCGCGCAGGGAACTGTATCAGGGAAGCATAGCATAAAAGAGAAGAGGATATACTCAGCAATGAGTGGAACAAGGCTGACAATAATGATGTATTGACGATAATTATGGCAGCCAAGCAGACACATCACTCAGTAACGGAAACTGAGGATCTTCTCGGCTTAATCACTTTTCGGAATATTAATACAGCGACTGACTTCACACACATTTGGGTGCGGGACAGCGTTTGAGAAAAGCATTAGCATTTGCAGAACACCAGCTTTTTATCAGGACCGAATGCAGAGTCACCAAAACTTGATCAATCCAGCATGCTACAATTTCCGATCGCAGCTGCTAAAAGTAGCATATTAGCTGTAACCCTAACAAATCAAATCACACAATATGGCGGCATTAGTCGTTGCGATTCTATGCGCTAGAGATTTGCAAGCGGCGCGGCGACGTGCACTGTAACTAGGTCGTGCGCGTGCGTTGACCCCACGCCCAACTTCAGGGTTAACGCCGAGCCAAGTGCTTGTTGGTAGGGTTGCCAGTATTGCTAGCTGTAGGGGGGATACATATCTTGGTGTGTAGGTTTCATTACAATAGGATCAATAGGCACAATGAGGAAGATTAATTTTAAAGGCAATGAATAGCGAGTGAGCTCGATTCCAAATTTTCTCCTGTGAGAACATCAGTTTGCAGCAGATAAGGCCAAAATTCTAACATGATATCAAACAGTGGGTTTTCGTTGTTAAAGAAGCATAAATCTTTACGAGCATGCAAATAAAAATGTCTAAGGTTAAAGAATTCATAAAACATCTTTTGTCTACACACCCGGTTCCTACTTTTCAGGATAGTTTTCCATATTATTTTGGAACAATGCTATAGGTATTTTCTGAAGATGAATGTCGACGATTAAGAATAATTTATTATCAATCTAAAACCATTTATTATGAAGAAGTATCGATGCAGCTGAAGCTGATGAATCACTGAAATCAGACGCATTAGGTCGATGTTTTATTTCAATGTTTTTGATCAGACATTATGAACTTTTTATTGGCAACAACTGATACATTTAATAATTACAGTTGTATCAATAGTTAAATCAGTCGAACGGAATATATTATTTCAGTGTGTTCATAAGTCTCGGTTAAACCAACATTTAAATCACCAAGAACAGCAGGCGGTACAAATATTACTGTCAGAACTTAATTGAGAGTCTTGGCTCTGAACGTTGATGGAGCCAACCTACTCACGATCTTAAACGACTTGTCACCGATCTCTGAGCGCCTGGTACTTGTCTAATGTTACTTGTCTAGTTATCTACGCGTTTGTAAATCTTTGATTTAATTAATTCGCTAATAAACCTGCAATTTTGGCCTGAAATCTTTGCTCGTGTTTTCCAAACATTATTGCCGTAGTTATCGCGATAATAATAGCAGCGCGGGTTCATTGACCGGCCCAGTTCTATTCTAGTTACATACAACTAGTGTTACAACTTTGTTTCTATGAATTTCATTCGCTGAAATGTTTGAAATTTGTACGCATCGGGGCAGAAAAAGTGCAATTAAAAAAATGCAAGTTTTTATAGAATAATACTATGGACGAATTTAGATTTCATGAGTTAGATACAATTTTATATTACCCGGTATAGTGCTTGATTAAATTTTCTTTACTTCTGTTTTTCGCTACACGTTTTCCTCTGGGATCGGAAAAACGCTATTTTTATTTTTACTGCGAACTTTACTTGAAGTCTTTAGGATTATGATAAACCCTGATGAATAATTCAGGCGTTTCTAGGGATGTGTGCACGAATACGTTTTTGCCAAGAATTACTAGAATATTGTGAAAAACCATCTGATTGATGGTTACGTAAACTACGAGAGCGCATAATAATCTTAAGTTTACATAAAAAGAACTTCGCAAATAAAGATAAATGTGCGATAATATCTACAGCAAAACACGAATATTTATTTTCTTTGATTAGTGGTGGAACTTGTTATTCATTTAAAATTCAGATTTGTTTGAAATAAAAGTAAACTCGATCTGAATCATTATTTCAGCAAACATGATAAAAAACTCGCAAGCGAGACTGCAGAGCATGATGTCCTAGGTTCGATTTCCGGGTTGGGAACTACTACAGGTACGTATAATAGAATAGCAGCCACATATTCTGGATTTGTGCCCGGTTGATGGCAATAGGCTCGCCCCCTATTTCATGAGAATTAAACATAACTGACGAAATGTGGGTTGTAAGTACTAAAAATGTACACACAACTCTGCCCAACTCTTCGGATTACAGGCGTGATGATATGATAAAAAAATAAAGTACTCACGTGACAACTGCTAAAATTAATAAAAGGATGTTTACTTGATAAAGTAAAGAAGCGTGTAGTTCATTCAATCTGTCGTATCTGGCGCACGCGTCGATCTGCGTCGCGCAGAGCGTGGGCGCAGCAGGCGACGGCGACCGCAACGCGGGACAAGCTGCGCGCGTACCGGCGTACCGTGCGGTGCATTATCCACGGATATTCAGCTCTCGGCGATACGCATTCTATTCACCACCCAACAGATCACTCACGCAACTAATATTCTACCGCTAAAGAAATCAATTTAAACGCCAAAGTTTCGATAAAACACGATATTGAAAACCAATTCATAATTATGGGCGCTACTGCGAAATATTAAGCCGAAACGACTCCTAAATGTACGCAAACAAGGCGCATGTTTATCAAGATAGAATTCAACAGTACGATGCCAACAAAAACCGGCTCCCGAGCCCTACCATGTACGGTAATAGTGTCCTGCAAGTGGATACTTGCGATAACTTCATAAAAACTTGATCACAACTACACGAAACGGTCTTGCAAGCCGCGGGTTGGCTAAAGTTCGCACGGTTGCTGCCTTTTATAGGTCTGCTAGCCTATTCCAGCTGTGTCGAAAGCTAAACACCAAGAAAATGCAAGATACACTATCTGTTGCACCATACCATCACTGCGTGTTCGGAAATTCCTTCTGATTTAAAGAGATTCGTTCGTCATACTTAAATAGCAATGATTTATCAAGCATCTGTGTAATGAAATAATTAAGTTTATCGAGTTCTTACGAAACGACCGATATCTGAACTAGTATAGAACTTATTGCACGTCGTGCTATGCTATCATTCTACCACTTTTTGCAACGGAGGAAAGTTGCACCGCGAGACCTATCCAGCCCTATTGTATCTATTAAGCGGCTACTTTCTCATTTCTTGCCATTTACGGTCCGTTGAGAAAATCGAGATGCATTTTGCAGTATATCAGCGCATGATGAAGAGACGGAATGACAGCATAACTTAGGCCCACTCACGGTCGGGCTGAGTCATTTATCGTGAGGCGTATAAATTATTTTTCAAAGGCTATTGGAGCATTTGTCTTACAATAGTTAGACAAAAAACATAAAACCGAAACGCAAAAAGGTTAAGCGAATGTTGCGTTCGCTGAGCAAGACGGTTTAAAGAAAAACGCGGTGTTAATCCACATGGAAGGCCTTGAGCGCGGTGTCAGGTTGCAGCCGCGGCTCCGTCGGCTTTAGTTACATGGACGACCGCGCGTCCGCCACATCTTCTCCGTGCTCTTCGAATTACACATTACTCCGTATAACTACATCCGAAATTTAAAGCTCCTCTTTGATATAAGCGATAACGGCCATCTATCACACTTGAAGAGCCGCAACCAAATGAAAATCTGCAAAACATTTTATGAAGTCGTTCAGCTCGTTAGGCCATGTTTGATCACGAGACGCGATACAAGTACGTATACGCACGGTGGACGTGAAAATTACCGCTGCGATAAATTCATAAACCCGGCTTTGGGTCCTACGAGCGGTGCAACCGGTCGCCGCAATCAATATGCTGGCAGACAGCGGGCCACCATAAATAGAAGAAATGGACTGGGATTTAATGATGCCGCTCTGCGAAAACGTGCCCCGCTTGTCTCCGTTATCAATCATGCTTACAGCTCCGTATCGTTTCACTTGGTTATTAGATTCCAGTAGGAAGAAACCGATATTTATTTTATAGCGTGCCTATTGAATTTTATTGCCGGACTCAAACGGACGTGATTTATTTTTTAGAGATCGAAGTAAACCAGTTCCAGATAAGTAAAAGATCATGTAAACGGTGTTGTTGAACGTTGTTGAGGTGGAACTGGGGGTATTATACAGGGGGGTGCGGAGAATTATGAAGTTTCCCCTGCCGAGTAAACGGGGTGTTCTCACGCGAAACGAGGCGGCTACAAGACAATACCGGTCGCGTTATTTACGCGATAGATAAGTGAAGAAAATGTTTTAAATTATCTCGCGTGCCTCAGTCGGTGCACGAGCGGACGTTAGCAGCCACAATAGTAGCACGTAGCGCGTCAGAATAGCACGAAATAGCATTTAAATTACCGTCGCTGATTATCTATGTTAAAATACTATCTAAATTACTTTGAATATCTGTCTGGTTTGGTTCGAAAATCGTGACTAAACACCGGTAGACTCGCTGTTTTTAGAAAAATAAATCTTCATGCAGATAGTAAATAATTAATTGGCAAACTGACTGACTGGCTAATTGAATTGAATTAATGGTAATTACAATACCAATTTTGTATGTTCGTCTAACAACATACTCGTCATAATTCATAAGCAAATTGCTTAAGACGATACATCGTACTTTCTACCGTTCTACCTTCATCGCCCGATTATGGCCTCATATAATGCGAGAGGCATGGAGAAGCTTTCAGCTAATAAGTCCAGATTTACCTGCCTAGTCAGTTGGAGAAAGTCTGATTCCTCAGCAACAAGAACCGACAAGATTTACTGAAAACTAAACTCGTTAGTCGTGATCCCAACATTCAGAGCTAATTGCTGATACTGACTTAGAGCCCATACTTATTTGAATGACCATCACATTACGTGAGATTTACTCATATTAATAGACCATCTGAATGCAAAATCTTCTTCCCGAATCGATGACTAAGATTTTGTCCGACCAGTACATAACTACCTGGACACAGCTAGACAGTTCCGTCGTTTCTCTCATTCAAGACCTGGAGAATGCAATTAATTTTGCATATCCTAGGACACTGGACAGTTCCGTCGTTTCCCTCATTCAAGACCTGGAGAATGCAATTAATTTTGCATATCCTATAAAAGCAGCTAAAATGCAAGAGAGCATTGGGGGGTAAAACTGATAAGTAGAGTGGACGATTACAAATAACAATGCCGAGTATCAGTTATTATTTAAATAGTCGATCAAACAATTGCAACCAAAACCCAAACATGGATCTCGAAACAATATCCCAAGAAGTGGTATTACAATACTGTTTCTTCTGTTAAAGACAGAAACGTTTGAGTTTACAGAAAATTTGAACATAACTAAACTGCACCCAAGTATATGCAGTCACAGACCTAATATAACACAGTAACTGCGTACAGTCAAGCGTATGTGTTGAGTGTTGTAATAAATAACAAACAAACGTCGGGCAAAAATAGCTGCGAGCACTACGGACAGGGGAATGACCGCCGGTTGACACACAACTGGCTCAAGGCCTGTACAGATTAGATACCAGAGACGCATAACAAATACACATAACGACTGACAATTGCAAAATAATCCGTGGAGAACAATTCAGCGAAGAATGGCGAGTTTAAGTTGATGATTTGCCGATTTTGAACGCGGAACAAAAGACAGTTTTGGGTGGAATTTTCGGGTGCGAAAAATTTTCTTGGCAGTTTTTGGGGTAATATTCGGAATAGAAGACTATGACTAACACACCAGAGCCGCACAACAATTATACATAACGACTGACAAAGTGCAAAATGATACGTGGAGAACAATTCAGCGAAGAATAGCGAGTTAAAGTTGATGATTTGCCGATTTTGAACGCGGAACAAAAGACAGTTTTGGGTGGAATTTTCGGGTGCGAAAAATTTTCTTGGCAGTTTTTGGGGTAGTATTCGGAATAGAAGACTATGACTAACACACCAGAGCCGCATAACAAATATACATAACGACTGACAAATTGCAAAATGATACGTGGAAAACAATGCACTGAAGAAATGTGAGCTAAAAATTTTAATGATTTTTTTATACTATCTGTTCAAGGGATCACCGGATTTGGATGCCGTTTTGGGAAAGACAAAGTTTTGGCAGTTTTGGGGTTAATTTTGAAGGCAGACGGATATTTGATACCAGAGCCGCATGACAAATACAGACAACGAATGTCGTGAAACATAGGTACTGGTTCTGCTCTATATTACTTACCCTGACTCTGCTTATCATTCAAGGATACATAAAAAATGTATAATTGTTTGCCTTATCTAAAAAAGATTAAAGAGCAAATAAATACACTCGCTAAGAATAACAACGGCTTTAGATATGTGTAAGAATGTGCTCAGGGTAATGAGATCAAAAGGGTAAGAGCAATTTTATATGAAATATTACAGAACAAAGTCCTTGATTACGAATAACTGAATATTCTGGCCAATTCTTTAAAAAAAAAAATCAGAAAGATTTTCGCTGGATTTTGTTAGAAACACTATTCCGAAGAAATTAAAAGGATACCAAAAATGGAATACATTTACAAGTTGATCTACTCATAGCTTTCTTGTGTTACCTTCTATTCAGCCAGAATTATTCTACAACGATGTTACTGTTCAATATTGATGAACAACATCTCTTCACTGTGACAAAGGGACAATACTCCACTGTTCCATTCGGTTTCTCATTCTAAATACAAATAAACTTTATTGATTCTGAACTACATTACATCAAAAATAGGTCTCTGGCCTCCACACTAGGGTTCCCTGTGTCGTGAAGGCCAGTCTCTTTCGTTGCAGCACAAAGAAATTTGCGTATAAAGGTTTTAACAAAAATAGAAATAAGAAAAAAAAAATGACAACTTAATGAGTGTAATTTCTATGCATGTGTTTGAGAAACTAACCTTGAAATACGACCATGAATCACTACATTTTTACGACTTTTCTTACAAAAAAATGAAAACACTATTCGTCAGTCTAACTGGAGTAATCAATCAATATAAAATAATGGCTTCAGCTGCATTAAGAATTAATACAGCAGCCATACATTCATTAAATAGCCAAGCATTCACCGGCAGTACGCTACGTAGATTTATAAGTGTAAGCAGCGACAGTACAGGCAGTAAACTTCCATCACATGACCATCAATTTCTCCAACCTGCAGTGCTATTCTGAAAGCTTCGTTTGCGAAATCACTTCTGAATCCGCGGTGAAATCTTGGGACATAAACATTTCGTATTCTCAAATTGAGTGAATTCGACACTAGCGCCAGCAAGTGATGACGGAAGTGAGAGGAATTACAACGGGTGAGTATTTTGACGTTTGTCCACAGTATTTCGTATTCTCAAACACAATTCGCTCACCGTATCGAAAGTCATCTCGCATCTCACACACGAATTCATCTGTCAAATGAAAAGTTACTATTTCTTGAGTGAAAGTAAGTGTTTTTTAAATATGTATGTGATATAAATGCAAAATAAAAAGAACAATTATCTATAATCTATATATTTGTGGTTTTCTTACAGAAAAAAAGTGAAACAGTTAGGATGAACTTATATAACATTATTATGTTAAATAAAGAATATATGGAATATTTCATACAATAACTTGTTCAACGGTTACTGATGTGCCTGGTACCTCCAATACATAGTCATCAATAACCTGAAACAATACATTTTTCATGTCAAACCTTAGTAATAAAAAAAATAAGAGTCAGATGTTGTTGCAGTTAATCTTCTCCTTCTCTCTTCTCCTTTGTGCGTGGGAGTGTATGTACATATATTGATCTCAGCTGTTGTTATAAAATGACAGTAATGAACGAAAGTTAGTGGGCTCTAGCCGGTTTGAAAACACTGGCCTTTGCGTAGCCACAGTGAAGCAGCATGATGAAGTAAGCTCAAAGACATTTTCAGTGAACGGACATCAGATCTTGACAGTGAAATGAAGAAGTATATTTTTATATTACTAATATACAAATCACTCACTGGCATGTTTGTGTAAGTGCCACTAGCCTGTGCCACTGGTGCCAAGATAGAGGGATTTTCCTTTTCCTGTGAAGGTTCCTGTAAAATCATTTTTTTATATTAGGTGTAGAGTCCATAAGTTGTTAGTGAGTTAGTAGCAGAATGAATGAATAACATACATTAATTAAATGGTTCTATTTGTAAGTATGTGTCGCCAGTAGCAAAACCTTCACCAGCCATTAAGTAGTTTGCGCTCTTCTATATTTGAAAGCTCTGGAATGCCACCTTCCACCATTCCCAAGCCTGTGGTGCTTCTAAAAGCGGCGCGTGTAGCGGCTTTCTTTTTTACTGCACTTTTCTTGTCAGACCAATACTACAATGGGAAATACAGAAATAATGATTATTTCACACTGCATGATGGGCAGATGCACAAATAACATTCGCACAGTGAAATAATTAAGTATACTTTGTTTAGACGTTAACTGAAATGACCAACTCACCTTTATTAATTTTTTTGCCGTCTTTATCGTACCTCCACCCATACTGTTTAATTTTACAGTGATATTATCCCACTCCTTATTAGCCGCCTGCTTGGCGCTTTGTTTTTTGGCAAATCCTTTTGCCAAGCTAGGCTTCCTTTCTAAGAAGTCGATTAGCGTCTCCACTTGACCCGCAGATGGATGGGAAGTACGCTCAGCACTGAAGTAGAGAATTAACAATTAAATATGAATATAACGATACCGGCAGTAACTTACTTACTTCATCAGAAATCGTACTTACTTCATTTTGTTAAACACTTCACACTCACAGTAAAATTTCGGGGAAATAAAAATAACAAAGCTTGTTTGTCAACAAAAAAATAATTGAGTGAATGCTTTTTTTTATACGCGGGCTCCCCTAACTCCTTGAGGCAAAGGCGACACTGCGTTCAGTCTAATTTTTCATTCTCTATCTCAAATAATACTTCTAAATATTAAAACGTACAAAATAATGCATTTACATTACATTTATGGCTGAAATAAACTATAAACTATTATTTTAGAGCGTTAATTCGGCTAAATTATGTGAGTCGATATAAATCATAACAAGGCACAATTCAGTGCCACCGCCCTACTACCATAGAGCAATGTCACCTGAGTTCTCGAAAGTCACTTCACTTCACTTGGCCTTGATCGTGACATGAGAATACCAAAACTTGTACAGGCGAGATGAGAAGTGAAGTGAGTGTGACTTTCGAGATGATTTGCGAGATGACTTTCGAAGTGAGTCACCGTTTACAGAATAGCACTGCTGACTGCTACAAACTACAACACGACATTCAATTGGTTCTTCGTATTTTTTATCTTTTTCTTTCTATCAGAATTGTATGAAAAAAAGATGCAACGTTTACTGATATATTGTGGGAAATTGCCATCAGTTTGTGTAAATTAGAAATGTATACGACGTTCCATACAATAAGACAATAAAATTGATAGCGCGAAGAAATTAGATGCATTCATTTGGTGGGCTTGTTAAGCAGATAACGTGCCTTTTGAAATAATTAGTAGGATTTTTGATACAGATAATTTACTTTAAATGCATGTAATTAAATGCTATCTTTACTGAATTATATTCGTAGATAAAACGAACAAGGTACGTGACGATGATAATGTTTGCAAATGTCGAAATAATCGATCCCGTACAAATAATACGCCAATCTTTGCGCCAATAATACGCCAATCTTTCAGCTAACGTTCAAACTCGAGGGAATGTTAGCAAAATCAACAGCATTCCTACTGGTTTTTTTATCGAATCTACTTATCCACTTTTCGCATATGTACTGAAACCCATCAATTATATTTTTTTGTGGGCGTGTTAACTGCTAATCGATTCCGTTCCGAATCAGTAATGTTCTTATGAATATTTCACTAAAAGCTAGCTACATTACGCTGTTATTATATCGGTTTATGCAATACATTAGCACACAAGCACTAATAACAATTTCATTAATTTTAAACAGTCGCCTGAGTGGGTGCAAAGTTATGCCGACTCGAAATATGGTAGCGAACTTACTGGCTTGCGTTCATTTTGATTGGAACGATGCCATTAGATAAATGTGATTAATTATAAATACTTCTTTTTCTTATGTAGGAATGTTTGTTGTTACTGGCTGATTTAAAATTACTTTCAAGTTTTAAAAAGATAGTAGAATATTTCAATTTTAATTCTAAAGTGTATAATAAAAATGCACATATAAAACACCTCTTCGCCAAAGGTGTTACTGTTATAAAGCCACATTAAACCGAAATAACGTTTATTTAAAACACTAAAAAAGCGATGTTTTACTTTCGTCTGGCGGTTAGAGGAGCGTCGCATAAACCACCCAGTGGTGCGATTAAATTACAGAAAAGTTTACGTTTATTCGGTAGAAAATGTACCGACACCAGCGAGTTACCGACCACCCCCGGGCCCGGCGCCACCCGTGACAGCGTTTTATCGCGAAAAGTGTCACCCTGTGTTTTTATGGCGGCGACAACAAAAGCAAACTTTCACCTCCGCGAAGCTTTTGTGCAATAAAAATATTTTATTGGGCACCTCTACGACCTGCGTCCAGTTAGGTAAGTACCTACGAGTATCTATCTACCAGTGGCGAAGGGCTCATACTACCTAGATCTCTTTGGGAAAGATTAATTACGTATAAGCTTGAGTTCGTCGACTATTACAGGATTAGACAAATCTCCTCTTTTTTTGTGAAACTTTTGACGTCAATAGTACGTACTTGGCTGCTAACGAGATTTTTTTGTCAATAAAAATCCATGATGATGTGTGAAAATTATCGCTCTATTTTTGTACTAGTTTATCGTTTTTCAGTGTTAACAGTAGTTTGATGTTCGGTTGAAAAATTCATAAAAATCCTATTTCAGAGGACTGTTTAAGTGTTTACGCTAGACGTTAGAGCTCCCGAAGGAATCGATCCTGTGTCGTTAAATTGTTATTTTCTCCTTTCTGTTGTGTAATTCTCTTAAATTTAAGAGTACATACCTTGATTTGATACGAGTTGACTTTGTGCTTCGGTAGAAGATTGAAAGTAGAAAAATCGAGTCTTCGGGAGAATATGCCGTTAGCGCCAGCACCGGCTCTGCAAAAAAAAAAAAAAATTTTTTTTAAATACACTCAAGAGTTGCATCTGTGAATCTTTTAGTAAAACATTTCAACGTAGCCCGAGGTAAAGCCATTACCGTTCTTAACAATATGTAATCTTGGATATTACGACGCCAGACATCACGTTTACACCATTCCGATTTGCTGTACGAGCAACTAATATCTTTCCCTCTCCAATCTCGGAGTCTTCCAACTTTTAACCCTTTCACTGCGGTGATGAATCGAAATCCAATTTTCTGTGTACTGCCCTTTGCGACGAGCACATTTCGTGCCGTCAGTATTGAAATGGTTAATGCCTAATCGCGTTACACGGATTTACAGCGAACGCGCTGACTTGCGGGTTTGAAGCAGACGGGAACGAATGCAAGCGCCATTTTTAATCAAATGACGTTTTACTTTGCTTTATTTTTATTTTAGTCAAGAAGGGCATTTGGCATTCGTAAATAGGAAGCCCTTGAAATAAATAATTAAATACAAAACGACGCGACGTCTGTTATAAAGGAAATCGCGAATAACAAAGACGAATAAAAATACCAAAACTCGTTTGGCGTTAAACCTCTTAACATTTTTATAATACCATCAAGATATTACAAGTATATAAAAATCTACATAAAAACCTTTAGATCTGGCCCGTAATGCGTATAAAACAATTTAATAAAAAAATATTCTGCGTCTGAGTTAATAAACTGTAAACTAGTACAATATGCATCGTTTTTTGCCTTACACGTGAGGCAAAAAGCAGTCTCAAGGTAGCGCAAAAAAACTTGTTTTTTCACTGCCAAGGCCAACCGAATTATATACCGGCTTTCGTATCGCGGCGGGGCGTGTCAATACCAACTATGTTTACATTCGGTTATAGATAAAAAAAACCGGCGATTATAATGTTGACGCTGTTGTTTTGTAATTCTTTCGGCAGACTATTTTAGACTATCGGAGCATATTACATCAAATTTTGAATGATTAATCGATTATTCTGACTGACTGATTGAATACTAATGTAATCAATCCCGCTTTACAGTCACGAGGGGTAATGACTAAAGCCTTCAAGTTTTTATTTTTATTTTCGTATGTACTGACAAAGACCGTGTGCGATGCATTTTAAATGTCCCTTTATTATATACTGTAGGCATTTTTATTCAAAGACGAAGTTAGCAGTCGAGTCGACTTCGTCTGAACGGAAGTGCGCTCGACTTAATATGGGTGACCTTGGTCGTACAATAGGTTAGTTTAATTTCATGAACAAAAATCGCCGACAACAGACGCTGGCCCAGTTACGTAACGTGAGCCTTTATGTGCCTCTTAATGCCTGCGCGGGTAAATTAAATTAGGATATAAAATGATAACGCGTACAGAAATTGTAAACATAACCATGGGATATGTTTAGGTTATTCCGGCTGATAAGAGTGAAATTCCTCAAGCCATGGGTATTTTTTTTCTCGACTGCGCAATAGTAAACACAGGGTCAAATGTTGATGCAAATCGTCAGGTGAGGCTTTAAGATAAGCTTTGGGTCTCCAGAGGGAACAGAACAGTTGAACTTTCGCTTGCTACGCTTGGAAGACCATACTAACCGTTGAGAGAACCTTAAATAAAATCGTCCCCAACCGATCAATGATCAAGAACAGAACTGCAGGCTTTGCTAAATATCTGGTTGATGTCTGTGAGGATCTTGCATTTAATGACATAAGAACGGTTTTTTTTTTCAAGACAATATTTCTTGATAAAGGACAAATGGAACACCTTTGACAGAAAACACTACATCTCTTGGACTATTAGTATCTGTCTTGGCTATGCTCAAAGTCACCACGAAATGCCCTGACAAATTCAAATTTGGAGCAATTTATGTTTTGACAGATGAACATACCGACGCTCTAAATCTACATGATTATAGGAAAACATGTATTTCGCATATTTCGCTCGCTACTCAAAACACGCGTTCGCGAATGTGTGTCCGATTAGATTGGGCGCCCCGCATAATGATGTTTTGGAAGGCAAAATATATAAAAACTTGCCTTGTTTACGTTCTTTATTACGAATTTTTGCTCTACACTGTATATTCTTTCAATGAAGTGAATAACAAAATAATAATCCGCTGATGACTTTAGTTACGAAAACTTTGTAAAAACAAACTGGGTATATTTCGATACCTCTGAACTACATGGTACCCACGGCGACCAATCAAGCTATACAAAACCAGTTTACTTGGATCTCTCATTGTACAGGAGATCTATAAAAAGCGAGGCCATGTTATATTGGAAATGTATAGCTTGAAGCGTCGCCGTGTGTACTGTCAACCGCTCGTCGGTTCTTTGTTACACTTCAACTATGACCTGGCTTAGCAAGAGGTCAGCTTATGCTTACTGCCTGTGCGGCGCACTGTGTACCTGTGTACCGAACAGAACTATTATTAGTACACCATCTTGATATTCCAATGATAATCATTATAAAAGGCCGTGTTTACAGGAACAACATTGTCGTGATACAGCGAATGCAATATGGCGGTGCGGCCTTGGCTGTTGAATAAAAATAACGATGTTTTTGCGGAGTTGATTTTATATCAGAAGTGCGGGCGGACGCCGCGTCGCTTCGTGTGTGTACATTCGACCAAAATACTCGACACGCCTGCGCTCGCGCACCTCATACATAATGTTTACTTAGGATTAGGATCCAGTCTTAAAAGGCTATGGGATTGACGATAGTAGACAATTTTAGTTTTGGTCTACTATAAATTTTTTCGGATTTTTGACAACCCGTCCGGACTTTATCCGGCCTAGTCATTAGTCCGGGTTTTTCGTATTGAATTGAAGACTTATTTAAAAAACAAAAAAGACCTTAAATGAGTAGGTAGGTATGTACTGAAAAAAAAGTCCGTCCTTTTAGAAACTTAGTAGGTACCTACCAAGACTTTTCAAATTCCGAAATTGTAATCAAGTTCAGTTTTAAAAGACAATGGGATTGGCGATCATAAACAATTTTTGTTTTTGTCCAGACTTTTAAGCCAAACCAAAGAGCTCTTAGCACTCGCAGTGTTTTCTGTTGTCCAAAGACTGTTTTGTTTATCAAGCCGTCGTAAATTAACATTTGCGTTTAACAAATATTGCCATCGCAAGGCTAACAGGTACACAAAGATATTCGGTATTTTCATATTACTTTAGTGGTGAAAAACTTGAAACCCACAGACATAAGTCTATCTATATCTGTGTTGAAACCCCTCCCCACTGATAGATGAATGATAGATATTCAATTGTTTATTGTGTTGTCACGATTATGGCGATAAAATAAATTAAAAACAATTTCCATAACCTCACTTCATTTAAAAATTCAATTGAAGTCAATTTATATTTTAAGACACGAACACCAGTTTTACGTTTATGATACAGAAGCTGTTTGTTCGGTTTAGTGCTGAGATAAGTCGAATGTCTATTGTGATTTGAAAGTAGACACCTCAGCCTGTGGAAGCTGGCTGCGAACCGGTTCAAGACTTTCTCATTCATGCGGCCCACGTTCCGAGTACCTACACCGACCGGCTTTACTGACACGAACCAAAATGTAATGAAACATTTTCTTGTACCTACCCACCTTATTATTGGATTAGAATCACGTAAGTAGGTATGAGCTAGTATTGTCTGCAACAAATTGATGTGCGCCACCATGAAGTTTTTTGTACGTGCGTGAACACAATGAATTAACCCTGTGAAGCTGCCAATACAGGGCCATAAAAAGTGTAACAAAGAACTGGCTGAATATCATAAAAAGAATTGGAATAAATTCATTTTTTGAATCACCGTCAGCAGCCAGCCAGTCCCATTCTTTTCCTATTTCAAAATTTCAAGTCTTTATTTTTCATTCCATGAAAATGCAAAGTTCTCATCCGAACTCCTACATGTTTATTTGGCGCTACACAGCTCCTAATTTAAATAAAAACTACATTAAATAAATAGTACATACCAACGCATATTGAGCTTTAAATTGTGACATAAATTGAGCATTGTGCTGTATCAGATACAATCAAATGGTTTATATGGTAGAGCGCTACAATTTACATTAGATGACCTCTACTAGTATGTACCCACTGACTCCGAATGTTGATATGCTAATTCTGTCCATCAACAATGCCTTAGCATTCTTAAATAACATGTTTGTGTTCTCACACTGTACCTAAAAATATTTACTAACACATTAATTTAAATGAAACCATGCGTGCATGCCAGCGATTCATATAAACGCATTTATTTTGGTCACGGTCCAGATATTTTCACCCTAAACGGACTCCCACAGTTAGACCTTGAGACGGAACAATTAACTGACAGTACGACAAAGGAAACTGACGCTTAAAACAAAGACACTCCAAGGTGCCATTGGGCGCCATTCAAACATGCGTGAAGCGAACGTGCCTC
Source organism: Noctua comes (assembly GCA_963082995.1). Lineage (NCBI taxonomy): Eukaryota > Metazoa > Arthropoda > Insecta > Lepidoptera > Noctuidae > Noctua > Noctua comes. The sequence continues at coordinate 12,012,298 of OY720277.1, read as the reverse complement.
GAAATTTCTTACAAATGGCCGTCGCTTACGTAATTATTGGTAGGTACCTACAGAACGTTTAACATGCAATGTGCAAGCAAATACGACTATTGATTTATCGGTGGCTGCTCAGCAGACATGCTCTCAGTCAAGATAACCAGTATTCAGTAAACGTCAAAGAAATATTTGAACGCATCTCTGGCACGTAGACGTACTGCTTACACGGTTTCTGGGTAGTCTTTAACGATTCACTGAGTTGCAATAAGTGCTTGTTTACGCGCGGGTAACCAATAAGACGCTTGCGAAGGTGCGACTATTCTAATGTCCCCGACTGACCGTTGGCCGACTACTGGGACCAGCCGAGACATGAGACGCGGGACAAACTGTCCGACCAAATCGCGGTTGTATCTCGTAGTGTAACATGGACATTACAATGCTTAATGTCTATATCAGCGGCCCTTCGCCCCCGCATCACAAACGTAATACATCACTTTACGTATCTCCGTAACAACAACTATATTAATCTTGCGTTTAGAACGTGGGAGTGGCCATAACACGTTTCATCATTTACCAAAACAACTTTAATTAAATTAGCAAAATGTGAATTTAAAGTAACACTAATGAACAGCAACACAACAATAACATTGTGCTAAAATGTAAATCGTTGTAACTTGTAACTAAGAGATCTTAATCGCATTTTACAGCTGTGTACACATGTACTGTAACATAATAATGAATTTTACGGCGGCTTCGAACAATTGTTATGAATTCGCTTGCCAAGGTCAATGGCAATACCTAACACAACATCTAGATTACCTAATACTTGTTTCCGTAGTGTTTTTTAAATGAAATATTATAATAGACTGTATCAGTATACAATCTGAAATTTTGAACATGCTGTTTTACACATAGGATTAAATAAAATTAACTAGCGGAACGCTGCAGACGTTCAAATTTCGATACCCATCACGTTACGCTAACTACATAACATACCATCACGCCTGTAATTCCCGAAGGGTTAGGCAGAAGTGGGGTAATAGTACACCCACATTTCGCAAGTTATGTTTTAAGTCCCATGTAATAGGGGGCGAGCCTATTGCCATCAACCGGGCACAAATCCAGACTCCGTGGCTGCTACTGAGATATTCCTGATGGAAAAACCCAATAACACTTTGCTCGAATAGATCCCATGACCTCATGCTCAGCAGTCGCGCTTGAACCACTAGAGCAACGAGGTAGTCTACGCTAGCTAATTTAACATAACCCTGTGTTACTCCAAATTCAAAATTAAAAATAAAATAAAACCGCGTGTAAAGTGCCATTCACTTTTTTAAACAAATATTTTTCCCGACTTTAACGAGCATTCCAATTCCAATTTCAAACGTTGCTTGTTCTGTAACCTATGCTCCAAAGCCACACCTACTCGGTATTGACACGTCTCGTTTTTTCAATCGCAACTTCACCATTAAGGTGTGAGTTTTAGCGGTCGTAATGATGCATCATCATCGAAACGTGCGATGTAAACAGCGGGGACCTTGGCCTCGGTCGAACAATAGGACCCGGCGGCCCCACTAAATTCGATTACCTAACAGAGTCGGCTATTTCGCTCACGATTTTTGCCGTAAAAGCAAACTACGACTCGCTTGCCGCCATAATTATTTTACGTTGTGATTTTGTTCTATCAAAAACTTTAAATTACTGCTTAGTTTAGTGGTCACAAGCGCGGACTTCTGAGCTTGAGGGCCTGCGTTCGATTTCCAGGGGTTCGTAATAGGTTAATAACATGAATGACGTTAAAATTCTTAAATGGTCACAGACGCAGTTAATATTATGAATTGTCACTTGGTAGGCCCCCTGGTCGGCAGTGTTCTTGGGGTTTCCCATCAGGAATTTCTCAGTAGCACCCACGGGGTCTGGATTTTAGCCCGATTGATGGCAATGGCCCTAATTGACCCTATTGCGTGGAACTCATAAACATAACTAGCGAAATGTTGGTGAACTATAGGTACACCTCTGCCGAACCCTCCAGGAGTTACAGGCGAGATGTTATGTATGTGTATTTTATAAAAACAAAACTTCTAAGTAGACACGTTTACAAAAAATGCTAAATATAATGCGATGAGCACGATTTATGTTATAGAAATCAAGGTCGCTAAAACAAGCGATGAGAATAGTGCGATAATGATTATTATAGGCGGCTGTTACGGCTGATCGATGTATTGTTTATTTTAGTATCGAATGGCTTGAGAAAAATATTCGAATAGCTTTGGGTTTATATATTTTATTCATTATCATTCCAGGTAACATTCCGCTAACGAACAAAGGTTTCTCAATATTACTTAACTTTAAATCACGAGAATCCAATTAAAACAACTATCTTTGAACAAAGGTGAAAATTCCGTGGGCAAAGAATTTCTAAAGAATGGTCCCTAATTGACAACGAATAGAATGTCTCAATCGGTCAATAGCTCTTGTTGAGGATTATTTTACCATTTATTTTCGTGAGTTGAAGAGTTTAATTGAAAGATTGGATGAGAGATGTGCTGGGCCAAACAAACGGGCAATAAAAATAATTAGGCTATTAGTTCAATTGTGCGCGGGGGCGGGGCTATCGAACTACGGCTATCTTCATTATGGACAGGGCTGTGTGTTTTAACATTAAAAAAATTAAAAAAAAAAATTTTTTTTTTCTTTTTTTTGTAAACCTTTTCCGCTAGTCGTTTATTTATAGTATTGTGCAGTGAAGGAGATCAAAACATCATAATTCATTTTGAATTGAGATCATTCGCAACTTTTTCAAGTAATTTAATTTAATTTTCCGTCAAACAATAAATGATTGTTCTGTGTTTTCTGTCTACCCCCTTGGGAAAAAGGCGTGATGTTTCGGAACTCCGAAAGGGAAGTAAAGTAGTTACTTCCATAAGCCTTCATTCAAAGTAATTGAATGAAGGCTTTTTATAGGCTGAGAAGAATGTTCTCAACATGCGAGAACACACACGTGTGTGTGTGTGTGTGTGTGTTTGTTGTGAGTCAACATGTGTGTTGTGTTATTCTGTTGTGTGTTGTTGTTGTGTTGTGTTCTTGTTCATGTTGTTCAATGACAGATTGTGTCGACACAATGACAGATTTCTTTGCACTATACTGTCATTTTGTCGATTCTACCGTCAAAGAAATCCTTGTCTACGGTGTTCATGCTACGGGGGCAAGAATCACACAAATTGAGCTATAGTAAAAATAAAAAGAACAAATCGTTCCAATTTCAAACAATTGTATAATGTAAACAAGAGAAACAAACGTGAAATGGCGGTAAACAGCCAGCCCTGTTACCACTATGTAAAAAAGTAAGCTGACTCACTCAATCGGGCGTAACAGAACAACAGTGTTTTATTTTAAACTTATCTGAATAGGAATAAAACTGAAAACCTCGTTGGTTTAGTGATAGCAAGAGCTACTGTTGAGCATTATGGACCTTGGTTCATCATCATCATTCACAGCCCGACTTCATCCACTGCTGGGTATAGGCCTCACTTTGGTTGTGCCAAGTTCTTATGCCAGCCTCATCCAGGATATTCTAGCGGTGGCAACGATGTCATCTGTCCATCTGGCTGCCGGACGACCAAGGGCAGTGTTATTGGATTTTTTCCTAAGGAACATCTCGGCAGCAGGCCTGAGTGATGGCAGGTTGATGGTAATGTACTCACCTTCTATTACTGAGATTTCGTAACTAGCGAAATAAGGAACCAGTTTATGGTATGGACACCTCTGTATAACCCTTCGGGGATTACAGGCGTGATGTTATGTTATGAATGTATGATTCATTGTAATTAAAAATAACATGTACGATAAAGCCCTGAACGGAATGTGTGGCACTGTTTACTTATTTTTGTCCAGCATGTTATCAATTTTGCACTTCCACATTTAATTTGTTTACGTTACAAATAAGGATACCTAACTCACGAAGAGTTCATTTGAAAACAGTTTTGAGGATGTAGTTAAAAGTTAATGAGTTCTATAAAGTTTTGAATTGAAATGTCCTAATTAATAATTTGACACTGTCATTAAAACATTAGCATAAAAAACAATCCGAATGCAAATTATACTATAATATGACCACTTTAAGTGTGTAGTTCAAGGTGACAAGACAATTTGCATCGATATGTCAAACTTGGTACATTTATTTTAGTTCTGTTTTTTCCCGCCTGCACAGATAAGTTGGTCGAAGTATATTCGAACACACATACTCGTAAGTTAATTTAATGCATTTGATGACATTCAATCTTCAGTAGGTAGATTACATAAAACGATTAACATAATTATGATATTTTAGCTTTTCTTATCAGACTAGTTTTTAACTAAGTAGGTACTTTAGATTCACAATCTTTGCTATAGTTTTTATAAAGACAAACAAAACCGGTTTATGGTGATTAATCGTTATATTGTTGTAAGACAACGCACGACACGATTACAGGAAAATCTGTACCCAATGTTTTTATTAAACAAAAATAAACCTTTTAGTTATCTATATAAAGCTTCTAATTTTAACCCGGTCGGGCCTCTAACGCGGCTATAAATAAATATTTAGCAACAGTTTAACGATATTATTTTAGAGCAATTTTATGATTGTTGCCCAACCCTAGTTGTGGTAAAATTTGTATTTCGAATGTTTAGTAGATTTATCAATGTCATTATGCTTTTAAAAATTGACGTGTCTTTATTAATTGATGATTATTTTACTTAAAATGTGTATTATTTTGACAGTGAGCTATTTGTTTAATAAAATGGTAGAATCTACAGTAAAATATTGCCAATAAACTTAATCCTTTGCCAATATTCAAATTAATCACCGCGATTCTCAGCTAACAAAGGAATAAAATAAATTTTTTGCACGTTTTTATTTATTCAGAAGTCGTGTTTACAACCATTTTGTTTGATGTAAAAAAAAATCTACAAGTTAAACAATGATTGCATGAATATTTATTCGAAATCGTTGAGAAATCTTTGCTGATTCGATACAGGTAGCTTCTCTTAAAACGACTTCCAGTAAAATGTCATGATAATAAGGATGTGAAGTGTTCTCGGCAACAACAGAGTCTATATACCTACTCGTGTAGGTACCTACGTTAAATGGGTAGCTCGTTAGTGGATCTTAAAATGCCAAAGGTCCACAGAGTGCCAACATTATCAGATAAAAGTTATTTGTGTAGAAAACTGTGAAGGTTGTAGATTGTTGTGTTGGTAAGATGGAACAAGTAAGGTAAGATTTTTTTTTTATGTCGATATTTCCGCGAATCTTTTATTAAATTCTTGTTAAACAGTCACACCTCTCTAAAAACATGTTTATTTTTTTATGAAGCGATTGTCTGGCGTTTTTCATACGTCTATATTTATATCCAATCAAAACAATCTTTTTTTCTACCTTTTGTCTGTTATATACAAGACTAAATAAAACAATATTTAATAAGTAAGTGGGAGCGCACAGCCACCCAATCTACATACACTTAAACTAGATTTAAATCCGTATCTCTAGTTTACATTAAGATGTAAACAAACAGGCACTTAAGTTATTCTATTAGCAAGCAAGACACAAATCAACAATAATAATTTTCATATTACGAGTGCACAAACGTAAACGTTTAAATCACAGAACCTGTTACAGTGTGGGAAACATTACGTAATTATGGCGACACAGCGCAAATGCAACAGTAGGTTTACTGCATTTCTTTCTCACAACCACGGTCATGTTTTTGTTCGACGATGTACGGGCAATTTATTGTAACTTTAAATAAATTTATTGCTAAGTAACATGCCCTTACAAATCACAACTGTCATTTTTTGATAGTTTGTTGTGATGTGTGTTTGTCAATTTCCCAAACAATTAATTTTCCTGACGGAAGCCGCAACTTTTTTCTGTCTATTTACTGCAACCAAAAATGTTCCTGATGAATTACATTTATGTTTCATTCTCCGTCGGCTTTATTAGTATCTGTTGCTAAAATGAGTACTTTTGTCAGCCAATGGAGTGCAATGTCTCGAAACAGATTCAGGTATCCGAAGTTGGAACTAAACATCAATAGATCCGAAGCATCTTCGTAGCGAAACTACGAAGGAATCGACTGAGTTATATCCATCAAGTCCGATTAGTCTTATTCAGAATGTTCAGTCGAATGTGAAAATGCTAAATTGATAGCAATTGTTAGTCACAGTTGTGAATTTTGCTTTAAATTTTCATGTGAGGGCAACGAGTAATGCTTCAATTTCGTTACAGTTCGGTATTTTTGTCGCCAGCTTAGTAAAGGAAACAATTTTAACGTTTTTGCCTTTACCTAAGCTAGAAAATAAAGTAATTCATATTAATAGGGATACTGGTATTAATACTGTGCCGTTACAGATGGTCATATTATCAAGTTTACGAGCAATTGCTGATTATTAGCGTAATTATTATTGATTACAAATTCCATGCAACGGCAATCGTTGGCGTTAACTTTATCTAAGCGCTAAGCTGTAGTAGAAGCTGGTTTCCGAATGAACCGGTTAATGCAACATAATTATGCAATTGGTTTTTTTAAATCATCGCCTCTTCTTGATTAAAAAAGTAGGTTTACAAAAATAAATACTGGCCACATGTACTTTAAATTAAGATGGCTACATTATAAATATGTCAAGTATGATGAGTTTAACCAAGACGTGCGATGGAGTCAAATGACTTAAAATTATGACAAACAAAAAATTATGTTTTTGCGCCGTTGAGTTGGCATGTCATGTATTTTAAACATTGTTCCTTGTTCCGACCATTTTATCCTTATATAATTTAATAAATGAATAAGCAGATAAGTATCTCTTTATTGTGATTGCTTATTTTTTTATCAAGATGACATTTTGTAAATGTCTTATAATAATAGTAATGACTGGTCAAAAGACGGTCAGAAAATGGAGCAAATAATATGTAAATTTAATGGTCTCGAGCCGTTTATAGATGTCAAAGATTCGACTAGATAGCGGAGATTTAGCGTATTAATTTGGCCGTGGAAAATAAGTAGATCGTTTTTAACTTATATTATTTATTAATGGCCGATTTTAAAGGCGACTAAAATAGCGTCTTTTTTACTCCCTGAATGCCATGGTCAAATATTGGTAACACTGCTGTAATATCGAAATTCGTACTCAATGGAGCTATCAACAACTTGCAATTTAAGAGTCAGATTCTATGTCAATTTACTTGAAAAATTCTTTAGTTCACATTACTCATCGTCAGCAGTAACGACGTATTATATTTATACTCCTATATAATCATGTTTACGGCAGGAAATAAAAGTGTACTGTTACCACAATGTAGCGACAATTGTTGTATGAACAAATGCTTTATGTGTAACACATTGACCTTCCTAACTATGTATTTGTTGGGAATGGTTAGTGTTGACACACATAAAATACAATTTTATTGCATGTCAAACGTGCAGTAAAGTGCGCAGTGGTTTATTCCAAGTATTGGCATATTTACGTTCGAGATGTCTGAAGGAATTTTATATATTTTATGATTATTAGTACCCTTGGCAACTGCACACTGCAACTAGCAGTTCGCGTGGAAATGTATTCAAAAATATTCTTGAAAACGCTACACGTAGGTACTTAGTGCCACATTGCATCGTAATAATTATAAAGTGACCAACCAAACCCTTCATGAAAATTTAAATGCATTTAATTCATGGTATTAAAATGTCTCGTATTTTATTCTAGAATAATTTCGTGATTTTGCATCAACACGATACTCTGGCAACAATTTATGCACACAAACTTGGCAACACGCAGCGCATTTTTAACCAGATATCAAATGAATTGAATTCAATGATAATAATATTAAAATGTCTGGTGAAACAAATACCCAGACTATTCGATTGCACTTAATAAAAACAGTCGACATAGCTGTGTAATACTTGATACGATATCAAGTTAACGAGTCGACGCAACTATAAATCTGCTGTGAACGTCATTCTCGTGGTGCAGCGAGCAATTTGCAGCGAATATATTGCAAACAATCATGGCACGACCAACTGACTAGGCAATGAGACAGGGGACAAACTTAGAATTTATTGCGCGTTGCGTTTGTCATTCAGTATTACATGTGTGTGTGTCACCGCCCCTTCTCTTACTGAAAACCCTGCACTGTGGCACTTTTGTTTTTGCAAATTATTTTTGTTTAACTTTTAATAATTAATATTGTACTTTTCCTGTTGTTGTTATTATAACAACTTTCAATGGTTTGTTAATATAATCATTTTATTTATTCATAAGTAAATAGTAAATACTCATTGCTGGGACAGGATTTTTTAAGTAGTTATTATTTTGATAAGACAAGCTCTAAAATACAGTGTAACATATTCAATACATAATAATTTCATAACTTCATAACGTAAATGTAAAAGGGAAACTTATTATTTATGTGGACAAGTTTTTGATAGAGCAATATCCAAGATACACCGTTACGTAATTAAGTTCTACAAGACACTGCTGTAATTAATATTATCTATGATCGTAATTATGGTATAACAAAGCTACTTTCAGAGTCAAGAGTCAGACAGGGATCGCAGAGGTGGATGAAATATTACGGTCTACGATCTCTTCAGGGAGAAATTAAACAAAACATTTTTTTTTTAAATTTATTATTTGTTAACAAAAAGGGAGATAAACAAAACATAAAACAAGATTTTGTTTACCTAGGAATTACTGAAGAAAAACAATTAAAATGCAGACAATACTTTTATTTAAAAAAATTAACATAATTTTATAAAAACATTCCTTTTTTCTTTCTTTTTCTTTTTTTTAAAAAAACGTTGCCCCACACTAGGAATTTCGCCTGTATCGTGCGATTAAGTTTTATTTATTAAACTAGTTCTGCAGTTCTCATTTTAAAAATATTACAATAATATTGATGTGTTATTAAAATAAATTCCAGATTGGAAGATAAAAAAATAACTGGTTTGTAAACAAATAGAACAGAACTGATTTGTGTTCTAAATTCATTAGTGAATTCTATTTCCATGTTAGAATAAATTATATTTATAATAAAATTTGCATTTTAATGAGGTTGAATTGTTACTTATGTAATGTTTTTGCTTGCCAACTCATCTCTTATAATTAAAATGAAGGAAATAATAAATTATTTATGTAAATTAAAAACCATCAGTTGCACTTCAACTGATGTTTTTGTTCACTTCATTAGTGCATACGTTTTTTGTTAATTAAAGAAAGGCTAGTATCAGGTCTTTTTGTTTTAATTTCCGTATAGGTTTAATCATTACAGACATTGGTTACTATAATCAGGAATTATCCTCTGACGCGTTACAGCTTGCGAACACGCAGCGCGTTCTTTTGTTTTTCATCCAAAAAGGTTTTAAACGTACACAAGCTATACGTAACCAGTATAACCTGACTTCGCTTTGTATGACCTTCCGTATGATGAGAGATCAGCTTAATTTGGTTTTGCATAGCGTGATTGGCCGCCGTGCGCACTAAAGTTAGCCTAGCCTTCGCATTGTTATATTTGTAAAGCTCAAGGCACAGTAGATAGACTGCAACAGTAGATTTGACCTTTACAAAGGGACAATGAACGCGATAGGTGTTCGAGCGCATTGAACTACTGAACTTTGCTTACTGCCGCCGATTGCCCCATCCAACTACGCTCCCTTCTTTAATGACATTCTCTTGTATACCTACAGTAGCAATATCAATTTAGACCAAAATATGTATACAAAAACCTCACGACTTTTTCACATGGGGCTAGGCAGTAAGAAACTACGATCCTTGCTCCTTTTACCTCATCCACGTTCTTTTAAACCTACATTAATCATCAAAATATATATTGCTTTATAAAATGTGTTCCCTAAACCGCAATTCGTCAGAAAATGTGAAATTCGATTGTGAACGACAATTTCACGAGCAAGTTTCAAGTTCATTTAAATGAAAATGTATTTTCCAAGAAAACAATACGTATTTAAATATTTACTTATGCAGTTGTGTGTTTAGCCAAACTAAAAGGCGGAAACTGCTCACAAAGCATGGGTTGCGAACTTGCGAAGCCAGGAACAATTGGATGGAAGGTCTCAAAGGCGGGAATGTAAGGAAAGTGATTGCTTTTGCAGTTGGTCGGCATCGTCGGCACGGCAACGTCGCGATCCTCGTATATTTAGCCTCGGGAACATAAAGCTTCGTTCACAAATTTAATTGCATCGACGATCGCCCGCCACGAGACGCAAATAGCCACAACTCGTCCCTGAACCTACCCGAACTTTCTCCCGCTCACTGCACAGCGAACGCTGTGAAAATATCTCTTGGTTTGTTTTTAAACGCTCACACTTGCAGTGTACAACTATCGCACTAAGTGCACCGATGCACTACAGGCTACAAGAAAGGGACAACCCACTCTCGTCTCGTTCCTCCGACAAGCTACATTTTGTTTTAATTTATTTTTATTGCACTCACAATCCGAATCGGTAGAAACTTTGAAAGTTTCATGTAAAACTGCCGCTTACATTACGTCGAGGATGGTCATCGCGGTTTGGCGAGAGCAGAACTTCCAAGAGTCATTTCGAGAATTAATGGATAAATTATGCATAGTTCGCTCTGAATTGTCGCGACTGCGTAATGAACTTAACTGCAGTACTGACCATGTACGCGGGACTTCGATAAAATACCACATTTCATATACATTTTCCAATGAAATCGAAGCAGAAACCAGTCGTAGAGTACAAATTGGTAATGAACGCTCGAGACGAAAGCGTCGCATCGTCGGTTCAATTTAAATAAATTGTTAAATAGGCTGAAGTAGAAAACAGGACGACTTAAAACGGCAAACACGCCACACTTAGGAGCCATTAATAATTTTCGAGCAGCAAAGTGCATCCTAGGGTAGCATCGATCATTTGACTCAGACTGTCGCATGAAACAGAATGCAGAGGGGGAACTTACGCCCGTGTAGCGTGTATGTACGAAATGTCGTGTGGAGCGGGACATATTGGTGCGTGCCCACACGCGTACACCACACAATGCATACAATGAACACGTAAATACATCTTCGCCCGACTCCACTATGCATAATCACGTGAATTTGCAAGTAAAATGACGAGACACGGCACTTTTTAAGCTTGGCAAATGTAAAAAGGCAGCATTGTGTCGGCTAAACCGAGATTCGATCGGCAAAGGTGAGTATCGTGTTCCAAAAATTCGATACAAGGTCGACCGCAATGGATGCGTGCGACAGAGTGGCATATTAGAGATGCACGCAAAAGGGGTTCGAGTGGGTATGTGTATTGGATGCAATTTATGCAGGCATGCGCCGTTGCGTCGATCACGCCCTAAAAACGGCGCTAACGAGCCGTGCCGGCTACCGGCGAACCGCGCGCCGTCGACGGCATGGGAACGGAAATCACCGCCTCTTACTGGCGGGAAATCCAGACACACTTCAGACAATTGACCACGACGACGAACAACAGAAAAACATTGTTTAATGTAAGAAAATTACGGCGTTGTTGCTGGTTGTAACAAATTGGAGCACGTACAAAGAATGCTTTACGTTATTACTTCGGAACATTCGACGGTTTAAAATGGAACACATAAAAACTACGCCTCTGTTTATTTCCACGGAAAATTCACAATAGACGAGTGGGTGAGTAACAAATAGTAATGCATTAGCAATGTACCTATGTTAAACAAGAACTGCTTTCACGATTCATAAAAAATAAAGGTATTATTAATTCATTGCTGCTTTGTAAATCATGCGCATTTGTGTAAGAAACTAGCTTGAAATAACCGCAAGTGTGTCGAGAATGCATTGACTCATTAGATAAATGCAATTTAAAACTGCAATACATAATATGTACAATGAGGTTAGTTGTGTGTTTAATGTAAATGTTTTATTCAGCCGACATGCCTGCTGTGTTTATTTTTTATTACAACGTAGGTAGGTATTTATTTAATTTTAGATTTCCAATAAAATATTGACCACAATCATTTTGGCGCCATCGCCAGTCACAATTTTAGCGATTCTATTTTTAAATGTTATCCCGTCGATGTGTACAGTCAGTCACACATTGTTCTTCGGAAAAATAATTGTTTTGATGAATATTTTTACTACACTATTTACTAGTCTCTTTTGATTGCAGCGTTCAAACATCTTGCAAGTCGTTTCTAAATTGGATGGAGGAGTTTCAATAAAATCTGACACACACTTGAAGACGTGTTCAACGTGGTGCAGTGATATCCTTTAGAGGCCTCCCCTCCTTAAGTTTGCTTCACGCCCGACTGGCGACTGACTCACAGTGGTCGCGCCTCAGACATGCTATGAACTGCACTTAAACGTAATTTAAATAAGTACACCGAGTACACATCAGTTTTACTTCGAAGTTTGACAACCATTAGCCAATGTTTACCATTTACATTGCTAATTCTAGCGTGTGTCCGAAATCGGAATTTTATCGTAGGTAACTAGATTTTTAAATCAGGCAGATAGATACAAAATGGTGGCTCGTAATGGTATACAGACTAATAAATTTAAACTAATTCGTTTTTATTGAGTGAAGCACATTTTTTTACTGAACATAGTCATTTTCATAGATATTCAGGAACAAGACATTGAAAAACTTAACAATTATAATTCATTTCTGTAAATGCTATTTAATTAAGTAGAGTAAACTAACTTAATACATTATTATAATTAATTAAGAGATAATGCGCCATCGGGTCCACAATCAAATGAGTGCAATGTATTGCTTCATCGAAGTGCAATTGATACATATTTTGGTGCCGAAAATATGGAAAATCCCATAACATTTACAAATCTGAATGAAAATTTACGATTCGCAATACTAACAAGGTCTTAAGCTCTTGTTTACGTCGGGCTCGGCTCAAGGCCACGACGTGATTCTAGCAAATGCTTTTTATGTAACTAAAACATATCGCGATATTTATCAAATAAATATTCATGAGATTATTCATCGTTATAATAATTATACGTATATGTATTTAGGATTACTATAAGAAATGAATGAACGTAAAGGGACTTGTTAATTATATTGCATTGACATTTTAATTAGAATAACCTTTTAAAAGATAAATGAGGCCACAGTATTTATACCTACTTGACGTAGACAAAACGTATAATTATCTTACCGCAAAATTCTCACAAAAAATACTACACTTCATTCACAACAACACAATTATAAATTTCATACATGTTACTTCACGCATAATATTAAGTGATCCTTAGATAATGACTACATTAATAAGTTAAAAACTTAATAACACGCTGCTAAAAGTCTAAACTACGAGTTTTTTTACCAAAAAAGTCACACCCACTCATTAATATTTAATGAAACTGGTTTATTAGGAATCGCTTTATCATAAAAATGTTCTCAACCAATGTAAACTGCATTTAATTTTTAGTAGAACAGGTATGTTCATATTTATTATATCAATCTATTAGGATATTAAACTAAATAGCGTCATTTTAGTTAATCAAGGTAGTAAGTTAGTTATTTAATAAAAAAAAATGTTACTTATGTCTTTGGTAATAAAATTAGGACGAAAAAATAAACACAATTATTTATTTATACATTTAAAAAGTTACTTTTTTTTTTGTAGATAATGTACTTATTCTTTTAATCTTTTTCGTTATTATAGCCAGCTGGCAACCTGTCTTGCCGTCAATGCTCACTATAATTATGTTTTATACAGTAGTAATTAATGATAAAATTATAGCGTCTACTAAACACAATAATTGTACGTATGAATATCATGCAAAGCTTTTTATATTTTTATTTTTTGTACAGTTTCTTTTGATATTATGTATGTTATGACTCAGATTTGTCCATCTTGCTCTTATTTAGTAAGTACAAAACATATTTTTTGTCAGCATAAAACTGAACTTTATTAAATGACAAAAAAAAATTTTTGTGCACATAAGATTGTACGTTTTTTTGGTTACAAAACTTACATAAGTTGGTTGCACAAATCTAGGCTGAAACGGTAAACGTAAAATATAGAACCGTAGCTGCATAACCAGTAACAGGTCACTAACCTAGGTAACGAGCAAGTTAAGGAAGTGTTTAACCTGCAATTGCTTGGAATTCAAAACAACCATTGCTAGTTTTCAAGTATCAAAATTTCTAGACTACTTAAGTAAATAGTAAGTATTCAAAACGACAGCTGTACTTCTTACTCAATAAATTCACGCAAGATGTCTTAAGTATGTGTACACAACACAATATGCGACGCACCTCAAGACAGACGGACGTGGAATGCAAATGGCTTTATTTTAAACAGGTAATTTCCTTCAGTTGTATATTATATAGCAACAGGACGACATAAGTCATATTCAATGTTGTCACTATGTATGCTAAACGCTAACATGTTCGTGAATTTCCGACTAACGAGGTGGATTATATTTTTTTCTCTTATTAACTTATGCACCATTTTAATTGTAATTATTCAAAATACCATAGGAAACGAAACAAACTGGTCTGGGATTGTAGATTACTCTTAATTTGTGTCCGTCCATCTCGAATAAAAAGGTAAGATAAAAACCATATAAGAATTTAAAATTGATGTCCGATATAAAGACTCGAGACATAATAAACTGTATTTATGCGTTAGTAACAATATTGAAAACAAAACGATGCGCCGACGCATACTAACTGCTTCATTTGTTCTGTTTGGAATCGATTTGGGACATCTTATTGGTAGGTAGTTGGGACCTCGCCTAATGACGTAAGATTTATCAAGACGGGTTTATATGTTTTTGTGTTTTTAATTTTTTGAACTGGTGAAGTTAAAGTAAACTTGTCTGCTGTAGAAATGGGAAACAGATACAAATACTTTCAGAGCGTTCCGTTCAATTATTTTAATTGAAAATTTGTGGTATGCAATTATGCATCGGTTATTTAAATAATTTAAATGAGCATGTGAGTTCCGAATCGGTCGTTTGTCTTCTAAAACAATAGTCATTCAAATGACATTCTAAAGGTGTAAAACATTAAATTACGCGCATATAATCATCGAGGTTATTACGTATACCATCTTTATTAGGTCAAGTTAAAACAACGAATAAATAAAGAGTGGTCGGATGTGCCGGAGTTCGCCCACGATTTAATAAAGCAAATACCCACCATCACCTACACTCGATTAGATAGAAGAGTCACACGTTGAAGCGCACGCGACTCTTAAATCTGAGAAAAATTCACGAGGAATATTTTTTATTTTTTTTAAACAAACTGTTACTCAATTTTTTATTGTTAAATGTTTAATTCTTATTATTATGTATGTGCAACATATATGTATAAATTATAAGCATTTGTAGCACACAGCTATTTATTAGACCAAAGCATGAATAATAATTGCCTGATTCGTCGTTCTGTTTAAACCTAAAAATAAAATTGTTTTTAAAGTAAGTTTTTTGAGCAAATTGCAGTAGGTATCCAATTAAATTAACATTGAATTAATAAACAGTGAATATTGTTGTGCAGCAAAGTAAATGAATTTATCATTTGCATCGTTCTGTAAATTACATAATTATAATAACAAAACAAAGCTACTGTTGTTCTGTCCTAAAACCTCAGCAGACGGATACAATAATTGATAAAAAAAAACCGGTTTCATTATAAATATTGCAATGTTCTGTTTTGCCAATTTCAATACGAAAACAACAGTGTTATATAAAATGTTATGTCCTAAATTTTGAATGCATATCAGTGATATAAAACGTATATCAACAGACAACAGAAGATAAGCTATATGATAAGATTACCACCATGACACGAGGATACCACATTTTATCAATGCATAATCTGTCAACGTCGAAAAGAGGAATTTAATAAAAGGTGTATTTTTTTTAACATAAATAAAACGTATAAAAATAACCATTTATTTAGCAATATGAAGTTCTATTCATCAAAACTATTATCAACAGAGGATAATGTTGTTCATTCATCCATGTGTTTTTCTATTTATAGACAAACGCTTACGAGTAAGGATAATAAAATAACGGTTCCATCAGCTTGTTAATGGTTTAAAAAATATATGCGTCAGCAACACAGGATAGAAATATTGTGTGTGCGACTGTACTTTTATTTTATTTGAAATTCGATTTTTATCATTTTAATGAATTGGTCAAAAAGAGTAAGCTTTCCAAACTTACACGATTTAAATAGATTATTTTATGCTTTTACTTTCAATGAAATTAACAAAACTCTTCAGTCATCATTATTATCATGAGCAAACACTATTAAATCGTCTTGCTTTCAGCAGTTTTAAAATTGCAAATAATATTACTCATATTTAAATTCTAAATGAACATACGGATTAATAATAATTATTATAACAAATGTTACAACATGCAATGCAGGAAGCGGTGAAGCGATGTAATGACTAGCGAACGTCAGGTGTTTTGTTTCCCTTTTTTAGCGAAACAGCACGGGAACAACAATTTGGGCAAGGGACAGCTGCCGTAATTTCGGGAAAAACGCGCTTTTGCCAGGAAACGGAAACCAGCTGTGCAGTGAACCGCGGTTAATGTAGTAAGCCGACGAAATTGCATTTTTAAGGCTCCACCAATTTGGGCGCAAATTAAAATTCACAAAAAACTGCAGTGACAATCGAAAGCTCACTTAAACAAATTGTTGTTTGCAAATTGCGTGCGGCGGAATGTAAGTTACCCTTGCTTGTTTTTTTTTAATCGCTTCGTAAATATGACAATGACAATTAATTTCGCAACACGTTATTTAGATGGCAACATTCAATTCAACGGGTGATTTAGATAATATTTGATACGTTCTAATTTCAAACTCGTTTTCGTTTTTATTTGCTTGTGTCAAATGGCCTTAATTTAAATAGGATTAACAGTTACAGGTTTTGTTTTTATTATGGGTCTATCTATTGTTACATTACAAGGGTTTTTTTCATTACCCACACAAAAAAATCTACGCAAGGTTGTTTTTTTTAACAATAGCTCAAACAATCACGGGGATCAGGAAGTGAATGGATGTTTTATGAGTTTTAAGATAACAACATATTTTTATGGTTTGTTTACTAATATAGAGTTTTTATCAATGACTCAAGATATCTATTTACGTTTCTTAGATAAATTGGCATGTACCTTCGAACTTTGTTGTTGGCTTCGCTAATATCTAAAAGTACCTACCTATTTTAGGAATTATCTTTACACACAAGTAGGTAAGCAATTCGATGGAAATTAAAAATTCGAGGAGTTTTCTTTTTCTGTGCTTCGTCTAATTTTCAAGCTTTAAATTTCCCGCCATTTACACACTACCTTTCTATTGCTGAAATAATCAGACCAGGTACGAAAATGGTTCTCATACTTAAAATATTGCTAGTTCTTCGATTTGTTTTCAACCACTTACCTTTCGAAGTTGAACTCGTAGGCACGTACCACGTAGGTAAGAAGTTTTTATCACCTTAGGGTTAACTAAACATAGTTCGGTGCATGGAGTGCAACTTGCATCTTATCTAAATTCAATAGCGGGGCGTAGGGCCGCCATGCCCGCGCGCCGGCCGGTTTCCAAGCCACTCGCTGCCTCCACTGGCCCAACCAGTTCTATGCCAATTATGTGGGGTTGCTATTCGATACGATATAAACAACCTACAAGAAATGCACTCAGCACACACACTACGACGTAGGTGTACAACCTACACAAATAAAATTCAATGCACTCCGGAATCCGTAGGCTTAAGTGTTTATAATTTGTAACGCCCGCCATGGTGTTGCGATGTTTGTATAACAAGGTACATACATAGAAGTAGGGAACTATTTATATTTTCTCTCGCGTGTACAGTTTTTACCAAGTTCCAATACCTACCGGTGCGACGGTTACTCAAGTTGTTTGTACATAACTGCAGATATTTCGTAATCTCGTTATGTGTGTGTTAAAACCTACAGAAAGAAAGCCGATAAGAAAATTATAAGAAGCAAGTTGATAAAGTTGCTTACCTGATCCTGTCGGAAATAATTTCTGGTTTAGACATCTTTTTAGCGGGCGTGACAGCGTGTGTCGGAGCGTGAGTGGGGCTGGCTGAAGGCTCGGACGAGGCTGATGGCGGCGAACAGGAGCCCGAGCTGGACAGGCTGAAGGCGCGCGAGCGGCCATCCGGAGCCGCCGGCATGCGCCCGGACCGGGTGCGCCGGCGACGCTTCTTCTCCTCCTCAGCGCGAATCGCAGCACCCGGAGGCGCCCAGTCCAGATCTTTCTTCAAATGCCCTCTACCACACCGGCAACCACAAGCCTTAAACGCCAGATCGTAGCCTTTTTTGGTCCATAAATTCTGATGCCTCTGGCGTTCAGACCAGGAGCGAGCTCGACCGCAGGATTTGAGATAAGCGAGAACTCCTCCTTCCCATTGCTCGAAGCACTCTCGGTGCATGTACCGGCCGGCAACGCACGTGTCGTTGTTGCATAGCACGCGCACGGCATCCTCGATGCGCACCGGTTCCCGGGGGCGCAGGCACTCGCCTGGCACGCAGCACCCGCGAGCCTCCTCCGCCTCGCGCTCGCCGGTGGCGCCTTGCCGTCGCGGGGCCATGCCAACGAAAACGAACGTGCTGCGCGGAAGTAGTGGAGCGCGTCACACGAGACACATGCTTGCCGGAGCGCGCGCGGCCGACTAATAACCGCGAGTGAACGAAAGCGAAATTTCAAGAGCGCAGCGCGTCGCCGCGCCGCCGCCGCCGCGCCACCCGCCTGCACGCGGGGCTGACCTTGCGCCGCGGAGGGGCGCGCGGTGCAGTGAGGGGCGGGCCGATGCGACGCCGGCGGTGGGGAGAAAGTGCCTAGCGAATTTTCACTTTCGCGCGGTAGCGGGTAGCGGGTAGCGGGCGCGGGAGCGGTGTCGCATCCTCTCATCCATCAGAGAAGGGACAGTGATGCCAATGCTGCATTGCAGCCCCACCCTCCGTCGACGTTGTTTGTTTGTAGATGTTGACATGGCTGTTGAGTGACTTGGATGCTGCACCGTATCCTACGTTTTGAATTTTTGCTGGTTTTATTACCGGTGGAGGCAGACGATTTCCTAAAAGAAAATACAATAGGCACTTAGTCCGTCACATTACAATTAGGTATATAGGTACGCCAAGGAAGAGAACTTTATTTATGAACAACTTTTACTTTAGGACCAACCCCGAAATCCAAATAAAAAAATATCCCATTCAGATATTTTAATTTATCTTTAACTTTTTATGATAAAAGGTTAAGGCACCAGATTAGGCACTAACCACACGATAAAGAAAGGTAAGAAAACAAAAATTAAAAAATCAAAACATAGTTTAAGTAATTTAAAAAATACCTAGCATTTTAAGTACATTCAGTACCAACGGTTTTCTTATCGCATCTCAGAACATCAGAGTTCACTCTCGTCTAACACAAAACACATTGAGAACTTGTTTACTTCACTGATATAAGTAGGTATTAATATTAATAGATACTTGATACTACATTGTATTATAAGGAGATAACATAGCTGTCGGTCTTAGACTTACGTAATCCTTCACAGGTTATGTAAGTACCTACTTGTACCCTCTGCCTATACCTTCGGGGATTGCAGGCGTGATGTTGTGTTATGCTGTACAGTCACGAGCACCAATATTTTCCGACAGGCTGTCGACGGCGGGCTCGTATAGGTACCACGCGCGCCTCAAAGAGATGTCAGCAACGATGTAGCGGTCTGCAAGGGCCGATGCCTGCCAGGGCTGCGGGACTGTTCGAAAGAGATACCGTGGCCCTGGAACACAAAGGGCAAAGAAGGAACATGGATGGGTTTTAGTCAGTACAAGTCTGACACTCCCTTCCGCTCCGCCCAGAGTGGAGGGGGGGTCATTTGATGATAACCCATACGAAAAAAAAAAAAGCATCAATATTTAAACACTTAACAACTTTTAAAAGTGTTTTTCTTCTATTGCTCTGATTAAAATTTCATGTTTTCCCGAACATAGTATTCTGGGATTCTTATTTTTATGATAGAGATCCTATCTCCAAGTTACAATCGTTATTTCTCGCGAAAATTGATTTTAAACTTAGGAAAGTGTGTACATATTGGTGAACGTGACTGTACCTGCATAGTGTGCCTAGTGCCTCCCATTTACAGGGTGTAAACGGACCCTTCACGAAGCCGTCAACCAAGAAACTAAGTAACTTGACGCAAAAATTATTGCTGGGAGACGACTTTTTTGGGGTGTAAAATCACGTTTTACGATAGGACTCAGTGTAACGCACTCAAAACGTTGGGCTGATGGATGGATTGAATAGTAAGGGGGTCGTGGAGGCGTTTAAAGTATTTTTTTTTTACATTAAAAATGTAAAAAAAATACTATCACATGTTTAAAAAAAAAATTGTGAAAAAGTTGGAATCCCAATATCTCCGTAACTAGAAGATTCCCAGGTATGGTCTAGAGAAAAAAAAATATCGCAATGACGGGGACAACAAGTGCCTTTCGGCTTCGTTAAGGGTCTTGTTACACCCTTTATATTAGCTCTTTTGCAAGGACCGTCGCGCGTCGGTCGTTGCAGCTACTGCGAAGTGGTGAGCAATGTAAGTCAGTTTGTACTTACATTTTTTTTTTTTTTTTTAACTTGGTAAAATCATCAAATGAGTCCTCCCACCCTGGGCAGAGCGTGAGGGACTGTCAGACTTGTACTGACTAAAATCCACGGTGTCCTTCAGTAGCCCTTTATGTTCCAGGGTCACGGTAATTCTATGAGTCCCGCGACCCCGGCAGGCTTTGGCCCTCTAGAGGGGGGCCCCGTCATTATGCTGACACTCTTTGAGGCGCCCGTGGAACACAACGCGCCGTCGACCCGGGCATGGTCCATGGTCGGACAGCGAGTCGCCCATTACTCGCCGCCCGCATGCCCGCGCCTACGGTGGCCGGAGATCGTCTGCCGACGTCCGGCGCCGTGGGCGTCTACCACTGAGTTTGTACTTACTTACATGGTTAGTGTCATATTTATCTCCATTTTTAATTAAATCGACACAAAATTACTTATTTGACCGTGTGTTTTTCAAAACTTTATGAGTAGTCCATGTAGTCATTCATTGTTTTAATAGTTGTTGCTGTGGTTATTGCACATTTCCTGTTGTGAGTATTGTGTTCAGTCATGAATTTATTACCTATGTCATAAAAAACTGACCTGCACTATCGCTTCACCTCTGTCCGACCTATGTGGCTTTACATAAGTAGGTACCTACCTATGTGGTAAAAAACTGAAAAGGCATAAGAAAGAAAAAAAAAAAAAAAAAAAAAACATTTTTGTCGCAAGGACATTACGTGCATAAACAAAATAACAAAAAAAAATACAAACATTTACAATGTTACAACAATATTTATATTTTTTTTTTTAGTAGGCTACCTGTTGACTTACCATGACAGGAGTAATTCCGGGGAGGGAACGAGATGGGGCTAGACGACCTGTATAGCTCTGTCTCTTTCCCACACTGGAATTACTCCTGCTTTAAGACGTCATAGTAACCCCCCTGGGCCTTGCACAGCGCCTGGTTTTCAATGGTCACGAAATGGCCGAGAAAAAACGGACGTAATAAGTACTAGGTATTTGCGAGGGTGCAAATAAGTACCTACACCTAGTACTTATTACGTCCGTTTAGAGCCTTACGTATAAAGTGTGGGACGTCTGCAGGGAAAAGGGCCATGTGCAAGCTATACCTAATATAAGTAAGGGCAGTTATGCCGCATGCCATCTGCCTGCACTTTGTTTTTTCCCATCCTTTGTCCTAGTTCGAAACCATTCGGGAGATTTCCGGATGGTTTTGAGTTCGGTAGAAACCCAATTCTTTGAGACGTAGATTATTCTTGTAAGAATCGATTTGAAAAAATACTTATAGGTACGACGCCAAAACGTAAATATATATTTTTTAATTTTGCGGGCTTTCTTGAAGAAACCAAGTACCAAAGTAGCGTTTAACATTTTGTCAGAAACAAATTCTCAAGTTTTCTTCTTAAAAAAAAGCGGGAAATCTATTTTGACGCAGAGACAATTCTAATTTGACAGTAACTGAAACTCCGATGTATCATAACTTTTCTCCAATGAAAAGGTGACACCGCAAAGATACATTAATGTTATACTCTTTGTAAATAAATAATATGCTAGATGTAGAAACAATAGGTACCTACTTACACATATGTATATTTCCATGAATTACTGCTATGCCAACAGGAAAACGTAAACATTGGGCTCAAGAAACCACGTGTACAAACTTCATTGTTATCACCCTAATTCATCGTACTATTATATTCTAAAAAACTAAGACCCTGAATCAGAATTCGGCATTCATGTGAATTGATGTGACGATTCTCAAAGCGCGCACGTGTTTAATAGGGGACGGGTTTGAAAGGAGCAAAGGAACAAAAATCGCCTTGTTCCGCAAACCGGTCCAAGGCTGAGGGCCTGAGTCACTCAGAGGGAATAAAGAAACTAGTGGCGTATTCGTGTGACCCAATTTTATTCCAACTACGTTCCAAGCCAGGTGATAGAGGTGCATTTTTATTGGGAGGGGAACTCGAAGGAACACGTGTATCGAAACACCAGCCGAATTGTGCCCTTACAAACATACTCTCAATATAAATTAAGCGGGAAAATAAAGCTTATGTCTATAGAATAAGACGTGGAGGACCAAAAATAATTGGTCCTGGAATTTGGTAAAGGAATTGCGTCTCAAATCTCAAACAAACGAGTTTCAGCAATATTTTTACGAAGCTTTTGTCTGTAAGACTCGCCATCTGTGTGACCTCTGAATAGCCATTCAATATTATTTATTCACAAATAGTACTTACGTAAATAAGGATAAGTACTGTACATCTGGCTTTTTATACTCTGAATGGACGCTATCTACTTGCATGTATTCTAATTATGGACACATATTTTACCAGAAAAATGCCAAATAACAGACAATATCGAAATTCTTTTGCGTCTGAATGGGGTGCTTTTTTCAGCTTAAATGTATTTAAGTATAAGTAACATAAATATTATTTCTGTATTGCGAAGTCTTGAAGCGTGCGTCATAAAAATTCAAATAACGAACGAACATCGTGGTGTTTGCACAGGTAAATAATGAATGTTACCATAATAATAATTTGAATTTGCAAAGAAATTGTCGTTGGCAACAATAACCGTAGGTATTTCATTGACAAACGCCATTAAAATAATGTGGAAAATGATTAAATAATGTTGTAATAAATATTGACCTTTTCATTTTATAGTGGTTGTGTTATGGATGCATACAAAGTATAATATACGCTAATATGTAAGTATGTAGGTGTAAAACGACAGTTGTAAAGTTTTACATAGAGCCCCTATTTCCTTTCGTGCAGTCAAGCGGACGTGCAATGGAACATAAAAAAATACGTAGTATGTTGGTCAAGTACTTGCATCGTAGCTTTAGAGAGCGTGTTGGGTTCTGTACAAATATTATTTTTATTAGAATTTTTTTAGGATGGTTTGAGCTCGAAGTTTGAATCGGTGTTGCACACCTCCTTGATCGAATAAAATGCGTATCTTTTGAGAAATTCTTGACCATAAACATTCAGCAGGGGTTCTTTTTCTACGAGGGAATTCTTATCTTATAAGAGGGGTGAGACTTATTATTAAAACTGGTTTTAAATTTTTGCAGAACGATTGCAGGCAGTTTGACCTTCGCAATTCCACAACATTGGTCATCTTTTGAGCAGGTGTTGCAATGTGAAGATGATTTTGGCGACACCTGTCGGTTGTATTGGCAACACCATGACTGCCCTTTCATTAGGCATCGAAGGGCCAGAAAAGTGAGCCAGTTTTAGGCTTTTTGTAAAGAATTATTGCCAATGAATATATTGGGGTTTTGGAATTAAGAAAGGAAGATTTAATATTATCATTAGGTGTAAGGAATAGTATTGTATTTTGAGGTGCCTCCATAATAATAAGTCATTGAATAGTAATTCTTACTATGTGCATAGTGACAATTTCCTCAAAAGATATTGATCGATTTTCTTCCAATTAAGTACCTGTTTAAAATTTGTTTTAAGTATGTAGGTACTTAAAATTCTTTTTAAAAGTAAAAGTTAGATCTAAAACATAACTTCACGCCTGTCATCCCCGAAGGGTTAAACAGAGGTGTACCTAATTCATAGTACACCCACATTTCGCCAGACCGGGTACAAATCCATACTTCGTGGTTGCTACTGAAAAATTCCTTGTCGAAAAACCTAATAACAGGTTGTCTGACCTGGGAATCAAACCCAGGACCTTATGCTCGAGTCCCGCTTGCCACTTCTAGACTAACGTGGCAGTGTGTGATGTGTGTATGAATGATGTGTGTTTGTGTGTGTGTGTGTGTGTAGTATATGTGTGTAGTATGTGTGTTTAATGTAAAATCGTTTTTTGGAAACTCATCCTCCTGTGAAATGTCCTGCCGACAGGACGGGTATCCCGTTGTGAACATGGCTTCTACTTATCTACTAGGTAAACTAAAAACCGATGACACATAATTTTCTATAGTTTAATTAAAAAACAATTGTTTTAATTCCACGGATCCTTAAAACGTCCCTTTTTATTTGACCCACATCTAAGGGATAATTGTCGGGGAATAAATTATTTAATTATTGCCTTTATAGGTCAGAGCATAATGCTTGCAGGTGCTTGCATGGGTGCACCTGCAGGGGTAGTTCAAGGTCTTGGCGAATTGCGTCTTAAGTATTTACACATACCTACTTACTAACTTACATGCCGACTTTGCAAATGTAGGGTCAGTATGAAAAGTAACGCAGCTGAGTACCTATGGTCTTTAAATTTTTTTTTTTGTTTTCGTGTTTTCCTCAAAGCGCAACTATTTTTAAGCGCAACCAACTAAGCGCAACTAAATTATTCCTCGTAGCGCAACCATTATGAAAAATAGAGAGAGAGATGTCATCAATGAATCCATCATACCCCTCTGTATTTTTCATCATGGTTGCGCTTTGAGGAATATACATTTAATATTTTTAATTTGAATTTGCGAGCGCAACTAATGGTTGCGCTACGAGGAATAATTTAGTTGCGCTTAGTTGATGGGCTTAAAATAGTTGCGCACTGAGGAATACCCCATGTTTTTAGTAGATATTGTATTCGTACCTACCTGCTTTGTGAAAATATTATTTTCAGAAGGATAGTATGGGCTTGTAATTAAATACTGTTGAAAATAATTGTACAACAATGAAAAATGTAATCAGAGCGTTTGCCAATTTATATATATTACTTACAGTAGTCTCAGGCAAGCGCGACTGCCGAGTTTGAGGTCCACGGTTCGATTCCCGGGTCGGGCAAAGTGTTATTGGGGTTTTCAATCAGGAATTTCTCAGTAGCAGCCACGGAGTCTGGATTTGTGGCCGGTCGATGGCAATAGGCTCGTCCCCTACATGGGACTTAAACATAACTGGCGAAATGTGGGTGTAGGTACTATTGGTTACACCTGCCTAACCCTTCGGGGATTACAGGCGTGATATTATGTTTTGTTATTTTTCAGTAGGATCTTTGTGATTTTAAAAGGTGGTAAGTATAAAATTTAAAAATACAGTGCAAGCTTTTGCCTATTTGCTTTACGATACTTACTAAGTTAGGATTTTTTTATGAATCTGCGACGATACATTATGCCGTTAGTAGGTACTTTGAGGGAAAGAACCTCACGCCCCAGCCGCCGCGGGAGACGCCCTGGTGGCTCGTGGTGGCTCCCGGCCACCGTAGGCGCGGGCCTGTGGATGGCGAGCTATGGGCTAGCTGGCCGTCTGGCCGTCTTATGACGACGGGCCGTGTCGACGGCGCGTTCGTGTTTCACGCACGCCTCAAAGAGATGTCAGCAACGATGTAGGGGTCTGCAAGGGCCGATGCCTGCCAGGGCTGCGGGACTGTTCGAAAGAGATACCGTGGCCCTGGAACACAAAGGGCAAAGAAGGAACATGGATGGGTTTTAGTCAGTACAAGTCTGACACTCCCTTCCGCTCCGCCCAGAGTGGGGGTCATTTGATAAGGGCCCAGGCGAAAAAAAAGAAAACAGGTAGGTACTTACTTTACCTATTCTGTGATGAAGTGCTCATACTGAAAATTGTAATGTAACATGCTTATTTTGTTGCCAGTACATAAGTACCTGGGTTGTCGTTAGCACTTGAGTTTGTAATGAAAATGTATTCATTTTGTTCTAAAAATAACTTACTGTGTTGTTATTTCGGTTGTCGGAACACGTAAGTCGTAGTTAGGTTTGTGGTACTGTTGCTACTAGCTTGATGATGTTGGTAAAATAATTGATAGTCACTTGTTTACCTAGCCTCAGCATACAACAGTCCACTGTTAGACATAGGCCTCTTCAATCGCACGCCATTAAACTCGATTCTCGGCAACTCTCATCCAGTTGCTACCAGCCACCCTGCGAAGATCGCTCCACCGAGGCGAGGGCGTCCCACCTAAGGCTGAGGACAAACGAGTGTAATTTTTTGAGTCGCATAAAATGAGTCGCGGAATTTACGCTGCATTCGGTTTCATACTAAAGTCCTTGTCTCACACGGCGACGCAAAATGCGTTACGCTCGTTTGGCCTCACCTTTACGCTTGCCGAATCGCGGTCTGCACTCAAGAACACGTCTACCGCAACGGTCATCGGTTCTAGGGTTAATAGGTATGGCCAGCCAATTGATCGACGAAGTTTCTCAAATGCTGCCCAGCCTAGCTGAATTCTGCTCAAGCCTAGTTGTTTCTTCTCCCTCTCAAAGTTGTTTTTACCAAACTGTAGAGTTGGACGAGGTGAACATATTCTCGAACAAACCTCGAGAGGACCGCCATTGACAACTATAAGTCCTGTGGTGACCTACTTTATTTATCCAAAATTCTTCTTAAAACTTTTTCGTAACTCGTGTAACAATGTCTTGATACTAAATAATATAAGATAATAAATAATAATGTAGATTACATTATTATTAAATAACTAGCGATCCGCCCTTGCTTCGCACAGCACCACCTATCGGGTCCAAAACTATATCTTATGTAGCCTATATTTTAAATTAGGCATCTAGCAGTAGAGCGGTGAAAATTGCGTTCAAATCCATGCAGTAGTTTTTGCGTTATGCGCGTACAAACAAACACACAGACAGACTAAAATTCTATAAACTGTTGTTTTCGGCTTCTGTTGCTTTAATAAAGATCCCCCATATAATTTCTTCAATGTACAGACATCGGCTTGTTACAATTTTATTATATGTATATGTATGTAGATAGGTACTTTATACATGTAGTCTAATCAAATATTCAGTACATAACCAGAACTTAAAGTTCTGGTGTTAAACAAAACAACAAAGAAACTACCTCGCATCCACCATATGCAAATTATCGTATGTGTGGAATAGATTATCGTAAAAACGACACGATACGAGTTGTATACTCCGAATTCTGAATTCTTTGAAAACCTTATCAAATTAATGTGAAATAATAAAGCAGACAGGATATAGGAAACATTAATTACAGACTTAGCACACTTATTAGCACTGCATAGATGCCTAATTTTTAACCGACTTCTAGAAAAGGGAGAGGTTATGTATTCCACCAGTATTTTTTTTTTAAATTTTCAAGTATGT
The DNA here is from genome assembly GCA_963082995.1 of Noctua comes. Lineage (NCBI taxonomy): Eukaryota > Metazoa > Arthropoda > Insecta > Lepidoptera > Noctuidae > Noctua > Noctua comes. The sequence continues at coordinate 11,984,683 of OY720277.1, read as the reverse complement.
ACACCGATTTCTCTGTGATTACGGGTTGGATTTTCGTGATTTTTTTTTCATTTGGTAGAAGAAGCTCGCGCGGTAGTCCCGTATAAATTTTATTAACTTTGCTTGAGTAGTTTATGAGTCAGCTCTTTTAATACGTATTTTTTCTTCTTGGTCTATGTTGACGACATGATAGTCCCTGAATAACTTCTAGTTACAATGTAAAATTAATTCATGACAAGAATTTGTTTGGGATACTACAACTACAAAGGTTAAATAAAAAAAAAAACATTTTTGAAAAAATAAAATAACCGATTTCCAAAAAACCACTAAACTGGTCTAAAATAACTTTACGTTCGGAAGTCGATGGCAATAAAGCCTATGAAACAAAAGTCACCAACATCCGGAAGTAAAGTTATTATATTGTTTTTTAGAAAATCGGTTTTTTTTTTTGCTAAAATGTTTTTTTTACTAGTTAAACTTTAAAGGCTGCAAGCTGCGCTTCTTAATGAATTACAGTATGAAGTTTCATAGAATGAATCCCGAACGTCTCGAGTTGACGCGATGCTGATTCTGAAAACTGACTTTTAACTGTGAGTCGACTGCATCCTCATCATCATATCAGTCCACCCACTGCTGGGTATAGACCAACCCTTTCTTCTGCCACAGTTCCCTGTGCGTCCCTTTCTGTGTTTCCCGCGATTTTGACGCTATCGCCGACCCAGCGAGCTTTAGGACGGCCCTCGTTTCTTTGGCCTAGCCTTGGCCACACTCGATCAAAGCCTTACTCCATCGGCCATCCCCACGTCTAGCCAGATGTCCTGCCCAGGTCCAGTTGAGGCGCACCGCACGGTCCCCGACGGTTTCTAAGAGGGTTATGCCGAGTCGACCTGGACAAATAATATTCTTTTGCAAAATTCTTGAAAAATTATATTCTTTTTCACAAAAAAAAGGTTAAAAGTAAAGTAAAAACAAAAATTACTCAACAGACAAATATTTTAGCAGCTGTCTACAATAGCTCAAATGTTTAAACAGTGTATTTAATTTAAGTGCATTTCCGTGCCTTAACAATTAAAAACAATTAAACGTCTTGTTTAACAAAGAATTGCTTTCAACACTTTATCATTGTACCTTTTTAAAGAACCTTACAACCACTTTGTGGAGCCCTGTCCAGCCCTGACACAGCCAAAAGGCCTCGCAGCCCAGCCAACCTCGTACATGATGAAGGGATGTGCTGGACGATACAAACGACCAGTGGTCCATGTAAACCCTGGATTGAAAAAGTTGACATTATTGGGGAGAGACCTTGGTGATGATGCAGTAACAGTACTCTAACACCAGGTTTTCTTCTTAATTTTGGTGGAAACAAGTTGAGAATAACCCTAAAATGCTAGGACCTCTACGGATTTCGAAATGTGTATTCTCGTAGGAAATTATTATTTGAAAATTGTTTAAATATTTCTAAATAGACTACGCACGCATGCACTCTGCGCGCACTAAGTTGTGGTTAAAATACTTACTAATATTATGAAATTCAGATTGTCCGACCATTACGACCAAAAAACGACAACAAAGTTTTACAAAAAGCTTGGCCATTCAATGGTTGATAGGAAAATCATGTTATAACGGATGCCACCCGATGCACCAGAATCTTACTTAAATTCGTATTATTGTTGTTTTTTAGTAGCGCATTGCGAAAATATAAGCATATCTGTTGCAATCAGTAACGGAAAAATAATCAAAATTAATTACCTACCCTCAATTTATTATAACATGGATGAAATTCTAAATTTATAATTTATTTGATAGAAATTATTTTAAAGTTCTTTTATTGGTCAAGTATTCAAAAAAATAACAACATTGCGTGAGAGAGAATTTCTCGGATGAACACAACCTACGCGGTCCACACACAAATATGTTGGTTATAGGCATCCTGCAGAACCGGTGGACCTTGATATCACAAAGGGACCCTCGATCTGCGAGCTAACCTTGAGTTATTTTTAACCCACGCTCGCTGCATACGAATCCCGTCGAACGACTCCTTCCGAGTATTACATAATGCGAAATTATAGTCTTTTCTTTTTGTATAGCATCTCCTTGAAAAGCGTGTGGCCCTGTCATTTCGGTTTTATACCCTTTGTTTTGGCTCGCACATATTTTATTTCTTTTCTTTGAATCGTAAAAGGAAGAGGCATTGAAGGGTTAGCGTTTTTGTGTAGTGCGATTATTTATGGTGCGGAATAATGGGCGTTCGAGTTCGCCGCGAAATATTGGCTACAGCTGCGGTGGTTTCGAAAATATGTAATCGTACGTTTTCGGTCACCCAGAAAGCTGTAACAGTTCGGTACTCGCGCCACTACATGCACCTACGAGTATACTCACTATTGAGATGTGTGATATGCCTTTGTGTGCTCGCAACGCGTTAACTTTCCGCCATTATCACGGTACCATGCATCCACGTTCCCCCCATTTTATTGTGTTGTTTGTTCACTGAAAGAAATTGGATACCTACCATATAAAAAAGATACTTCGGTAATACCTGAACCTGTATAACTTGTTTCGCTTAATACATTCGTTGTGTCATTCTCGTTGGTCATTTTGCAAGGAAACTGGATACCAGTATGATTGTTTTATTATTTTATAAATGCTTGCACATTGTATAGTTGCATCTGATCGACCATCTGCATGTAATGTTTTTAAATAAAAATAAAACTTAACGATTTTATGTTTTGGTGCCTCGTTACGAAGTATGGCATCCAGGTCTCTTATTAAATCAACTGAACAAAGCGAATATAAAAGTTTAGTCATGTCATTGTCAATACCATTATTAATTCGTCCTCTATAAATAATAGAACTATCAAACGCACTTAAACTCAACTAACACAATATGTTGAATGTTAATCATGCGCGTGATTCATCTATTGTAGCAAACCTAATAGAAAGCGTAGCCCAGCCAATGTCAATAAACCCTCGGAATTCAAAAGCAAATTATAATCGAGATTAATCAGCGAATGAAATCCTCTAAACTTCGAAAGCTATGCTCCGAATCCCGGCTATGTTCCCATATCGTGTTCCAATCAATAAAACCTCCAATGTTTTTCTACAAAGCACGTTTCTTGGAACAGTCTCACTGCTTAAGTTTCAACGTGGTTGCATAACCGTGGGTCTCTAACAACGCCACACATTGTAGACGATTATTGACCTGACCTTAATAAATTTCAACGAAACGGGAGGAGAACTATTTAGTTATCTTATCATTGGTCATTATTTTTAAGTTATTAACAAAGGAGTCTCGAGTAGAAAAGTGTAAAAATAGTGTCGTACAATATGTGTAGCAAATTAGGTGCCATATGTGAGACGTGGTTGGCATGCTGAGCGCCATCGATACTGTATCGGCATTATTTATACACCCGATCAAGTGTTCGCGCCATGTTCTTTATTATGAAAAAGCGAACAACAAACGTAGGTCCAGTTACATTGTCAATAAGGGACCACTTGTAAAAGTGTTCAGCAGAAACATGTCAACGATTGCAGCGAAAAAACAATTTGTTTTATTTCATTAACGTTATTTAATTAAAGCTGAGTTGCTGATTTTATAAATAAGGGTTTGTTGAAGTTTATGATGACGGTTCCTTGAAATAGCGAGTTGGTTAACTTGCACCTGTTGGAGATTATAAATACGGACTTTAGATAATAACAGTAGCAGTAAAGTGTTACACTGTTAAGAACGTTTACAACTTACGGCATTTCAGACAAACTTTCAAGTCCTTTTTTATCGAAATGACTAAACCGATTTTAATGAAGCTTCATACGCATAAGCAGGATACATAAGCCTAAAAGTTATCAAACACATACGTTACATTTTCAAAATATCTTTAAAAAAAAAGATAATTGGAAAGTGTTTCTATGGAAAGTCGAAAATCGGTCTAATTTTGCCGTAACACTATTTATCAAAAAAGTTCTAAATTTTTAGACCTATGTATCCTGCTTATGCGTACGAAGTTTCATTACAATCGGTTCAGTCATTTCGAAAACAGAGGACTTGAAACTTTGTATGAAATGCCAAAAGTCGTAAACGCTCTTAACGAATACGAGTCTATATTATTTGCTGAGGCCTCCTTAAGACCTTAAGAAATTCTTGACAAAAACTGGAACGAGACAATATTTAATCTTTCATTATTACTGATGCAGTTGGACTACCAAAGATAAACATGGATTTAAAGATCCGTTCCGAAGGACCGTACGATTCGCTACTGGCTTTTGTGAAAGTACAAAATACACAATAAATTATGATTTTCAATTAGATGGCAAGAGCATATAAGATCGTAGTGATTCAGCGTTTGTATTTTGTACTCAGAGCTGTAAGTTATAAACATCGTATTTGTATGAAAGGTTCCGGAATTCCCTCAACTCCCACACCTAACCTATCTGAGTCCTTGTTTCGTTCTTGTTCCTCTTCTACTTATTCTAGTCTTGTGTTTTTTGGGTTCACAGTAAAAACGTTACTTCTTCTATCCTTGCCAGCAAATTGTCACATTATCCATCTTTTCTTTAGTTTCCTTCTTCTATTCTGTCTAGTCTAGTTCTCGCTAGTAAAAAAGCATTTATTTATTCATGCAAAAGACTTTTATATTCAAATACAATTTCGTTATTCTAAACTCTAACCCGAGTTCCCGAGATTAGACCATTCTGTTTTGTTATTGGACATGTTTATCAACGCAGTATCATAATTGGTACCAAATATAATATCAATGAAATAAAGCCCCTTTGTCTCTTTTATCGGATTGAGTTTAATATTCTCACGGTACAAAGCCACATGTTTTTCATTGCGTATATTTTTGTTCTTATTGGACAATGCTCCTTATGTCATCATGTGACTATAAATTGGAGCAATTTTTGAATCAACTCGTGTTGGCAATAAAATTGGATTTGTTTATTTTGTTTTTTAAACTCATTATAGTCATCTGGTGTAACGAGCACAGTCATTTTACGATGTTAAAGTTTTGCTCACAGCAAACAAGACTACTATTTCAACGCTTTAAATGTCACCCGATGTATATGGCCGGATAAAAAAGTAATACAGGCTACTTGTGCGCGAATAAGGACATAAAAATGTCTACTAAATATCCTTGCCGAAATCAACATAGGCAGTTTCATAATGCAAATGAGATTTTTATAGCGCTACGGTGAATAATATTAAAGGTACCTCAAGTAGAGCAATAAAAATAGGAAGTGATTAAAAAGATATAACATTTTTTTTATTAAAAATCCCTTTGATCCACCGTTCATAATCACTACGACAGGAAAAAATATGACATCAGTAAAAATTATAATGGGCCGCCTCGTAAAGCGCGCATTTGAATAGGAGAGTTACATATCAAAAATTTTCAGTGATCCGTGTTTTACGAGGTTGTCGTAAACGTGTACTTAACAGGAAGAATAAAAGGGCCCCTTCAATACGCCTGTGTTTAAAAATCTATGTGAGCATGCGAGGGGACTGCCTCGTAATCAGTTCGCGAACAGTCAACGTTTATGATGTTTCCACATTTAATATCTACATAATATGTTATGGATTTAACCAGGCCTTTCAAAAGCACCCATAAAAATAACTTGAATCGTTTCAAAAACCGGTCGGTTTCGTTGGTGCAACCAGAAAGAAAATGATGGATTTGTGCGTAACTTCCGCTGGGACCACGATTAAAATATAAATCAAATGAAATCGTAAAGCTATTAAACTTTATTGATCATGAAGTAGTTCAATAATGCATTTAAAAAATTGAGTACTTACAATGACCATAACATACGGCAAAAATACTAAATACATAGATTAAAAATGCGAAATACGACACGAGCAGGATTTACGTCTTAAACCAGCAAAATAGAGCGCTGGCATTGAACGAACAAAATCTAAAAAATCCATTGTATTACAGTCATAAATATAAAATGAACTCAGTCCCTCAAGTAACCAGATTCCCATTGAAAAAACATAATAAGATTTACTTATTTTGAACTTAGCTTAAGGAAATACAGGTGGACTAACAATACGATAGGGCCCCTTGAGGATTCCCTCTTTGACTATTTTAATAAGAAAAAAATCCTATTGCCTCCCAAGCGAATTACTTTGAAACGAATAAATAAATGAACTGAAGGATCACGAGATTGAATTAGAAAAAGAATTCGTGTGTAATAAAGAAATCTGTTCATTCATAAAAGTTATGAGGGTAGATCACAATGAGGAAGTCGAAGTGTACGATGATCTAAGCGATGACAATGACGGCAGGTATCGAACCGGAAAAGGGATCAGTTTTCCTTTTGATGTCACATCAAAAAGGTCCTTAAAAGGAGAAGCCAATATCGGACTTAGTGAACTTTCTGAACTCACACAAATTAGGTTAATACTTTTATTATGAAAGCCTCTTCAAAGAAATGTCTCTCTGTAATTTTCATCTTGAATTTCTCCATATTTAAAACCGCTATTCGCTTCTCAGTCTTTAACTTTTGCAAGACGTTTTTCTTTGTGCAATTTAATGCATTTCATTCTTTCTTTAAGCACCAAGCTTCACAAAGCTAGAGGTGTATTTTTTACATGCAGACATTACTTTTGAGGAACCAACCCACAAAAATCATATTTTCGCCTCAGCACTCCCTTGTTTTACGGTTTTTTCATTGCAGCCACTTTACGAGCATCGGTGATGGGAGCCACTCTTCTTTTACAACCGAGTAACAGTATTCTGAGACCTCAAAGATCGCGTGTTTGGTACTAATTAAACGTCTTCATGGCAGTTCGGATACGTGATTCGTCTGGCCGCGGTGAATAATGTATTTTAACGCCGTTTTTATAGAAGCTCACCGCCGCAAAAGTTTCGCCACTTCAGTTTTCAGCGCACAAAAAGTGCATGACATAAACATATTGCATTCACGTGGTGGTATCGAGGGGATTCAAACGAGATCTTCAAATTTAGCTCTTACGTCATCAGAGATGTTTTTAAATTAATACCGATTGTAAATCTTGTCGCGCATTAGAGATGTCGTCGTCTGTAAATTGGAAACACCTCGGCTTCACGCTCAGTCGGGGGCTCCTCTCGTTCTATTCCTGTTCCTGACACCACCGCCCCAGGACACGACGCGTCTTTGTTACAGACAACGCAACGCGTTGTAATTATTTCCACTTGTACTTTAACGTCATCGTCTCGATTAGGTAGAGCGTTAAAATTTAAGCTTGAATGTATAATATAAACATGACAGAAACAGAGTGTGTTGTTTTTTGTTACCGTTCACAGTTCTGATTTCTCTCCTCATGACTGGATTTGAAATATGATCCCCATACTTCGTTGTAACAATCGTCTCATATTTCACTGTAATTATGTTGAATGACGATGAATTTCAATAGCTGTAAATATCATTACAAGCGAGCGATCAACATTTATGTTCCTTTTAATCAAACCGCCTTTCGAGCGGCTCTCACGAGTGGATATTTATCTTTGGTCTGTACAAACAAATGTAGCCGTGAAACCATTTCATCATTCAGCACATTGTCGTCAGCGGCATGCGAGATGGGCTCTGACGCAACCGCACGCTCCTTGAGGACAAAGAGTAACATCAACTTGAAAAAAATAATATTTTCTCAGATTTGTGTTACGGTGGCTGTCACCGGCGTGATTTACGCCGAATCTGTCAGGTTTGGAGACAAAGGAGTGTTGTCGAAACTCGCGGGAGCATGATGTCATGCGTTCAGGAACCGCCTTAGCCGCGGCCCCTAATTAATAGACCAGCTTTTACGGCTCGCTAGGGTAATATCATTCCGAGATGTTTCAAAGAAAAATAAGAAATATGCGTGTCAGCCAGCGTAGTTTATGGGCCGTTGTTTATTGTGAACGCTCCAAACCAAAGCCGAACTCAGAACCAATTCTTTGTTTTGTTCAGAATTTATTACGAGTAGGTAAAGTTCGTGAAATCAATTCAAAGGCATAGCTCGTTAAGAGAGCGCACCTTTCTATTTTGCGATCCTTTATATCTTATTTCTACAATCTAGCTAGACTTTTATTTGCATTGTTGTACGGATTACTTTTGTATCACTAAGATCTGTAGCCCTTATTTTTCTTATAGTTTATTACAGAACTATAGGTCCATATAAAGAATTGAAAGCCTCCGACGAAAAATAAGAAAAAGGAGTTTGAATAGTCTGGCTGAACTTTACGCAGAAATATCAAAGATGAATAGAATAAGTTACATGAAAGCATTCAGTCGCCCACGCGTATAATTCTCGAACAGGGAGGCAAACATTTATAAATGAGGTACTTTCAAAATCTAAAACGCAAATTACCTTCAGAGTGGAGCTTGTCTAGACAATATTTACAATAAAACAGGCTTGATAGTACGTTGTTGTTGTACGTTCAATCAACAAATCGTTGTGACAAAGTATGAAATGTATGAGATTTGAAGCAACCCAACCTTTATCTTTTACATCTGTAAGTCGAGATCGTGCAGGAAAATCCGTAGTAACAGCTTTGTGCGATCGATCAAGATTGTGAGCCGAAATCGTGTGTTGGGTATTAAAAATGACAATCCGGAACGGTACGAGTGGCTCAAATTGAACGCGTTGGTGACAAGGTATGATGTTTATTTATCAGCAGAGTGTTAATGGAAATGATTGTAGATAGATGAATCTATTAATGTGATAAGAAAGCTTTGAGTGAATGACAGCACAGGAAATGAAACAGTTGCAACTACTTGAAGAATGGAGAGTAACAAACAATGCAGGACTTTCTTTAGCTATCACACTTAATGGGCTCTGAGTCAACCATAAAAGCTTTTATTTCCTATAGAAATAGCTACTAAAATGCTAAACAATATGGCAAAATAAAAGGTAGGAAACTTGGGAAAATATATGGCTTGGCTTATGCGTGAAGCAGTAGCGCAATATTTTCATGTAAGTGAGTCTTACCTTACATAAAATATTACCGCGTCCTGAATTGTAACCTATTGTGTATTTTTAGACTGGTATAGGGTACTGAGTTGGATAGAAATAATGATAGATAGATATAGGTAGATCATAGAAAGTTATGTATTCATTTTCTGTGTCGAGCTTAGTGATCGAGGTGTTAGTTAACTTAGCACGTCCTTCGGCCAAAAAAGCTTCTCGTTTTTGCCTTCTACTTGTAGTTCGGCACTTATGCGATAGAGACAGAAATAACGCTTAGCTTAAGTACGTGCTTAGTAATGTTTATAGATTTCAACCTTAGTTTATCCACTTGAGTCGTAGGATTATAGTTGGTTAAGATCACAATAGTATTATTATTAGCACCCTTTAATCCCTTCTGTTTTTAACTTTAGATAGCTTCCTTTTAACACAAGTACAGCTACTAGACTTTTATAAAGGGTGTAAATAGACCCTTAACACAAACGAAAGGCACTTGTTCTCCCCGTCTTTGCGATCATTTTTTTGTTCTAGACCATACCTAACCTTCTAGTTACGGAGATATTGGGGGTCAGAGTTCCAACTTTTTCATAAGTTTTTTTTTAAATACATTTTTTTAATGTAAGATTTTTACTTTACACACCTCCACGACCCCCCTTCTATTCTATCCATCCATCAGCACAATGCTTTGAGTGCTTTCCATCGAGTCCTACCTTAAAACGTGATTTATAACCTCAAAAAAAAAAAGTCGATTCCCAGCAATAATTTTTGCGTAAAGTTAGTTAGTGTGATGTACAGAATGCTTGGTTGACGGATATGTGAAGGGTCTGTTTACACCCTGTATTCAAGAAAAAAATTATACCTAGCTTTCAATTCATAGAGACACAACGACCAAGTTAACCATTAGCGAATTAAAGTCTTTCAAATCAGTCCCGATTTCCACTTAATTCGCTGATCCCTCGGGAGAGATTTCATTTTCTTTTACAAAACCAATACAAATACTAATAAATTAATACTTGATGTCTAGACGTTAATTTGGCATAATGTTTAAAGCCGAGGTTTATGATTTCGTACGTTTTATCCGATTTGGGCACACAGAGCCGTACCGCCAGACAACGAATTTGTTTCAAAAGGATTTAAATTGATTTTGGTTTTTGTATAATAAATGTACGAATTTAATTTCTGTAGAGCGTTTCTGGTGATTTTAATATCATTAAAAGTCGTAATGGCTTTGTACTCTGCGATTGTTTTATTTATTGTAGGGATGATAAGAGGAGGAGCTCGTGACTAAATAATAACAGCCGGTCCTGGTCGATCTTTAGGTTAAGCCGTCCTTGCCTAGGTTGGTCTGTGGATGCGTGACCACCCATTATATACCGAGTTTCCTCAGTGCCGGAAAGCACGTTAAGCCGTTGGTCCCGGGTGTCATCAGTCGTTAGGTAGTCAGTGGCCCAAAAAGTCTGACAACCAGTCTTACCAAGGGGTATCGTATAACTCAGTATTAACTGGGTTGTGGAGGTCAGATAGGCAGTCGCTCCATATAACATACTGGTATTCAGCTGCATCCGGTTAGACTGGAAGCCGACCCCAACATAGTTGGGAAAAGGCTAGGCAGATGATGATTGTAGGGATGGTAAACGAATAGGGACGAGGTCTCATCAAGGCTGATCTCCATATCTACGATTCCAAAATAGTTGTTGATTTACTTGTATTCTTTTATAACTTAATACTCCGTCTGCAATAGCTGGCATTGCCATCACCATAATCATCATTATCTCCTTGCCCTTATCCCAGTATTTAGAGTCGGTATGGTACATCTTTTTCTTACGTTGGAACATCTTCATCTGCGCTCTCATGGACGTAATTGTGTTATGTCATAAAGGTTACCTTAATAAGCTCGTTGCTTGTTCCCAATATTCTCAGACATTCTCTCATGTTACTGTTCATAATACCGATCCATTCCACGAAATGATAAAAAATAACTAAAACCATACCTACCATAAAATGCTAAGTATCTATAAAACGCTTCTAAGTGCTTTCTACCTTAATACACTATCAGACTTGTCAAACTTACTTGTAACAGCATAATAAATTAATAACTCCTTCTACCTCTGAACGCTAACTACTCTGTAAAGTTCTGTTATTAAGGAACTAAAATCCGTTTAGGGGATGTTGAGGGAAAATAAATCAGATGCGACGCCTCGTCGTTCATCGAACTCTCTGGAGTTGGGAACAATTGGTGCGGAGATGTAAATTAAATCGAGTGGCTGTCGCACGGCTTGGTCACAGTATAATGATAGCCAGTAAATCAACTACGCTCTTTTTGTGAATTTAAACGCAGGTTGTCAATCCCGCCACACTATTCCGGACCTCTGCAAGGAATCAATAGTGGCACTACCAGAAAAGCATCGAAACATTGAAGATCAACGAGTCCCATAGAAACAATTTGACTTTCTTGGAGAGATTAAACGATACCAATTAATCACAAAAGACTAGCGGAGAAGAGGAGTGAGAAAAACATCATTTCCAAGCGGGCTATCAAAAACTTTTGCTGTGTTGTACTACACACACACATAAAAAGATCCTTCGATGCCACAACCCCGACTCACTCACCTGATTACCTGAAGAATCTGACTGTTACTTGAAGCGTGCTCAGAATTCGTGTAAAGGCTTTGCAAATGCGTGGCCCGTTTCCGATTTGCTCTTAGTTGAAATACTGCGTGATAATATGTGTACTGTGGCTTGGTTCTCGGCCGGGCACTGACTCGGCAGAAGTTCAACTTTATTGTACAGGTGTGAAAATTATTGAGTCGTGGGAATCTATTGTTAGGTGAATTTTAAGAGAATATCTTGGTATTGAAAATGAGAAATAAGACAGTTTTGTTTTGCTCATTTATCACAGTTTTGTAGCTATGAAAAAATTTTACATCACGTCTGTAATCCCCACATTTCTCCAGGGGACGAGTCTTTAGAGGAGCTCGAAGCTAAATGATGACAATCGCTCAGATCAATCTGCGGATCCATTAAATTTCGTTTCCCCTCCGTGCCTTGGAAAGCACGTTGAGCCGTTGGTCCTGGCTGTGTTTGTAGAATTTTCACAGTCGGCAGTCGTTGCAGGAAGTCAGTGACTCGAAAGTCTGACAACCAGTTTTACCAAGGGCTGTCGTATTACCCAGTCCTAACTGGGATATTTAGGTCAGATAGGCAGTAGCTCCATGTAAAATACTGGTATTCAGCTGCATCCGGTTAGACTGGAAGCCGACCCCAACATAATTGGAAATAGGCTAGGCTGTATAGAGGTTGCAAGTGCTGCTGCTGATCATAAGGACTAACGTTTGTCCCGTTGGACAAAGTAGTATTTGGGCGTTAATTTAGAATTTGACAATCAGTTCGGGTTGTACTCTGCTTGTATAATAATTCAATCATGATTCTTTTTAATTTCTTGTGAGGTTTATTTATATGTAATGTACAGTGTCCTTTTATTGTGTGTTTATGTGTGTATTTTGTTACATGAATATGGTTTCAGAGAATATTTAGATGTGTTTATGGTATAGGTGTTTCAGTATTATTGTTTTTTTTTTAATGATGGTTTGCTTAGTATCTTGAAATTATTATAGAGGAGATTTATGTAAAGATATATTCTATGTTAGATACGTACCTATGTTGTTCATTTTTTTATGTACCTATCTTAGATGATTTTGCATGCTATTATTATGGCGGAATCTGTCCTGCTCTATACCATTTTTATAACATCCTGTATATACCACATTTTATGCAAATAAATATACTTACTTACTTACTTACTATTCGAAAGATACGTGGCGCCATCTATTTTCATAAGCACGTTATTGTTGTTTTCCCCGGGAACAGTATTTTTTTTTCGGGATAAAAGGTACGCTATGTCCGTTTCTGTACACCTAACAACGTATATGCAAAATTTTAGGATGATCGGTGCAGCGGTTTAGGCGTGAAAAGGTAACAAACAAACAATCTTACTTTCGCATTTATAATATTAGTTAGGATTTCTCAGTATCTAGTAAGGTTATAATAAGGTAATAATGTAAGGAGGGGTCTACCTGGTATTATTCTATTACTTCTTCAAATCGATTTTTTTCTCATACTCAAACTCAAAGCATTTATTTCAATTAGACCATTCTAGGCACTTTTAAGGTCAGAAAAACAAAGACAGCGACGCTACAGTCACAGACACAAGGCATAATAACTTGTGAAAGTACTGTAGTTGCCCATTCCAAGGCGTAGATCTCTATGGAGAAGAATGGGCAAGAAACTCCATGGACATTCTTTTCAACCAAAATATTGTTACAAAATCTTGATTACATTATTCATGTAGAGACACATTTATTTGAGAACGATGTATAAAGAAATTCTTATATCTTCTTTATTCTTATCAATCAATCAATCATTTTATTGTCAGGCAACTGAGGCCCATAGATACAAATACACAAAATTATTTTATAAAATAATAAACTAATACATATAAAAAAGATCGGCTGTTTGGGGCTCTGTTAATTTCAGAAGCGTTCATCAATGTAAGTATGTACATTATTTGAAGCAATTACGGGGCTTTCTTTCCATGTAATATCTTTTTTTATTAAGCTGCACAAAGTAAAAAAATGAAATAAAAATATGCTCTGATTACCTTTTATCTTAATTTGACCGAGACTTATCTTTCGGGAGTATTTTCACGAATGTGCGCGAGCTCCAAGTGTGGTTCCCAGATTGCGTACGGCGTTGCCATTCTTCTTTAGACCACCTAGTTAGCCCAAGTCGTAAAACCTGCTTAATCTGACAAACTTTTGGCTAGACTAGTTCAGGTTTGGTCACCAATATTTACATACATTACTAGCGTTGGTTTTTATATCACTCCATATCATTTAATCAGCGGCCATATTATGCTAATTACTGTATTAGTTCGGTAGCTACCTAATGGACTGGTGAACTATTTTTTTATCTTTGTATAGAATTTAGGCACGTTTTATTATTTTTGTAAATGAATGTGTTGATGATTTAAATAGATTTTGACGTAATTAGCTTTTGGATTGTTGATCGGTTAATTGATGATGACTGTAAAGCTGATTCAATCGAATAGATTTAGTTTTGAATTAGATCAGTGGTCGTTAAGGCTTGGATTAAAGTCCTCCACACGGTGTTCTCTCGTTCAGATGTTTCCGTTTACCACTTATTCAGTACAAAATTATAAAAATCAAAATCATTCGTCGGTAATTTAAAAAAAAATCTGCTGTTTTGTAGGAAACAGCAGATTTTAAAAAAAAAATCCGATGAAAAATTTCTGTCTTCGTTCACGTATCCAATACATAATTCTGAATCCCCGTTCAGAATGATTTGCTGAATACGTGGTAATCGTTTGTTCGTCGATGTCCCTTCTGCATACTGATTTCTGGTACAAGCCGCCTCAGTTTTCATTTTCATGGGCAACACCGATTGGGTTTTCTACATAACACATTTCGCTGTCCCCAGTACTCTCTTAACGTCTTCGCAACGAGTTCTTTTTAGTTTTCTAACAAGTTTCTCGGAGTCTCAAACGTTTGTCAGTTTGAGTGGACGTGGAAATCTCCAGTTACCAAGTTTTAGATCTATACGTGTTCACATACTGGTTGGAACTACTATCTATTTGCGCATTGGATTGTTTTGAATGTAGTTTCTGAAACTTGAGTTTGGAATATTATAGTTTTTGAAAAAGGAGGAGTGAAAATACTGGATTGATTGTTTGTTTTGTCATCAAAATAAAGCACATCACGGATTGCAAGGTTATGCAAAGGCTTTTTCATAATCTATGATTACCAACTCGTAGTAGTGGTTCAAAATCACTTATGGAAAACTTGGATGTCATTAAAAAAAGATTAGCAACTAATTATAAATTTAAATATACTAAAATATAATAAATGTTTATATCACTGGCCTACGTATAAATAATAATAAACGAGGTAGGTGTTAATACCCCAATACAGTCAACTTGCCATGTCAATCCAAATCATTTTGAAGTAAATTTAAAACTCATTGCTTTTCATTCAGGTATTTGAAAAAAATCGTCCGCCCGATATTGTAAAAATAACACAATGTCAAAAAAAAACATATTGCTATTCTAAATGTGTTAAACTTCGACCAACATATTTGTGCGCGCGGTAAACTAGAGAACTAAAATAAATGTAAGAAGCTTGACATATTTTTGCATTTTTCTTGACAAGCAACGCCACCTTGAAGTGCAAACTTAAACTGGTTGTACTCTACGCTATTAGGCTGCTGGTAGATAAACTTCCACTAATTCAAATATGTATATAAACAGGCCTAAGCACAAATGCGAACAGGAAGCCAAACATGTTAAAATTAATTCGTCTGTCTTAAGCAGCCATTATCGCTAATAGGTCATAATCACTGTAATAATGAGCTAAGCTAATCTGAGATGGAGAGGAACTAGACATCAGCTCATAGGCACATTAAATTGAATTCTCGATCGGGTAACATAACAAAACGCATGTGATCCCCGAAGGGTTAGGCAGAGGTGTACCTAATACTACCCACATTTCGCCAATTATGTTTAAGTGCCATGTAATAGGGGGCGAGCCTAATGCCATCAACCAGGCAAAAATCCCGACACCGTGGCTGCTACTGATAAAAACATTTTGCCCGACTAGGGTATCGAGCCCAGGACCTCATGCTCAGCAGTCGCGCTTGCGACCGATAGGCCATGCAGCGAAGCAGTCCACAGTACATAACATAACAAAACGCATGTTATCCCCACAGTAAGTCAGTAAGACGTAACTGTAAGTATACAGGTACAACCACGTTCCATGTAAAACGGGGGAATTTATTGCCATCAACAGAGTATACCTACAACATTATTTTTAGTATATGCGAAACCTGAATATAGTTTGTTCAGAATAAGTAACTGAATCGATAACTGAAACCATGTTATATTTTGTCCCAAAAATATTTTAAAAAGGCTACAAGATGGACACCGAGCGACACTAAGTACCTATCGCAATTATTTAGGTACCTATTGCCAAATTATTATTATCAATGAGCTCAAGACGACGCTGGAGGCACGCGCGCTGGCGCGCCGCGTGGTGACCACGTTTTTGAGCGGACAACCAGGTAACAGAACAAGCTTATAACTTTGTGATTTTTCATGATACAGTTTTAAAACTTTTTACATAGATTCTTTACATAAAAATACTAGTCACGTGTTTCAGGTTTCGCATATACTAAAACTAATGTTGTATAATCCATACGTCAAAGTGCTGCTGGGAAATTCCTACAAAATGTGAAAAAGGGAATTCGTTTTCATGTAGGTAAATGCTGGCCAGATACAGGTCTAAGAAGGCTTTAAAATGTTGTAGCCATACGAAAACGTCTCACAGACGAAATTCTTCGTTTCTTTAAGTCCTTTCATAACATTGTGACGATATTCAAACCAATATTTACATGTGAGAACAGGCTTACCTCGGAATATCCTCTTCAATCCGTGTAGATAAAATATTTCTCTCAAAAACTTGAAATATAAGGACGTATAGTTCCGGAGCTGTACATTTACAAAATAAATATAAGAAATCATAAAACAAAATAATCGATAAGGCTGTAGTTTGTCTTTTATTACCGTTTTATATAAAAGTGGTATAAAACAATAGAATGAACAAGTTTTATAAGTATTTAAAGTTTTTGTGTAATTTGTTAAGGTCAAGAGCCTCCTACCGTAAATTCAAATGATATTGATTTAAAAATACTCGTTAAGCAAGTACACATATACGTGGTAGGGACACCGAAGCGAAACCATACCAAGTATTCAGTAGCCCCCCTACATACGAATTTTTCATCGGTTATTAAAAAAAAAAATCAGCTGTTCCATAAATTTTGACCGTGTAGGTATTGCACTTTTGTAGAAAACAGCTGATTCTATTTTTAAAAACCGATGAAAAATTTCTATGTGGCGGGGCTCAGAATAATGATATACTGAATACGTGGTAACCCTTTTCGCGTCGGTATTCCACCCCGTATAAGTACATAGTTTAAGACTTTATTCGCATCTATCGGCGATACCTAGTCTACTACTAATTAAGCTGGTCACAAATACGATCATTCTCCAATAACAACACGTTTAGGTCATGCTTAAGTTACCCACTCATGTCATCTTCTGCTGCAGGAATGATTGCTGAGTTTCTGCGCATTGCTGAAGGTTCTGTTGTCACGACAGTTGATTTCAGTATTCTCTTCCGCCTCTTGAGACTCGATGACATGATGACACAGCTGTTGAATGTCGCAATATTGTTCAATCTTTTTCACCTTTAGGGTTACCAACACCCAACTGACACAACACGTGAAAAAAAGAGTAAACACTATTGCTGTCCATCTTCTTCATAACGTGTCGATGGCAAAAAGTTCAAATGTTATGTTTAGCCCAAAACTCAGCCAAGCACACCCCGCTCATTGATGCAGTAAGCAGATCATGAAGTGCGCAGGCGATAGGGCATGCAATGCATTCAAGATGGAAGCGCTGTTGTCTGTGGGAAGACGCCGCATACATGAGGTCTAAGCCGTCCACGAACCTCCATCTGCAGAGATTGTCTTTGGTCCGGCCGACTTGGGTTCGAAGTTTGTTTAAGGATTTCTAAGTTTTGTTATGTTATGCAGGCATCCGCTATAAATGCTACAAACACTTCAGTAATTAACATGATACACAAAAATTTAGTTACCTAAATTTAGTTACCTAAATTTTTTGAGGAATATTTACATTCTGATTGTTCATGACGACACGGCCGTTGAATGTCGCAACTTTGTTCAATCTATTTTCCCCGCTAAGGTGTAGTACGAACACGCTAGTGGGGAAAAAAGAGTAAACACTATTGCTGTCCATCGAAGTGCAGCCATTCTGTAAAATTAAAACACAATTGATAATAAAGTAAAAATAGTCCTACATTGTCTATGTTTTTACAGGAGCAGTGCAGTGGGTCTGTGGGTGCGTGCTGACAGATGGTGAGGACGCCAGTGCTATGCTGTTTGTAGATATTGACAAAATGTTACATACAATAAAAATATATCTATTTTATTTATGTTATAAATATTTTTTCAAAATATTAATAAAATGCAGGAGCTGTGGCTACTGAGTACCTACTGAGGTTGTTGATGTTGAGAGCTCTGTTGAATGTTGCAATATTGTTCTCTCCTCGCTAAACACCTGGGCAGTAGTACGCACACGCACATGATTAGAAAGGAGCAAACACTACTGCTGTCCATTAAATCGCAGGCATCCGCTATAAATGCTACACATATTTCAATAACTAACATTATACACAAAAAATTGGTTATTTTTAGAGGAATTTAAAACATTTAGTTTATTATGATGACTCGGCCGTTGAATGTTGCAATATTGTTTTGTCCTTTTTTATATAATTTACATTTAAAAAAAAAATTCTATGCAAAGTAATATAAAAAAAAAAAACGTTTTAAAATATAAAAAGTAGCCCACCAGCATCGGGAACAGGGTCCTTTTTATTATTATAATTTTATTTTTTAAAGCCACTTGTATAGTAGTACGCACATACAAATGAAAAGAAAGAAGTAACACTACTGCTATTCAAAAACACTAATAATATGTAATTTAAATTACACGTTAAGAAAAGAGTACTCCAAAATCGCAATACACGAATGAATTCATCATCATCATCATTTCAGCCGAAAGACGTCCACTGCTGGACATGACCTCCCCCAAGTGTCGCCACATTGACCGGTCCCGTGCTACTCGCATCCAGCGGATCCCTGCAACCTTTACCAGGTCATCGGTCCACCTTCCAACGCAACGTCTTCCGATTCGCGGTCGCCACTCCAGAAATTTTCACGAATGAATTCATCATCATCATCATCATCATTTCAGCCGAAAGACATCCACTGATGGACAAAGGCCTCCCCCAAGTGTCGCCACATTGACCGGTCCCGTGCGACTGAATTAATGAATTAATTAGCTTACACAAATTAAAATTTAAAACATAACATGTCCTAAAGTAATGTACAGTCGCCAGCACATCAAACTACTACAATCTGTCAAATTTCTTTACAAGATTTTCAACTTTATTGCTTAAGCATTAGGTTCAAGGTTGATTGGGAAAATTTGACAGTTTCGGGTTGCTTGATATGCTGGCGTCTGTACATTAAGGCGCTCCCTCACCGGGAGCATTTGCCTGTAATGTAACAATCCAAGTTTCGATTTTGTACAGAAACAAGTGAACGTAATGCTCAAAATCGAATCTTGCATTACAGGCGAATGCGGGGATGAGGGAGCGCCTTTATGTAAATCTTATAAAGGGTGTAAATAGACCCTTAACATAACCGAAAGGCACTTGTTCTCCCCGTCTTTGCGATCATTTTTTTGTTCTAGTCCATACCTGGGAACCTTCTAGTTACGGAGATATTGGGGGTCAAAGTTCCAACTTTTTCACAAGTTTTTTTTTAAAATACATGTTTTTAATGTAAGATTTTTTTTACACACCTCCACGACCCCCATACTATTCAATCCATCCATCAGCACATTGCTTTGAGTGCTTTCCATCGAGTCCTACCGTAAAACGTGATTTTTAACCCCAAAAAAAAAAGTCGATTCCCAGCAATAATTTTTGCGTAAAGTTACTTTGTTTGATGTACAGAATGCTTGGTTGACGGCTATGTGAAGGGTCTGTTTACACCCTGTATAAACATAGCATTTCATATTATAAACTAATTTCTGCAGCATGTGTACTGAGTTCTGAAAAACAGCGTTCGATGACAATACAATGTTTCATGTTGATGTTCAGGCGCCTGTTGAATGGTGCAATATTGTTTTGTCCATGCCGGCCATTCGGGTAGTACGTAAACACGACTGGCCTGCAAGGAGTAAACACTAATGCTGTCCATTGAAGTGCAAGCTGCCTCAATATAAAACACAAGCCAAAGGTCAATGAGAAATGTTTACACTATTATTTATTGTCTATTTCATTTACCAAGAAGAGATTTAATAATTTTGTCCTACGAGTAGTTGCTAGAAAAGTTACATAACTATTAATACTAACGGGATATTTACCATGTTTACTGTTTTCTATGAGTTCCAGATATTTAAAAAAAATAATAATAATAATAACTGGGGCATGCACAACACTCACACAAACAGACTACACCCATAGACACAATCAGGTAGCAAACGTCATTCACCAAAATCTAGCTCTCAAACATAAACTGATACAAAATACTACTCCTTACTACAAATACACACCAGAAAGAGTTCTTGAAAACACCACACACAGACTCTACTACGACCGCGCCATTATGACTGACAGGACCATTCATTATAATAGACCAGACGTAATACTTCAGGATAAAACTAATAAAGTCACTTACCTTATAGACATAGCAGTTCCAAACACACATAACTTGCAAAAAACAATAGGTGAGAAAATTAGTAAATATGCAGAATTAAAAGAAGAGGTGACCAGAATATGGGGACAGGAAAAAGTGTACGTAGTACCGATAGTAGTCTCCACTACGGGTGTTATACCCAATCACCTCCACCATAGCCTCAAATTAATAGACCTCAAGGAATCTATCTACATTACACTCCAAAAAGCCGCAATTTTAAACACCTGCAGAATAGTAAGGAAGTTCATGCAAATCGAGGAAAACGAAATTTCTCCCCACGACTCACACACCCACACTCTACGTTGACTTGGTTTAGGCCCGTTAACATAGTTAAAACTAGCTAAAGAAAAGAAGAAACAAATATGTTTTCCCAAAATAACCCGTTAGTATTAATAGTAATGTTAGTGACCATGATAGTTTAAAATCTTACATAACTTTGTCATAAAAGAACTTAAATAAATTGGATCGGACTCTCAACGATTGCATTCGCTTTATTTTTTGCCTTCGTAAATACGATCACGTCTCTTTATTACCTTTCTCAGCTCAAATGGCTGCTCATCTGACTCGGGAGGTCCCTTACATCTCTCTGCCATCTCTTCACCATCATGTACAATTCTTGTGCCACCGAGGATGGCAAATCATCAAATGACTGGGCGCAGCGGAAGGGAGTGTCAGACTTGGACTGAGTTAAACCCATTCATGTTCCTTCTTTGCCTTTTGTGTTCCAGGGTCGCGGTATCTCTTTCGAACAGTCCCGCAGCCCCGGCAGGCATCGGCCCTTGTGGACCCCGTCCTGTTTGCTGACATCTCTTTGAGGCGCACGTGGAACACAAACGCGCCGTCGACACGGCCTGTCGTCATAAGACGGACGGACGGCGAGGTAGCCCATTACTCACCGTCCACAGACCCGCTTCTACGGTGGCTGGGAGCTACCACGTGGCCCCCGACGCCCCGGGTGTCTCCCGCGGATGCTGGGACGTGAGGTCCTCTCCCTCTCACGTCCCGCCACTTCCTTCGCTAGCATGACTGCTTCGCAGAAGGAGGTGACGGCTTCCCGTTCCCTCTCGCTCCGGACCACGGATTGAACCAAAGGCGGACGCGAGAGGTTGCCGCTGCCAATCTGGCTCGCGATTACCAATAATTATTTTAGAGATCTCACAGTCGCAACCTTCGAGCTACTAAGATCTTACTAAGTTAAGTAAACGCTACTGCTGTCCATTGAAGTGCAGCTGCTACCGCTAAAATTGTCTGCTCATAAACACCCACGCGCAATAACTTCAGTTTATCCATGATCATGGTGCTTGCAACAGCGCCGAAATATCGGAAACTTATAGAAAACAGTAAATATGGTAAATATCCCGTTTCTAGTATTAATAATAATGTTAGTGACCATGATAGTTTAAAATCTTATACTACTGCTGTCCATTGAAGCGCAGGCACCCTAACAAAAATAAAAGGGGTGAATAGTGCTGAGAAGGTCCGCGTTGCAAGCATTAGTTGTTGGTTGATGTTGACACGGCTGCTGATTGGAGCAATGTTGTTCATTCCTATCCCACCGCCTTTGTAATAATTTACACACAAAGGTGTCAAGAAAGAAGTGAACACCATCGCTGGAATTGTAGTACTAAGACGACGTACCTATATGCTGAAATCAAGTCATTACGTATAACATTTAACGGGTGTAAAACCACCCTTATCGAAGCCTTTCTTCCCGTCCTTGTGATCATTTTTTTGATCGGAACCATACCTAGGAACCTTACGTTACGGATATATTGAAGGTCAAAGTTCCAATTATTTCACACGTTTTAAAAAAAATATAAGTTTTATAAGTCATAATTTTACTCTTAATACCTCAATAATCCCTGTCAGTATAGTGGTCATTCAATGTATATGTATATTGGCACAATGTCTTGAGTGGGTTTTATTGGATTTTGAATTATTATTGTTTATTTATTGCGCAGTGTTACTTGGTTTTTTTTTTTTTTTTTCGTGTGGGAAGTCATCAAATGACCCCCCCCCACTCTGGGCGGAGCGGAAGGGAGTGTCAGACTTGTACTGACTAAAACCCATCCATGTTCCTTCATTGCCCTTTGTGTTCAAGGGCCACGGTATCTCTTTCGAACAGCCCCGCAGCCCTGGCAGGCATCGGCCCTTGCAGACCCCTACATCGTTGCTGACATATTTTTGAGGCGCGCGTGGAACACGAACGCGCCGTCGACACGGCCTGTCGTCAAAAGACGGCCAGACGGCGAGCCAGAGAGAGATCGCCGCCGCCAATCGCCGCTACGAGGACACGACGGTGCTCCACCCAAGCGGGGCAGACCTCCACGGTATGTTCCACCGTGTCCTCCGGACGATCCTCACAATGGAAACACCCGGGCGTTTCCTCCCGCCCGACCCGGTGCAGGAACCTCCCGAAACAACCGTGTCCGGTGAGGACCTGCGTCAGGCGGTAGGTGAGGGCGCCGTGGCGCCTCTCTAGCCACTTCTCAAAGAGGGGACTTATCGCCACTATGGTGGCGTGCCCTGCACGGGGTTGCGACAGTCGCTCTCTCCATGAGTGTTACTTAGTTTGATGTACAAAATGCTTGGTTGACGGCTTCGTGAAGGGTCCTTTTACACCTTGTAATATGTCATTTGCACGATAACTAACCAACACGAAATAAGTGTACTTTACAGAAGAATTTTCAGTAAAAAGTTATCGTTTTTTCTCAATATTGCTACACTGTTGGAAATTCATCTCTCGGCGTTGAACCGAAAGCCTCAAATTGAACGGCCCCCTTTTATTTAGGTATCCATTTAGGTGTCGCCTAGTTTTAGTGAAACAGGTATACGTGGAAAAACGCGAGGCAAGAGATTAAAAAAGAAAGAGTGGTACATACCTAATATGTACAAGGTGCTCTAAAAGAGCAATATAACGGGTATAAAAAAAACATTGGACTTCTCATACAAAATATCGAATCGTCTGACGCAATTAGTACGAAGATACAAATAAATCCATTTTTTTTACGCATTTTCCTTAGCACGGGTGTCTAGTTTGAAGATCGAATCACCACCTAAGAGGTATTGCACTTATAGAGTTCGTTCCCGTTCCTGTGTTCCTGCAAAATTGCACCATTAATCTAAATCTATTACATAAAAACTTTTTATGAAAAAAAAATAACCGACTTTTAAAAAAACACTAATAAAATTTACCTAGGACCACCGCGCGATCTTCCCCTACCAAATGAAAAAAGAGTGACGTAAATCGGATCAGTAATCGCGGAGTTATGAGGTAAAAAACTTTTTAAAAAATCAGAACCTCCTCCTTTTTAGAAGTCGGTTAAAAACAACAACATATATTGATTATTATTCAATAACCATAATCCAAAGCCAGATACAAGAATAAAATGAAAGCTACACTTTCATACCTACTCACCGGGAAATGAGTTTCGATGTACAGACGCCAGCATAACAAGCTATCCGAAACTGTCAATTTTTTCCAATCAATGTTGAACCTAATGCTTTAGAGATAAAGTTAAAAATCTATTAAAGAAATCACCTTTCCTCCTTTAATCCTTTGGAATCCCATTCCACACTCCTTGCGGGATACTACAGTACTACAGCACTTTGCAACTACAGTACTTTCACAGTTTTTATGCCTTGTGACTGGGACTGTAGCTATTGTTGTCTTTGTTTCGACAATTCAAAAGTGCCTGTAACTGGCCTATTTGAAATAAATGCTTTGTTTTTGATTTTGATTTTGATAGCCCTTCGTTAGAGGTGTTCAAGAAACGAATAAGGGAACATTTCCTGTCAACATGATCAATATGTATGTATGTATATTATATAGGATTTTATAAGTATGTAAATATACATGTACTATATGTATTACGTATATTATATTGTATGCATGTAGTTTAGTTTATAACATTGATTAATTTAAGTAAGACAATGTAATGTTAATGCACTTAAGTATATCCTTTTCTGCAAATTTCTCAGTCAAAATTTGGTTAGCTGTAAGAAAACCCAATTCTGGGTTAAGCTCGCCATTGTACATAAGCTATATTGTTGCAATTTTTATGTATATTTGTTTTTTGTGTGCAATAAAGAATAAGAAGAAATTCGACAGATTTTAGTAGCTTGAATGTGCAGGTCTGTACGCTATCCTATTTGCCGGAATTGGCTACCTGCGAGAGCAAGGCTAGACAGAAAGGCATATATACCTAGATTAGGTAATAAAAGATCTTACTGATGAGCCGTCAACGAAGCTGGAAATATATCATTACTGCACAGTGTGTACGTAACAAACCGTCCCATCCGTCACGTGGCCGCATGCGCGACTGCTGAACGTGGAGCTACACGTGGTACCGAACCCCAGGTCGAGTAGTGTTTCCTATCTGGGTTTTTCTATTAGGAATGACTTAGTTAGTCTCTCTAGTTAATCTTAGTCTTACATGGAAGTTGACGATGTACCTCCATGACCCGTTAAGCACAGTAAGTCGGTACTGCACCAGTCGGTCCCCACCCATCGGTCTATGAGAGCAATGGAAGAGAGACTGCCAGTAGCGAAGGGTCAATTTTTGTAAGAGGTAAGCCGGAGAACATATCTTTAATGTGATTATATTATTTGTCTATAGAATACTGACTGTGCTATTTTCCAAAGAGAAGCCGGTAGGAATCGAGTTGTATGGAACCTTCGCCACCGGGATGATATTGAGTATAGTAAATGCAGCAGATTTGTTTGCATAATATTCCTTTCAGAGAAAATTCTAGACTCGTACGAGTGCAAGAATTGCACAACAAGACCTACCACAATGCTATTTTTATCAAACGGCGCAGTTCGCTACGGTCGTATACTACGTTTAGGTACTTCTATTTTTACGTAACGTCGTAGTTCGCGGTACTAACCTGCCTCAACGCAATAAACGTTATCGCAGGCATATACAATTGTTACTTAGGTATGCTTGTTTACCGAGACTCAATGGGCATGACCATATACTCGTATATAGTACTTTCTGTATATACATCACTTCAATGCCACTGCGCAATAACAAACGACGGAATCAATTTCTAATCTATGTTTTCTCATGGCGCGTCCATAACATTTTGATTTCGAATGCATAATATCTACGCTGCTTTCATGATTAGTGTAGGAGAACCTTACATACCTACCTATATTGACGATATATACGAGTGCATATACATAATACGTAGCGGTTTTGAGTCACCTTATTAATTTTAGTGAAATTCGACACTGAGCACAACCGCACTGTAGTATGTATCACGCCTGTACTCTTCGAGGGTTAGGCAGAGGTTTGTTACGTGCAGAAGCCTCTGCTGCAGAAACTCTAGTTTTTGCTCCGGGCTACGCTCACGTTATGTACGGAAATTAACCCACAGGAACGTTTTAATTGTAGCCTATTCAATTCAATTCAATTATTTAGCCAGACAAATATAATATCCAAAATATCATACAAAACGAAAAATTATAAAAATATTAAATAACAAATTCACAATTAAAATACATAAGTACTAAAACAAATAAAAAAATAAGCAAATAAGCAACACACAAAAACAACAAACACAACAATACATAATATTTGAAAATCGACAAATTATAAAAATATTAAATAACAATCAAAATACATACCTACTAAAGCAATTAAAAAAAAAAAGTAACTTAATTTAAACATAATAATTGAAAATAACATAATAAATAAAAAATAATCAAGTGTAATAGTAACAATACCAACTATCTCCCCCTTAAAAAAAATAAAATGCCAATAAAATTTTACCCCTTAATAATATTAGTAGAAGAGCATAATTTACTATCGCCAACTCACCTGGCTAAGTGCTAAGCGTGGAATATTGTTTGATTAGATAAGGCTATTTTCTTTATTATAATTATGTATACTTTAATTAAATCCAAGTTAGGTAAGGCCAGAAATTAAGTACGAACAATAAGAAGAATAATAAGTTGGTACTCTCGTTTCACAGGTATACTGGAAGAGATTTCTTTAGAAATAAGCGTTACCTTTGTACCAATGTTTGTGTTCCTTTTTGTTTTCTGTATTTAGTGTGTACAGTCACGAGCACCGATACGTATACACTTTCCTAAATTTAAAATCAATTTTCGCGAGAAATAACGTTTGTAACTTTGGGATAGGATCTTTTTCATAAAAACATGAGTTCCAGAATACTTTGTTCGTTACAACATGAACATTTTATGAGAACAGTAGAAGAACAACACTTTTAAAAGTTGTTAAGTGTTTACATATTGGTACTCGTGACTGTACACGGTTAAATAAATATTAATTTTACCAAAGAGTTTTTATGAAAAATTATTTTAACAGAATACTCTTGTACTACCTCATCGGTCTAGTGGTAGCAACCGCGACTACGCTGAGCATGAGGTTATGAGGCACGATTCCCAGGTTGGGCAAAGTGTTATTGGGTTTTTTCATGAGGAATTTCTCAGTAACAGCCACGAAGTTTCGATATGTCTCCGGTTGACGGCAATATGCTCTCCCCCTTATATATGGGAATTATAAATAACTGGCGAAATGTGGGAGTTCTGTAGGTACACTTCTGCCTACCCTTTGGGGATTACAGGCGTGATGTTATGTGATTTTATTTCAAGTTAGGTAAGATCACAAAATAATTGAGGACAAATTATTAGCTTTTTTTTGAACGGTTAAAATTCTTATAATGATTTCAACGGAATCTTCTAGTTCAAGATTAATAACTTATTATACCTAATTGCAATGTAAACACATTTACTGTCAGACCATAATGTATTTGATTTATTATCAAACTCAGGCATAAAATAACTTATCGTTAATAACATCCTATTTCTGTAATACGCAACTAATAATATTAACTACACATATTATACGCAATATATTACCTACCTCAGTGCCAAGATTCCTGTAATACGTATGTACATGAAAACATAACACACCAACAAATACAATAAAATGAATAATAGTACATTTTGGTACAAGTGGGAAAAATTTGTCATTGCAGCCTAGGTAGAGTAGGTACTGAATAAAATTGTTGGTAAAAACAAATTATTTTCTACACAATGTTAATTTATGACCAGCTGTCCGGTCCCTTGCGTCTCGCATCCAGCATGTGGCGAGTCTTGGGGGAGGCCTATGTCCAGGAGTGGACGTCTTTCGGCTGAAATGATGATAATGATGATGACTAGGTGTGCTTCGCGACCTTCGTCCGCGTGAAATTATTTAAAAATCACCGCCGACTACAGAAATTAAGCCACGAGTTTATAGTATATCTGGGAAAAGAAAACACTAGTAGAAAGTAGAAATAAATGAAAAAAAAAACCACGAGTGTGATATACTCTGCATACTGAAACTAATAGCAGTGCGATAAGAGCCAGTCTTCAATTAGACATGTCAACTATAAAGTATTGCAGTACAAGGATGTTTTAGCTGGTTGCCAATGTTGGAACGAACACCGCCATTTGATTTTCTAAACATTTTCACAAATGTTCACCGAGAGCGCCTATGTCAGTATGTCAACGTAACTCAAACGCCAAGAGATGTTACAGTCAAAACTGTTAATCGGTCAAAGACAGTTTTCACTAGTCATCGTCTGCCTAGCCTTTTCCCAACTATATTGGGGTCGGCTTCCAGTCTAACCGGATGCAGCTGAATACCAGTATTTTACACGGAGCGACTGCCTATCTGACCTCCACAACCCAGTTAGTACTAGGTAATAGATAACCCTTGGTAAGACTGGTTGTCAGAGTTTTTGGGCCACTGACTACCTATAACGACTGTCAAAGATCTACAAATGACAGCCGGGACCAACGGCTTAACGTGCTTTCCGAGGCACGGAGGAAACTCGGTATGTAATCCACAGACCAACCTAGGCAAGCACGGCTTAACTTAAAGATCGACCCGAGCGGCTGTATTTAGTCACGAGCGACAGTTTTCACTAGTGTCAGTCAATAAAACCCCTAATAAGTAAAAATGCGTTTTCTCTATTAAAAATAATATAAATTGTATTTTTTATGTTTTTTTTTATTGTATTATGTTGTTGCAGAACGCCTCATGCAGGTAGAATTAATTACTACAAAACGATGTTTCGCAATAGGTAACAAAAAAACCTAATTCGTTTCTAAGTAAATGTTAAAATAGTTTTAGCCGGTCAAAAGTAGTTTTGACTGGAACACCAACTTATACGACTGTAGCTAAAGTACCTAAACAGATATAAACGTAGTAGAGATCTACCTACATTTACAAGGTATAAATAGTTGTTTAATGGTAATGGCATAGCTTATCAGATGCTCTCAAAGAACCTTTAATCTCCCTGATTGAGCTCCCCCCTCCTGCAGAGTTCGCGAGATATTTTCTGAACGAGTCTCGAACGCCTTTGGTTTTTATCATAGCAGAATTTTATTTTTACAACATGTTACTTTTGTGGGCGCTATCTATTGATCTATTCTATTGAATTGAATTTTCTAAAGGTTTTTCAGTTACTTTGTATGGGTGCATTATAGAAAGACTGTAATGTTTTTAAATACTCTTTAATATTCTAAATAAATCTCTGAAACAACACGTAACACGACTAATTTTTTTGTTAAATAATTCAACAAAATAGTCTTTGAGAATACTTTTCATGGCAGTTACAAGAAATTTGAAAAATAAAATAGCAGCTCGGTTTATCAATCGATCGATCGATAGGTTAAGCCGTGCTTGCCGAGGTTGGTCCGTGGATGGGCCACCACCCATTACATACCGAGTTTCCTCCGTGCCTTGGAAAGCACGCTAAGCTGTTGGTATTATCCGGTACTAACTGGGTTGTGGAGGTCAGATAGGCAGTCGCTCCATGTTAAATACTTACTGGTATTCAGCTGCATCCGGTGAGACTGGAAGTGACTCCAACATAATTGGGAAAAGGCTAGGCTCGGAAACTCGTTTTAGCAACCCTGGGATGCACACCACAGCAGTTGCGATAACTTGCCGCCATTACGCTACAGACTACAGATTTAAAAAAAAGCTTAGGGCGTTTCAATTATTTAATCATTTTGAACTTGCTCAATTGCAGAAAACAATATTGTTTTAATTGTTGTAACTATTTTTGTTTTGTCTATTACATTAGTTTACTTTATTTTTTCTTATTATTCAACATAATATTACTATTGTACTACTTGTGTAATTTAATTATTTTGTTCGTTGACGGTAACTAAAACCTACGCAGTGACAATGTTTTATTTAAGGTTCTAAATTCAAATCACATTATTGAACAGCGGGCACTAATGAAATTCAGTACAATATTACTGCTAGAGCCTAGGGCAATAATGACTTGCTTTTCGTTAGGTTTGCATGACAATGACATACAGCGTGTGAAAGGTGTGGTCATATTTAAGGGTATGGTAAAAACAGAAAAATACATACATTTAAGACGAATGAGTTTGAAAATTTTTATGGGACAGCTGTTTTTTTTCTCGCCGCTGTATATTTGACATTTGCGAGCAGGTGGTGTGAAAACAATTTTATCGTAAAAAAAACACCAAACACCGACAACTCACAAACATAATATAGTCATGCCCTACTAAAATATAACAAAGTTACGTAACAGTTTCGCAACAAAATATTTTAATTATTAGTAGGGCGTGACCCGATAGCTCACTACCCTCCTCTCAAGACTTAGGTGATAAAAGTGACGTCATCTCACAACCCCTGCAGTATGACATCATCCGACGCATTGCTGCTGCGTGCTACGCAATAACTGGCAGGCGCAACCGAATTACTCATATTTTGTATAACAAATAGAATTTCCGTATCAAATTACGTTTTGAATGGTTAGTTTTTGATTCATTATAGACTTGCATTCAAGGTTTGTGAGATGAGTAGGTGTAATGCCTTGAAATGGATTCTTTATTGACGAACAAGTTGGTCGTAATTTTCAGTGGAAATGACGGTGACGCGTAGTGAACTTCAGAATAGAATAAAATTTGGCTTTAAATTATTTTAGTGTTCAGGACTCAACGACTAATGAGTAATTATACCCTGGATCTAGACCATTGATCACTGACTTAGATATGGTCCATTTTCATCTATTTTCCTGCCTTTATTATATAGGTACCTACCAGTAGCGAAGGGTCAATATTTGTAAGAGGTGAGCCGGAGTATCTTATCTTAGTTATTTTTAATGTGATTATATTATTTGTCTATAGAATACTGACTGTGCCATTTTTCAAAGGGAAGCCGGTAGGAATCGAGTTCTATGGAACCTTCGCCACTGGTAAACGCAAA
Source organism: Noctua comes (assembly GCA_963082995.1). NCBI lineage: Eukaryota > Metazoa > Arthropoda > Insecta > Lepidoptera > Noctuidae > Noctua > Noctua comes. The sequence goes on along the minus strand of OY720277.1, from coordinate 11,954,107 downwards.
ACGGTGCGTTCACTGTAATTAACAAACAAAAAGTGCACATGTTCTAAATACATGTGTGTTCTTCACAATTCAAACTTTAAATCATAACACATCTTAACAACAAACGAGTTTCAGCAAGTACTTCAGAAACATTACTTAGATTTTATAATGAAAACAGCATAACGTAGTTAACAAAACACATTTAACGTGAACGCAAACAAGATTTCACGCAGAACATTAATTCCATGTTTTGATCCCCGTCGCGAACATAACCAAAATGAAATTATTATTGCTTCTGTAAACGGTTATGACTTGCGATTAAAACTAACCACAAAGCAGTTATATGAGGAATATGCGAATTATACAAACATTATACAATAACATGGTTTTATAGCTAATATCCTAGTTGTAATGTTGATATTAGAACTACAGTGTGTTTGAGTTTACACGCTTAATTTCGAAATTAAATGCAGTAAGAAAATCGACGATTTTTCACATAAATTTTCAGTGTGATACATCACGATTTTTAGAAATTAAAGACATGTGTGAAAGTTTCACAAACAGTCTTACCAAGGTATATCGTATTACCTAGTACTAACTGGGTTGTGGAGGTCAGATAGGCAGTCGCTCCATGTAAAATACTGGTATTCAGCTGCGTCCGCTTAGACTGGAAGCCGACCCCAACATAGTTGGGAAAAGGCTAGGCAGACGATGAAAGACATGCGGTTTGAGTTTAACAAAATCTATCAGTGGCGAAGGTTACTTACAACTCGATTCCTACCGGGTTCCCTTTAAAAAATGGTACAGTCAGTAGGCAAATAATATAATCACATTAAAGATTATGTACTCCAGCTTACCTCTTACAAAAATTGACCCTTCGCTACTGAAATCTGTTAACTTCAAAATTCATTTCAACACAATTATATTCTCAAAATCGAAATCTCATTACGTTATAATTTTTTAAACAAAATCAGAAAAGTCAAGAAAAATACACTCTAAGCAGCTATTTGAAGGAAAAGGCACTTAGAACCCTTGGTCATAAAAACGTAATTTTAACGCCACCTTAGATTTTAACTACGATAAAAGCAATCCGCTGATGATTCTCGTATAACGCACCCCTTTTCGAATGGCCAATTCTCTTATGCAGCTATGTATGTAGGTACTTGTGTAGACATAAGGGCGTGGACATATTGTGCGACAAAGCGCAGTGTTCTGCCGCGTCACACGTAATGCAATTTCGTCTGGTTACATGTTCGCTCGGTAACTGTAGTTATGTTTTGTGGAGGCAAAGTTACGTGCATTTCATATTTGATATTGGCATTTTGGGTGTCAGTGTGTGCTTGACTTTAATTAGAGAATGTATATGTACTAGTTTGGTTTAAAAAGGCCTAGAATGTCAAAAAATTCATTTGAATTAGCTAAGGATGGACGGCGCCGCCGAGGCTGGTCTAGAAAAAGGTGGCGAGGTGTTCTAGATGCGCACCACGGCGCAGGAGAAGTGTACCTGGCAGGATATGGGGAGGCCTTTGCCCAACAGTGGGTCATAGAAGGCTATTGAAAAAAAAAAGTGAAGTTCTGGTAGTTTTCAAATGCTCGGAGGTGAACCCGTAACTATAGCAGTGTTGCACCATTTCAAAACAAATATAAATCTTTATATGTAAAAGTTAAGACACTTAATTTTCAATGTGGCGACACTTGGGGGAGGCCTATGTCCAGCAGTGGACGTCTTTCGGCTGAAATGATGATGATATGTAAAAGTGGTTTTCACCATCATTTCCTCAGAGAGTTATTCCAGAAGTATATGCACTGTGATCTCGATATTTTGTCCAGTCGTCCGAAACAGGAGCAGGTTGCTGTGAAAAAGTTGACAAAAAACAAATGACAAGCGAAATTGTTCTGTAACCCCGGAAAAGGTAAACTCGACTCTGAAAGCAATGTGCCAAAGCCTTACGTTATAAAACGTGTATTTTTCAAATGGATTTTTGAGTACCCGAAACTTTGATGTTCCAATCTAAGTGTCCGTATTTACTGTGCTTTGAGAGGGGTGGAGTTTTACTTTTACTTTCTTTTTTTATAGTTAGTGTCAATAAAACGCCACATTTGAATTTCGCCTTACTAAGGACGTTTTCACCTCGGATCTTAGATAGCGCCTGACGATTTACTGTTAGCAATCAGACTTCGGTTTACAGCTAGTAAATTGGTTTGGCAAGTGCTATGTTCATTAAAATTTGATCGTAATAAGCGTTTTGGTTGATTTTCGAGGTGTAGACGAAGTTAGGGATTATTAACCTCTCAAAATTGTGGAGTGTTTGTTTACAAATAGTGGTAAACTTGTTGTGAAAATGTTAAGATTTACAAGATAACGTTTCAGAGGGATCTGTGTCTAAACCAACGTCGTGGATAAAGAGAATGGGTGGTTCCACTCTTCAAAGTGTTAAATAACCAAGGGTATAATTTCTTTCACTTTAAAAAACACACCCTCATTCGAGTCCTGGAGGATGCTGCCCTCCAGGACTTGACTGAGGAAAACGACAGAGCGGTCCAGGTTGTACGTACTGGTCGGACAAAATCTGAGTCATCGATTCGAGAAGAAGATATTCTATAAAGATATTCTCAGTTTTGTTTTTTAAAACTTTGCCCCACACTAGGAATGTCTCCTGTATCGTGGGTGCGTTTACAAACATTTAAATTCACATACACAAACAGCCAGACCCGGATCAACTACCTGTAGGCCATACAAATATTGTTCCGTGCGGGAATCGAACCCGCGACACGAAGCGCAGCAGTCAATCGTTCAGTCACTGCGCCAACCGTGCCGTCAAGTTTTAAAGTAGAAGACTGAAAAACTACAGAGAATATCTAAGGGCGATAAAATAGTACTGTTAACTAACTTGACTTTGTTAAGTATAAAAACTAATGTTGTTAAATAAAATTGTTAGTCAGTGAGCTCTCGCTACGAGTCAACGATACAATTTTGTTAAAATCACAATACAAAACCATATAAATTCCTATTCACAACTAAGAACTGTTAAATAAAACAGCACCAATACGATCCCATTCAATTCCATTTTCAATAAAACTTAGCAAAAACTACACAAACCCGGAGTTTTAACATCGATAACTTTCAATATCTCTTTATATATCTTGGGAGCTTTATTCTACTATGAGATTGGATATCTGTCTGCCGAATAGCTCCCCGAAATGGCCTTATTAATTCCCTTTTATATCTGGAAAGCACACACGACGGTATAAACGATTTACGTTGCATTTAAAACGTTAGGTTTCTTTATGTGGCTATAAAGTACAGGAGATTGAGGTGGTGGATGGTGGAAGGTGGTAAAGCGACCCCTGAATGTGATATTTTGTTTTAATTGCATACGAGGTTGCCAGTTACCACCTGATGCCTTCAGTAATTGGGGAGCCTTTGTTTTTGGAAGATGTTTTCTGTGTCTGTTTTTGAGATTAGGTGAGGATATGTCTTGATTATGGCGGAAGGGACTTCGTGACAGAAACTCTTACCATGTAAATATAGGTACAAGATTCTACAACCAACAGCGATGAATTTTTTCGTCGGAGTGTACTGACTTTGCACTTTTGTAAGTTTGAAACAGCTGCTTTTTAATAGAATAGAATAGAAAGAATAGAAATCATTTATTTGCCAATAATGTAGGTATACAGATAAGATGGTTATTTTGGTAATCGACTTCGGAAAATGAGGAAGAAACAAGAAACTTCTAAAAAGTTCAAAATAACGTCAGGTTCGAAGGCCGGTGAAAAAAAAAAAAAAAATGAAGAACTATCAAAAGTCATCGACGACGTTTGAAAATAATGTTACATATTATGTAATTTTTACAGATTTTTGAAAGTTCATTTTAGATTTTTTTTTTCAGCGCTGGTATTCTACATATTTATATCAATCATGAAAATGTGATTCTATGGTAAAATTTGGAGTCCCGATGTCCCATGTAGTAAACAAGTGAAGTTACACAAATAATTTAAAATGATAAAGGACTTTCTAGAAAGATTGTCACACGTCATCATTACATTTTAAAAGAGATATCCACTGCTAGCCATAAGCTAAACTATTTTCAAAATGCGTTAAACAATATTTGATATCCAAACCAAACATTCGCTTTGAATGAAAAGGTTACTCCAATAAATTACAAGATAATAGATTAGAATAACATTCTAGAATTAATTGACTTCAGATAACTCAATCGAACTGTAATTTAAACCGTAGACAGAGGATAAAGATATTTGAATTCAATTTATTGATCACTTTACATAAGGCCTGCTGTCCCTGCTGGAGATTAATTGGTTTGAGTAAATTCGTCATCTTTGTCACTGAGATTGATCCTATTACAATCATCATCATCATCATCATCATCATTTCAGCCGAAAGACGTCCACTGCTGGACATAGGCCTCCCCCAAGTGTCGCCACATTGACCGGTCCCGTGCGTCTCGCATCCAGCGGATCCCTGCAACCTTTACGAGGTCATGGGTCCACCTAGTGGGAGGCCTTCCAACGCAGCGTCTTCCGGTTCGCGGTCGTCACTCCAGAACTTTTCGGCCCCATCGGCCATCCGTTCTGCGAGCAATGTGCCCTGCCCACTGCCACTTAAGTTTGGCTATTCTTCGGGCTACGTCGGTAACCTTGGTTCTCTTGCGGATCTCCTCATTTCTGATTTGATCACACAAGGAAACTCCGAGCATAGCCCTCTCCATTGCCCTTTGGGTGACTTTCAGCCTTCTGATGAGGCCCATTGTGAGCGACCACGTTTCGGTCCCTATTACAATACCTGATTATAATGAATAGCAAGAATTTAGAGTCAAAGAAACTTGTTGACGATTTTTAAATAAATATCAGCTACCGTATTTTAAAAACAGGAAATTGAAATAAAAACGAAAAGGCAGTTGCGCACGGCGTGATATTCAAGGTTAACTAACACTGGCCGAGGTCGGTCCGTGGATTGGTGACCGTTGACCATCCTCGGAGAGCATGGTGAGCTGTCATTCTTGGAACTATGACAAACATGGGCAGTCAGAATAATGGGTGTTGCCCAGGGGTGTCGTGTGACCCACCAACTGAGGTGTAAAGGTGAGATAGTCAGCCGCTCCATGTAAAATACTATTCATCTGCATGTGGTAAGACTCGAAGGCGACACCAATAAAGTTGGGAAAAGACCAGGCAGTTGAAGTCCTTTAAGAAAAAGGTGTACCCTGTTGGAAAGTGTGCGGGACTGCTGAGCATGTGGTCCATGGTTCGATCCAGGTCAGGCTAGTGTAATTGTGTTTTTCTTTCAGGAGTTTCTCAGTAGCAGCCACGGAGTCTGGATTTGTGCCCGGTTGATGGCAATAGGCTCACCCCCTATAACTTGGGACTTAAACAAATTAATTAATTAGGTACCTCTCTGCCTAACCCTTCGGGGATTACAAGCGTCATGTTATGTTATGTTATTGGAAAGTTCCTTTTACTTAATTTGTCATAGATGATAGTTTGTGGTCTTGGGAGTTTCTTATGACGTTCTCTTCTTTTCTCAGGAAAATACTATAAAGATTGACCGGAAAAAGGTCCTAGCGGTGAAGCAGGATGCAACGCATGTAGTGGTTTTTCTAATAGAAAACCTCTTAAATTGTGGTTATTAATTTAAACGTATATTACCTCCATCTAACATAGGTATTTTTAATAAGTAAAGAGAATCCTTACTAATATTATAACTGCGAAAGTAAGTTTGTTTGTTTGTTACCTTTTCACGCCTAAACCACAGAACCGATCATCCTGAAATTTTGCATTTACGTTGTCAGGTGTACAGAAACAGACATAGGGTACCTTTCATCCCGAAAAAGAATACTGTTCCCGAAAAAAACAACAAAAACTTTCTTATGAAAATAGATGGCGCCATGTGTCTTTCGAATCATGATTTAATTATATCATTACAAGCAGAGTACACTCGAATTGATTGTCTAATTCTAAGTCAACGTGAGCGAAGTACGAAAGCTAGTACTTTATAGTTTAAAGGATCATTTCCACCAACCGGCTCGCATCGCATCGGATCGGAACGGATTTTACAATCTTTAAACGATATTAAATCGTGTACAAAGTATTTACGTCTATATTACCAAGTCACGTACAGTAGCTTGACAGCGGGCGTTTTTCACGATACGCGATCGTAGCCGAAAGTATGCTGCAACGCGCGATCGTCTCCGTTGGCCGGTCGTCATATCCGACACGGTAGGAATGAAACTATTTGACTAGGCGCAGAAACGGATACGTTCGCAAGCGACGGTACGGAGCCGATCGTATGTGTCGACGTCCTGCAGGACGCGATCGGCTATCGCCGCATCCGTTCGTATCCTTTCCGAACCGATGCGATGCAAATCATCCTTAAGATCGCTCATATACGCAGAATTAGTTCAAACCTACTATGACGTCATCATCATCGTCTACAGCCTGTATTCACCCACTGCTGTGTATAGGCCTCTGTTTTCTTGTGCCCGAGTAAAGATCATTTCATTTCATTTCATTTCATTTATTCATAGAACAATTTAAATTGTGTTTGAATGTTTTACAAAAAAAAAAAAAATAACAATACACAAAGAGAAAAAGAACAAATAACATAAGTATCTTAAAATTAAAATTTTCAACCTAAAACTCATTACAATATTAAAACATTTCACAACATTTTTGATCGGCCGATAACGGTTTCGGTGTACGCGGACCGTTACTTAGCTTGATATTCAGAATGCTTGGTTGACGGCTTCGTGAGGAGTCCGTTTACACCTTGTATTAATTACGTCTTAATTGTTAAAATTACTTTTACAAAATATCTAAATATAAAGCCTCACTATTTCTGTAATGTACTGTAAAAGTATTACAGTACATTACAGAAATAGTGAGGCTTTATCTTTTCATCAAGACATGTAATAGGCGTAAATTGTAAAAATATTTAACAGAAGATGTATTCAAGCACTTGTGCTCCAGGTGCCTGTACCAGCCACTTCCGGGTTTTTCCCCTGATGGTAAGTACGTCTGCCCATCTCACTGCTGGACGACCCATATTTCTTTTACCCGTTCTTGGACGCCATTCGGTGACAGCCCTAGTCCACCTGTCATCATTGCGCCTTGCTAGTCTCCTGCCTAACTCCATTTGAGTTCCGTAACTATCGCGTACTTTTCAATAATATCCTCAACAGCTATTTCAACTGATATTCCACCAGAATTTGAACCGTGTACTACCCAATTCCTAATGAAACCCTACAGTTCGATAATACAGTCATAATACACAAATCTACATACTACAGCAAACGATCAGAGGTTATTTAGGTTCAGACAGACTTTATAGATACGTTGATATTGCCTGTGGAGATTCTACATCGACAAATTACCCGCGTACAGTCACGAGCACCAATATGTCAACATTTAGCAAAATTCATCGGCGGTTTTCACTTGAAATAACGGTTGCAACTTTGGTATATTTACACGTGTTAATGTTTGTGACTGTACCTACCTATGTATGAAAATGGATTGAAATTGATCGGTGGAAGCGGTTGGAATCCTCATTAGTTGCCATTGGGAATGCAATATAGGATTATTAATGTACGATTTGATCAGTATAATGAATGTTTCGGTAGTGAAAATGTATTGACGTGTTTTATTCATTTTGTATTTGTGAAAATTTTCAGTATTCGCTTTGGGGTTGTCAATAAAGGGTGAAATGGAAGCTTTATTAGTGAGTTTTTTAGTCAAAATGAGATGCAATTAGTGATCACCACGCTTGCTCGTTGTTGATGTTTTCCTTAGTAGAAAACAAGCTTCGCACCCGCTTCGCACAGGTGTAATCTACTGTTGTGGCCACACGTCAAAACTTCTTATTTTTGTGCTAGATGTAAGTTAATAAATTATACACAGAATCATCATCTGCCTAGCCTTTTTCCCAGTTGGGAAATGGACAGGTCATATGATGAGAGCAAAGACGGAAAAATGGACTTAAAAAGTCACAGAATGGTACCCAAGAAATGGAAAAAGACGTAGAGGCAGACTGCTGAAAAGGTGGGACGATTAAGGGATCTGTTCTTTATCTCTCAAATTAAACGATGATAATAATAATAGTGTTCGGTTCAATCGTCGAACAACGAATTAATTCATTTCGCCTCGCTATCAAACGTAAAAAAATGTCATACTAAATGTTATCATAATTAACCTTTTCACCGCCACAGACTTCAATAGAAGTTCCAGATTTCCGTGCCACCAGCGCCCACGACTTCATTAGAAGCTCTTAATTTTTAACTACCTATAAAAAACATAAAAGTACTGTATTTTAAAGCTTCGTTTCATTTTATTATTTAATATAACACGGTCTAATACCCTGTTTTTTACTTTTCCACACAAAAGTAGCTCTTATTTGTCTTAAAATCGGCAAAAACATTTATAGCTTGGCGCTGGCGAGGCATCGCGTTATGTGTACGTGGGCGCTGATTCGATACAATTAAATAATCAATTTGATATTTAACTAGAATAATAATAATAACTTCTATTTTAATAAATCCTTACTAAATTTAATACTAATTTATTGTATTCATGGTTGCATACTATGTAGATATTATTTTATAAAAATACCCACATCTTGGCTAATTAACCTTACACGATGATCTGCCAAAAGGTTGGCGAAGAGCTGCTTTAGACAGGAATGAAGGAAGGAAATAGAGGAGGGTTATGTCGCAAGACAACCTGACCTGGTAACTGATTAATGGCAATGAACTATGAAGGGTTAACGACCACTAGTTTTAAGTTAATGTTATATATTGAGGTCAGAGTAAATAATGGCTATTTTTATTTTATTTTTTATTTTTTTATTTTTAGAATATTCAACCAAAATTAACTTGGAAAATACACTTTGAAGCTTGCCAGGTTCATACCCGCAAGTTTCTTGTAAATCTATTGAAATCTAATAAAAAAATCTGTCTAAATAAACAACACCGTACAAAATATAAACTCAATTAGTCATTCATCTTGCTAACAAAGTTTTTCACAAAAAAATTCCTTTAAAAACATAATAAAAAAGTTTCTCCGATAAAATCGAATGGCTCTCAAAGTTAATTTACTTGTTAGCTTTACATTGCGGGCTGAAATCGTCGGGAATCATTACCGGCCCATTTGCGGGAGGCAATCTTGTTAAACACTGACGTTAAATAATGATTCCTATTTCCTTTGGTTCCGTTGCTTCGAGACACGGAGCTAATAGATTTGAGACGCAAAGTTTCTAGATGGTGATGTTTTATTAAATTTTGTTGAGTTTGTTGGAGATGTAACATTGATTTTGATTTTGACTGGCTCTTCGTCTAGGACTAGGTGAGTTTTCAGGACAAAGGGGTAGGTGTCAGAGGGTTGATTTCAAACATTCTGGGACAGAAATGTACCTATTGTAGTGCATTCTCTGTATGTTCGTATTTTTATTTACCTCTGGACTTTTATGCCAGATTAATTTTTTAGTTAATTAGGGATTTACACAATACCATGTCAGTAAAGAATGGATAAAAGGTATTTTAATTCCGTCTAAAACATTTTGTTTAGTTTTCGAGTCAATTTTGTAAAGGAGAACAAAAGGCAAATTCCTGTATTTTAAAAACGTTCAAAATGCAATCTCGTCCAGCATGGTAAAAATGTTAATTTACACATTTCGTCTATTTGTTTATTTTGTCTATTTGTTTTTTGACAGATTGAGACTGAAATTAGATTGAAATTGTTCTTAAAAATATGGGAATTGTCCATTGCAATACTCATAACATTTGGCATGGAAATTAACACCATTTCGAAGACCATTAAATGTGCTGGGCTCAAGAAAATCCCTAAAACAACATAATCAGGGCTTATTTCTCGCGTACGCAGATAATATTCTGAGAATATGCGTAATATGCGTTCACGGTCTGTCACATTCTACAGCTAAACGATTATAATCACGGTCATTGAACGCGAAGTACACTAGGGGATTGCCCATGGTATATTTTCCGGTATTTGGCCTCAATTGTTACATGAATATGTTATCGTTTGGCCACGACTTACACGCTCAATCGACACGCGTGTTGCGACAACGACTGCGAACAAATTAAACAAAATAAACTTTCTTTCTTAAAACAAGCATTTATTCAATTGAAAAGGAAAACAATAGTAAACTATTTTTTTTTGTCTATCAAAATTTGAACGCGCATACAAAGTTTCGTGTCGGTGCTATTGACCGTTGAGGAGTTCTCTCCTGAGAGAGTCGATCCTGGCTGCAGGATCAAGTCATGTCTATAATAAAAATGTATTATCACCAGAACCAAAAGTTTGTGCAAAATTTCAGCTGAATCGGTGGGGGAACTGGTTTCTGGTTGGGCAAGATTTGACCAATACTATTTGACCAATTAACAAGGCAAGTTAAATAAAATCTTATAATGATGACAGAAGATACTTAGAGCATATCTTGCGGAGTGAAAACGGGGTACTTACGCGAAGGAAACAAGTGAAACACGCGCGAGTTGCTTGATCCAAGTTGCATCGCCTGAGGTCATGGACGCGGCATTGAACCTTTAACTAGTTAGTGCAGTCATACAAGTGCAATTTTATTCAAGGTTTAACAATTAAGGATAACTACGTCATATTTCTGCATCATGTTTAGTAATTAATATGAAATGAATTAAGTACCGGTTTCTATAATTATGGTGACGGCTGACAGGGAAAATCATATTGCACCAAGCCAAAGTAACTTGAGGTAATTAAAATAGTACTTACTATGCCCTGAAGGACGAATCAGTTAAATCAACATTTTTATTATTATCATTAGAGAAATTGGTAATGCTTAATCGGTATTCTACCAGAGTTTATTTAATGGTGTTAAATCCATCATTATCTGGCTAGCTTCTTCTCAACAATGTTGGGGTCGGCCGCAGCTGAATACCAGTATTTTACATGGATCGACTGCCAGACCTCCACATCGCAGTTAGTACTGGGTAATACGATACCCCTTCGGTCTACCAGTCTTACTGGTTGTCGGACTTTCCGGCCATTGAATACGTGTAACAACTCTCAAAGATCTTCAAACGACAGCCGGGACCAACGGTTTAACGTGCTTTTCGAGGCACGGTGTTATTTGCAGACAGTCGTCTAATAACACCGATGAAAGTATCTTAATTTTTTTTTTAAACGTTGCCCCACACTTGGAACTTCTCCTGTACCGTGGGTGCGTTTACAGAAATTTAAACTCACATACACAAACAGCCAGACCCGGAACAACTACCTGTAGATCATACAAATATTTGTTCCGTGCGGGGATCGAACCCGCGACACGCAGCGCAGCAGCCAATTGCTCAGCCACTGAGCCAACCGTGCCGTCGACATTGCCAAGGAACCCCACGAAACTGCTGTGAAACAAAACAATACCTTCCCTCGTAAATAAATCCCCAGACGGACTTGATCGAGATGACCAACAATCAACAATCCATCGCTTATTAGACTGGACGTTGAACAAACGATGCATGCATCCCATCCCACCCGTGATTTATGTTCAACTCTCGATACACAGACTTCTCTCGTTTATATCAATGTGCAGAAAAAAGCTTTTAACGAAAATGTTATTTAAAGTAAACGCTGTAATAATGAATGTTTCGATGAAAAAGTTCTAATGACAGTTGGGAGTTGTGTCGTGATTCTAAAGTTTAGTGAAAATGTTGTGGCTTTTTTAGCTGTAATATGAAGAAAGTGTAATTTAGTTTATTGGGTTTTCGTTAAAAGAGTATATTTTACTTATTTTGTTAAAATGTAACCTAACCAGTAACTGGATGGTGGAGGGCAGGGGAGTTGCTCCATGCAAAATGCTGGAATTTAGTTGCATCCTTCGATTTGAATGGGAGCCGACCTTATTAAAGTTGGGTAAAGGCTAGATGTGCTTAATATTACTTTGTTGTTTACATTCCTAGTAGTGGTCGCAGTGGTCGCAAGCGCGACTGCTGAGCATGAGGTTTGATTCCCGGGTCGAGAAAAGTGTTATTGGGTTTTTCCATTAGGCATTTCTCAATAGCAGCCATGGAGTCTGAATTTGTGCTCGGTTGATGGCAATAGGCTCGCCCCTTATTACATGGGACTTACAAATAACTGGCGAAATGTGAGTGGACATTAGGTTTACCACTGCCTAATCCTTCAAGGATTACAGGCGTGATGTTATGTATCCGTTGATTCTTAAAAAATATCTTACAAACTAAAATGAAGCTTTCAAAGGAAAGTATCTAAGAAGTGAGGAATAGTGAAACAAGAAAAGTTTTTAAGTTCTTTGTCCAAAAACTGTAAAGAATCTACCAGGGCGCCATAAATCAAAGATGGCCGTAAGTGTTTGCGCAAATATAGAAGGAGCGTCAGTACTAGGAGCGAAGCCGGCTGAGACGACCATAAATAATATTTAGGAGCCATCGATAACTTGTCTGACAGTGGCCGTTGATACTGAGGCATGGCCGCAATCTCCTTCTATTTGTGTATTTCAATATTTTCTCAATATATTTAAGAAAAAGAAGGCTTTTCGGATTTGGCAAAGGTGATTTTTTCATAAGTACCTACTTATTTGTTTAAGGATAGAAAAAAATCTTGGAATTTGGATCCATGTTTTTGTCGACGTCATCAGGTGTTTTACCTACCATTTTGCAAAGGTTAAAATTATGGACATTATAGAAGCTATGCTTAACATAATTATGAAAAAAATTTACGCATCGAATTGAGAACCTCCTCCTTTTTTTTCGTCGGTAAAAAACCCGAATGCGGCATTCTGGTCAACCAATATTGGTCACGCATTTTTTAGAAATAAATCTGCATTAAAATAAAATGTATAACTAAGCTAACAAAGATTTGAAATAAAATTAAAACATATTAAGGTAGTAACATTAAATTGGAAAAATAAAATTAAAAATAACAAAGTCATAGTAGCAATTAAAAAATCAAAACAATTGGTAATAAAATTAAAATTATTTGACATAGGCATTTGATCCACATTCGGTAATTAAGTTCCTTTTAAGTAAAGTTTTGTTAGCACTGAATTTTTACCCAAACGCACTTTGTATGGGAACCATATCGTTTTGCGTTTTTCAAGAACGAAAAAGAGAAAACATATTTATTTGGCACATGTCACAAGTGCACACAACAATAATAAATATACAAATAATAATGATGGAAATCAATACTATATTATTTTATCTCAGTACAAAAATAACTGAAGGAAAATTACCTTGTTGTTATCCGACAATGTGTTCTCATTAACACTAGAAACGGGATATTTACCATGTCTATGTGTGCGTGTGTTAACCAAGTGTGTGTGTGTGTGTGTGTGTTAGTGACCATGACAGTTTAAAATCTTATATCAACAATGTGTTCGCCGTGAATAATTAATGTTGGCGGTATAAGGGAAATAACGGCAGTAATTGCGTTGTAGTTATGTTTAGTTTATTGATTAATCTTGTATGAATTCGTCATCAATGTAATAATGACGGCAAATGCAGAATACAATCATTTCTTGTTATTTTAGTGACAATTCTTTTTCAGGCAGTGATATCATTTTCCGTCATAATTTTCGATGACCATTAGCAAGGTTTATTTCGCAAGTTAATGTACGTAACTTGTACTTACTGAGAAAACAGTCATTACAAGAGTCTGATTGCAAGTTTTATTAGCAAACAGTCAATTACTGAACTAAAATTTGGTTTTTGTATTACAATAACTTCCCGTAAGGTAAGTTATTGTAATACAAAAACCAAATTTTAGCAAAATACGCACTTTGGACGTGGAGTTGCGGACACCAGCCCGTTATACAATACCATAACTTCGACTTCTTTACTTACTCTACTACTTAAATACTATTACAACATTAAAAACCACAAACAGAATTAAAAAAAAAAAAACATTTCACGACCGGGCGAAGGACAGCCACCATTGCTCTCCACTATTCCCTGGGTGTGACCATCTCCGGCCAATCTTCCATAAACGCCTCAAGGTCATCATTTAATCAAACTCACATCACACAGAAAAAAAAACAGGTAACATTTTCAAAACAAACTCTAAAAGACGCAGCAATTTTTATGAACAAACAGCAAATATCCTAGCTTACAATGCTAGTAGAAACCACGATATCGCTAAGACTACCAGTCCAGTCTACGGAATTATTTACCAAAGCTTTTGAGACGGTCCAAGAGGCTACAATCTTTGAAGCCACGATCGCCAATTTATCATTGCATCTTTGAACTTCGGAGCCCGAGGGTTATTCTTAAAAAAATTGCGGTTACCGTTCTTATTCTGCAATTTTTGTTTGTTCCTTTTAAGTGTAATGTCATGTTCTTTTTTATGTGAGACAAAAAAGGGGGTTTTTAATCCTCAAATGTGATTTTGTTTTAAGTGAGTTAGGTATATGAGAGGTACTTTACCAATTTAAAGCGTGTGAGAATGACATAATCAATGCTACTGGTTGATTTGTGCAGCCATATTTTTTCTAAAATCTCCTCAACTTCGTCATTTTTGAAAAAGGGCTGAGTATGTAAATGAACTATTGTATTCGTTTAATTGTTTTTATTTAAGTTTTAGTGAATCAGTAAGTAGCATTCATGTATTTAATTAAAGTCCAAGTGAGTGATAGCAATTAGCTGACCCACCTTCGAATAGAGGTGGGTCAACTAATTGCTATCTCTGTCACAGCTAATTTTGGGAGCCAAAAGTTCCAAAATCTGACAAGCAGTCAAGTCAGCTTGCCAACTGCTATCGTGTTACCCATTTGCTGAGTTACGAAAGTCAGAGAGTATGCTCAGCTGATGCAGTAAGACTGAAAGTAATCACCAACACAGTTGAGAAAAAGCTAGGCAGATGATAATGTTCCGAGTTTGGCTTGTGTATGTGAGTTTTAAATGTTTGTAAACGCACCCATGATACAGGAGAAATTCCTAGTGTGGAGCAACGTCTTCTAAAAAAAAATATGCATCAAGCTAATTTCAACCTGGGGTAGGTTAGGAGACTCCAGACTTCTACGATCAGATTATATTTATAATAAGTATTTCTCAAAGAATTACTCTCCCAAAAAATATATTTACAAACTGGCTTTGAATACAAATGAGACCAAAAATAAATGCTGCGCATGATTCGAGGATACACCCCGTTCGACTGCGCTCGGTGCCTCGGTCCGAAACTCTGAACGTCCGATTGAATACGTGCCTCACTTACAATACTACGATTTTCTGTCCACTATATGTATAAACATTTGTTATGTATTAAATACATGTTCTGAATTTTAATACTAAGAGCTTAAAGTTATTTTTGCCAATACATACAGGTCTTATTCAAAAATATGTTGTTTTTCTGCACCTGAGGAATTATCTACCCATCATTGTTACAAAACTTCAACCGCAAAGGTTGTTTTTTCTTAAATAATGCTTGAGTTGTGGTTACTGGTAGACGATTTTTTACTTAAGTAATTATTTACAGAGTTACATATGCATACAAAAAACTTACATACTTCTTATCAAGTCAAAATCTTGCAAGAAAAAATGGACTCTGTTTACATTCATTTAAAGTTGACAACGACAACATAATTATTTTGGTCTAACACAGCGTACTTGCCAAATTTTTTCAAGAAACTTTCTGAATCCATTAAAATCCTATTTTATTCTCCCTTAACTCCCAATTATAATTCCAATCAAATCTTCCTTTACAAACATAGCCTATATTTAGCAAAAATAATGAACTATTTCGAAGACTTACAGGCGTATAATCAAATGCTGCAGAACGGAACTGGGGACCCAACGTGATTAGCAGACGAGACCAGAAAGTTAATGCTGTTAATAGCTAAACGAATCGCTGGGAGGAAATTGCGTCCCACTTGGGATAGAATTTGGTTGATTGGGCACTGGGTTAGAGGTCCTGCTGGGTAGGTATATATTTTTCTTAGTTAGAGAGGGATTAAAGCTGATACGCCATTTCGTAGAAAATATCGACGTCATCTTGGAACGCTTCGATGAAACTGATGAGTATCTAGATGATAGCAGTTTCTTCCTCGAAATCGAAACTATTCAAATAAGAAAAAAATTACTTATGACAGTTCCCCAATGCGCCCATTCACCACTTCCTTCCTAATGTCATAGCTATGGAAGAAATATGGGAGAAGAAGTGGCTCAGCATTGGGATATAGTTATAGGGGCTGGGTTATAATATAGATCACTTCAAAGTTCCGAGTAAATCGGTATCTTCTAGGTCAGTGTGCTTCATGCTAGGTCGGTCATTGCTTCACAGCAGGCGAATTGCGGCTAAACGCAAGCCTATTTAGCAGAACAAGAATTTGTATGGTATACTACAACTAAAAAACCCGACTACTGGAAATCGCGCTTTAATTAAATTCGGGGTTTACAAGGTAAAATCAACTCCTCCTATTGTTGAAGTCGGTTAAAATGTAGCCTATGTTACCGGTACCATAATAACGAATCGATTGACACCTCATTTATCAAAATCGGATGAATAGTTTAGGCGCTACAGAGGAACATACGTAAATACATACACAGACTGCTAAAATCATAACCCTTCCTTTTAGCTTCGCCATAGTCGGGTAAAAAAGGTTGCAATTTGAATGAAGCACGAACAATGTCGGTATGTTGCTAGTATCACATTTACACTTTTAAATAAAAGTTGAGTAAATTAAACAAATAACATTATTTTATCTTGCTAGAGAATCATTCCACAACTTAGTACTTACCGCGATTCTGATCAAGAAAAATAAAACCATGTTTATGTTAATTTGCAAACTGGAGCCATGATATCAATTTCTTTTTGTCGTTTACACATTTGGAGCGGAACTGTTGATACACGTGTCGGTGATAAGAATCCTATCAATACAAGAAAGGAAGGTGAATCAAACTCATTAATCAATTTAAATAAAATTTTAAGTGTCTGTTTGTAATTTCAAAATATCTTTTAGGGTTAAAACGGGGAAACAGGGGAAACGGTAGAAATGCTTGGCCTATGTCCAGCAGTTGATTCAATTTTTGTAAATACAGGTTGTAAACAGACCCTTCACATAGCCATCAACCAAGCATTCTGGTCATCAAATTAAGTAACTTTATGCAAAAACTATTGCTGGGAATCGACTTTTCTTTTTGGTGTGAAAAATCACATTTTACGGTAGGACTCAATGGAAAGCACTCAAAGCATTGTGCTGATGTATGGATTGAATAGTACGGGGGTCGTGAAGGTGTGTAAAGTAAAAATCTTGCATTAAAAACATTTATTTAAAAAAAACTTATGAAATAGTTGGAACTTTGACCCCCAATATCTCCGTAACTAGAAGGTTCCCAGGTATGGTCTAGAACAAAAAAATGATCGCAATGATAGGGAGAACAAGTGCCTTTCGGTTATTTTAAGGGTCTATTAACACCCTTTGTGATTCTGATGACGAATGACTTTATAGAATCTACTAAATGCCTGCCGAATATCAGAATTGTTACCCGGACTTTTCCTTTGGGAAAGCCCAAAGGACTGGATATGATTTGTTATGTTCGACCGTAAAACGTACAACCGCCTAAACCAGAAAGTCAATAATATGTAGTACTTAATATGGCTGGCTCGTTGATCTAGTGGTCGCAAGCGCCACTGCTGAGCATAAGGTCCTGGGTTCAATTCCCAGGTTGGGCAGTGTTTATTGAGTCTCTCCATCAGGAAATTCTCGGAGTCTGGATTTGTGCCCGGTTGATGGCAATAGGCTCGCCCCCTATTACATGGAACTTAAACATAACGGAATAAAGGCTCCAAGGTATTTTCAAGAGATCTGGCTATTGGGCAGAGCCAGCTCACGAAACTGAAGACCGATGATGGCAGGATCGTATCCGCCAAACCGGAGCTGCTGAGGGAGATCGAGAGTTTTTATGGGCAGTTGTACACTTCAACTAGCAAACCCGTTGCAAATCTAGCTAACGACCCAAGAGCTAGACTGACCCGACACTATACCGAAGACATTCCGGATGTCAGCCTGTACGAGATTAGGATGGCTCTAAAACAGCTTAAAAACAACAAGGCGCCGGGTGATGACGGAATTACGGCCGAACTCCTGAAGGCAGGTGGAAAACCGGTACTTAAGGCCCTTCAGAAGCTGTTTAATTCCGTCATACTCGAGGGGAAAACGCCGCAGGCATGGTGCAGGGGTGTGGTGGTACTCTTCTTCAAAAAGGGCGACAATGCCCGGCTGAAGAACTATAGGCCCATTTCACTTCTAAGCCATGTCTACAAGCTGTTTTCAAGGGTCATCACGAATCGTCTCGCGCGCAGGTTTGACGATTTTCAGCCTCCCGAACAAGCCGGATTCCGAAAAGGCTTTAGCACCGTAGACCACATACATACGCTGCGCCAGGTTATACAGAAGACCGAAGAGTATAACCTGCCTCTCTGCTTGGCGTTTGTGGACTACGAGAAAGCCTTCGATTCGATCGAGACTTGGGCTGTACTGCAGTCTCTCCAACGGTGCCAAATCGACTATCGGTACATCGAGGTGCTGAAGAGTTTGTACAAAAGCGCCACCATGTCAGTCCGACTTCAGGACCAGACCTCGGAACCTATCCTTCTGCAGCGAGGTGTGAGACAGGGAGACGTCATATCTCCGAAACTGTTCACCGCTGCACTGGAGGATGTCTTAAGGTTCTCAAGGTTTCAAGGACTGGAGAGGGCTAGGCATCAACGTCAATGGCGAGTATATCTCTCACCTTCGGTTTGCCGACGATATAGTGGTCATGGCTGAGACCATGGAGGACCTCAGTACAATGCTCGATGACCTCAGTAGACCTTCCGAAAGAGTGGGTCTTAAAATGAACATGGACAAAACCAAAGTCATGTTGAATGCCCATGTAACACCCACTCCTATCAAGATCGGAGACTCTACACTCGAAGTTGTAGACGATTATGTCTACCTGGGACAAACGGTCCAGTTAGGTAGGTCTAACTTCGAGAAAGAGGTCAATCGTCGAATCCGACTCGGCTGGGCAGCGTTCGGGAAGCTGCGTGGTATCTTCTCGTCCAACTTACCGCAGTGTCTCAAGACGAAAGTCTATGACCAGTGTGTGTTGCCAGTGATTACATACGGGACCGAAACGTGGTCGCTCACAATGGGCCTCATCAGAAGGCTGAAAGTCACCCAAAGGGCAATGGAGAGGGCTATGCTCGGAGTTTCCTTGCGTGATCAAATCAGAAATGAGGAGATCCGCAAGAGAACCAAGGTTACCGACGTAGCCCGAAGAATAGCCAAACTTAAGTGGCAGTGGGCAGGGCACATTGCTCGCAGAACGGATGGCCGATGGGGCCGAAAAGTTCTGGAGTGGCGACCGCGAACCGGAAGACGCTGCGTTGGAAGGCCTCCCACTAGGTGGACCGATGACCTTGTAAAGGTTGCAGGGATCCGCTGGATGCGAGACGCACGGGACCGGTCAATGTGGCGACACTTGGGGGAGGCCTATGTCCAGCAGTGGACGTCTTTCGGCTGAAATGATGATGATGATGATGATGATGATGATAAACATAACTGGCGAAATGTAGGTGTACTATAAGGTACACCTTTGCCTAACCCTTCGAGGATTACAGGTCTGTTGTTTATGTAGTATCTAATATACACATGTGACTAAACTCTTAAATTGCCCTAGGCTGATAAAATTTTAGTTTTTCCTAAATCATTTTAGTATCCCCCAAAGGGGAAAGTGCCGTGCCCCGCCATTTCCGCACGGCCCTGTTAGGTTTGTCGTTTTCACGGACTAAGGGTGTTCCCACAAGGGCTGCGGGGCTGTTCGAAAGAGATACCGTGGCCCTGGAACACAAAGGGCAAAGAAGGAACATGGATGGGTTTTAGTCAGTACAAGTCTGACACTTTCCGCTCCGCCCAGAAAAAAAAAAGGATGTTCCCACAGCATCGACCGACGATTGACCGATTGGTGTTGTAACACCCGAGGACTGAATTCCCGTCTCAGGACAGCCCTGTCCTATATGCAGAAAAAAAGTATGACTTGTTGTACGAAAACCGAAAGAATTACATCGACTTCTTTTTTTATACGATTTTAGTTTGGGTTTTTGTTACAGTTGGATTTTTTTTAATCTCCTTTTACGGTTTGGTGTAGGTATGTGTTATTTACCACGTCTTCCTTTCCAGCCGTCCAAATTGGTATTTCCAACATTAATTTTTAACTATCTTTTGGTTTGGAATATCCACTTCCTTTGAGTCAGTTTATTGATGATAAAAGGATTTTCCTTATGAATTTAGCTTAATTTATTTGGGGTTACCCACAGGGTCAGCTTATAAAAGGTGTAACAAGACCCTTAACGAAGCCGAAAGGTACTTGTTCTCCCCGTCTTTGCGGTAATTTTTTTTTTTCTAGACTATACCTGGGAACCTTCTAGTTAAGGAGATATTGGGAGTCAAAGTTACAACTTCTCGTTTTGTTTTTAATTTTTGTGAATACATGTTTTTAATGTACGATTTTTATTTTCAACACCTCCACGACCCCCGTACTATTCAATTCATCCATCAGCACAATGTTTTGAGAGCGTTACATTAAGTCCTACCGTAAAACGTGATTTTTCACCCCAAAAAAAAGTCGTTTCCCAGCAATAATTTTTGCTTAAAGTTACTTAGTTTGATGTACAGAATGCTTGGTTGACGGCTTCGTGAAGGGTCAGTTAACACCCTGTATAATTATCTTCTTCCATACGTTTCTTTTAGCCGTTATTTCAGATGCCACACCATTTTTCACTTCATTCCTAAGTTCGTTCAGTGGTTAGTATGAACGTGGAGTGGAGGTGGAATACAGCCTTTACTGAATGGTTGCCGACTTACCGCAGAAGAAATATTGGCAGACCAACAGCCAGATAATAGTCCTTATCCTTACTTATACTTATTAATATTATAAATGCGAAAGTAAGTTTGTTTGTTACCTTTTCACGCCTATACCACTGAACCGATCATCTTGTAATTTTGCATAATATGTTGTCAGGTGTACAGAAACGGACATAGGACATTTCATCCCGAAAAAAAGTACTGTTCCCAAGGAAAACAACAACAACATTCTTATGATAATAGATGGCGCCACGTGTCTTTCGAATCATGATTGAATTAAATTATGACAAGCAGAGTACAACGAGAATTGATTTATTTTCAAATTCTAAACTAACGCGAGCGAAAAATAAAAATCTAGATTTCTACAAAAACCTTCAATATTGCCTAAATACTAGGTCGCATGAATTGAGATCGAGATGGGTGGGACGCATTCAGAAGATCGCGAATAAGATATGGTTGAGACACGCGTAGATCAGGAAAGGGTGGCACAAACAAGAGGAGGCCTATACTCAGCAGTGGTTGGAACAAGGCTGCGAATTATGATGAGGAATCTTCATCTGCCTGGGCTTTTCCTAACTATGTTAGGATCGGCTTCCAGTCTAACCGGGTGCAGCTGAATACAAGAACTTTACATGGAGCTGCTGCCTATCTGACCTCCACAACCCAGTTAGTACTGTGTAATACGATACCCCTTGGTAAGACTGGTTGTCAGACTTTTTGGGCCACTGACTACATATAACGGCTGTCAAAGATCTACAAATGACAGCCGGGACCAACGGCTTAACGTGCTTTCCGAGGCACGGAGGAAACTCTGTATATAATGGGCGGTCACTCATTCACGGAACAACCTAGGCAAGCGCAGCTTAACCTAAACATCGACCCGAGCGGCTGATATTAACTAGCCACGAGCTCCTCAATGATGATGATGAATGTGGATGGGAATTATAAAAGAGGTGACCACAAAGTGGTTGTGGATGTTTTGAGTGAATGATGACATGGCTATCATTGAAACTGAAGTGAATGAACTCTGAGATGATAGCTTGTAGAGATGTACCATAGAAGTCAATGAGTTATTTACTAAGTATACTAGCTCTGCCCTACGGTTTCACCTGCTGTTCGGTTTTTAACGGTCGTAGCGTAATGTTAAATAGCTTATAATACTCCCCAAAAATTAGGCTAACAAATGCAAAAGAATTTTTTAATTCCAACTGATAGTTAATGAGATTAGCGCGCTTAAAGAAAAAAACTCTTGCGCTTTATTTTATTATAGTATAGATGCAAATTGTACCCAAACACACTTACCATGGGGTATCGTACTACCCAGTACTAACTGGGTTGTGGAGTTCGCAGTCGCTCAATGTAAAATATCGGGTATTCAGCTGCATCCGGTTAGACTCGAAGCAAAACCTAACATAGTTGAGAAAAGGCTATGCAGAAGATGATGATGACGTAGTCCTGCAATGGATTTGACACATTGTATGCGCGTACGCAGGTACGAGTCATATGGAGCAACTACAAAACTAACAAATTCAATGAAGTCGTTTCCATCATCATAATATTTAATGGTTAATCAAATAAAAAACTGTGAACAGAAAAGAACCTGACTACAACAACTTTTTTGCAGGTTTTAATACTTTACCGTCGGCAGCCGGTACAATTATATTATTATTTTTAAGACACGGGTAAATCCGTGAGTCATGACCTGACTATCGTATCCTGAGAAATGTTCGTATCTATGTGTGTTATATACTCGTGAACAAGAATATCCAGTTATGTGTGTAGAGATAGCAAGTCATGTGTTAATGAATGGCTTATGTACTTTTTGTGTTAAATTGTTGACGTTATAACTTGTTTTATGTATTTTATAATCGTCAATCGGCATTTGTAATTCACGATTGGGTATATGGGGAATTTGAAAAATTGAGTTTTGAGTGAATGGTATTAAAGGTTAATTCTGTTTAATTAAAACAAGTAGTGGGTACTTCGGCAGAAATAAAAACTATTTATTTAGATATCCAATAGAACTACTAATGGTGTTGTTGTTTTATTAACATGAAAGTATTAATGTGGTACTAAGGAAAAAGAAAGATTTTAAGAAGAATTAAACAATTTGGGAATTCCGCATAGACCACATAAATATGATACATAACTATGAAACCCACAAAAATACCAGACATTAAAAAATTAACTATAAAAATCCGTCCTTTGAAAAATACCCGAAATCCATCAAAAATGAGTCCTGACAATAAAATGGTAACAATGTCATTATTACCAATGACGTAAAAATAAAATTATTATTAATAATAAAAATTTATCATGCGAACGGTACAAGGAACAACAAAACTACGTATTCGTTAGTATTTAACGTACGGACTTGACCTCCACGAACCAGTATCTGAAGCCGACCACCGCGTTCTGGTCGCATCACTAAAACACTTATTTATTTATTCAATAAAATAATAATAAATAATTTATTCAAAAGAAATATTTATTCAATCAAACATTCTGAGTGATGACAGTGTATTTATTATAAAATAGTGTTTATTTATTTGTCAAAAATGTGGAAAAATTGTGTATTTTTTGTGTCTACCTTACTATGGAGTTCAGTACGTAAGTATATGATCATCTGACTGAGTATTCACGTGCGAATTTAGACCTTAATGTTTCTGTGCAAAGGTAATTTTAGTGTGAATTATTTTGGAGTTTAGAACTAATATTCTGATCAAACATTTTGTGTGCAACAAGAATTAAACGAACTGATCATGTCACGTTGTTTTGTGATTGTAGAACGTGATTCTAAGACAGAATATGAACATTGTTAAGATCTATTGGATTGATTACTTTTAATGATTATATGTAGCAAATTAGTTAGCTCCTATTAGAGATTCATCTGCTTATACGAGGAAAATAAGGAAGTTAAATATATCTACCTCAAGACGTCTTCATTTTTATCGCCTTAAAAACTGGTATTTTTTTATAATCTATAACTCTGCAGTCATATTAATATGACAATTTTAATACCTACATAGTTTTAAAAATTCTTTTTCTTTTTTCATCTGAACACAATATAATAATAATATAATATTGTTTGTTCAATTTGTAAGCTAATTAGTTTATTATATACAAGTTTCCTATTATATTTCCTTATTTACAGCATTTTAATATTATAATTAGGAATTAACTTATATTATTCCTCATATAATTTATTATAATTGGCTACTGGCTTATGTTGAAGTTTTCAAATGATAAAAGGGTATAATAAGTACATATTACCTGTCTAATAATAAAGACCTACCTTGATAATACTAAATAGTGGTAATAGTAAATACTTAGAATAAATCCTGAGGTAATATTATTATTTAGAAATCCTTGCAGTATTCGATCACGTCTCGAATCTAATTTATTGATACCAGGATAGCAGATATCCTTATTGTTATGCTTAAGATGGAAGGTAGCTGGATTGAGTCGACTGTAGGAATACCAATGCAAGTATCACCGTATAAAATCTTTGTTTCTCACGATCACTATACAGTTTATATCTATGTATATTTTATTGGTTGGTTAGTTGTTTCGTTATTATAGGTTAGCACGTTTCATTTTATCCAATATTATTTCTTTCAAGAATAGTTTTATATTGCATGTACACACACCGACCAATCAAGATACTCAAAACCAAATTAAGCAGATCTCTCATTGCACGGTAAGCTCATACGAAGTGAGGTCAGGTTATAATGGTTATGTTTAGTTTGATATGTCGTCATGTGTACGTCTTATTTGGCAAATAAAATGTTTAGTTCTCTTTCATTCTCCTCAAAAGAATACAGATATTCCAAGTTCAGGTTCAGTGCAACAGAAACTAGTGCAAAAAATACAGAAAACATCTTTCGAGTAATTTACCTTATAGCCAGCATTACCGGTTTATTTTATACGTCAATAACCTGCCAGTATTCATGTTCTCTTGATATTTTTTTGCCTTGTACTGTTCTGTACCAATCTTTGCTCAATTACTGCATTTTTTTACTCTGTGGTAGGTAACCAGTTTTATGAAGCCTCCATGGCTAACCATATTTAATGGTTTTGTTTACAACACTTTTGAAATGATGGGTTTTATAGTAATTAAGTTTACTCGTTGATAAAAATTTGCTAAAACAAGCCAAGTTTAGATAGCTTAGGAATGGATCTTTGTATCCATTTTAAATTCTATTTGACATTCATTAATTGTTGTAAAAAAATGAGGTTGACATTCGTGAAACCAAGCCAAATTGTCAATAATTCACGTTTTCAAAAACGTTCGAAAGCCACCGTTAGTTATTTAAAAAAAAAAATACCGCATCGGGTGTTGAATCATGTTGTGTTCGATTTTTAAACTAGTTTTCAAAGAGAAATATTTATCTAAATACATGAACAAATACCTACATATTGGTATAAATTAGGTCATTTGGAAACTTTTCGATGCAGATTTAATAACATCCATTAATAGCTGTCACCATTTCTTACAACTGACTGCAATGAATTTTAAAACCATGAAGGTAGGAGGAAATAGTGAAAAATTTCCGTAGGATGAAACTACCAAAGATAAGTTCACACGGGAATTCCAAGTTCTAACTACTTCGAACACGTGTAATCTAGCTAATACGTACTATGAAATACGATAATAACATACATCAGTTTAATAAATGGATGCATTGCAATATAGTATGTTATTTACATAATGGAAAATAGGTTTGTAAAGGATAGGCGCCTATTTGTCTAATGGAGCAATTGAGACATGAATAAAATTGCAATTGTGCATGTTGTGGTCTTTTACTATAAGTCAAGGAGTAACTATGCCAAACACTTTGTGAAAGTTGCAATTGTGCATGTTGTGGTCTTTTACTATAAGTCAAGGAGTAACTATGCCAAACACTTTGTGAAAGTTGCAATTGTGCATGTTGTGGTCTTTTACTATAAGTCAAGGAGTAACTATGCCAAACACTTTGTGAAAGTTGCAATTGTGCATGTTGTGGTCTTTTACTATAAGTCAAGGAGTAACTATGCCAAACACTTTGTGAAAGTTGCAATTGTGCATGTTGTGGTCTTTTAATTTAAGTGAATAGATGAAAGTGACACTGTGCCATGTCTAGCATGTCCTGTGTATCTATTATTGGATGTACAAAAAAGAAATAGTTAAGAGATTATAAAGAATACACATTTTAGTAGATTGATTAAGATATGGTTTAAAATGTTGAAGCAACTAATACTCTGTTGGACTGGATCTGATCCTGTAGGTATTTTACTATATTTTTTATAGAAAAGTAAAGGAATTAAGAAACGAATCTAATGAGTTAACCAAATAAACCGAAAGTTTTGTAAATTGTTTCAAATTAAATTAATAAACCTTCTTAATGATTTGAACTTGAACAATAATTCATAAAGACGTAAGCGATAAATGTTCATTCGTAGGTATTATTGAGATAAAATAGTCATAACACATACATTTCCTTGTGACGTTACGATACTAAGGTTATCAGTTTAATTGCACTTACGACATGTAAGACAAATTATTAAAAACAATCGACTTTTGATAGTAGAATCATAATAACTTTTTATGACTACTTAGGACCACTTACATGGTAATAAATGGTGTATGGTTGGATTGTGTACATAATCAAGAATATTCTATCTATCTATCTAGGAAAAAAAGCAGATTTTTGATCAGCAAAGGCACCAATAGTAAGATTTTTTCTTATATTTTCTATCGGACTACTTTTGCCTTTGATTTTTCCGGCGGCCGTATCTGTCAGACGATTTGAAAAAAGATGGACGACACAAAAATATCACGACGCCCTTTTTTTCGGAGCGCTTAAAAACTCCAGTACAACTTTACTGTAGAAGTGTAGGTGTTACAGAAAAAGACACCTGTGAGTTGATTTTGTTTATATTAGGATGCTATAAGTTAGTTTCTGTAGGTTTGTTATGGTTTTATGGCTTAACAAACACACAAACATTTACATAGGATTTTAATTAAATTGAAAGAGATATCTTTTCGCAGGCTATCATGGGATATTTTCAACTATAACGCAAGCATAACCGCGGGCAGAAGCTAGACCCACTTCCTATCCTTTCCTACTTAATATAATAAATGCGAAAGTTTGTGAGGATGTAAGGATGTTTGTTACTCTTTCACGCAAAAACTACTGAACGGATTTGGATGTAATTTGGCACACAGATAGTTTATAACCTGGATAAACACTTAGGATACCTTTTCCTCTTTTCTTATTTGTTTCTTTTTTTATCCTTTAAGACAGATGCCATGGGAAATTCCCGAACAAAACGCTGGCAAAGCCGCGGTCATAAGCTAGTATTGATTAAAAAAACCAACAATTAACCTCATTAAACCCTTTTCCATTTTACAGTCAGTCAGTCAGAGAGCTGCACAACCCCGCTAGGAAGGTCAAGCTATTGCGTCTCTCTCTATGATTGTCCGAGCCTCCGAAATGCCCTCGAACAGCGGCCACTACCTAACAGTGTGGTCAGCTTCTTGAGAAGATCACAATGTGGCTTTGAAGGGTATGTGCCCACGGTGTGCTGCGGGCCACTACCTACAAACCAAGAGGAACCACCAACGCCTAGGCCTACGGTAAGAGACAATACTTGATACATCATCTGCTTCTGTAAGCCAGGTCTGATAAATAGATCATTTATCAGACCATTTTTTTTTTTTCATTTTTACCTTATTTTTTAAACAACATTAAAACTATTAACATTACAATTAGAATATTAAAACGCGAATTTAATAAAAACCTGTGAAAAAGTTGAGCCCAGTATCTCCGTAACTAGAAGGTTCCCAGGTATGGTCCAGAACTAAAAAAGGATCGCAATGAAGCGAGAACAAATACCGGCTTCGTTAAGGATCTTTTTGCACCCATTATACTGAAATAACTATCGTGTCCGCAGCCAGTCCTCAATGCAGTGCGCTCAGTGTAATAATAACCATAAACAGCGAACAGAATACCTAAGTTATATCCTCCACATTTCATCAGAAGGAAATAACTTCGAGATAATAGACTTGGCGACCTTTACCTTAAAAGGCTTTCATAACTCTTTAATCCTGTTGCTATGGGCATGGCCGACGGAACCGGAATTAACGTTAAGCTTTGACAAATGGTACATTATACTGGAACACCTTTTTTTTTTTTTTTTTTTTTTTTAACGTGGTAAAATCATCAAATGAGTCCTCCCACCCAGGGCAGAGCAGGAGGGACTGTCAGACTTGTACTGACTAAAATCCACGGTGTCCTTCAGTAGCCCTTTATGTTCCAGGGTCACGGTAATTCTATGAGTCCCGCGACCCCGGCAGGCTTTGGCCCTCTAGAGGGGGGCCCCGTCATTACTGGAACACCTTTTAAACATTTACTTGTAATAAAGATACGAGAAAAAGTAGCAAGGTGGAGGTTATTAATTAACTCTGGAAAAAGGTGGTTTTTGTCTTTGACAATTTTTTGCATACTTAAATTCTTTTAACTTGCTTTTGAAAATAATTATGCTATGATGAAACAGATGTTCCAAGGTTTACAAGTAGAAATTATGAATGGACCAATTTCATACTTTGGATCTACTTTACTTGCTACAGGCTTACTGTTAAACAAACGGTACCTGAAGTAGCTGGGCTGCAGGCCCGAAGGCACTTAGGAAGCCGATTCTTTCCGTTCGGGTGCAAGGCACTTTAATGTCTAGTGGGCTGGTAGGAAGGGTATGGTGACGTGTTTTGAGGGATCAGCTACTATGACGTCTTAAAGCAGGAGTAATTGCAGTGTGGGACAGAGACAGATCTATACAGGTTGTCTAGTGCCATCTCTTTCCCACACTGAAATTAGTCCTGGTAGGCCACCAGTACTTCAACACATGAAGGGTGTCAACATCTTCCCCGCAGCATGCAGCCATCTCAGGCACCGTCTTATTTAAATTACAGGCCTGTATCATATTTCAACCAAAAAAACTCACCAATCCTTAATAACTTCAACAGCAACGACCAACCCAGACCCCGACCACGGGCGGCAGTGCATACAGCCAAGAGGACTCTTCACCAGCTCCAAGGAACCAGTGTGGTGTGGACACCAATGGAGACAGGGTTTATGGAGGAACCTTCACAGACTTGGATGAGTTCCCCTGGATGGCATTGTTGGGTTATAGAACTCGTAAGTGGTGATTTTTACTGTTTATACATAGGTGGAAACTTGAAGTTTCCTGTACTATCAAAAAAGCGATGATTCCCGATGTCCACCACTGGCTGGTCCACCGGTGGTGGACAGCGAGAATTCATCATCATCATCATTTCAGTCGAAAGA
The DNA here is from genome assembly GCA_963082995.1 of Noctua comes. Lineage (NCBI taxonomy): Eukaryota > Metazoa > Arthropoda > Insecta > Lepidoptera > Noctuidae > Noctua > Noctua comes. The sequence goes on along the minus strand of OY720277.1, from coordinate 11,924,947 downwards.
CGTCCACTGCTGGACATAGGCCTCCCCTAAGTGTCGCCACATTGACCGGTCCCGTGCGTCTCGCATCTAGCGGATCCCTGCAACCTTTACCAGGTCAGGCGCAACGTCTTCCGGTTCGCGGTCGCCACTCCAGAACTTTTCGGCCCCATCGGCCATCCGTTCTGCGAGCAATGTGCCCTGCCCACTGCCAATTAAGTTTGGCTATTCTTCGGGCTACGTCGGTAACCTTGGAGCGAGAATTATTTTTGAAAATTGTGCCGTTGTCCGCCACTGGTGGACAAGCCCGGGTGTGGACATAGCGAAACATCATCTATACAGTACAGTATAGTCAAATGGATTTAATGATCTGTATGGCAAAGATAGTTGACACTAGAAAGGTCTTTCCCTAATGTAGTAAGAATAATAAAATCGTTAACTTAGGCAAACATTTATTATTTGGAATCAAACTCAAGGCATTTATTTCAACAAAAAGATGAAGCTGTAGTCCCAGTCATAATAACTTGTGAAAGTACTTTAGTTGCTGAAATAATGAATCTACCTTTACTTAATCTATCTGCTTGACAATAGAAAAAAAAGATTTTTTTTCAGTAAATGTTCTTCAATTGACTGCTCAACGTACAGGTCCACATAATATTAAATCAAGAGCCTTTAGTTCAGAAAGTCGAATGTCTTGATGGAACGAGTAGATGTTCCCAAAAGGGCCATTTAAGTAATTGATGCTGTCTCCTCGTCGACCTTGTAACATTTCAGCTTTTAAAACCTGTTTGAAGTCCAATTCGGTTTTGGTAGGTACCTATAGGCATATACATAAGATGCATATTAAAGCCTGTCGGAGATGATCATTCATAAGAATACATCTGCTGGATATAATAATAGTAGTTTATTATGTGCTATTAATATAATTTGTCTTGGTAGTAGCTTTGACGGCAGAAACGTTCCTTATTTATTGTTCTGGAAGAACACAGTGAACTGCGTTCTTCACTACAGTGCTATACACCGTGACTTTTTAGTCGTCTTACAACAGCAGCCGACTTCATCAATGACTACTAAAAATTCGAAAAAAAAAAATTGTATTTTTGAGATTTTAATAATTTAAAAGTAAAAATATTATTCAGTAGATAAAACAAGACTTAGATAAAACACCCTGTTGCGAGCGATGATCTACTGGACTCGAGAGCTGGGTAGATATCTTCTCCCGTTTGACACGTAAACATCATTAACTGGATGTTTCATAATTTTATTCTAATGTATTATTTATTTTTCATTGTACCTATTACGGTAGGTAAAAAAAAAAATCGTACCTAGAGGTATTGTATGTCGGATACATTGAGTGGACCACCTTTGTAAGACGACTAAAAAGCCACGGTGTATTTAAACATAAATGTTTACTGGTCTTTGTTTGTTGTTTGTTTGTTTTGTGTGTTTTTGTTTGTGTTTTTTTTGTTTTTTTTTTGTTTGTGTTTTGTTTATGTTTATGTGTTTAAAAAACTGGTTCTTTTTTAATATCCTTTCCGTGGAAATTAACCTAGGGGGTGGTCTATATATTTGAAATCAGAATCGAAAATTATTACTAATTTTAGAAAAAAAAAAACTTAATTGAGAACCTTCTAAAAAACTCAATGTCATGCAAGATAAAGTTCAGATCTTATTGATATTTATCTTTATTTGAATTCTAATCGTCACCCAACTAACAACTTAGAATGCATAACGGTAATGACGATAGTTGAGTAAAAAGCGTTGGAATATAATGTAATTTTTTTTTGTGCAGGCAAAGGAACTGTTTCATACCAGTGTGGTGGTGTTCTGATCAACCATCGTTACGTTCTGACTGCTGGTCACTGCATCACAGGAGCTATTGAGAGAGAAGTGGGGACTTTGTAAGTAATTTGTTTCTTTTGCTTTCTAGTAGTCTTTACAACCCAATAGCAATCCTATTTTAACGAGGATAAAGTTCATAACAGCAATCTGATTGTTACAAAATTAAAAGTCACTATGATTTTATACAAGGTGTAACATAATAAACGCCACCTCATGTGTGGTCTCTCGGACCATGAAATTGAACTTTTGTTCTACGAGTTCTCGAAATTCGCAAAAAAAAAATTGATCTTTCGATAGGAACTGACGCGATCAACTGACCAACATGTATGGTAAAACTAGAAAAAAGTTATGAATTTAAAAAGTCATAGAACTAAAGTCATTCAGTTTCATGGTCTGAGACACCACACGAGAGGTCTTGCGTTTATTATGTTACACCCTGTATAAAATCAGATGTAAAATAGTTTTGAAAGAATTGAAGCTGAGTTTCAATTATATGTCTAAAATACTACTTAATATTATAAATGCGAAAGTTTGTGAGGATGTATGAATGTTTGTTACTCTTTCACGCAAAAACTACTGAACGGATTAGGGTGAAATTTGGGACACAGATAGTTTATAACCTGGATTAACACATAGGGTACTATCCCGTGGGACCATTACCGAACTCCACGCAGGCGAAGCCGCGGGCATAAGCTAGTACCGTAATATAAAGAAGTTAGATTTGAGCTAATTGCAAATTATATTTAAAGTACCTACCTACTACCTACATAACACTTCAATATTTATTCAATTAATTTTGAACGTAATTAGTGTACCTATATATGTATTACCTGTAACGGTAATGTGTAGGTAGGTTTAAATACCAGCTAGATTTCCTGTAGTTCCAAACCAATCATTTTAGATTGTTTTAATTAATTGTGGTTCTTGGACCCATAAAACTTAATTACAATTTTGCATTACAAATAAAAAAATACCTTGACTTGATCAAATTTATACATACATTAATGTTTTTATTAATAGACCAGTTTTCAACCCATATGGAGTCTGGTATCCACCGTTTTTTGTCTTATAAATAGATTTCGTTATGGAAAATTCCTTGACTGCAATCATAAGCTGACGTAAACAAAAAAAAACAAAAATGACGCACACCTCAAAATAAACCAAATTAAAGTTATTTACGCTGATTTGATTGTACCCACATACATAAATACATATAGTGAGGAAAATAGATAAACATTAATTACGTAGTTTTGTGGTTTTACATGTTTGAGGAAAACAGACATACAATCTGTTTGTTTTTATATTTATGAGGGTATGGTATTTTTAGTATCTATGAGGATGTAACTTCCTATTATTGTAACGGGTTTAACACGACCATGTATAATTTAAAATCACAAATTACTTTAATGATTTGCGTCATATACACAAAGAGTACTGTGGGTACAATCAGTGGCACGAAGTAGTAACACTTGAACTATAAAATAGAAGAGACAATCAAAGTTAAACTATTGTCATAACTGAATGCAGCTGAATACCAGTATTTTAAATGGAGCGACTGCCTATCTGAGCTCCATAACTTAGTTAGTACTGTGTAACACGATACCCCCTGGTAAGACTGGTTGAGACTTTCAGGCCTCTGTCTACCTGTAACGACTGTCAAAGATCTATAACTGACAGCCGAGACCAACGGCTTTCCGAGGCACGGAGGAAACTCGATATGCAATTGGTGAAATAGTGGTCACCCATCTACGGACCAACCTAGGCAAGCGCGGCTTAACCTGAGGATCAACCCGAGCAGCTGTTATTATTTAACCACGAGCTCCTGACTGAGACTGAAGTGTTTGATAGATATGCGGCTGTCATATTATTTTTGAACCCAAGACTGTTACCTTGTTCTCTAGGTTTTGTCTATTACCTTCGGAAAAAGGAGTTTATAAATGTATGGTTTAATGATTTCAATCACTGACTACTGATTGCGAGGTCTGGATATGTAACCGATCGTTGGCATAAGGATCGTCGCCATGACGGACGATGTGCGGGTACAAGTCCTCTGGCAATCTTTCGGGGCTCAATGTTAATTAATGATGATATTACAAACACACAGGCACTTTTGAATGTCAAAAAAAAAAAAACGAAGCTACCGTCACAGTCACAAGGCATAATAACTTTAGAAAGTACTGTAGTTGCACATTCCAAAGCGTAGATCTCTATGGAGAAGAATTAAATTAATAATTTCGTTTCCTATTCTTTTAGAACGACAGTCCGTCTAGGAGAGTACGACACCCAGCAAGACGTAGACTGCGTGGACTCGGTCTGTGCTGATCCTCCTCAAGACATCGCGGTTGCGTCTGCGCTGGCTCACCCTGGATACTCCGATCAGAATAAGAACAGGAGAGATGATATTGGTATCGTGAGGATGGCGAGGAGAGCTGCTTATACATGTAAGTATTATTTTGTCAATCGTCCATTTTGTAAGGTTTCTGGGGACGTAGACAAGTAACAACTGCGTTTAAAGCACGGTTCGAAATTGTCAAGATAGAAAGAAATAAAGAAAGAAAAAGTATTTATTACATACAAAAAAAAAACATGGTTATATTCAAAATAAACGAAAATTATATAAAAAGTAAACATAAGAAAAAGATAAAACAATTAAATTGGTTCTGTACGAGGCCAAAAGGTTCCTATCTCAGCATGCAAGATAATTATTTTCTTTGATAATTATCGGTTAATTACCACATAAATATCACTGTTGATTTATAACTTGATCTTTTTAATATTTTTTTGACTAATACAAGATAATATAGTTGCTAAAATATTATGTAAAGAAAGACATTTTATAATTACGAGTACCAATTGTTTTATTCTTTAGTTTAACTTTTACACAAATGAACAAATATATTTATATTTTTTTCTTTTAAAAATGTGGCCCCACACTAGGAATTTCTCCTGTATCGTGGGTACGTTTACAAACATTTAAACTCACATACATAAACAGCCATTCCAATAAATATGTATGTTGGTTAATTAAACACAATTAATTAACATGTGACACATTTCGCCAGTTATGTTAAAGTCTGTATGTTATAAGGGGAGCCTTTTGCCATCAACCGGGCATAAATCCAGACTCCGGCCAGCTACTGAGAAGATCCTTTTGGAAAAACCCAATAACACTTGATATACAAATACTGTACTAAATAACGTTTTTATTCACAGACTACGTCCAGCCCATCTGCTTAGTTGACAACAGAGTACGTCTGGAAACAGGCAACGATGTCTACGTAGCTGGCTGGGGGAAAACCCTCAATGGTACGTATTCATATGCTATCGATTTTAGTACCTTACTGCTGGCTATTTCTACGAATAAGGAGTTTACAATCAATTGTATCGGGTTGTACGTATAATTTAAACGCGAGGTCGATTTAATGGCCGTTTTGTTATTGTGAATGACTGAACTAGTTGGATAGTGTATTGTTATGATCTTGTGGTTCGGTTCACGTATTTTTTTTTGTTTTAAGTTTTAACAAAAAATAAAATACAAAAGTTAGGTTATAGTCTTTTTAGAGATTAAGTCATGATTTGGGTTCGATTTCTGGGTCAAACAAGGTGATTTTAGATTTTCTTCGGATGAATATTAATTACTCAGTAACCGTTCCGGGCTTTAAATGAACACTGGTAAAAAAACATCGCTGCTTGCTGTTTCAATGTCATGTCTTCGGTCATCGGAAAAACCTTACAGTAACATTAATACGTTTAGAGAATAATTGAAAATCGAATTGTTCTGAGAAATAAGTCGAGAGAACTTTGTTTACTACATAAGTAAGCAGGGTTTTCTCTGTAATCTATTCTTTTCTTATCAGTCACGTGTATCTATCAGTTAAATCGAGGTTAGGGGTCTAAACGGTTGGGATCATTGTATAAATAATTCATTAATTGATACCTGAATTGTGTTGAGATGAGTAAACAAAGGAAGATTATTCGTTTTGCATATAAAATGTTAGCAAGCTAGTTATATTTGGACCGATGCCTGCCATGGCTGCGGGACTGTTTGAAAGAGATACCGTGGCCCTGGAACACAAAGGGCAAAGAAGGAGCATGGATGGGTTTTAGTCAGTCGAAATCTGTCAGTCCTTTCCGATCCGTCCAGTGCGGGAGGGTAATTGGATGAAAAAAAAAAAAATAAGAAGTTAGTTATAATTAAAGTTGTGTTTGAATAAACACATTGTATACTTTGCTGGAATACCAGCATTCGGTTTAAAGACATTTATTTTAAGTTAGTTTAAAGGCATTAGTCCTATAAATGGGATATTTACCATGTTTACTAATAGTAAAACGATGTTAATAATGTTTAATATTAATATCGGTAACTCAAAACAAATAGTAAATATGGTGACCATGCCAGTTAAAAAACTTATTTTGCTAGAATAATTTACTAATTTGGTATATAAAACTTAGTTTAATACTTCGTGGTTTAATCTAATAAATGACGCAATACTTGAGGTCAATTTCTAATAGAAACACATCGTAATAAACGAGCATGATATTTCTATGCATATTATAATATAAATCAACTTCGCCAATTATAATGAAGTAACATCGTAGGAAAATAACGTTTTCCAGAATCAAAAAATTTTAAATGTGTGTGTGGGAGTGGTTTGATGGACACCCAAAACCGCTGCATTTAATTGGATGGATTACAGCCTACTACCACTGCACAAGTGCACAGGTACAAGAACTGTGTCCAAGCAGTGCAGTGGTACGATTAAGACCGCTTTTTATTAGTCTTCATTATTATATTCCGACTTATAAAACAAAAAAATCCTTAATCTATTTTATTTTATTTACAGGAAAGAACAGCCCAATTAAACTGAAGCTTGGTCTCCCGATCTTTGACAAGGCCGACTGCGTGAGCAAATACAGGACTCTTGGAGCAGTGCTAGGAGAAGGCCAGCTTTGTGCTGGAGGAGTGTTCGCTGAGGATGCCTGTAGAGGAGATTCAGGTGGACCTCTCATGAAGAGGAGACCTGAGGGAATCTGGGAGGCCGTTGGTGTTGTCTCCTTCGGTTACGGCTGCGGCAGAGATGGCTGGCCAGGTGTCTACACCTCAGTAGCCAATTACATTGACTGGATAAAATCTACGCTTGAAACAACAAACGTCTAATGCCATATTACTAGTCTTTTCAGGATAGTCCAGAGCTCGTTCGACTTCTCACTCATATGAAAGAGTTCTGGTCGAAAATCCAATGTTTTGTTCATGTGTGATGTCAAATTTCGTTTTTAATGTTAGTGAAATACATTTGCTTTTAAGAAGATTTTTTTGTTTGTTTTTTACCCTGTTGAGGTTCTTATTACTGGAGGCACCAACATATCTAGCTGAAGTAACAGTATTTGGCCATTTCTGTCAAAAAGGACCTATGGTTGATGGAGCAAACGAGTATTGGGATGGACACCGCATACGCAACGATACTCGTTGCGTGTGACGACCGCCAGCTAAATACACCAACAACCCCAAAAAGGTGGATAGGACAGACTGGATGTAGAAATAGGAAGACAGGGCGTTGTGGTTCAGCTTGGGGGAAGCCTATGTCCAGCAGTGGACTGACTTTGTTGATTAATTATTTTCTATCATTCACTGTAAAAGTACGAAATAGATAAGCATATTATCACAGACAATACCTGGGCGACCGAGCTCTGCTCGGGTGAAAATAGGTAGATTTTTCGCCCCCGTGAACTTGGCCGTTTTCGAGAACGAGATTACAAATATTGCTCAGTTAATATTATAGGATAAAACCAAAACCCGTAGTCATATGAAAAATAAAACTTGACAAATATCAAACTTTTTAGTGACGCCAACACGTCAACTCCATCAGTGTCGCCATCAATTAAAAACTTCTCGCTTTCCCTCGACACAAAAAAAGTATAAAATAAAACAAAAGTTGGCCGAGGTAGAAAATAGTTTTCATTCTTTTATAATAATGCCAGCAATTTGTGATGCATTTCTAATGTTTCTGTCAGTCTCTCCAATTAAGCCGACCGTACTCTTCGGATAGGTTCGCTGCAATAGTTCAACGATTTGGATTTTGAACCTGTGACCCTGATCGATACTTACGTCAATAGACAGATATTTTATTGCTAGCTATTCTGACACTTTGTTTAGGTCGTCTGTCTTGGTATGGACATGCGATGAGGAGGGATGAAACATTTGTCTAAAAGAGAGATGAATATGAATACTAATTTTTTTCAATTTTTTTTTTTGGGATGGGCAATTATCAAATGGGGGTCTTTTGTTGATTGCCCATCCCAAAAAAAAAAAACCCCACTCTGGGCGGAGCGGAAGGGAGTGTCAGACTTGTACTGACTAAAACTCATCCATGTTCCTTCTTTGCCCTTTGTGTTCCAGGGCCACGGTATCTCTTTCGAACAGTCCCGCAGCATATGAATACTGATGGATGGAGAATTGCGCACGTAGAGGAAGGCCAAAGATGGATGGATTGTGTGAGGAATGATATGAAAGGAAAAGGAGTAAATACCGCAATGGCTGACAGAATGGAGGAAAAAGAAATGTGTTGCGCTGACCCCGAGTAAAATGAGACAATGGCAGGAAGATGATGATTCTAACTGTTCGTTTAGCGTAGATACTGAACGATCAAATCTTGTTGCCTATTGGGAAATCCCACCTAAAATTATAGATTGTTATAGATATAAAGGGTGATGGCAAAGAGATCTTAGATACTATTGATAGGCTGTCAGAAGAAATGCCATAGAGAAACAGTGATCCCAACTGTTAGTGAATTCCATGCCTATCCCCATTACCCTGTGAAGCGGCTAAATAATAACAGCCTCTCGGGTCGAACTTCCCATCCACAGACCAACCTAGGCATAGGTTGGTCTGTGGATGGGTGTCCACCGAGTTTCCTTTGTGCCTCGGAAAGCACTTTAAGTGGTTGGTCCTGGCTGTCATTTGTAGATCTTTGACATTCGTTACACGTAGTCAGTGGCGCGTAAATCGTATTTATTTATTTATTCAAATGTACAATAATAGTGCCACAAGGGATTCTCTACCAGTCAACCTTTGGGTTAATTAAGAAAACATTGTGATAGGGTTGGGGGGGGGGGGTTGTGTCGTATCGTATTACCCAGTACTAACTGGGTTGTGAAGGTCACATAAGCAGTCGCTGCATGTAAAATACTGGTATTCAGCTGCATCTGATTAGACTGGAAGCCGACCCCAACATAGTTGGGAAAAGGCACGGGAGATAATGATTGCACGTTTGACACTACACATTTAGGTGGGTACAGTTTTGTATAAATTACATATTTCGAGCGCCTATAAATGGGAAATTATTAATCGGGCGAATACAAATTTAATTGGCGACCAGTACACTGAATGGGCGACTATTGTACCAAGTAACTATTTATCCGGTCATTGCGGCAAGGAGAATATAGGAAGCAAGAGCGAGCGAAGGCTGAGAGAGACCTGTGGCACCCCGACTCTGACAGGTTAGGTTCGAAGGGGATGGCGGGGTCTAGTGAGCGAGCGAAGTGGCTACGTCGACTACGCCTTATCTACAATCTAGTGGTTAATTGTAGCTGCAAACCTATTATTTCTGCTACCCATTTTAATTATTTTTAAAATCCTAAATCAGATTAGTTTGTCGCCGCCTTAGATACATGCCCCTATAAATTGCTATTAACTCTATCAGCTGCATGGATGACGGACGTCTAATTCTTATTCATTAAGAATACATGGCACATTATTTTGTGGTTTGTCATGACGTCACTGTTCATCAATTCTTATTCCTTAGAGATTACAAAATGACTTCATACATCCGCCTCCGCATATAGTACTTAACTTACTGACATCAAATTAGTAAGTTAGATTACATTTGAATGTTTTAACCAACGTACTAGGGGTCCAAAAGTCACCGAGGTGTCCCCAAACATTTTGGAACAAAGATATTCAATTAGTCGTAACGTATCATTTGCATATAGGTGTCGCTAGCTATCAAATTAAGTGGCGCGCTAACACTTGGGTTCGCATAATTAAATCATTTACCCTTTTCAAAGTATGCGCTCCTGGTAGAAGGGGTTGTATGCAAATTTTTGTTTACGATGAAATCGATTTTTTTAGTTTGTTGGGCGATTTTTCTGGTCTTTGTGATGACTTTAACTTAATGTTGTGGATAGATTTTATTTAGAAGATCGCTGGTAAGACCTGATTGAGACTTGCGCGGACCAGGGAAGAATAACGCAAAAGGGGGAGGACTATGCCCAGCGGTGGATGGAAGAAGGCTGCCAATGATGTTGATGATGAAACTAAATGTGGATCAAATATCAGAGTATGTCGTAGTTATAAATGTAACTTTGACAACGACAAAGTCTTTGGACGTAACATTTAAAATCTAAACAAAAGATTTTTTCTAATTATTAAAACCAGGTTTTTGATTTAACTTGCCTTTTTAATAAAAGATGCATGAATAAAATCCATGAATTTCAAACCAGTTCCTCGAAACCCATTGAGCTCCTCTGCTTCTGATGACAATACATTTTTGTGCAAGACATGATTTGATCCTACAGCCAGGATCGCTTCTTCACGAGAGACCTCAAAGCACGGATAAAAAACTTTGTATACGCGTTCAATGTTAATAGATAAACCTAATTTTCTTCTTTCAATAATAACAGATATGTATCTAACAATATGTACTTAATCAATGTTATAAATACCTTTAATCTGAAGCTAAATCAATTTCCAAAATAACTTTGAGGTGTGAATATTTTAACAGGTTTATTTAAGTTTGCCGCAGGTCACATTTAATTGACATTGATCGACTTCATAAGATACTCGTATTCACACCTATTAAGTATTAGGCGTGTCGAATGAAGATATTTTAACTCGTGGGTTCATTCTGGCTGGGAGAATCCCAAAAGAAAAATCAATAGCTGTATTATTACGAAAAAATAATATTAGCATTTAACATGACAGGTATAATTGAGGAAAACTGAATTGTATGTAGGTAGGACATCTAACTACTATTTACAATCTGTCAAATTTCTTTAATAGATTTTCAACTGTATCGCTAAGGACTTAGGTTCAAGATTGATTGGGAAAACTTGACAGTTTCAGGTAAACTCGTGTGACGTAATACTTGTAAGTAAAGTGTACTGACTTCTTACCGAAAAGTGACGTCACTAGTCTCATGATCTTTGATGCGTTTTATCTTCGTGAATTTTTATTGATTTGATAAAACAAAAAATACGTATCCAATATTTTTCGGTAATCTACGGACTAAATAGAATCATATTTTTTTTTACACAGGAAACATCCCTATTAGCAGGTCAGTGTCAGGCAGTGTGTTAAATCGCGACTTCGCGTTACACGTATGTAGTTCATTTAATGGGATTAAATGAACTTGAAGGTTCAATAAAAAAAAACAAAAATCAAATCAAAATTCAATCATCAATAGATGAATTTAATGATTATAACTCTGTAAAGATTTGTCATATTTGTTACGGTCGCGAATCGTATTTAAATTAACATACATCCCGACACTGACCTGCAAATGGCAAAAAACGTTAGAAAAATTGAATTTCGCGCTCTAGGCGATTTGAATCTGGCGGGTTCAAAGTCGCTGTCAATTACATTTTTTACCACGAACGTAACATACGCCATTTCTGTTAGTTAGCAAACGGATATGTCCATGTTTCTACGAACAAGCTGGGAAGAATACACAAACATCTTCGAGTTCTAAAAAGTATCTATTCCATAACAATGATTCACAGTAAGTAATGACACTAGAACACGGAAAGAGCAGTACCTACGAACAATAGTTATGTTGTAACGCATGCAGCAATGAATTAATGATATTCATTGAACTTGAATATCTAATTAATTCAGTTTTACTAATACATCAATGCCCGACACTTTTTTATTTTCTTTTCTATAGAATGCTGGGTACTCACGACGACCAATCATGCTACAATAAACTAGTATATCGTTGTTCATATTGCAATTAGTTCTATGTCAAAAATGACAAGTTTTCAGGAGAAAAAAAACAGCATTCTGGAAAAAATATTTTATGACACCAAAATGTTTTTAAGTAATGTTTCCTAAACTATTGTGTTAAAAACATTTAACACCTAATTGCAATATGAACGACGATATGCGGATCTCTCATTGTACTTGAAATCTATTCAAAGCGAGTCCATGTTATATTTGAGATGTACAGCTTGATGTATCGCTGTGTGTAAGCAACTTATTATTTAATTTGTTTAAAATATTTATGGATATGTGTATATACCATCAGAACTTAGTTCGGAGAATCAAGAAATCCAGGATTTTTTAAAAGATTTGGTTGGGGATCATGGAGGAATGAAAACCTCCTCTTGAAGGGAGAAACAGAAAGATTTGGGAAGAGAGAAGATTTACATTAGACTCATCATCTGCTTCGCTTTATCCCAACTATGTATAAGTGTGTGAATAGTGTGTGTGTTTGTGTGGGTGTGGGTGTGTGTTGTGTGTGGTGTTTATGTGAATATCTGTGTTTTATTCATGTATAGGTCGGCTTCCAGTCTAACCGGATGCAGCTGAATGAAGTTACTGGATAATAATAAATCCCGTTGGTAAGACTGGTCAGACATTCAGGATTCTGACTATCAATGGACATCATAAATTGGGCAGCAATTGGGTTTTCTAAACGTATGTTTGCTTAGTAAATAATATTCAAAATCTGTACAACTTATGGATTTGTCAAACTTAGCATAGCCGCGCTAATGTTGTACAAATGTGATATAAGCCAAATAATTACGTATATCCAAAAATAGATACTTTGACTCGATAACGTCCTAGAATTTCCCAGCATACAATTAATTTAAATGATATATTCAAACAATTCAAAGTGACCCAACAAGGACTAGCTTTTAATTAATATTAATAAGTTAGTTATGCACCAAATGAACTTGCGAAACCGCAGAACCGCAGACCCAATTATTTACTGTTTTTCACTGAATTGTCCTTCAACCGTTTAATTTAGTTGATGTTAATTTTATTTATAAGTTTTGTAACGATATAAACATACAATGACGGGGTGAGTATCAAAATGGATCATCATCATCATCATTTCAGCCGAAAGACGTCCACTGCTGGACATAGGCCTCACCCAAGTGTCGCCACATTGACTGGTCACGTGCGACTCGCATCCAACGGATCCCTGCAACCTTCACCAGGTCATCGGTCCACCTAGTGGGAGGCCTTCCAACGCAACATCTTCCGGTTCGCGGTCGCCACTCCAGAACTTTTCGGCCCCATCGGCCATCCGATCAAAATGGATGCTGGGTTCTAAAAACATGGGTTGTACTTGTCTTATGTTTTTTATGTTACTGAGGAATTGACTGTCTTATTGGTTTAGTGGTCACAAGCGTGACCACTGAGCATCAGTTCCTGGATTTGATTCCCAGGTCGGGAAAAGTGTTATTGGGTTTTTCAATCAAGAATTCTCTCAGTAGGAGCCTCGGAGTCTGGATTTGGGGCTAGTTAATAGCAATAGGCTGCCCCTATTACATGAGACTTAAAAACAACTCGTGAAATGTTGATGTACTTATTGGGTACAGCTCTGCATAACCACTCAGTGATTACAGGCTAAGTTTCTTATTACTTTCTTGAACTCGTCTGACGAAGGGATATTATTTCTCCAACTTTTCAACGGGGCTAGAAGCCAAAACACTAGTATAATATGATATGCTGAGAGCGCATATCTCCAACGGCGATTTATTGTTTTCGTAGTTACCTGTACGGCTGCGTTTTTTTTCAACCAATGTTGTGAATATGATCTAAGAAAAATCTAGTACCGCAAAAAACGGTATCTTTTCCCCATTCACAAAAAGACGAGTGGTGTATATTTATATGCTCGAGAAGCATGCAATATGAATTTCTTCAAGACGTTCAGTTTCACGCGAGATATCAGCTCCGGTCGCCCCGCTGGGAACGTTTGAAGCGAATATGAATCATTTCTTCCTGTAACATGTGAGTGTAGGAAAATATTTATTTTTAACATATTAACTTTTGTTTTTTGATGCTTTTTACTCTAAAAGTAGCATATGCGTTAACCATTTTTTAGAGCAAAATATTTATCATGTAGCGTATTGCAACGATTCGGGGGCCCTAACCGAAGCAATTGTCGAGCGAGCGTCCATTTTGATCGGACGTCGAATCTGAAGGCCTAAACGAGTGCCAAAGACATCAATGTATGTTAATGTTTATATCTGATATAATGTCATTGAACATGTGGTCGCATCGACAGAGGGCGCCATCCAGTTTTCCGAACAAATTAGAAATACGTGAACAATCATACGACGAGATGAGATGAGAGATTACGACGATGAGATGTCCCCTGATGTATAAAAAACAGCAACTATTGTAGTTTACAAGAACAAACTTCCTATGTGAAATTAAAAATATTGCACTGCAACATAGAGAAGTTACCGGAGAAGCACATAATGTAAACACACCAACAGATTTATCGATAAAAAATACCGAACAAAAACAGAAGAAGTTCCAATGATAACAAAAAAACACAAAGTTGTATGAAAATGCGTAGTAAATCAAAACTGTGAATACATTCATTCATTTCTCGGTTAGATAACAAACACTCAGAGGGGGAACTCCAATCGGAATATAAAAATTACGACAGTTTAAAAGTAGGCGCCATTTACATAAAACTACTATATTGGAAATGATATACAATGTGTAGGCCGCCCCATTTGTTCTTCTCATGAAATATAAATGTGTTTTGGATGCTGGTGTATTTACATTGTATTTTTTCTTAGATTTCTTATTTGGGAATCAAACAAAGATAAAAAAATTGACACCAATTTTTGAACCATTTAATTAATCTTCTTTGCGTGTCGATGGCAAATTTTCATGAAATATATATAATTTGCCCCAAAATTCAGCTGCAGTTCTGCTCGCTGATACAGTCATAAGATCGACAAGTACCCAAGTGTCAGGGCATGCAGCGCAAGATGGAAGGTGGGCTATTGTCTGTGGGGACACGCCGCATACACACTTGATATCTGAGCCGTTCTTGAATCCCCACTAGGCTAACTAGCTGAGCCTACGCACCCAAAATTTAATTAATTTCCGAACCATTCTTTCGTTTTCTTTGTCTCAAATTTAGAAAACATGGCAACATTGTGTGTGATATGAATACCGTTCTTAGACAAAAAGTGATATTCTTCTATCAGTGGTCAGTCGGTAACAATAATGGCATAGTCAAAAATGTATTGGATTGACGTAACCTACCGAAATTCTTGGGCGTCCGAGCAATCGTCGTGTTGACGATGCTCCTTGGAGGGGTGAAACACGTGTCAAGTTAAGGTTCGGTTGCATGGCATGCTAATTTTAGCACTTCCTGCATGTGCATATTTTTGCGGGCGATGCTGCATCCTGCGTCTAATGCAATGTATTTGAGGAATTAAAATTAAATATAATATATGTCATGGATTTTCAAATGTCTAATTATCGCTTAAATCTAGAACATAGATACCAAAAAGCTTATATCAATACGGTTCAAAGTCGCTGTAGAAATGCTAAAGCTCTAAAAGCGGCGGCCACTTGTCCAAGCCCTCTAGATAGAAAAAACAAAAGATATAACATTGTAACAAGCACGGTAACAACAGTATCGAATGAAATTGAAGTGGTATTGTTTGCCGATCAGACAGCGATAGGTTTAGTTGATGGATTGTTTATTTGTTGAATATGGCGGTGGACAAGCTCCCTTTTCGAGCAAGCAATAAAACTAATCCTGGATGCGTGCGTATTCATAATCTACCTAGCTTCTCCTTAAATATGTTGGGGCTTCAAGCGTAACCGTATGCAGTTGAATAGCAGTATTTTACATGAAGCAACTCAAACTCAAAGCATTTATTTCAATTAGATCATGACAGGCACTTTTGAATGTCCGGAAAACAAAGCAGGCGAAGCTACAGTCCCAGACACAAGGTATAATAACTTGTGAAAGTACTGTAGTTGCCCATTCCATAGCGTAAATCTCTATGGAGACGAATGGGCAAGAAACGCCATGGACACTCTTAACTGCCTAGTACGTATCTAGTCAATATCATAATCTTGCCCAATAGGTACAGTCACGAGCACTTATAATGGCTCAGTGATCAGTGAGCAATTAAAAAATGTGTTTTTTTTTCTGATGTGATATTATGCTTTTCTTCTTCTCGATAACTCAGATTTTATCCGACCAGTACGTAACAACCTGGACAGCTATGACGTTTGCCGCATTCAAGTCCTGCAGGGTGCAATTAGTTGTGCAGGACGGGCAGGAGAGAACGTGTGGCATATCCTGTGTTATGATTCGATTATACCCCATCTAGCCAAATTGGATCAGCAGCCGCTAACTTGAGCTCGCAGTCGGTTCAAAGATTTCCATATCGGCCAAGGCAGTTCGTGACCAGGGGCAGTTTTTTTTTTAATTTTTGGCTGTTACCAATATAATAATTTGGAACCCAATATATTTATATGAAACGGCCTAATTTTAAACTTCATGCTTATTACTACTCAAGATTGTACCTACAAGTGCCTACAACAAACAAACGTGTCATCATATGGACCGTGCACCCTAATGTGAAATAATATATTTTGAATTTGAATTAAACGATGGAGTTAAATAAAGACTAATCGCCAAACAAAACAAAAAACGAAATAAACGCCGTATCGTGAATGAACAGACCTTGGAAAACCGTCAGAAAAACTCAAAGACAAAGGAATCAAGTAATGTCTTCATTGAGAAAATGTTAAGTACAATACACTCTCGTGAGCGATGCGAGTAAGTACAAATAACGCAAAAAGCAACAAGATGTCTGTTGCGAACGTTTCTTGTACATTCCTTTTCTGGACCTTTGTTGCTTGTAGTCTTTTTATGATGCTCTCTCTAGAATTTGTTGTGTTTAGATACTTTTGTTGAAGTTTCGACTCGTTTTGTTCCTTTTAGGTAAGAGTATAAACATTTAATGAAGTATTTATTTTGACTTCGACTTGCGAAGACTCCGTTTCTAGAAGATGGTCGGGTATTATGATAAATTCGAAGAAATGTTGAGGAAAAAAGCTGAAAAGTACCTTATTACTTTGGGTATTGTCTTAGTCATTCCCAGTATTAACCTCGCATGATAATGTTGACTTTACAAAGTTAGGTGTAATTTTAGTTGATTCCAATACCGAATAGCATAAATCATAGTTTATAACAGGCCTAGGAATAGAATTTCTCAGTAAAGCCTCGATTATTCATCTCAATTCCGGGAAAGCTGCAATGTTTATTGCTCAAAATTCTAGAAATTTCTGATGACAAATACGACGGCGCCACTTCTCGTAATTATTGTCAAGAGACATAGATAGTTTCGGAGAGAACAACCGGAAAATAGATACGGCTGTATTATCAGCAAAATATTAAGTACTAGGGTATTAGACCATCTTAGAAGTAGACTAGACAAAGATTAAGAAAAGGAACTTCTTTGCGCCTGATGTATCATACAGAGCAACGATTTTTAAACCTAAGCAATATCTTGCAATAACCTAGAATACCAGAAAAAAATCATCTCCTAATTACTACCAACATAACAAACAAATTACGGAAAAGTATCCGATCAGAAAGTAATTAACCCGTCCTTGACAGTGGCTAACAAGGTACCAACATGCGACATGACTGTTTACAACACATGCAACCCTGGTACAACTGATAGCGACTATCATTGCCATCAGCTATGTTCGCAACAATAGTGATTGCTATCGGACTTTATATAAAAACCATACCGACACGTAATAACGCTTATTCGTTTTTACAGTGCGACATTTTCAATTGAACATGAGTTATGGTACGGTGGGAATGAATATTCCAATATTATTTTTGTTCACATTCAGTTCCCTGTTTTTGGGGACGAATGGAGATGTGAGTATACAGTTTTGTAGCTATGTGTCTAGTTGAGGGTGCATGGCAAAAAATACTGTGCTTTGATGGTTGAACTTTATTAAAAACATGGTCCTTTCAATTCTGATGTGGATTGAAAATATCGTAACGAGATTTTTTGTTTACTTGAATTTTCTATCCATCTTTCAGAGCTTTTGCAATATTTTATAATTCAAACCCTCACCACATACTACAACTTCTTTACTAACATTCCCAAGGTATCCTACGCACCGAAAATAACTGACAGCATGCTCAGTTGTGATAACTTCAACAATGACTTTCTGGATTGTGATGAACTTCAACTTGGCTCCTTGAAAGGTGACGAAGGTGATGATGCAGCCAAACTGAGCGGGAAGATCAAAACGTCATTGGAACTGAGTTCAGATTATGATGTAAGTAAAGATCTTCTCGAATCGTTTTGATTGGATTGTGAAGCGATATACAGGGTGTAACCGAAGCCATTCTGTACATCAGACTAAGTAACTTTACGCAAAAATTATTGCTGAGAAACGACTTTTTTTTTGGTGTGAAAAATCATGGATTACGGTAGGACTCAATGTAACGCACTCGAAACATTGAGCTGATGCATTGAATAGTACGGGGGTCGTGGAAGTGTTTAAAGTAAAATTAAAAACATGTATTTAAAAAAAACTTGTGAAAAAATTGGAAGTTTGATCCCCAATATTTCCGTAACTAGCCTTCTAGTTACGGAAATATTATTCCCAAGTATAAAAAAAAAAAAAAAAAATAATCGGGAGCTCAAAATAATGAACAATCACGGAAGATATCCCGTAAGTGACAGTATAGTTCCCAAGTATGGTCTAGAACAAAAAAATGACCGCAATGACGGGGAAAACAAGTGCCTTTCAGTTTCGTTAAGGGTCTTCTTACACCCTTTATAAAACACCACATACGACCTGCGCCGCTAAAACCGTTTTTAACCTTCGTTGAAGTGTCTTACTCAAAGATACTATGGACTTCAGAGGAAATCTGATTTTAATGTTTCAAAATCATCGACGTCAATGTGCATTTATGCAAGAGTAGTAAATTGATGATCAAAATAACTTTTTATTTACAAGAGAGATGTTTGTCTTGCAATACTAAACTAACTTACATAAAATCAATTATACTTTTGAAGCAAGTTCTATTTTTCAGATTGAAATAGACATATGGAAAATGATGGACTTAGGTGACGAATACATGTACAATACGCGGGTAAACTTATGCAGCAGCATGCAGCAGGAAGATGCGCCCTGGACTCCGATCTTCGAGAAACTGAACATCAGTAGCTGTCCGGTCCCATCGGTAAGTAGTTTGTTTTTTTTTTCATATTATTTATTCGCTACTTTTTCAGCCTCTACGAGGGCGAAATTATCCCAAGGGAACGTACTGCCGGGGTAAAAAATATATCCTAACCCAGGTAATGGTCTATCCGTGTGTCAAATCTCATAGAAATCTGTTCAGCAGTAACAGACGGACAAGCAGATTGATAAGCAGAGAGAGTTGTATAACATTCACATTAGTTTCGCATTAATACGATTAAATCTGTCTATCTGTGTGTCACAACTTTTGATCCCGAGAACAAAACCAAAATACTTTAACATTACAACGTCATTAAGAACGGTTGTACAGAAAGTGGTGCTGTTTTGATTAATTTGGCAATATTACTGTTTGGAAATAAGACATATGGCTAAGTAGTGAACTGTATTGATTATGAAATGCAATAATTAATATCGTAACACCGAATATTTAGTTTTAGATGTAAAAAAAGTATTTCGAAGCTTTCCAAATGCCTTTTTGACACCTAAAACGGTTACAACATCAAATTCAGTGTTTTAATTGCATTTCATTATTAATATTCTGCCAAGAAACTGAATGGTTAATCTTTTAAAATATTTGTTTTAACACCGGTACTTGATACAACCGACCAACATACTGGAAACCGCGGGCAAAGGCTAGTCTAACATTTTTTTTTTCAGAGTGTCTTCGAGGTCCAAGGTCTGACGATATCCTTGGACTCAATGAAGGATATCATGTGCCATGACTTCTGTGGGGAGTACCGTATACAGATTTCTATGATGGATAAGGCAGATAAACTGTCATGCCACGTCGTTGAAATCTGTATCGTTGAGGAGAACGACGACGATGAATAAGGATGTTTGTTGAATAAATTGGTTTTAATTTGAATTTTTTTGTTTTTTGTCATTGCAAAAGTTACTGATTTCCGAGTCTCTGAAGTTAGATATGATGGAATGCTGAAAAGGTGATGATGATCATACAATAAATCAAATGCCTGAGGGCAATCCGATGACGGCAAATACAAAAAATACAGTGTCACCACTTTAAGTATGCACTTTATGTATGTATGATCGAGGTGGCGCTGCTTGTCAAGAAAATATCCATCGATATGTCAAACGTGGTACCTTTATTTTAGTTCTGTGTTTTTCCGCCTGCACAGATAAGTTGGTTAAAGTGTATATGACACTGACATAAGGTACCGAAAAGTCAATCCTTTTGAAGAAATATGAAACACTTTTAACGAGTTGCCATGAGGTCCTTTGTTGTATGAAATTGAAGAAAGAAATTGGAAAAGAAAGTGGTAGACTATACTATTGCTTTTATTACAATGTCACTGATAGTACGCCCCCTTCCAAATTGTACAATGAAATTTTATTTAAAAAAAAACGTCACCTATCTTTACAACTACAAGAAAATTGCTCGCATAATTTCTGAAGTACTCATTTGTTCTTGGCACCACGCTTTAATCGCAATCGCCTTCCAAAGGGAATACAAATTAAAAGTATCCAGACTACACTAGAATTTACCAAGCGATTGTGTTGTACCCGATAATTAGAAAAATAAATAAAGTCAGGGGGAGTGCAGACGAATAAATTTATAATTGCCGGGGGCGGCCAACTTCAAGCGTTATCAACTTTTTCCTCTGCCCGTCGCGGATGCCTCTCGTCGTTTGGTCAGCCTAAAACTGTTCAACCCTCATTAATTTTATGAACTCCTGGTATTTCTGTACAGGGATCGCTGAAATAAATATGGCGAGAAGTAATTTTAATAACAATATTCGTTATGTTATTTTTCATTTACTGAATTTTAAGCTGCTAAAGGAGCTATAAGCTTAGTATGTTGTGAAAATTAATAAGTAGTTGTAAAAAGAGTGAAGTCTGTGTCAGTAATATGTTAGTCTAGCCGACTTCTACCAGCTTCGAAACGTGACGTATTTTCACACAAATTTTCATCCGCTAAGGAGTTCAATTTACCCAAAATACTTTCTTAGCGGATGGCTACGTCATAATAGCTATCTGTGTGCTACATTTTACCCGAATCCATGCAGTGATTTGAGCTGTGTTGATAGTCAGTTTAAGGAACGAATTTGGCAAAGGTTTTTGAAGTAGCGAGCTGGCAACATGTGTTTAGTGTTTATACCGATGCGGGGGTCGTTAACATGTTAATGCTAGCCTACTAGTCCTATTAAAATGAAAAATAACGTCCTGTGACTAAACTACTGAATATATTCTTGTGATTTTTGTATGCAGACTGGGAACGTCATGAGGTATACGCCATTTAATTTAATATCGTATTGTCGGAGCCAATAGATAGAAAAAGAAAAAAACCACACCAAATCTATCTTCCTCTGTCTCTTTATTTTTCTTCTTTTCTTTCTTTTTTCTTCTTTCTATCTTGTGTATAGATAGAAAATTGTTAATGTACAGACGCCAGCATATCAAGCTACTACATTCTGTCAAATTTCTTTAATAGATTTTCAACTTTATCGCTTTAGTAATAGGTTCAAGGTTGATTGGAAAAATTTACCAATTTCGAGTAGCATGGTGTGCTGCCGTCTGTACATTGCAAAAGATTAATTTACGGAGCCAATCAGAATGATTTCCATCGCATAAAAAACCACAACTACAAAGAGCGCTTACTTTAATCTTCTAAACCTTACAAAGAGCCTGTCATCTTAAAAAGCAAAAACAAACGCACCACATGTTTTTATTTTCCCATTTATCGTGATATGAATAGAAAAGCAACTCTCAAACATTTTAAAGTCTGATTCAGTAGCAAGAAGCCGTTATCAGTCTGAGACCAGCTTACCCATAATGCTAATCTTTGAAAAAAAACGAGCGTTATTCAAAACTAAAAGATTTAGCTCGAGTATTCGCTGTAAATTTTCCCTCTAACGTTCATAAACTTAGAAAAACATACGTGAAAACTGCATTATGAAGAGCTTCGTGGGTCACTAGCTGTTTGGCTGTGGGCCCTGAAAGTAGCGATGGAAAAGCGCGGATGTTAGTGAAAGTGTTTGGTGAAACGCTGTCTTATTTTTGGATTTTGTCGACGAAAATAAAAGTTATCATTGATAATTTATTTTTTATTATTGATTTATTAAAATAACATACATACATACATGAACTGCCGACCGCCTTTTTCTGATGAGGTAAGGCAAAAACTGCAGACCTGCACGTAGCAGACACCTTACAAACTCCTTTTGTTTTGCTCGTTCTTTGAAATAATGAACTAAGTAGTCATGGTTTGATCATAGACAAATGTTGCTTTTAAAATTAAAACACAAATTCCTAGAATTTGATCATTTTGATTATGAATTAGGTAAGGATAATTTCCTTTTAATTTTTAATGCACATAATTATAGCAAAGGTTGTAACAAAAACAACGTAACAATACACGCGAATTTCGTGGCTCCATCCTATCCATATGCAAATGTGGGCCCCGCCTCAGTCGACGTTTCAGCGATTCCAAATTGTAATATTATTCAAATAACACATTTATACGTCATACAGATTTATGTACAGACGGTATTAAGAATTTAATTATGACTCAAACTTATTATATTTCTTATTACATTTTTTATCAGAAAATTTCACTTTTTTTATTTGAAATAAACTCATGATTAGCCATGTAATTGAAGTTGACTTTAATTTTGTCTACAACGGGCTTATTTTAACAAACAGTTTACAATTTTTTCATTGTTAGAGTAATTTGAAGAATTTTATTTGAAAAGAAACTATTTTAGAGAGTGTTTTAAGTTCAAATCAGCAGGCAAACACGACTTAAATTAGTTTATAGTCGAGGAGAAGTTCAAAGGTTTTGACAATCAAATGATCTTGTCGTATATAAATATACCCGTGAACTCAAGTCTATGCTTAAGGCGACTGATGAAAAGGTATTTTATTATTAGCTTTTTTTTTTTGCAAGATTTTTAATAAATATCCTTTTTTATTATCATTTATTGTCCCACAGTATCTATACAAATAAATAAAATTGAAGTGTTTGTTTGTAATTTCGAAATAAAAGCTGTTTGCTGAATGCATATGAAATATTTTTAATTTTTGTCTGTCTGTTTGTTCCGGCTAATCTCCGAAACGGCTGGACTGATTTCGATTGGCTATTATTTCAGAAAAAAGGATTAGGGTTCCGAGGAAAAAAATAAAACCCTTACTTACCCGGGGAAGTACTATTTTATAATAATGTCATGCGGACGGAGGTCGCGGCCATCAGCTAGTAATAAATGAAATCAAAAGGTTAGGTCTCCCGCAGGTTAGGTGAAGCGGCTTAGGAGGACTGGTAGCAACTGGATTGGATAATAGTTAAGGATTGAGGTAAATAGTATGTGATTGAAAGTACCCTATGTATGGATGTGAGGAGCTGTGGTATGTGAGCAAGAGCCAATGATATATAAACTATAGATACGTTGCCCGCGCTCTGTAGTGGCATCATGAATGCAAGGTAATTACCGGACCTCCATTTAGTCGTGTACCAACCAGTGCCGCGGCTGTACGTGACTTTAAAATAACTTGTGTGAATAACTTACTCAAATAACAAAAAAAAATGGCGTCCTGTGTTTTTAGGAAATGTAGTTAAAATAACTTGTGTGAATAACTTACTCAAATAACAAAAAAAAATGGCGTCCTGTGTTTTTAGGAAATGTACAAATTGTACTGCAACTCCGAAAGATAAAAAAAAGTATCATTTCATGCATAAGTATTAAGAAAAATGTTTTTTTTTTTCGATGCCTTCTAATGGCGGCTCGCGCCTGTGGTAAGTCACTTGCCATACGCGCTCGGCCAATGAGCATGCACCACAGAATGACAACGTAATTAAAGAAATAT
This sequence comes from Noctua comes, assembly GCA_963082995.1. Lineage (NCBI taxonomy): Eukaryota > Metazoa > Arthropoda > Insecta > Lepidoptera > Noctuidae > Noctua > Noctua comes. Next base: position 11,901,024 of record OY720277.1, on the reverse strand, counting down.
ATTTATCTTTCTCTAACAACAGGAATTCCGCAGATGACATTTAATTTTCTTTCCCTTTCTTCGTGCGTCTAAGTAGCTATCTAGCTACCGATAGTAATTACGCTGTTTTCGAGCGCCGTGATGTTCATTCATGACGCGTCTATTTATATTACGTCATTGGCAAGAGCATGATTCTCAACCTATCCAACTAGACTCATCTAGGCGTCCTCGTATGAAACCGAGAAATTCTACTGGGCTGAATTCATGGTACATACCGTGTAAATCACTATTTGTACTTGCCTAAAATTATTTAAAAAACAAATGGTGAATAGCCTTCTAAGACTTCACTTAGAAGGAAGGACTTCACTTAGGAACAAATGATGAAAAGCGAAGGTTTTTCACCTTTTGTTTTTTTTTTTTAAAGCAAAATTAACAAACTTAAAATAAAGCCGCAGTTGTCAAGACACTGATGTTCAACATCAATTCCAAGTTAATGACTGCTCCGGTGAGAACGAAGTCGGTGATGTCTTGAAAAGTCCTGACAAAAAGGAAGTGCCTTAATTTGCGAACAAGGCTCATGGACGAATTAGTTGTGACTTAGTTGTGACTTAGGGCCTTTGTTTTAGAAAGTTGGTAGCTGTGTTCATATTCAAGTTGTGAAAGTTTTCACTCGGTTTTTATAAGATAGGGACCCTTCGATACCTATTTATTTGACAACAAATATCTTAGGATAGTGACCACACTATCCTAAGATATTGTGAGTGTGAAGCTTGTTGTGTATCTCGGCTTTTGCAAGCCTATTTAAGTAAATATAAGTAAGTAGTAAGTTAATTAAATTAATATTGATAGGTACAGCAAATTAAGTAACGTTGATAATAGTTTCATAAAAAATTAAAACGTAATGATATAATAAGTTTCTTTTCAGCAAAATATTATCTGAATCAAAATTACATCTGATTCATCAAGTCTTCTGACTCTAATTACGCTCCACTTCATAAAAGAACACCAAATTAATATCTCATCTCATCTGATACCGTAATACCAGTATCTATTTGAAAGTACCTTCGGCTTAATGCGTCCGTTGTCAAAGACTCGTGTTTGTGAACTATTTACTAAATTGAAAAAGCGTGTCGTAGGTGCTCGAAATAGAGGAGTGAGGAAAAATCAAAGCGGCCACTTGAGGACAGTTAGATGTTAGATGGGGACAACTCTTGAGGACACGTGTCGAGTGTGTGTCGGCCCCTGACGTTGATTTCTGAAAATCGGACCGCAATTTTCTTTCAAGTGTAGGTGGGTAACAATTTTGATTGGAGATGGGTGGATTTTAATGGTTGATACTTATTTTTGTGAATGTAAACGTCACTTCATCACACACACACTCAACACTGGAAATCTTAGTGGAATCTTTCACTCTATTGACATTTTAGATTTGTACGCCACTGGAAATCTTAATTCGTCAAAATGATGATCGAGTTATTTTCGACAAAGTGTAGGTTTTTTGGCGAAAGATCTAGGTCGTAGGTCGTAGCAACAATTACATAGGCCCCTATGTAATTGTGGCCATAAATTGATGAAAAAGCAAAATCACAAACCAAAAGTTAATATCTAACACCAAATTTAACACCACCAAAAACTTGACCCTTCAATTTCTAACATACCACAAAAAATGGCACAATAACAGTCCACACCACCCAATTCGACCACATCCAATATGACAGTAAGTAAACAGCAAAAAGATCGCGTGAAGTGGTCCAAGAGAGGCGTACACATCAAAAAAACGTGATAACTAGCGTAAAGGGGTCCCAAGGACCCTCATTCTCTTTCAATAATACGGCGGATTCTGCAATAAAATTGTCAAGTCGAGATCTGCTTACGACGCAGTTTCTGAACCCCGATTTGAGATAAACACCGCATTATGAAACGGATTTGGGAGGTATTAAGTCATGGTTTTGTTCTTTTTTTGACACTTTTGTTACCCGACTGTCAAGGAAGGGTTATGATTTTCGCGCGTATCTTGTATGTTTCTTTGTAAATTATTACTTCGTATGTTTCAAATGGCTGCATGGATTTCGAAGATAACGGTATCATTAGATTCGTCTCAAAAACCCAAGTGTCCTTAGATAGGTGTTTAAAAAAAATGACGGTTTTTTTTTTAAAGTCGTGAATTTTTTTTTTAACCTAATTTATCGGGTAGTTTATCAAAATGAAGGAAATTAAAAGAAGATAACAAATATAATATAGGTACAATTCCATAATACAATTTGTAGTCGGGTTTTTTGATACTTTTAATTAAATGTTACTTGTTTATAAAGACTTGCAAAGGTTAAAAAGCTACTGTCAGAATGATAAGCCTCATTCATGCTGCAGTTTTTTAGGGTTGGTTTCCGTATTATGACATATTCTTATTGTGTTAACGATAATAAAAGGGCCTAGACGATCCCTTAAAAAGCGTTTCCCATTTCTAAAACGTAATAGTTTTGCAGTAGTTTGTGTCTATTTAATATTTTTTTTACTTTTATATCATCGTTATCGCTTACAGAATGGTGCTTTGTCGCTTTGCCTATTAGTGATATAAGTATTTATCGTGTTGTCAGGATTTATTCCGTTAGGCTCGTACATCATGAGGGCAGGAGATGGGTTTCGTGCAATGAAAGTACACTGGGTGCGATACACCTTCTATTAAACTAACAAATTACTTGAAATTATAATTTAACACAATAACACGGAGCACACTGAATCGGGTACAGTTACAGGACGTCTCAACTCCGCTGTGATAAGACATTGAATGTCGTCCACGCCTCGAGCTGTACGCACCACGGTCTGTAGAAGCACGCTGTGGTGTGGGTAGACTTGTAAGTAGGTCGCGATATGGCACCACTGGCGCGCTTGCGATTCATTCAAACTCCGTACTAATAACCGGATCCGAAATATAAGTTATAGTGGTATCTAATAAGTGTACATTGGACATTATACGCTTGAAAGTAAACAGAATAGTTAGGCTAACTACAACTACAGTGACAATAACATATCTTGTTTATTAATAATTTGTGTCTAGAAAGAAATATATTGTCTTTGGAAACTAAAGTCATAAAAGACGACAGCTTAGGGGCTTATTTATAAATTTTTAGGTAAGTCAAATATTTAAAAAGTAAATATTATACCAACACAGGTAAACATCGTAGAAAATTATCCTTTCGTGGAAACTTGGTGATATTAGATTTTCTTTGTTTGTACAAAAAGTATTAAAAACCTAAACGAAAAAGTACCTATCTATTCAGTTCTATTTCAATAGACGAAACTTTTTCTATGTACTTCAAAGAAATGTTCCCCAATACATGCAGTCGAAACTAATTTGAATTTGGACAATAAAATGTCCAATTTCATTTATGTACTGAACCCCATACGACACAGACATTTAGGAAAAAAGTTAATGGTGCTTAAAGCTTGGCCGCTGTCCTGTAATTACGAATTAAAAAGTTCGTCCACCGGACCCCAGTTTTTTCTCATTTATTTGGATGTGAAGATAATATTGCACCCCAAATCTATTTCTCCTACACTCCAATTAGATTCTTATTTCCCGAACAATAAAGTTGAAACTTGTCTGTCGATACACTTAATTACTTTTAATGTTATTTTCTCATACGAGACATTTGTATGTATGCATCTATTTATAAAGAGACAGAAAATTAACTTTTACGAGAAGTCGGAAAACTCAGGGTTTTTCATGAAATGTATTAGTTCGGTTCTTTTGCCTCTTCCTTTGATGAGATGTGGAGAAAACATTCTAAAATGCAATTAGATTTAAAAAGATACGTTTTTTCAATGGTTATTTCTTACCTATCTTTGTATACTATTAAAGAAGTGCTGCAGGATAAAAATCTCGTTAACTTTGATTCACGCAACCACAAAGGAAATACCTAAGAATATATTTATTTTATAATACAATTTACCGTCACTGTCACAACAATTATTTCAATTGCACCATTAGGTATTATTTGCACCTTCGAGAAACAAGCTATAGACTTTTATTTATCTTTTTTTCTCCCACAAAAAAGTACAAGTATTCACGCAACAATGTCATCCAAAAAAACGACATAAAACATGACATCATAATGTAACATTCGTCGTATTATTTTCATTTAGCAATAAAACAACCACATGTATATAAAAATGATTCACAATGCGTCTATAATAAAACTGTATCGCAGAGAATCCGTCGTGTCGAGATTAGAGGGTGCTCCCATTATTGTTACAGTATTATTTTGTTGTTTTACGACAGGAAAATAATAAGCACCGCCGTTTATGACGGTACAATAAAACTCGTATTAGAAAGGGACGATTGTTTGTGGGGAAGAAAGAAAAAAAAAAAATTTATATTTTTTTCTGAGGAGATAAGTTTAATCAATTAGTTGTTACTCTTGTATAATCCAATATGTTGTTTTGTTTCCTGCCTCGTAACGAATTCATTCACAGTCCTGTCTCCTAACGAACCATTTTAAAGAATCAGTTGTGATTCGATAAAACTGCCTAAAACGTCTGCATAATAAACATGGAGAATATCGGCAAAGCTCTGATTTCCAAAAACGTTTGCGAAAATCAGACAGTTTGGACACATGAGTGCAAAAAAAGAAAAAGAATGGAATCGCGAAATACGGAAAATGCAGGAATGATGCAGAGTATAAATGTGTAGATCGGAGAGGGGCTGGCTTTCACTGGCTCGACGGAATATTTATTAATTTTCTATGTTAAACTATTATTGTCTGGCATTCTCGCAAACTGGCAGCATTCCTTAACTTCGGAATTCTAACAAGTATTTGATATTTTCAATCACTTTTGATCAACAAACAACTCAAAAATCTTTATGCAAAATTTAAATAAGCTTGTTTTATTTCAAAACAAAATAGTTTGCGATCCAAAATAGGTATGTCAATATACAAAATTATCTTTGGAAAGTCGTTGAACTCGACCAACTTTAGCAAGTCCCTTAGTCTTGATTGATGGATGGTCTCGTTGTAAAAAACATTTTATTACATTTACATTTTTTTTTTTCGTTTTATTACTTTTTTCTATTTTTGTTCCGTCCTGTTGAATTTATATATTTTTTTTTTTGTAATTTTGTATGATGCACGTCATGTCTCTGCGACAAATAAATATTTTTTCTTTCTTCTTTATTTCAGCTTTTAAAATATTGTTGAAGACAACATAAGACAACATTTCTGGGAATCTTAAAGTAGAAACGATGCGAGGATTACAATGATTTTGTAGTGCTAAATATTTGAGTGCGACTAAAAGCGTCGACGTTGCATCTAGACAAGTTTTGCTTACCCTAAGTGCTTTGCTTGCTTTATAGAAACTTTAAAACTTAAGGAATACTTGATGGTGTTTTAATAACTGCATTTGTTCCTACAGTTGCATTAAGTGATGTTTTGATGGTGCTTGTAAAGACTGCCCAGCAGTGTAAATGTGGTGCTGTTCTACAAACGATGGGGCACTTAATATCGTGTCCTGCGTGTCCTGCTGTTTGTTCACTACGGGAACTGATGGACACTACCGAAAGCGCCAAGCTAGTAGCTCAGTTCTGGGCTGATACAATTTAGATTGCCATCGACACGCGAAGAAGAAGATGGTGCTTGCATTTAAGGAAAACCGCACCGCTCCGGTCTGAAATAAAAATTTTCTATTCTATTCTATTCTTAAGTAAGTTCTGTCGAAGATGTTTTTATTTCAACTGATCATTAGGAATGACTTTTTAAAAGTTATCAATGGCCTCTTTAGAGGTGCCTCCAACGGCTGTTTTCGGATAACATAACATAACATCACGCCTGTAATCCCCGAAGGGTTAGGCAGAGGTGTACCTTATAACTAGTACACCCACATTTCGCCAGTTATGTTTAAGTCCCATGTAATAGTGGACCAATGCCAATTGCCATATCGAACCCATGACCTCATGCTCAGCAGTCAGGCTTGCGACCACTAGACCAACGAGGCACTTTCCGGCTGTCTTTCCGATTACTTAAAAAAAATCTTAAATTGGCTCACTGAAACACAACAGACAGCCTACACAGTTGATTCCAGAAGCAGGAAATTTAGAAAGAGCACTTTTTTTTTTTTTTTGGATGGGAAATCATCAAATGACCCCCCCCCATTCTGGGCGGAGCGGAAGGGAGTGTCAGACTTGTACTGACTAAATCCCATCCATGTTCCTTCTTTGCCCTTTGTGTTCCAGGGCCACGGTATCTCTTTCGAACAGTCCCGCAGCCCAACAGTCCCGCAGCCCGAACAGTCCCGCAGCCCGAGAAAGAGCACTTAAGAAGGATATTTATAAAAAAAAATTATGGAAGTTCAGCATATTTGCCTTTGAACCAGAATATCAGCGTTGTGTAATTTTTTCTTCTAAACATTTTTGGGCTCGTATGGGACCAGCACGCGTACCATGACTTTCGTAGAAACGGGTTTTGTCGACTTCAGAACGGTGGTCATGCTACTTACTACTTACTAGTTTATTATATGTTTTATTTCGGCCAGTGGGTCGTGTTAGGGGTTTTTTTCGTTTTCTTTTTAAATGTATAATTTTGTTTTGTCCTATGCGACACTAATAAATATTTTTTATTTCATTATTTCATCAGACACATGGCTTGTCACGTGTTATTCCAAATTACTCTTTTACGACGGCTTCAAATAAAACCTGATACACACTCACTGACCACAAAATACTTCATAAAACCCCAGTCAGGGTATAAAAACACGAAATAACAAAAAAATCTTTATCAGAATTTCCAGTTCAGTCGTAATTGTAGCAAAAACAAAGGGGCATGGCTATTGGGCGAATGGGAGATCAATGGTGGTCGTTGGCTAGGCCGATGTATTTACGGCCTACTGCACTGTAAATCTGGCGATATCTCTAAGCGCCTAGGGCGTGTTGTACATCAGCACACAAGGTATATTGGGTATGCTTTCAATATGGTGGAGGAACAGTGGTTTGATTATTACTTTGGACTTGGTACATTGGAATATTTGGTAAGCCAACCCATTCACTTTTTGAAAGAGCCAATGAAGATGTTTGTTAAAACGAAACGAGAATAATTATTTGCGTTGAAAATAATTATACACCGTGACTTTTTAGTCGTCTTACAACGCAGCCCACTTCATGTATCCAATAACTACTAAACATTCATAAAATAAAAATAGGTATTTATGAGATTTTAATAATTTAAAAATAAAATATTATTCAGTATTATGACGCATGACGTAGTTAAAACACCCTGTTGCGAACGATGATCTACTGGACTCGAGCGCTGGGTAGGTATGTTCTCCCGTTTGACACGTAAACATCATTAACAGGAAGTTTCATAATTTTATTCTAATGTATTAGGTATTTATTTTTCTTTGTACCTATTACGGTAGGTAAAAAAAAATCGCGCCTAGAGCTATTTTATGGGAGGTACATTGAGTGGACCACCTTTGTAAGATAAAAAGTCACGGTGTATGTTTATGTGAAATTAGCACCTGACTGATTTCTTAGAGCATTTGATCTCTACGAGTCGCAGAAAGTGGATTTGCGCAATAGATATAATAAGGTAGGGTTGATAATATATGTTATTGCTTTACCACACTATACTATAGCAGTTATAGCCTAGTGGTGTGAGCGTCGGACTGCCAAGTCATAGGTCTCGAGTTTGAACACAAAGCACGCATCTCTGATTTTTCGGATTCATGTGCGCATTGTATCACTTGCTTCGGTGAAGGAAAACATCGTGACGAAACCAGCATGCCTGAGAGATATTTCTTGATGGCAGCCAAGTCAGAGGCTCATGGGCGGCACAAAAACTCTGGCACAAGATTAACATATTAATAATTAACATTGATTAACATATTAATTATTATTTAAGATTAGGCTCTAACCACACGATAAAGAAAGAAAGACGTCGTGGGTTCGATTCCCATGTCGGGCAGAGTTTCATTGGGTTTTTACATCAGGAATTTCTCAGTAGCAGCCACGGAGTCTGAATTTGTACCCGGTTGATGGCAATAGGCTCGCCCCCTCTTATATGGGACTTAAAACACAACTTTCGAAATGTGGGTGTTCTATTAGGTATACCTCTTTCTAACCCTACGGGGATTACACGCGTGATGTTATGTTTAAACAGTCACTTTGTTCTTATAAGACATGCAAGTGACATTCAACCTTAAGATGGTAAAGACAACGTCTCCTTTACCTTCTATATAAAGAACGAAAACACACAGAAGCTAGTTTCTTCGTAATAACCACTCATGATCTGCCTAGCCTTTTCCCAACTATGTTGGGGTCGGCTTCCAGTCTAACCGGATGCAGCTGAATACCAGTATTTTACATGGAGCGACTGCCTATCTGACTTCCACAACCCAATTAGTACTGGGTAATACGATACCCCTTGGTAAGACTGGTTGTCAGACTTTTTGGGCCACTGACTACCTAACGACTGTCAAAGATCTACAAATGACAGCCTGTTGGCTGGCCAGGCTGTTTGTGTTTGTGTGTGTATTTTGTTAAATGAATATGGTTTCAGAGAATATTTAGATGTGTTTATGGTATAGGTGTTTCAGTATTATTGTTTTTTTTTAATGATGGTTTGCTTAGTATCTTTAAATTATTCTTAGATTATTATAGAGGAGATTTATGTAAAGATATATTCTATGTTAGATACGTACCTATGTTGTTCATTTTTTTATGTACCTATCTTAGATGATTTTGCATGCTATTTTATGGCGGAATGTGTCCTGCTCTATACCATTTTTATAACATCCTGTATATACCACATTTTATGCAAATAAATATACTTACTTACTATACTTACTACTTACTTATTATTTAGCCACGAGCTCCTTCGTAATAACCACTATAAAACCTAAATACACCACAAAAGTTTAAATAATGCTACTAAAAAGCGAAATCAGAAGCAATGAAACACCGAAATATGATCTCATTATGCAACGAGAGTACAAGAGTACGGTTTTAAACAATCGAGTCGTCGAAAGTCTAGACAAAGCGAGTTGTGAGGTTCGCTGCCAATTGCGCCGCAGAGACTGGAGTACTCCTCTATTTAAATATTTCCTCGCAATTAATTTAATTTAGTTAACAAAGGGGGAATAAGAACCCTCCCCTCTTATTCACAATTAGTGAGACATAGCTGCAATTGCAGCAACCAGTGCATTGCTGAGCTAAATATTTGAGAGTTGCAATTCGTTGCGTTGTTTGGATTAATAGTTCTTTGGTTTGTAGTCTTTGGGGAACTTTGTGAGAATAATAGAGGGGTGAATGGTAAAGTGATGTTGTAAGATAACATCATCACGCTTGTAATCACCGAAGGGCCTAGACAGAGGTGAAACTATAGTGCACCCAAATTTCACCAGTTGTGAGTTTGAAATCCCTTGTAAAAGAGGGTAAGCCCATTGCCACCGTCTACAAATCTAGACTCTACTGTGAAATTTCTGTAAGGAAAATCCAATAGTATTTTAATCGACTTGAGAATCGAACTCAGGACCTCAAGCTCAGCAGTAATGCATGCCACTAGGCCAACGAAGCAGTGAAGTGTGATTGAGTTTAGGCAGACATAGTGAGCTTTAAAATATGTGGCAAATATGTGGCTGTGGGTGTGTGTGTGTGGTGTCTGTGTGTGTGTGTGTGGTGTCTGTGTGTGTGTGTGGGTGTTTGTGTCTGTATATGTGACATTAAAGGCCTGGTCAGACCAGATGCGTGGCGTGACGTGTGCGTGACGTACACGTATAAACGCGCGTAGTGACGCGCGTGGACCCCTGACACACCGGGTTACGCATACGTCTACGCTTACGCTTACGCATACGTGCTGGGCACGCAATGCAACCGGTCCTTTGCGTACCCAGCCGCTGCGGCAGCACCTAATGACGCAATGGCTATCAGAGAAAAGTTTGTTACATACTAAAAAACAACATTTTGTGAATACAATATATACCTTGTATCTGCAGTGTTGCTCCAATTTTTTCCCATAATAAAGATTTATAAGATATGTCTTATAAATCTTTATTATGGGAAAAAAAAAAAAATTGTGTTGTACAAACATTCATGTTTTCGCACTTTTTCAATAAGTTTTTCTTTAATTTCGTTATTCATCATTAACCGACACAAAACACCACTTACTACCGGTACAATTTGAAAACAAATACAACTGAATGCGTAAGTCACGCGCGTAGTGACGCGCAGCAAAGATACGTACGTGTTCAAACTTGCTAGGTCTGACGTCCAATACGGAATGCCATTGAATACAACGTCATTATTGCACGCATCAATGCGACGTTGCCGTTCCGCTCTGCGTAGGTACGCATCCGGTTTGTCTCATGGGAGCTGCAATGCATAGCGTTACGCATGTAGTATACGCGCACGTGTACGTCACGCAAGCGGTGTGCCATGTCTCTATTACGTTCCATATATTACAACGTCATGGTACGTGCACGTGTACGTGCACGTCTACGTGTACGGATCCGGTGTGTTTCGGCCTTTATTGTCTCCATAATCACCCTAACGTAAACAAACATGATTTCCGCTGTACAAAATTGAAGCTACCCCCCATCTGCTAACAAACACTACAATACTGCAAAACCGCCTACTTACCATATTACACTGTAACTCAATTTACTACACAACTGCATAACTGCAACTAACTAATAACTAATTAATTTCCTACCGCGAGTCAGTTTACTACTCCTAAGGTGGTTGTACACTCCCGCCGAGACACTCCGAGGCAAGGGCGAGTGCGACAGTTCCAACAGGGTGCGTCAAAAATCATGGATCAAACGAAACAAGGCGATAGTTGAGGTTAAAAAGTATCTCTCTGGCAGAGTCCTAACTTGATCTTCTTAAAAGTTATGACTACTTGAGTGTTTTTTAAGAAAATAAAAAAATACCTATTTTAAAACATAAAATGGTGTTTACTTGCTTCTAAGAAATAGAAATGTATCATCACTACAAAAGTGCTTTTATGACAGTGTGCACCATGATTTATGAGTATTGACACTTTTTTCAACATCTTTTAACACTCACGAATAATTATTTGTGACTTCAAACCTTACTGTAAAAAAAATCTACTAAACTTATACTGTTACTTACGGGATATCTTCCATGATTGTTCATTATTTTGAGCTCCTGATATTTCGGCGCTGTTGCAAGCGCCATGATCGCGGGTTGACTGGAGAATGCGGGTGGATGGAAAATAAATTGTTAAGAGCAGACAAACCAAACCAAAAACCTGTTGTAAACCGTGAAAGCTTAAAACAGTATTTAAAAATTACCCTGATACTCCAACTATCGCCCTGCTTCGTTTGATTCACTATTTTTTACACACTCTGTATAGGAGCGCTCTCGTCTAACCTGCCTCGTTGGTCTAGCGGTCAAATGCGACTGCTGAGCATGAGGTCCTGGATTCGATTCCTAGGTCGGGCAAAGTGTTATGGGCTTTTCCTTCAAGAATTTCTCAGTAGCAGCCACGGAGTCTGGATTTATGCTCGGTTGATGGCAATTGGCTCGCTTCCTTTAACATGGGACTTAAACATAACTGGCGAAATGTGGGTGTACTATGAGGTACATCTCTGCTTAAACCTTCGGGGATTACAGGCGTGATGATGTTATGTCGTCTATCCGTAGCCTTGGAGTGTCTAGGCGAGTGTTCAGCCACCTTAACAGTCGACTCCTACAGTCAGTAACCACATACACTTTAAGTTAGTAAGTTCATAAAGGCCAATTATAAGTCTGGAACAAAGTTAGGCAGAATCGAAGCTGCCTAGTTTGGGGCCAGTTCACTATTAATAGCTTGAAGTGGTTTCGGAACTTGGTTTGAAAATCCTTATTTTCAGCTTACTTTGCACAATTTCTGGTATTAATACCAGCGGGGTAATTGCACACTTACAAAATTGCAATGTGTTTCATTTTGAAAGCCAACAATATTTATTGTGCTGTTGACGTTACTCAGCAGATGTTTTTTTTTTTAAATCTATGAAACACTGCTTCAGGATTTGTAAGTTCTTTCTGATTGTGATTGGCAGTGTGTCACGCAATGGTTTTGCTGGTTTGATGATACTGAATGGGAATTATGATGCAATTTTTTTGTTATATTTGGAGCCAAGTACCTAAGTGAATTGATGTAGCGTATGATGGATGGGCAATGGGTGGATGACAAATAATTTCGGATATGATCTGGTTGAGGCACGCACATACCAAGGCAGCAGGACATAATTAATAATAACAAAACATAACACAATAACATAACATATCTTTTTTTTTAATTGTTATTTATTTTTTATTTTGTATCAAATTTTTTCCTTTATTTATTTTTACAAATATTAAATACATTTTTAAATATTCTAATATATATAAAAAAACATTAAAAAATCAAAAAATAGTGGTCCGCCGTTATCGGGAGCAGGGTCCAAGCTACCGGTGGATAGGGCTCCAAAGACAGGAACCTCCTCACAATGCGAGCCGTGTCCAGAAGTACCGCTTTCTGAATCAAGCCCTTGATCCAGCTGCCTAACGAGAGCCTCCTCAGGTATTGGTCGAGGCTCTTGGCAATTAAGCCATGGGCTGATACAACTATCAGCACAATGATCGCTGAGTCCACATCCCTCATGTCGACAACCGTTTTTATTATGTGTGCTTGATGAACTGACGTCAAATAAACTTTATTCTTTCTTTCTTTCTTTCACATAAAAGGGTGGATACCTGTACTGAGCAGTGGGTGGAACAAGGATACCCGAAGGACCGTGGTGATGAAGATGATAGCGAGCGATTCCTTGATTATTGTCTTCTAATATTAACTTGTTTATTTTGTAAACATAAGTCATAACTTAATTTCAGCGACAGTAAACCAAACTGACGCGTTGACAACTCTAGAAAAAGTTTTAACATAATTGTTAACATAAAGTTAAGTTAAAGTTACAAGTTATTGCTAAGTGTTACCTTAACTGCTGAAGTCATTGTTCTTATGAGGTGAAAGTTCATTTCGAAGCCAATAATAAGTTATTGGCTTAAGTCCCTAATAATTGCTTTGTAAACATTATATTGGAAAACTATCAATCATATTGATAGGCTTTCAAATATTAATAGAATACTAAGAGACAGATTCTAGACTAAATTGAAACTCTGCATTGAACGTAACATGTTCAATTAACTTGGTAAAGACAAGACGGTCAATGAATACAAAATGCCAAGCTTTAATTGAATAATGCAATTGAAAATCGACAGACAATTTTGAGGTTTACAAACAAGCGAAAGCTCTGAACAAAGCAGCGAATATTGAAGTAGACAATCAATTTAAAACGATACGGCGAAATAGACAACTAAAAATTGACCGCACGAAAAATTCATGAGGTTATTGAACTCACTTTTCAAAATGGAAGGAAAAATCCATGTGATTAGGCATCCCAGTCTGCTTATCAAATTGCACCTGGACAAAATTCTGTCGTCACCTGAAACCAACTTTTACAACTAGTACTGGACGCGAATACAAATTGTTTGGCTAGAAAGCTAAAATCGTAAAATGCTAACATGGTAGCGAACCATTTGTTCTATGCACAGAGCACTGAGACGCCTCGGTGGATGCTTCTAGAGGCCGCATTGTCTACACTTTCCATACCAATTGCATGTCACCGTTGACTTGCATTATAACACTCACTATTGACGTATAGAAAGTGAAGGATTTGAAAACGGTCCTTGACAGAAGTTCAGCGCTAAGAATTAAAAAAAAAAAAAGTAAGTAAAGTTAAATAAATTGGCCAAGAATAAGCATTGCCATTCAACGAAGCAATGCTGCCAGTCTTCTGGGCATGTTTCCGGATGACAGCGATGTGGAGCAGTACTTAGACGCCTAAGCGTCCTGTTGTTTGTTTACTAAGTTTTATTTAGTTAGGTCGTTTATTTGATATTAAATTTAAAACAAAATTAAATCAATAAATTAAAATTACAAAAACGAAAAAAAAAAAAAAATACTAATCTCGAAAAAAACTCCAAAATTCAAAAAGTTCTAACAAATGACAAGGTGCCAAAAAGCCTGACATGTCCGGACAAATCTAGACGAGTGGTAGTGATTGGTAACCCAAGTTGGGCTTCGCAGTGATTCCGTACTCTGTGGTTCTACGTAAATAAATATATATAGACTCAGGATGGCCTATATCAGAATCTTCCATATTTCACGTGGGTCAGAAACTCGAACAAAGTCATAAATGAATTCTCCAAATGATTTATCTCTTTTTAATCTCACAGATTAACAAAATATTACTCTAACACACTTTAATTAGGCGCGGATAATGATACTTCATCAAATCAAATCAGAAACAGTTAAAGATAGCGTCGGAAATAAGCGATTCGTCAAGCGCGTGGTGCGTTGGCGGTCCTTGATTCAAAAGTGACCAAAATGGCCGCCCCGCTCCCACCAGTGTGACGTTCCGCAAGAATGGCAGCTGACAGCTGCCATCCTATTCCGATGTCGCCAACAGCAAACGTCAAATGTCATGTATCGCGCCGTCACGGCCGGACTGACATTCGAACGTCCTCGGGCGTAGATCTAACGTTGTCCTAAAACAGGCAATTTTATTATTTGATGATTGGCTGCTCGTCCAGCCTGACAAACAGCACAACACTAATTCTAACAAACTTCAGAAGCAAGATATGAAACCATGCATCCCTTCGACCATCATGAATAATGGACCGGATAACATCTCAAAAGCTCGTTATGTTAACCAAACATAACCCGGACCGGACGAGTGTGTCCCTTCGACCAGCCTCAATGGCATGGACCGGACGGCACTGTCCCTTCGACCGGTTCACAAACAAGGTCTAGACAAGTGTGTCCCTTCGACCAGCCCCAATGGCATGGACCGGACGGCACTGTCCCTTCGACCGGTTCACAGACAGGGTCTAGACAAGTGTGTCCCTTCGACCAGCCCCAATGGCATGGACCGGACGGCACTGTCCCTTCGACCGGTTTTAACACAGCATTTTAAATACAAAGGAACAAAAATGTGGCATACCTATCAATTACGGACAATCTTGCTCATTTTGAATTTCGACTTCATCTAGTGCATCGGGATCAGAGTACACACTGAGTGTATCGGACCCGGCAGTAAGGTTTACTGAATTAGCCGAGACAGTGTCTGAGTCTGTGCCCAATCTTTCAACTCTAATATTTAGGTAATTGCCTCCCTGAATTGGGCTTCGTGGTAGCATAACATCACTACTAGATTGTAATTGCTCCGCATCCTCCGGCGCCGTCTCGGCCTCCTCATCGTTCAACAAATTGGTAGTGACTTCAAGTAACCCAGCATGTCCTTGAGGTACTGCACGCAAATTCTCGTGTGCGTATTTATAAGTGCGGTGTGAACCACTTAAACTTTTTAGTTCGTACCGATCATTTCCTAATACGGAGGTTATAACGAACGGTCCCCTAAACTTCCTATCTAGCTTAGTTTGATTTCGTTCACTATTCTTGATAAAAACAAAATCGCCCTGAGCAAATAGTTTAATGATAGCACGACCACGGTTAAACCTTAGAGTATCCGCCGCAGCTGCCTTTTGAATATTTTCCGACGCAGTTTCTCGAATTGACTCTAAATCTAAACGGTTATTTCGCTCATCAGAATGTGAAGATATCTGGGTCATACCTAATGATTCTGCACGTATCCCAAACATCAGTTCCGTAGGTGTGTACTTAGTAACAGACGATTTTGTACTATTGAGCGCTAGTTGTATATTGCCTAACTCATCGCGCCATGTCTTATTTGGGTCGTTTTCGACTATCGTGAGCAAGCTTTTTAGTGTTCGGGTTGTGTGTTAGAATTCAGTTCTCGATAATCTATGCACATTCTATCGGTATTGTCCTTTTTTTTTACAAGGAGTATCGGACTCGCAAAAGGGGAGGAACTCTCACGAATGATACCGGCATCTAACAATAGTTGTATTTTTTCGCGGACTATTTGCTTCTCTATAGGTGCTAGTCGATAGGGAGACCTTCGAACTATTTTATGAGGATCTATCAACTTAATGCTCAATTGCCCTGTAGTGACGCGCCTAGTAGGTATACCGTCTATGAAATAATCTGAATATTTACTAATTATTTTAGACAGCAACATTTTATCCTCTCCTTCCAAGTCAGTATCGATTGAAGAAATATCAAAAACTGCCGATTTCGTTTCGCAAAAGTTAGTTCGCTCTTTGGTCTTTAAATAAGAGTTTGTCGTTATCAATTGTCACACAATAACCTTTATCTAAGATATCCCTACCTACAATAATCGGCACAGAAATAACCGTATCTGGAACGATGTGAAACATAAGGTCAACTGAAGCATCTCCAATTTTTACGGTACTTAAAATTTGGCAAGTGCATTGTACGTCATCACCTCCGATACCAGTAAGATAAATTAGATTATTACGCACAGTACCCGGAAACCGACAGCGAAAACTTTAAGTTAAAAGGGAGCAAGATGATCCGCTATCAAATAAAAATGGAAATCTCTCACCAGCTGATGTCTCTAAAGTAGATCTAGAAAGTTGATGGTCGCAAAGGTTGACTTCCTTTCTCTCAGACTTCCCTCCACTCTTCTTTTCTGGACAAGTCGTAGACGTGTGACCAGGTTTTCCACACGTGTAGCAGGATATAGACGGCTTGTCTTAATTGTTTGTAGAACTTGATGGATCATGGGACTTCAATGATTTGGAGTCTTCCTTTCGCTTCTTGCATTCAGCCTGTCGATGTCCTGGCACGCCACACCAATGACATTTTCCAGGGAATCTAGAGTCCGTCATTCGAGGTCGCTTAGAATCAGCGTCTTGATTTCCATCACTGACGTCCAACCGTCGCTTTAGTGATATGCCATTGAGGATCCGAAACAATTGAGCACGAGTAGTTATCACATGTGCTATCAACTCTCTACGTATCAAATTATCCTTTTGACATAGCACCGATATCACGAACCCAGTGATAACTTCCTCAGGTAGGTCAGTTTTCGGTATTCGCTCGATCAAGTTCCATAAGCGCATTGCACACTCTGATGCGGTTTCTTTGACGTTAATTTGAAATCGTAAAATTTCATCGAAATGATCTTGCATTAGTTTGGGCTTAGCAAATCTAGCTAGCAACGTTTCTTTAACTGCAGCCCATGTTAAATCCTTGAGGTTCATTTTGGTCAGGTGGGTCGCTGCGCGACCTTTAAGCGCCTTAGTAAGTGCCATCAGCAGATTAACACCTACAAGATTTTTCTCCTGCACTATTACTTCTGTGACGTTACACCAGCCTTCAATGTCAGCTTCGGAATCATCAGGATCAAATTCGATTAGTTTTATAGTGTTAGTACTCACAAGAGTTGATGCTTGCGACATCGCAAATATCCGGGCGAACATTTCCTCCATATTCGACAGTATTCTCGTTGCAGAGATGATTTCTGAAGGCTGCGTGTTCCCTGTTTGTGGCCCGTGGGATCCCACTTCTGATATAGACTCAGGATGGCCTATATCAGAATCTTCCATATTTCACGTGGGTCAGAAACTCGAACAAAGTCATAAATGAATTCTCCAAATGATTTATCTCTTTTTAATCTCACAGATTAACAAAATATTACTCTAACACACTTTAATTAGGCGCGGATAATGATACTTCATCAAATCAAATCAGAAACAGTTAAAGATAGCGTCGGAAATAAGCGATTCGTCAAGCGCGTGGTGCGTTGGCGGTCCTTGATTCAAAAGTGACCAAAATGGCCGCCCCGCTCCCACCAGTGTGACGTTCCGCAAGAATGGCAGCTGACAGCTGCCATCCTATTCCGATGTCGCCAACAGCAAACGTCAAATGTCATGTATCGCGCCGTCATATAGCTTTACTTAATATTGTGCTTGTGTTTCACGACGTGAAAGGTAAAACAATGTCGTTGGCTCAGAGACAAATGTTGAGAATTTATCGAGATTTCGGTACAATTGTTCTAAAGGTAATTTTGTGGTGAAACAGATTGCCTCAAGATTTATGTTGGGATTTCGCTAAGCTAAGCTTTTAACTTAATTATTATTATTTGCAAATTGCCCATTTGATGTTTTAACTATTTTGAGACAATGGCAACGTTTGAATTGATTATCGTGTTGTGTGAAGAACTAAAACTGTTTTGTGATTGTGACAGAAATGGATGTGGTATAGAGCAAGATCCCAGGGCCGCCAGACATTACTTATTTTCTCATTAACAAAATGTGTGGCATCGAGTAGAGTTAGTGTGTACTGTGAACGTATGCATACCTGCTAAATTGTGTCGACAGCCATTTTTCCAACATCAGTTGCTAAAGGTAAAATAATAGTAACTTTGTGCTGATTTTTTAAATTTTGCAGTAAATATTGTAAGTGGTTATTATTACAACCTCTGTCTCGTGGCCTTTTGCTATTAAGAATGGCATGAAAACATTTTTTTTTAAATTTGAAAGCCACTGCAATGTAATTTGTCTATGATAACACTATCAAGAGAGGTCCTGGCCTGTTTTTCAGCCTCGTACAGGTAGTAAAGTAGAAATAAAACCTTTTTTAAATAAATGTATTAGTACTACATTATATTAAAGAAGATCTAATTAATCTAAAACTAACAACAGTCTACACTGAATTTGATAAAACTTATGCAAAGATTTAATTCCGAAATACTGAGAAAAACTACGTATTCTTTGAAATTATTTAGACTAGCATAAAACAGGAAATAAACTAGAAGTTTGCTAAAACTTTTCAAATTACTTCAAAAGAAAAGATTTATACATTCTAACTTTGGCTGCGAGAACGTAAACTACTGCTTTTTGTATAAACAAGAGAGAAAAATATTGTAAAGTAGCGCTTAATGAATGTGTAGGAGTGTCCAAAACAAAGCCTTTGAAGTTAAAAGAAGAATGGAGCTTTTATGCCGTTTTTTCTTTATATTCACAAGGAGTTTATCATATTCTAGTTTTTTGATTAAGAAAATCCTATTTTTTTAGATTTCTTTTAATGTTACCGTACCACTTTAAATACTGATAAATACTTTTAATCCTGCATTTAGTGATGGTTCAAACTGTCTAAAAAAAAGGAGAAAACGTCTGAACTTGGACCTTAAATATCTCCGTGTCCAGAACCTACGCCAAGTAAAAAAAAAACACAATGAGAGGAAAAATTAGTGACTCTTCACTTTTGTTATGCGCCTTTTTACTCCTGTTACAACAATATTCATTTATTTTACTTTACAGACTTACATATATGATAAAATACAATTTGTGTTAGAGAATGGAACCTTATAACTTTCTAAGTAACATTTCACTTGTGCATTGTCACTGTCACCATTGTGTGTCACTGTGCCATTGTGTGTGGAAGTAAATACCTAATAATGAGAAGAAAAATATACCTCCTCCACATACTATTTGTACAGGGATATTCGCGCCAACCATCACGTTACCCGTACCGTATAGTACGCAACGTTGATACATCGTATGCCAAGAATTCGCCACAACCGCTGACACTTGATTAATTATCCCGACTCTCCTCTCAGTTCAAATAAGCGGCTGTTCTATATGACCGTATGTTGGATGTTCTATATGACCGTATGTTGGATGTTTTATATGATCGTATTTTGGATATTGTACGCCTGATCTCAATTAGGGTTGATATAATCAGCGTTTGAGTAAAATGTTAAATGAAATGTTATTTAGTCCAAGGACTATAAATAGATGACCATGACTGACGACGATGTCGATGACTGTTGGGGTAGACGTTCTTGAGTGGAGACAGCGAATCGGCAAGCGTGAGGTGGGATGCCCTCAGGCTCGGTGGAGCGATGATCTTCGCAGGGTGGCTGGTACCAACTGGATGAGAGTTGCCGAGAATTGAACTGAGTGGCGTGCGATTGAAGAGGCCTATGTCCAGTAGTGGACCGTTGTAAGCTGGTGATGATGACGATGATGACTATAAATAGTGGTGGAAATATGATCACATCATCCCATTGCCTTTATTCCAATTGTTTTGCGTTCTGCTTACCATGTTTTCTTCTAGATATCTTTATATTATGTCCCCCATGCTGCAAAGGTGAGTGCGGCATCATGCCGTAATTTAAATGTTGTTTTGCTCATACTAACATTCGTTTTTAAAGTACATTGTTACTAACAAAAGATGGACTTAATCTGAAATAAATGTTTATTATTATTATATTCCTTTATTTATTTTCTATACATATAATTTACATTTTTAAATATTTATATACAAAGTAATATAGAAAAAACATTTAAAAATATAAAAAACAGTAGCTCATCATCATCAGTGTTAATTTTCCTAGCCCTATCTCTCACACTTTCCATTAATTTTTTTTGTGTTTTCCTAATAAAAAACAAAAGATATTCCATATAAACCACAGTTTTTGTAACGCCACTATAATACCAGAAGTTTAATAAAAATTCATAGTCTATTGATTATAAATTACTACTAACTTAGTCTAATTTCTGACTAACAAAATATGGACATTGCCGAGTCAGAAATTATTTTTTTTAATTTATTTTAATTAATAGGTACAAAAACTAGTCAGGAAGGAAAAACTCTTCAACAAGATGATATTCAAACTTTTCCACGTACCAACGAATTAATCAAACTTCGCAGAGGTGGACCTTTCATCCCTCTAGCAGTAGTTCAAAGGTTTCTGATTGGCGCCCCGTGTGTGAACGTAATCCGGTTCCGCGACCCGGCGGAAAAAATCACTCGCTACTAGTACTCTTTTGAAAGCGTTCCGGTGTATTTTCGTTGAGCTGAAAACTTTTGCAATACTGTGAACGGCTCAAGTTTAAACTCCTGCGGAAAGAGGGGATTCAGCGATCATCTGGCCCCGTCTAATAAAAGGCCCCGACGTTTCTGAAATATGTTGTCACTGCATAAACTTTATGACTTTAGTTTCGTCTAGCGAGAACTTTCTCCGTCAGTGATGGAGCCGTTTTTGAGCGCTCTTTCTGTAACACGTCAGCGGCAGTCTAATAAAACGTAATACATTTGAGGGAATAAATAAACAGTGAAGTCGCAAAAATAATCTTATTACTATAGTAAATGCGAAAGTTTGTGAAGACGTATGAATGTTTGTTCCTCTTTCTCTCAAAAATTGTTGAACGGATTTGGGTGAAATTTGTAACACAGATACTTTATGACTTGGATTATCATATAGGATACTTTTGTCCTGGTAGTATGATCCCGTGCGATAATTACCGAACTCAGCGCGGGCGAAACCGCGGACACAAGATAGTCTGAAATAAAAATGTACACAGTCAAGCAAATGCCACATTAAGCGCGCAATTATATGAATTTATTTCCAGTTGGACGATGTTACGCAAATTTTATCGAAACCAATTTCGATAGTGCACTGTAATGTGACTTAAGCGAGATAAAATACGAACAAAAGCTATAATTTCTCGATTCTTGAATGGAATTTCCATAATTCGGCTTATATTTGCCGAGCCGTTTGTCAATGGCAGCCGAGTACGCCCCCGCACACGATCCGATATATTATTTCAAGTTATTTAATGTCGAGCCTTTTCAATTTATTTACATATTTGTGATTTAGCGTGTAGCTATAGCGGTACATGCAAATGTTTAATATTTATGTTACGACTAAAATCAGCTCTATAGTTTTCGTATAGCGAGGCACTTAAATTGACATATGATTCATTGCGGTTATTTGTGATCCTTCTACTTGGACATGAAAATAAACGGGGAGTGATAAGTTTTTTTGTTATAATATTCATTCTTGTAAAAATATCCATTGCATATCCACACGACCCAGCAAGCGGTCAGCGCATCGAAATACGTCTTTTGGGCATTACAGTAAACTTTAATTTTTACTGTCGATATTTTCCGTGAATCCTCATTAATACCAACTACATCCTGAACTCAAAATGTGACCCTTAAATCAACCTTAATAGAGTTATAAACGGGAAAGCCAGCCCCATTCGTATCCAATATTCTGACTACGTAATTTACCATTTCCAATTTCGCATCAATGGCTGTGATTTAAGTATTTCCCGTATCATTTGTTTCTTCCTGTGTCCCAATATCGCATTTTTTATTTAGTTAAATTGCTTTTCTTTGTACATCCCCTTTCATATAAGTATGTGCGTGGATGCTTCCAACACAGATTTGTTCTTAAAGCCCGACGTTTATTTGTTTTTAGCTCACGGCGAAATTGATCATTTTTTTGTTTTTTATTGCGTATCTTAGAGTGATGTATTTTTGAATAAGTTTTGATAGAACTGTCTAGGATTGTTTGATTTTCTTTTGATATAGATCTTCTGATGGATAAGTTTATTTGATTTAGTTTTGGTATTTTGATTATGATATATTTCTGGATTTTATTATAAATGTCAAAGCGTTTTACTATTTTTGTTACAGTTATCGAGTTTTGTAATCTTTTTAATGTAAAATGTTTGCTTTCTCTGTAAAACTGAAAGAAGAGCAGGAGTTGTTTTATAGATTCTTTAAGTTCACAAACATCTTTGACTAAAAATGTTACAAAATGCTCTCATAATTCATCCAGCTGATTCAATCAAACCCAACCACAAAATAAAACGCAAAACATCGTTATCTAACTCAATAAATTCGCAAAAAAAAAATCTCTTAACGCAAACTCATTTTTGATTGCTTACTCACATGAAAGCAATGTCGTATCCGGGGTGCTTTTTAACAAGCACAAAACACTCGCGTCGGCATCCATGCAAAACATCATTCATTACGCGCTGACAATAAATAGATTATGTGTGACGTCAAAAAGTGCACAACACGACGGTTTTTTCTTGCCCTCGTTTTTCGTAATATAATAATCAAAGGAATATGAGGGGATCAGGAATCAAACGTCTACATATGGAGCGATAAAGAAGTAAGATTTGAGGATCGAGGTTAGGGTTGTGTCTTGTTAAATACGTTGCTGATTTTTTTGACAGTTTTTTTTTGTTCAACTGTCAGTCTGTTTAAAAAATTACAACAAAGAATAGTATTTTAAAATTTTTGGTAAAATATTATCGAGATTGTTAAAATTCATAGTGCGAAGAGAAGATATTATAGTGAACAGTTTTAATTAATATTAAGTTTATTTAAAATTAAGTTTGTACTGAAGGACCAATTAAAACAATACGGTAAATTATTATAAATTGGCTCCTTATCGCAAGTGGTGTATTTCTGTATCATGTGTTTGGCTGACAAGAGTAAAATACGAGTATCATTGTACGTACGTAACAAATAATTACAATGTTATTAAGTAGGTACGGCAACCAATTTAATGATGCAATTATTACGATATAACCATTATTACGATCATAATTACCCTGATTATATAATCATGTTAAAAACAAACGATTTACGAAAATAATACACTCAATACCCTACCTGCACCCGTTGCTTAAGTACCAGGGCCGCAGAAACTGAAACAGCTGTCACGCATGAGATAATCCACCGAGAAGCGGGAAGCGCGCCCTCAGCAAATTGCGACTTCGCCATGTGATCCCCCGGCGCCTACCAGGCACACATGATAATGCGAAAAGTAATTTTTATATTAAACCTTTGCCAAAACATAAAAGAGAGATTTCCGTGAGTATCTTACTCCAGCCCCAACGAATGCGCCGCATAAATTAGTTTTCCCGGAGATTGTTTGTTCAGTCGATGCTTTTTATTATTTTTACGTTAACATTTATGAGTTTTTCATCGTCGGAGTCGTTGCTTAAACATTTTTGTGTTGCTATAACATTTTAATAGTGGAAAAACTAACAACCACGAGAGAGAGAGAGTTCTTTCACCCAGGAATTGTTTAATTACAACATTCGCTTCGTATGTTATTTTTGTGTAGCTTGTTTTATGCAAATTGAATAAAAAAGACGTCGAGAGAGTTTTGTTCATATGCCGTTGAAACTTCCCGGTATCTGGCCAGTAATTAATTAAAAGCTTAGGTGGTGCCATTATGGGTTTTATGCTAATAGGCGGCGGCTAATATGGGAGCCTTCAAAGGGTCTGGTACGCGGGCGAAACATTAAATTTCAGCGAAGCGTGTGGCACAAAGCAACGTCGGCCGGCCGCGTTGCGTTATGCACGTAGATTAGATTAGCGACCGTGTTTTGTGTTGGAGAATTTAAACCAACCTCCTTTACATGTCTGATATCCTGGTATCTGCAATTTATAGTTGGACATGTAATGCACTTAGTTCTCAACTGAATTAGCTAATAGTGGAATTAATGAGTAACGTGATAGTTTATGTGAAGATTTTACATAAATGATGATTTCGAGTGCCTAAAAGATTGAGCTCAAGTTAATTTAGTTAAGAACTTTGAATTAGTGAGTAATTGGAGTTAAACATAGTTCTCTCTAATTAAGCGAGCTTCATATTTTCTAAACCTCCCAATTAGTATTAAGTGAGCATTTTGTAATGAAGTGTCACATCTCTAGCGTGATTGTTCACTGCGTGCATATACACAATATGCAAGCGAGGGGCGGACGGGCGCGCGAGGGCGGGCGGGGGCCTGGGCGGGCGGCAGAGCGGGTACCAGTTAAATTGAGCACCGCTACGCCCAGACTCTCATTTCCTCCATCCACCATTGTGTGCCACTCACAATACAAAACATTTTTTTACGAATTTCGACAAAAAGTGCTTTGAATTTTTTCCAATCTTCGCCTCTATTCAGCTCGTAAAAACTTATTGTCTCGCCGCAAAAGAGAGTAGGCGTGTCCTTCGGGAACGTTAGCCTGAATCGCATTAAAGTACAATAATAAAATTTTACACAATTCTTAAAGTATAATTTAGTGTTGCCACATTAAACTCGAAGTTTCTTAATTTTATTGCTGCGATAATTAGGAGGATGATAACTCTTTAAGAACAAACATAATTCATTTAGAACTTCATGGAGATTTGCGTTTGAAATTGCCGTATTATACTAATTAATTGTTCTAAGAATCGCTTAATGGGCGTTATATGTCTAGAGATTTATAAAATCTGTCAGTTAAAACAAGAATAATAACATTTATCTCCATAAATGAGGCTTAAATGAGATGATTCTGAAGTAGATATAAAAGTACATTTACTCGTAATAAATACCTAAACGTGTTTTACAAGTACCAAGTCTATGTTATTGAAAACTTCGGAAAAATTCAATTCTACAGACACTTTGTAATGGAAAATGGATTTTTGTAACAAAACGAAGCTATAATATTTGTAGAATATAAAAATAAAACGTGGTTTCTATATTCATATCGAAGCAAATAGAAAATTGTGACCTTTTACAAGTTTTTAGGGTTCCCACTTTACTACCAACAAAACCACAGTTTCTTCTTTTGAACAAATTCGTTGTGTTAATGTAACTGGTTTAATAAAATTAATTTATTTTATACTTTTATCAGCATTTTTATTTTAGACATGTTGTGGTCCTTCGAGCCGGATATCAGTCGAATAGTTAGCCGGTTTATCAAACAATGTAGATTTATTCACTTGTGCTGGTGCTAAAAGACAAGTAAATGAGACTCAAATGGTAACCCGCAGACGATTTATACATAGTAAAAGCTCAAAGAACCTAATAATTACAGATCAATGCACCTGTCTCTAAAATACTCATCATGAGCTATTTTCAGCCATAAAATAAAATGACACTTTTTACGTTCTCTAACAAACGAACTTAGTGTGACTTACAGTGTAAGGCGGGGCTCATAACTCACGAATTTATAGTGATTGCAGTGGCGGCCAACAAAAATTGCGAACTTTTGATATACGACGCCACCAACGAGATTAATTGGGGACCGATGGATACAAAACTATAAATTATGTCGTTTTCTCTCCTTCGATTTTAGAATTTATAACAATTTATTTTTTTGTGGATTGGTTCATAAGTACTAGTGTCTCGTAATCTAATATTGTAATATATTAAGATAGAATTAAAATGCCTTATGTGCCTGTAATTTGTGGTAATGGTGAAGAGCATAAAAACTATCTACTATTGTCTTTCGATATTGAGTTTGGCCTTTTCAAACCGATACTGACAGATAGACCAACGCCCGTTGCCTTGATTTTCAGTACCTATCGAAGTTATTAAGAATATAAATCTAAGATAGCAAAATTAATTATTATTTATCGCTGTCACTGTGGTGAAGCTGTCAACAACCTCGGTCACCACGGCCTGTCATGCAGCCGAAGTGCGGGCCGTTTTGCACGGCACGCGAACATAAACGACATCATCCGACGAGCTCTTGTCACCGTCGGCGTTCCAGCTGTTTTAGAACCCCATGGTTTGGCACGCGACGATGGCAAGAGACCGGACGGCATGTCGTTGTTTCCTTGGAAGATGGGTAGGCCTTTAGTGTGGGACGCGACATGCGTCGATACTCTTGCGCCATCACATCTTCCAAGCTCGTCGTGCTGTGCTGGCGCTGCCGCTGCGGCTGCAGAGAACCTCAAGCGGCGTAAATATAGAAACCTTTGTGGTAACTATATTTTCGAGCCCAGAGTTTCAACCCCAAAGGGTTGAAACTCTGGGGTCGTGGGTTCCGAGTGCTCATAGCCTGTTTAAGGAAATTTCGAAACGCCTAGTTGACGCTTCCCGTGACCCAAGGGCTGGCTTTTACTTTGGCCAGAGGCTAAGTGTTGCCATACAACGTGGCAACGCCGCCAGTCTCTTGGGCACATTACCAGCTGACAGCGTTGAGGAGGAGTTTTTTGATGCCCTTTTATAGTTTGTTGTTAGTTTTCATATTTTAGGTTATTTAGATAGCAAAAAGATCTTCTGAAACTTCTTTTTGACATTTCCTTTTTTGGAGAGTCCATTATTCATAGAAAGCCTTCACCGATACGTTTTGTCCGAGTCGAGATTCAGGCAGTGTGGTCAATGGAGGATCTTACATTTATATGGAGCTGTTCTAGCTGTAGATGCTCTTGTAGGTACAGCTTTGGACTACGGGCTAATACATCCACAAACCGCTACATTTTGCCATCCTTTGTCGCGTCGTGTAATAAACTAGAGTTCTCATACGGTATTGTCTCCTGCGTTCGTGAATAGTTGTTTGTGCCGACGTTAAACGAGTTACGCCCCAGGAGATTGTGCGCGATGGAAATGGGCAGATACAGGGGAATGGCAGAAGTACTAAACTTGGTATTTTTATTAAGAGGAACAGCATTCAGTTACATTATGAAAACTTAAAACTAGTACAACAATATTTGCATTTCGCTAATAATAATATAAAAAAAAACAATAATAAAAACAATAATCGCCAGAGGGTGAAAAAAAAAACAATTAAAATAAAAGAAAGATAGAAAATATACAACCAGGACAGATTTAAAACAATAATTTGACGTCTACATAATATATATTATTTTTTAAGATTTTTGAAGATTTTGGTACAAGATATCCTGACTGTGTAAAGGTCGGACAGGTTCTGTGGTTTAAGGTGGTGTGGTTGTGGTTTAAGTGATGCCTGGTGACTGTAGACAGGAAACTGGCCAAGTGCGAGTCGTACTCGCGCTTGAAAGGTTTCGAATTTTTATTTTTTTTATAATACAATGTGTTGTAGCGGTAACAGAAATACACATTCTATATGAGATTTTAAACTAGCATGGTCACTAACATTATTATTAATACTAGAATCGGGATATTTACCATGTTTACTGTTTTCTATGTGTTCCCGACCCACCCGCAATAACTTCAGTTTATCCGTGATCATGGTGCTTGCAACAGCGCCGAAATATCGGGAACTAATAGAAAATAGTAAACATGGTAAATATCCCGTTTCTAGTATTTACACATTCTATGTTTATCATATTATATGATAGGCTACTGCCTATACCACAACCTACCTACCTACTTTTCTTGATTTCTATTAAATAACAGATCTGAACTTCTCAATGTAACCTGTCGTATCTAAGCAAATCGTTCGCGAGCTGTGTATAACTTTTGATAGAAAGAAGCCGTACGCCTTACCGAAGCACATGCACTATGCAGGTGTGCGGTTCCAATAATTCAGACGTGTCTTAAAGGTTATCGACATTTCAAGAAGAATTTTATATCTGAAGGCTCTTTGAAATGCCAAAATAAAACAAGTCTTTGAAGGATTTCTTGAGATACGTACGTCATATCGTGTTTGAGGCTTATTGCATTGCGATCTGCACATTCGTGGGTTTCTTGAAGCGGAAAACGTATCTGAACATGTATGAAAATCTATACAAATTAATAAAATTGAATTGTCTGTATGTTTGTAATTTTAAAATATTAGATTTTTATTGAAAATTTATGAAAGTTAACAAAAACCCATTTTTTTTCTGCCTGTCTATCTTTTTTTCGATTTTGACGGAATTTTTACTGGTATATAGCCGATGTTATAAGGAATACTTTAGCTACTTTCATTCTGAAAACAGATTAGGGTTCCGTGCAAAATAATTAAAACCCTTTGAAATGATTAACAAAATGCGATCCAAATAGGTAAGTAATATTTTTATAATAATTACACGCGGCGAAGGGTGCGGGTATAATAAAATATCGATGAACGCTTACAAGTACCTGTAATAAGACCATCCATTTTAAAATTCCTACTTTTTATAACTATTATTTGAAAGGTGTACATAATAAAGTGAAATCTATCTATCTATCTATATTACTTGGTAGGCCTTTAGATGAGACTTATTCCAATATAAGGTCGTCTCTTATAACCATGCATTAATATTTTGATATGGATTATTTTTTGATACATATCAAAAATCAAGAACTTTCATAGGTAACTTTGTGTGTGTTTTAATAAATTCATTTTGATTCATTTTAGAACCTAAAATACCTGACACCTATAAAGATTTAAGCTCCAAAAATAAGATAACACACAACACTTCAAGAGTATTTGAAATAAGAATTAATTAAGCTATAAATTAACAAATACCTTCATAAAATATTTACACCACACGTTCAAAACCGCAAAATTTTGTTATAAAGTAACAATTTACAATTTAATTCTCATCGAAATTTAAGAGGGTGCAAATAAGCGTGTTCAAAGTTCCCAAATACTTTTTGTAGTAAAACTAAATATTATTATTCTGTGAAAATAAATTATTGCAATTCATAGTCAATATTGTTGAAGAAATAAAGTTTGAACTGGTTTCTTAACAAGTAACGTTTTTCGGGTTTAGTTTTAAAGTTCTCTGGGGTTGGTTGATGTTGTAAAGAAGTACTTATTTAGTAGTATGTACTTATTATTGACGATATCGTCAAAATCGTTGAAAACATTTGGATAAGGGGCGCACAGAACCGGGAAGTGTGGCAGACGAAAGGGGAGGCTTATATATACCCAGCAGTAGGTGATTCCGGCTCATATAATGATGATGTATGAGGACCGTGCATAGCATAAGCATAATCAGCCTATAATGATCCCACTGCTGGGACACACGGCCTCCTCTCTATGAGAAGGAATGGACTATAATCCACCACGCGGGCTCAGTGTGGGTTGGTAGATGTCGCATGTCTTCGAATTTTTGGTTCTAGGACATGCCAGTTTCCTCACGATGTTTTCCTTCACCGTTTTTGAGAGCAGTGGTCATGAAATAAATTACACAAAGTAATGCGCCTGCCTGGGTACGAACCCACGACTTACTTTTCGTAAGTCGCGGCCGCCACCACTGGGTCACCACTGCTCTCGCTGGGCCACCGCTGCTCTCGTGTATAGCCCAGGTATGTAAGCATCGTCATTCATCAGTCTCCTGACCTTATCCCAATTTATTTGGGGTCGGCGCAGCATACAATCTTCTTCACTAGTCACTCGCATTATGTGTACAAGCACAGATATAGAAGTCTATCTATATCTGTGTGTATAAGTTATGAATCTACCTAAATAATTCTCAGAATATATTGTACGTATCTACTCTACTTGTGCTTTTGTAGTGGAATCTATGTGCCACCTGTGCTCAACAAATAAGTGGCTGTCCAATGCCCAGAATACCAACTGCTTATTAAATATGCATTTTACAATGGATACTGTACAGTCACGAGCATAAATATCTTGCTAATCTTGTATCAAATATTACAGGAGATTGACTAACGATTTCTGAGTTTAGAATTTCAAATTGAGAACTTGCCAAACTCTGCTTTGGTATCACATAAGGTGATTCAAATGTTAATGTCTCTAGTATGGTAACGTACCACAGAGTTCACTGACAGTACACCACGTTTCACCCTTATGTCAACCTTATAACTCGGGTATAAGGTTGAAAAATGGAATATCGTCTTCAGAAAAATTCCAATGAGTAAATTGGTTGGTTTAAGGAGTTTCAATATGAAAAGTCAAAAATGTGTAGCCTATTGGGCTTCAAAAATACATCTCAGCAAAGTGAAGATTACACGTTATGATAACTTTAATCAAGTTTATTTAATGTACCTTATTCACTAAATTCTACTCAAAAATACAGTAATAAACTTATGAAAGTCACGAAATTATCACGCACAAATACGATAACATTAATTTTTATGTATTAATTCTAGATTTTTCATCTCATTCATACTAAAATTGTTTTTAAAAGAAGTTCGCAGCAATCGCGAAGACGAAAAAATATAACGTTCAAGCAAAAAACAGGCAATTTACTTGCAAAAATCAAAATTAACTTGTACAAAAGTTCAGAATGAGCTGAAAAACGTATTTTTATTCAAGAAACTAGCTTCTGCCAGCGGCTTCGCCCGCGTGGATGTCGAAAAATATCCCACCCGAACAAATATAGTTACTTACCTTCATCCGCTGAGACACGTATAAATTAATTTTCAATTGTCAGCCTAAACACAAAATTTGAATATCCTAACTTCAAAACTGACGGATTTTCATATAAACTTCCATCCCCTATTTTACCCCTTTATGGGTGGAATTCCCAAAAATCCTTTCTTAGTGGATACTTACTCTTCACAAAGAACACACCCTCCAAGTTTCATGTCTCTAAGACCAGCGGTTTGGGCTGTGTGTTGATATCACCCAGTCAGTCAGTCAGTTTACAATTTTATTTATATAGATGGTAATGTAATACAAAAATCAGCATCACTTAAAGTGAATCCGAAGATATCTTTATAGTCTTTTATTGAGATAAGAATAACAATAAGTTTAACCGATGTGCTCTTTCCTCTGCCGATTCTTGAGAACGCCTATTTCTCATTCTCTTAGCTTCTCTCGAATTTCGAGATAAAGATAATCGTTTTTTAGGTGGCATTGATGCAGGCAAATAAAAATAAAGC
Organism: Noctua comes; assembly: GCA_963082995.1. Classification (NCBI taxonomy): domain Eukaryota; kingdom Metazoa; phylum Arthropoda; class Insecta; order Lepidoptera; family Noctuidae; genus Noctua; species Noctua comes. The sequence goes on along the minus strand of OY720277.1, from coordinate 11,869,811 downwards.
TAGAACGTAAATGAAAATAAAACTAATAGGTATAAAAAAAGTGAACGTAAATTAGCCAAAACTTACCTATCAGTATCTAAAAATCAAATCTATGCGTACCTACTACTACTTCACCTAAAAAGAAATAAAATGAAAACTATTAATAATTGTAATTTGAACGAATATTTAAACACTACCAAAATAACTAATACCTATTTTATAATATAACAACAAAAGGAATCTAAAAATAAATTATCAAAGACTAAAAGTCGCGCTGATAAGCACGGTTTGTTAATATCAATTAAGTATTGTCTGTCAATAAGGTCGAACGCTCTAAACGTCTATTCGCATCAACAGGCAAAAATTGTATGAAGCTCGCGCTTTATTTATTTTTTTTATTATTATTATTATTTTTTTGGTATTGGCATCTCGCAGTTCAGCCTCTGAGGCTGGCTTCTGCTTAACCGGAAAAATCCTGTGGATGCCTTGAAATTAAGGCCTCCAGCCAGGGCAAAAGCTCGCGCTCGGACGCCTCGCCTATTTATACCTTCGGCCGCGAGACGCGTCGAGCGCGGCGACCGATTCTCGGACCTTATACAAAAATAATCCTTATAGCATGATTCAGTATTCACGCGCGATGGCTTATTATTATCGTATTTCATGTATAACTTTGGTGTTTCTATACCGATTTCTATGATTCTTTTTTCTGGAATAGTTAATAATTTAACTTTTTTAATTAGGGATGACTGAGAGTGTTATAAACGTAAGAGTAGACAAATATAATCAGAAAGCTTCGAACTGCTAAGCTATCGGGAGTTACACGTGATATTGTGAGTCAACCATAAAAGATAGACATATGCTGTCGTGGGATATTTTTTATATAAATTTAGAGAACATTTCCGTCATACATGATTTCTGTGTAGCTTTAACCATTAAGGTTGCACACGCGACGGAAGCTTAAAAAATGGAGTAACTTCTCCCGTTATCCCAACATTTCCCTTCACTGCTCTGCTCCTATTGATTGTAGCGTGACGAAAAGTATACTATAACCTACTCAGGAGTATGAAAAATAATTGTACCAAGTTTCGTTAAAATCCGTCGAGTAGTTTTTGTTTCTATAACGGTTATACAGACAGACAGACAGACAGACAGACAGACAGACAAAAATTTTACTGATTGCATTTTTGGCATCAGTATCGATCCCTAATCACCCCCTGATAGTTATTTTGGAAATATATTTCATGTACAGAATTGACCTCTCTACAGATTTATTATAAGTATATAGATTACTGAAGCGAATAAAACACTGTTATATAGGTAGCTGATACAGTTCTAAACTTTCTCTCTTCAAATCCGTAACTCAATTAGCACTTTATAAAGCTGCCGGAAAATCGTGAAAAAAAAGTCAAAATGTAATTAAAGGTTGGTTATCTCTGGCGTTAGAGCAATTTACTTAATTGCTCAAGCGATAGGTGGCAATTTCAACTCTTTACGACATTGCCCACGATGATAAGGGCACTAATTGTCGAATAAAAAAGGATTACAGCTAATCCTTGTTTAATAAAAATGTTAATCATGAGATTTCCGTCGCAGTATGCAAATGTTATAGTATCCACCCCGTTCGTGATTGGCCGTAATATGGTAATATAGGATTTCGCATCTATTTATTCGAGTGGAACTCCGTATATTGAAGGTTTTTTATTTCGTTCTGCAACGGTGGTTTGACTTTTATTTAAGACATGGGTGACTTGCTAAGTGGGTAGTTATTTCAAACACTGGTTTATGCTTTTACGGTTTACAACTTAAATAATACTGTCACTTACGGGATATCTTCCGTTATTGTTCATTATTACAAGCGCCATGTTGTCAACCCGCGATCATGGCGCTTGAAACAGCGCCGAAATATCGGGAGCTCAAAATTGAACAATCACGGAAGATATCCCGTAAGTGACAGTATTAGTTTAGGTAGTTATTTATTTACCACAATCATCATCTGCCTAGCCTTTTCCCGACTATGTTGCTATGTTGCTACTTCCAGTCTAACCGCAAGCAGCTGAATACCAGTATTTTACACGCACTGCCTATCTGACCTCCACAACCCAGTTAGTAGTGGGTTATACGATGGTAAGACTGGTTGTGGGCTGTCATAGTCATCGGGTGGTTTTGTTGCTGTGGTTGTCTCGTCGGTCTAATTTTTATATTAGGCATGTGTATCACTTACGTTTGTAGACAAAATCCTATATCCTGAAACTTACTTGTAAATGCTCGAAATGGAGTTAATATCTAGACACCACAAGGCAACGCAAGGTGTAACAATACTCAAAAAAGGGGTCTTATTTTAACGAGGATTATAGCAATTATCACTTAAGACACAGGTGTTTGTCCTATACACAAGCGACATAACAAACAACACAAGCATAGAATCCAGAAAATAAGCTTACCAATTTATCCTAATGCAAAAAAGGGAAAAAAGGGGAGACATGGACCATATTTCCAGAAGACCTTTAATTAAGCTCCCGATTTCAGGCTCCAAAGGTAAAGATAAAGTAAATATCCATACGAATGGACGTATCATTATGGAGAATTCTTGGGGATTAAAAAAGGGCGCTGTGCACTGAGCACGTTTCTAATTTTTAAAGCGCGGTTTTACGATCTGCATACGTAGGTTAGCGTAGTGATGTGCTAGCATAGTTTTGGGTGTCGATAGTTTGGATTAGTGGCGGATTTTGGTCGACGGAGAAACGAAGATCTATTATTTAGTTATAGTCCGCAATGGTTTATTAAATCAGCTTAAAAATAACTTTTTTTTTCATATTTTAGTAAACTCTGAACTTAAAACTTACAAAAGAATTCGTAAATAAAAACACATGTTTTTAAATTGAAAAACTTCAAACTAAACCTAAGAAAGTTAGAACAAGCACTTGCAACTAACGTACAAATAACTAAAGAAAAAAGTCTCGAGCAAATAAATATCGATAAATCGTGAGACCGTAATCCAGCCCTAGTGGAGAACACGTCTGAAAACAAAATTTATTCTAACAATTCATGCGGAGCTCTCCCACAAGTCGGATTATTGTAAATAAGTATTACGACCGACGCCCGCATTAATCCTCGCCGCTTTTTAACGAAACGCGAAAAAGTTAGTTAACTAACTTTTCTGTCCGCGTTGACGCAACAAAACCACGAGTGAAATATAGTCCTCCCTCTCTTGAGAATTATTTGTATCAATAGAATGTTTGCAGGGAATTTGCCTGTTCAAATATACGACGCTATACCCGGGGGGCGTAGTTTAAAAAGGTGTGTTTGACTTCACTAATAAGCACGGGTATACACGCGGATATTTCACTTCAACTTTTACGCATACACGAGGTTTTATTAAATAACCTACACCGAAAATTGTTTCATTCTGTTTAGTGAACCGCAAATTCGCGTTTAATAACTTTGTGTACAAATTCTGCTTGTTACGTCCCGGTGCACACATCGCGACCTACATCGCGCCAAAAGCTATCTCGTTAATTGACTGTTGGAATAATTTAAATATATTGCGGCCAACGGCTATATTTCAAAAGTCTATTATAAATCAAAGGATTAGCAGCGGACGAAACCGGGTAAATGGATGCTGGCAATATAGATAATACATGTTTTATTCTGCATACGTTATAGGGCGATAACGACAATATAATCGCGTTGGGGCCGGGCGGGCGCGGCGGGGGGTGGCGGACAAAAAGTACTAAGTACGAGTTAAATACCCTTTGTGTCGCATGCTCTCCTGGTCGCCATTCATCGACGTACGCCGAGGGTCCTCTCATTATTCAGTCGAAATTCGATTATTTTCCCATTTCGTAAAATATCCATATCGTCCCCAGCTTTCACTCTAATTGAAAATGGAGCGATGGCCGTCATCCTGCTGATCGCGTTTAATTTATTTACACTCGAATTTCTGTTGCTTACCGCGCTCAACTTCATTACGTATACAATATGATTTAGGTGCTCTTTATTTGCAGTAGCATGGCAGTAGCACGACTATTTTCTCAACACGGATCCTTTTAATAAACGGCCCAGTTGTCGTATATCAGGAGAACAGACGGAAGTAAATATCCTGTACGAAAATGATTACTCGGCACGGGCAGTTAACCGACGTTATGACCGGCTTATTCCCCATTCCGGGGGTATTAGTCTCGTGGCCACCAATTTCTGTAATTTATTAAGAGTTTCGCTTATATTTTGACCGGTCTTTGGTGGCTTCTCCTTTCTCGCTTGAGGCCGGAAAGAAATATAAGCAGTTAGCGACGTGTGATCAAAGGCTTCCATGGGGCGGACTGATCCCTAATATTTCACTCATAATTGGTTTATTCTAAGCTCGCAGCGTTTCCGTGTGTGGACCTTTGATCCGTCCAGTGTATTAAGTTGTAGCCAGAGATGTATGGCGGACATTATTTGTTCAGATCTGAAGATTTACTCGATGGCGTCATTTGCTATTTGAAAGCGAAGGTAGTGGGGGCGCTTAAAGGATTTCTCGTGGTCGTTTCTGTAATAATATTTTTTATGTAAACATCTGTGTCTCGCTTCCTTCTTTGAATTAAAGGGTGGCTAATATTTATTTTATGGAGTTGGGATTTAATAGAAAATCTGAGTAATTTGTAAACATTATACCCAATCATTTTAATCTTTTATATTCGTAGTACGAAGGCCTTTTCCGTACGATATTCCTTCAGTCTTTCTAATATAGTATGAGAAATACGTTATTTTTCGTCTTCTTCCATATCTTGTGGTTAGTGCCTAACCTGGTGTCAGAGTTTTTATGCCACCAGGATTGATTTTTTTTGACTTGGCTTTACATGGTTTCCTCACGATGTTTTCCTTGCGATATTTTACAATATGCACATGAATCCAAATAATCAGAGGTGAGTGCCTTGGGTTCGAACTTGAGACCTATGACTTGGCAGTCCGACTGTCACACTACTAGGCTATCTGCTGGGTAGGGTAAAACAACCTAACCCACAGTCGGATTAAAATGTCCAAAAACGAACCTACAAAGGTAAGTAAGTTATCGTCAACATGTATACCCACTATCATGATTTACGTACGTTAATTTCCTTTCAATATGGCCTGTTAGATTGTTTTTGCTTAGTTGTCACAGTCGACCCCTCCGGACCGGATACGGCTGCCCTTGTCCCTTCCATTTCCGGCCGCAAGCCGTCAAAGCCTTGGAAAAGTTTTATGTTATCATACAATACGGTATGCTTTTGTTATTTTTGAGTGGTATGTATACTCATATTTGTTAGGATAAACATAGATATCTAAATATTAAAGAGAATGAAATGCGACGAAAATTGTTTTTTTAATTATGGAAATCACTGATAAGTAGGTAATTGCTGTGTCATTGAAATCATTAAAACAGTATTAATGCTACTATTAATACTAACGGGATATTTACCATGTTTACTGTCTTTTATGAGTTCCCGATATTTCGGCGCTGTTGCCAGCACCATGATCACGGATAAACTGAAGTTATTGCGGGTGGGTGTTTATGAGCAGACAAATCGGACTACCCTCTTTCTTGTTCGTTTTTTGCACTCAGTACCGCTACCACTGTCACTCGCAACTCGATTCTTAGAAACAGCGCCGAAATATCGGGAACTCATAAAAAACAGTAGTAATGTTAGTGACCATGATAGTTTAAAGTATGAATGCTTTTCTAGTGTAGAAATAAAATGGGCTGTCCAATCACCTCATGGCATTTACACTAATAAATTTGACAAAAAAACACAAATATGAAAAAAAAAAAGTAGAAAGAGTAGGTAGACAATTATTTTTTTGACAACCGTACCTAAACCGTGAGACAAACAATATTATTTTTTTTTTTTCTATGCAACAAGGCTTTATTAATTACAACAATCTAATTTAAAATTTTATTTAAATAAAAACTATGAAATAAACTATTTTTTTTTGTTTACATTTAATGTTTGTTTTTTTTTTGTTTGTTTTGTTGTGTGTTTTGTTTTGTTTTTTTTGTTTGTTTTGTGTTATTTTGTTGTTGTTTTTGATTTGTTTCAATTTATTTTATTTTATGTTGTGTGCACTTGTGGCATGTTCCATATAGTCATGTTTTCTTTCCTGCTTTCTTTTTTTAAATCATAGTCCAATTTTATACAATAAACTACCCACTCGAAAAGCACATGAAAATATAAAAAGTCATTTAAATAAATCCTAAAGCACTTTACACAGCTGTAGTGAACAGCATGTTTAAAAATCCTAATTACCATTCTGCAAAAATAATGTTGGAAGGAAAAAGCTGCTCCACATGTCTTTAAATATTTAAGATTTGTCTCAGAATACCAGCATTCTGTTTCATAAAAGAACAAAACATATGGTTGTCTGAGTATTATTAATTTACGATTAAACCTGTTTGAGTCGTAGCTTATTGTGGAAGATAAAGGAAGAGGTTCTGTTACAGAATGTGACATTACAATGAGAAAGATTGTTATTTTAGTCTCAAACTATGATAAATACAACTGAGAACAATTTTTTGACAAAAAAAAATGTTTAATTTAATTTATTTCAATCCCGCTGAGAACAACTTTAAAAAATAAATGTTTGTTTATTTATATATATTTAAAAAACACAAAGTGAACAACGGAGGAAGACCTTTTCGATTTCATAATTTCCCCGAACTTTAAATAAAATTGTTGTCAATGCAAAATAAAAATGTAAGATATAAAATGTGTATTGTATAAACATGCATAACATAACATCACGCCTATAATCCCCGAAGGTTTAGGCAGAGGTGTATCTTATAATATACCCACATTTTGACAGGTATGTTTTTAAAGTCCCATGTAATAGGGGGCGAGCCTATTGCCATCAATCCGGTGCAAATCCAGACTCCGTGGCTGTTACTGAGAAATTCCTGATGGAAAAATCCAATAACACATTATGTTGTAATAACAAATATCCAAAAACATTTAAAAACGTAATAAGAAACACAAGCAAGTAATAGAAATGTTTAATTGTATTTTATTATCTAAGCAGAGACGGTCGAACATAATTTAATTAAAAGAAAAAACTGAACTAAAATGTTCAGTATTACTAGCCACAAAAACCAAAGACCAAAACCAACTAAATTGGTACCGTTAATCCGAAAAAGTAATTACACTGAACTAAATCACAAGATTAAAAAAGATCTCCAAATGGCTCTAAACTACAGTCAAAATTATATCGTTAAAACCGTTAATAGCGTCTGCAGCCGATTTTACGATAATAGATTAATACGAGGGTAGTTTCAGCAGACTATAGTTTTCATTAAGGGCCTTTGTCCACCGCGACTTTTTGCAGTGGCGATACAAACGCAACACGGCTGTGATAAAGTTGCTGGCTGTGTACTGTAGTGACGTAATCCACTGTATTTAGAAATTGACTAATTTCGTATTTGAAAAGATAGAAAAAAGTTAAACACAGCCGGGACGGCTGACAACGCGTGACATAATGTAAAAAACCGAAATTATTAAGGAAATAATTGTTTATTTTAGCTGCAATACGCCTTTTATTTGCTACCCATCTCACACGAAACAACGACATTGTATCGCTTCAACAGCGATGATGTGGCGCTTCAGCCGCGATTCAGCATCGACACACAAATGCTTGTGAATGCTACAGTTTCAAGATGGACTCCGTCAATATAACAGTCACGCGTTTGCATCGATACCTAAACGATGCTAACGCGCGTTTTTATCGCGTCTAGCCGCGTTGAAAGTACAACTAACGCGCGATAGGCGCGATGCAAAAGCGCGTTCACTAAACGCGCTACAAAACGTCGCCGTGGGAGAAGGCCCTAAGGATCTTATTTCGCATTTTATCCGACGCCATTGTTGGAAATGAAAGGCCACTGGCTGATTGGAAGCATTTGTGAAAAGCACGAGTTTTCCGAGCAGTAAAGGTTCTATTTAACCACTGATTAATGTTTAGCAGCGTAGTTATGGAACGAGAAGTTGTGAAGAGGCAATCTAATGGTGGTTTAACTTTTAGACTGAAGAGAGAGTGGATTATGGGTTTTTAATATCTGGTTAGCGGCTGTTTAGATGGAGTTTATCGGAAGCTGTGAAATGGCTTTTAATTTAGTTTTGTTGTGGTAATGTGAGTTTGATTATTCTACACGAAAGAGTAACGCACATGTTAAATACGTAAGCATAATTAACCGCAAAAGTTAAACAGAACGAGTTTCTACATCGTTCTCACATATACGTATGTACGAGTATAATCTCAACATGAATGATGTAACCGAGACTTTGTAACAATATTTTGATTTAAAAGAGTGTCCATGGAGTTTCTTGCCCATTCTTCGCCATAGAGATCTACGCTTTGGAATGTGCAACTACAGTACTTTCTCAAGTTATTATGCCTTGTGACTGTGACTGTAGTTTCGCTTTTTTTTGTTTTTTTGACATTCAAAAGTGCTTGTGATGGTGTAATTGAAATAAATTGTTTGAGTTTGAGCTTGAAGTTTTGATTTTAATTTGGAGTAGGTTTGACAATTACCTAAAACACACATACATTGTATACATAAACTCACGCCATTTTCCCATGGGGGTAGGCAGAAACCATAGAACCTGCTACGATCCTTACTCCTTTAATTAATTACCTAAAAAGTACTCAATTAAAACATTTTCAAATGTACTTCTGGAAAATGACAAGCAAACAACAATAAGATATTTCCACATCTATCCCACCCAAATTCATCTATTTATGTATTCTATTTCTTGGTGGAAATAATTACGCATCCGTAAGTAATTGGGGCAAAAACCCTTGTTTAAATCGTGCCGGGGTTCTGTTGGGGACACTATTGTTACGCCCCACGGTTTCGCTCGCCAACTTACCGAGTACATCCTAAATCGTTCGTAAACGGCTAGTTAATAGTTGATTTGGCCTATTGTCATTTATACTTGAGATTTCGGACCCCTAATCTAAAATCTTGTTTCTAATTTTCGAGGAAATTAGAGGGTTTCATGTATGGGTAGACAGAGGAGGACGTCAATTGCAACTGTAGAATTCCAATTAAGCCTATGATTTTCTTTTCCATTGTTGTGTATATGGGGACTGACATGGCCCACTATTTAAGTTATCAAAGAAAGAAAGAAAAAGTAAATACTTTTTCTTTCGACGATTAGACTCACACAGGACAAAACACAAAAAAAAGAAAAATGGATGTATCAAGCACTGTTTTGAGCTTTTACGGTTTAAAACTAAACTTATAGTGTAAATTGTTTTTTATTTCAGGCAAAATACCCATATACAACAATAAATAATAAATCTAATCGAATAAAATAGTAAAACAGTAAAAAAATCATTAAATACATATATAAACATGGAGGTATGTATAACCTTTACCCATAGTCTTCAAAAATAACATAAATTCTTTCGTCATTTTTTGTTCCCGCTTAGGTGAACAGAAATCCAGTGCACAAATATAGGTATCGCGTTATTAGTGTAGGTATCGCAACTAGAGCTTTGCAATCCGCCATCAGCCCTACAAACTAGCCACTCTGTTGTATATTTTTGAATAATTACCTTACAGTCTCCCTACGTCGATCGAATTATCGCAAACCAGTACCCAGCCCCCACTCAAATTACTTGCAAATGGTTTGGAAGTCGGTACTGGAATCAAATCTGCCTATCAGAGGGCAAAGGGCCTTCTCCGGTTTCTAATTCACTTAATTTGAGCCTTAAATCTCATATTGCAAAATGGACGCGGGCAATAATTGTGTTTGGTAAACACCATACCATTTGGCGGCGGACGTATTAAGGGAAAGTATTGCGCAACTGTGGAGCGACTGACGAAGTATCGTCGATACTGATAGTGACTGTGATTTGAGTCATGGACCAAGATCCCGTGACTGCCAGACCTACGTCATTTTATAAAAGGTGAAACCCTTTTTGCGAAAGTAGTTGAGAACGGGGTTCATTTTTATTAAATAACGTAAGTTCACTCACAATTTAACATACTTTAAAGGTGTCTGGCGGGAGTTTTACACTACACAAAGTGTCTGGCAGTGGAAGATATCAATCACCATAGTAGCCTTTAAGGGCCTGCGCAGACGAGGGTCTTTTATCCGCCGGATAGAAATGACCGTTCCTGTTCAATGGTTGTTGAAGTTTTTTTTCATCTATTGCTTGACGTCCAGTGGTAGTTGTAAATTGTTCGCGGACAAATTGTCCCTCGTTTGTGCACTGCAGGCCTTATGTAATATAAAAAAATCACGCTTTATAATATGACATAGCTTAGCAGCTATTTTGCACACCTTTGTTACCTGATATCTGCCAAAGTCATCACAACCGACTTTTCATAATATCCAATTGTTTTTACCTATAGTAAGGTACTTACTACAGAAAAGCTTCAGCTCTTCTGGCAGGCACGGGATCTCCAGATCTCCTAAGACCAGAGGTCTACATAATGTTATGGATTTATATAAACTTCCGAAAAACTGTTAAATGTCGTTGGAAAAATACGAAACGAACTAAAAGCATTGCATTTGCCACTTATCTTTAAAGAAAGTTCGTCTTCGAATCTAATTAAAAACAATCATTATTTGTCATGGAACAACTTGTGGAACAATTTTATTCAAAAAGATCTTTTGACAAAAGTACAACCAGCAACAAAAGCGCAATCATTTTATTGATTGCACACTGGTGCGTTTACGAATCTCGTCCACACAGTAATACGTCCACATAAGCTGACATATAACACTTTGATACCAAATAGCCCATCTGCTAAACACAGGGTGAGCATTAGAGGCCTCGTCTACCGGGCTACGCGGCTTATTGCCCGTAATTATATTGCTCGCTACAACAAAGGTAACTTTGTATACACTTAATGCCCATGGTTGGTCGTCAATAACGTTTGTCCATTATTTTGTAGTAATTAGTTTAGTTGGAACAACGTTCGTATATGATTTTGGACGAAATTGGCTTTGAAAGGAGGCTTTTGAAAGTCTGAAATGGGAGCGGTATTGAGTTAACGGAGAGTGGGTGGCGGTTTTTGAATGGCGATAGTGTTTTTTTTTAGTCTTGGATGCGCTGGCAAATTGGCAGCTACTCAGACAACAGACGGAATTTTCTCTTTAATATTATATTTGGTACGTTTATGATAGTGCTGCTGTCTATGTATTTCCGTTGTTGCCTTTTCCTTTCTTTACGGCTGAACGAACAAAGGCCAGGTAGACCAAGTCCTGAGTAGGATACTTTTTATCATGGTTTTATATTCCCGTGGGATTAGTTAGGAGGTTTCTCTCTCAAGAGCCCTGATTACTGGTACTGGACTGCTGCCGACAGCTGTTCCCGTTGCTGGTGGGCTATTATTTTTAATATTTTAAAATGTTTTTAATGTGTATTGGAATAAATAAATGGAATAGTGATGTGTCGTAAGTAATAGTTTGATTTACTTACAGCATGGAGCTGACCAAATCATAACAAATATTACTTATTTCATCCCAAGCTACCACAAGTGTATTAGGTACACGACGAGGTATTCGATTCGACTTCTTAAAACTTATCAAGTAGTATTACCCTGCCTTCTGTGGCAATCAAAAGGGGTACAGTTTCTCGTATAAGTATGTATATTCATTCTTTGTGTTCATTGTATTGTAGGTACCTCAAAATAATAAATACAAATTAGTACGTTCGGCTCACTTTAATCTTTTGTAAATCTCTCTTTGAATTATTTAGGGGTCACTATTGAATACAAAATAACTGGTCAGTGTACTTATTAATCCTTCGACCAGTTCCTCCCCCCTTTAAGTATCCGATTTCTCATAACACACACACAAGTACAGTCATAAACAGTGAGTACAATAATAATTCCCCTCTTGAGACGAAATAATAAGCATTGTGCATTATTCTTGCGTCTATTAAATACAGAAGAAAGGACATTGTTATAATGTTTTTCCGCACGATTGTACGCATGTGTCGTATCGTATCATGTAATAATACTTGTAAGCATCATGTTACTTACATACGTTACTTACGTTACTAGTGTGGAAGTTATTATTGTTCATGATTGTACTCCGGCATTTTATTAGCCTTATTTGTCATGAGTAGGTAGGTAGGTAAGTACGTAACTATTTCGTGATTTTTTCTTGATTCTTGTTTGAAATCAGACTTATTAGCAGTGGTGATAAAAATTTTCACAAAATAATGCGCCGTTTTAGTTTCGGATCACGATCACGATAAGTCGGGCCGTTACCACTGAGCCTCCTAAGTTCAACAGTAATGGTGGTTCAGGTGAGGTCAAGAGTAGGCTTATTAAATAAAATTACCCCCTCCTTACCCTACTCAGTCGGGTAAAAAAAGCCCCTAAAAGCGCTCTGATACTGCAAAACCTAAAAAAGGTATGTCCACCAGATCTTGAATTTTAGAAAGCGACGCTTTAATTTACTACCTTCTAGTTACTAGTTTAACTTTACAAATACAAAAAACATAACAGAACTTAGAAACAGTATCCCATTACAATCCACCCAAAACCATAAATGAACCCATAAATTAATTACAAACTAACCACTGCAAACGTAGATACATCGCGATATGTACCAGGCATGCATAACTAATAGGGAGAGGAATACGAAGCTGCAGCGGACAGCGAATGTCCATCGAATGTCAAATCATCCTGCGAGCTGACGCAAACGCGAGCTTTGGCTAAAGCATTCGCTTTGATTTTATTAATGTCATTCATGGGTTTAGAGCTAAATTAAGTATGATTTTAACTAAAGAGGTTTATAATACTACGACATGAGAAGAAATGTGGAAATGTTTAAAAAAATGTGGTCCAAAAAAAGCTATACAAAACACTGCGCCTGTAATCCCCGAAGGGTTAGGCAGAGGTGTACCCATTAGTACACCCACATTTCGCCAGTTATGTTTAAGCCCCATATAATAGGGAACGAGCCTTTTACCATCAACCGGGCACAATTCAGACCCCGTGGCTGCTACTGAGAACTTACAGAGGGAAAACCCAATAACACTTTGCCCGACCCGGGAATTGAACCCGGGACAGCAGTCATGCTTGCGACCTGCTACCACTAGACCAACGAGATAGTAAGAAAAAACAAAATAACATAGACAAAGATTTTGGTCGCGCTGTCCTGTCTATAGTAACTGTTCTATATTTAAATGTCTTTGGTTTTAAAAATCAATGCTTTACTCACGTAGAAACTTTACTAAAAATGAGCTTTGATTAGTAGAACCAAATTCAAAACTTTATTATGTGGTCAGATTGTGTTTGAGTTAGATTTTTCATAACAAGCAAGTCTTATGCTAAGCCACTGAATAAAAAATCAAATACTGTATTGAACATTGGACACAATCACATAACAATCCTACTTTTGTTTTTAAAGTACATCAGAAGAGGTACTTTTTTATTTTTAAAGTACATCAGAAGAGGTACTTCAACCTAACCCTTGTCAAAAACCGAACCTTATCAAATAATTGTGTCTATTTACCCAAAATCTTCTGATAAACATTCGAGAGGGGTATTACCGTTGCGTGGACTTAACAATGCCAATCAATGAAACATAAAATCCGGCTAAGCAGATGCGATGATTCTTCGTCAATAGTCCAAATACCACGCTCACCCCACACCAAAAGACTTACATCTCTATGGTGTAAAAGATACGGCGTATTTTGGTTTGTGGAATCTAGAGGTTATAATCTTGTTCAATGTCTACTGGGTGTATTGTTAAGTTGAGCCGGCCAATCAGTTCCATCACCTCTTGAGAAACCAATGAAGCGTGTCTAATTCTTCGCTCGCGAACCGGGGGTTAAGTCTTTACGCATTTGGTTTTGTCATTTTATCAATATAGGCTTCATCTGTTGCGTTCGGGGTAATTCGGGGCACTTCGGGGTCGTTCGGCCGTGTAGTGCGCTTGAATAGTCTTTGTGATGTCAACATATCAGCAAGTTTTGTGAATTTGTGATAACAATCTCGGAGCTGCTTTTGAAGAGTTGAATAAAGAATTCAATGATACTGTCAGCTCAAAGTCAGTTGTCAAAGCAGTGATATTTTTGTTTGAAAATTTTCACTATCAGTATTGTTTACGCTTAAAAATAATCTAATTCCAGAAACTAGAAAATTTAATGATCAGTCCTCGTATTTTATTGCAATTGTTCATTTAATATTCATTTAAATGTGAGCAGTAAAATATTTTGGTTACGTATTAAAATCCCGAAATTTCACAATAATTATGACTGAAATACCGACGTCCAAAACAACGAAATCCAAAATACCGAAAGTTCATTTGCCCGAAAGCTTAAAATCCCGAAGCACAAAACAATCATTCGGCGTTTAATTTTCCGGGATTTCGTCCATAGGTATTTTAAAATACGGTGTTTTAAATTTTGGTATTGTAATACGTACCCAAACGATTTTACACAAATTCAAATTGTAGTAACATATTGTTTTCTAAATAACACGCACCTTTCACAAATCATAAAGGCAAATTACACGCCCGTCTTCGACAAGATATCCAAAATAACCTGGCTTTATCAGCCATACCTCTGTTTCTTCAAGGATAATAAACAAACATATTCTAGCACTGATCAAAGGATTATTTCGCATATTGAAAACATAAGATCTGGATAAGCTCATGGCATTCGCTTCGATGTCAATGACATGTCAACCACTCCACGACCTGTGCCCTTTTAAAAGGTTACGTTAAAGGTAGGTAATTAAGTAGACAGGGAATAAAAGGTATCAGTTCTTTTAAAGATAAAAAATGTATTAGGTAAATTGGTTACTCACATTTTATAAATTTTGAGGATTTTTCTAAATTGTAATGAAATTTTTACGTGACGATAAAAATTACATTTACGACATTTTGAAGTAGGTTCTAAAAGTGCTTTTGTGCTATATTTGTTCTAGGAAATATTTTTTTAGGTGAGACTCAATGTATGAAAATCCAAATAGTTACGAAACGGCACTTTTGTGATGGTATTTTGAACGGGAAAGTTACCAAACGGGACAGGATACAGACGTATGGCAGGAGAACGGTGAAGCCATTGCCCAGTAGTGGGATAGCAGCAGTGGGCTGACAATTTTTTTTCGAAGGATCGATGGCCGATAGGGCGAACGAGTCCATGTGGAAATCTTGTATCGACAATCGTAGCGTAAGACCCCACGCTAGATAGACCGGCTAGGACGGACTGTATGGTGTAGGTAGTGGACAGAATGTTGTGGCTCAGCTTCGAGGTCTTCACAGATTCGAGGTCGTCACAAATGTTGGCCAGCAACAAGTCGAGTTGAATTTCATGAAACCGAAGTTAGCACGCCGCGCTCTCTTAATTTTTTTGTACAAAAGAACAATGAGGTTTGGCTTAAAAAAAATTGTTTTTCTTTTATATGAAAGATACTTCAAAAGATAAAACGTACCCACGTAAATTCTAATAAGAAAAACCGGAAACTGCTGTGACTCATCCCCACAAAGATGAAAGATGACATCACTAATCTGAGTACCAACATACCCAAGACGCGTCACCAAGTCTGCCAAATTTCGTTCCGGGTCAACAGTAACATACTACCTCCACATTTATTAGAGCATTCCTTGAAATGGGGGCAAACCTTCAAATAGGGGCAATTAAGTACAGCAGGATTACTTTAGTGGTTGTTGCCTGGTGACGTCGCTGTACCCAATGAACGTAATCCGATTAAGATAATTGCCCGAAATCTTATCGAACAAAGGCTTTGGAAGTACCTTTATGTAGGTACGGAAATATGTGGAGCAATATGTGGGGTATTAATCATATTTTGGGGGCTATATTTTGCATAATAGTTTGTTGGAGAAGGTGGTTATTATTTAAGTGACGGTCCGGAAGAAGTTAGTTTTCGACTGTCCCTAGGTAAAGTATCGAAAGTGAAAAAGCTTACTTTTCAAGAGAGCAATTTGAAGTTTATTTAATGGATAACTTTGTCATTAATGACTGTAATAGAAAATAGTACCTTCGATATAATTTTGGATATGTACCGCGCTAAAAACTATCGAAACTACCAGATTCGATTGATTACTTGAAGTGAAGTAAATGGTAGTTCCGTGTTGGTCGCACGCTCGCTTTTGCTGCGCTATACTTAACTTTTGTTCATATACGACAGTTTAAGTGCTACGTTCCAATTTTATTATAATTTTATTATTATTCTCTCATTTATTATCAGAATCGAGATTTTACCTAGGGACAGTGGTTTTATTCAGCTAGTAGCAACTCACCCTTTCTTCGCAGTCATCATGCGACTTGAAAAAACTTTCAGTCTCTCTCTTTGATTTATGTTAGTCAGTAAGGTATTTATCTATGGGCCAAAGTTGCCTGAGAATAATTTAATGTTATGTTGTGTTATGAAAGTCTGATGGTACACATTAACCTTCTGAATGATGATTGTGTAACTGTAAACGGTATCAGTATCCGTTACGTATTTCAGAAGAACAGCGCTGTCACACACTTGCTACACAGACACATTTCAATTTATAACGTGTCTGATGAGATGAAGAGTAATAGAGAAGTATGGAAGAAGAAGACATGCTGCGCCGAACCCAAATGAATTGGGATAAGGGCAAGAGAAACGAATGAATTTGTAAAGTTTTTTTTTTTTTCAGTCAACATAATTTTTTACAACAGACCATCAAATTAACAGAGCTACTAATGAATTAGTTCGGAAATGAAGAGCTCTAGAGCTACAAAATTATATATAGGTTTATATGACTATAGAATGGACTAATTTATTATTAATTTGATCTTCCTCATTAAGATTACTTTGAAAATCTAAAAGACAGCAATAAAGTTAGTTTTAATACCTTTGATGTTCTCAGGATAATTTAATACGTACCTTACCTTATCTCCATTTAAATTGTAATATTAATTTATTCCTCTAAACGAAATATTCATCATTCAAGAGAATATTATATCCTAACTTTCACAAATCCATTTAAAGCTACGCTGAAAATTGTTCCTAATTTCGCATGAAGTTTACAAATCGTTTTTACATGTCTAGACTTAAAAACAAATTATAGAGATCTGTTTATTTATTAAATACATTTCGAATCGTATTTTTTTGCTGACTTCGCGTTGTCTTAATGCTCGATAAATTGAGTTCTTTCTATTCTTTGTTACGGTACTTAGGGATGTTGAAAAAACCGGCCAAGTGCGAGTCGGACTCGCGCATCGATGGTTCCATACCATCGCAGTAGGGGCATCCCCTTTTTTTTTTAGTTAGCCCGTATTGTCCCACTCCTGAGCAAAGGCCTCCCCCCATTCCTTCCACTTCTCACGATGGTGCTTCTTCTCGCCAATCCCCTTTAATTGAGAATTTATTTTTATTATTTGTCGTTAAAGCGGCAACAAATACACATTCTGTGAAAAATTCAACGGTCTACCTATTACGGATCTTGAGATACGGCCCGCTGACAGACAGACAGACGGTCGGGCGGATGGACAGCGGAACCTTAGTAATAGGGTCCCGTTGGTTACCATTCGGGTACGGTACCCTAAAAACAGAAACCTATCTAGTTTTCGATTGTAGCCGGGAGCTGTTTAGTAAATGCTGATGGGGCATTGCGTTAGACAAAGAGGATTCCGAGCTCAGGTTGCAGACACCTGGGTAGTGGCAGGCAGGCTAATTGCCAATCAGACGGTTGGCTACCTCTGCTCTGGGATCATGAGTTGATTGAGTAGCAGTAGATGAGTAGCTATTATTGATTGACTGCTATTTAGATTTGTTTAGTGGCTGCAGGGTTTATTTATGTGTAGTATTTGCAGTTACAAGTATTATTAACTGTTACCGCAATGGCGTATTTTGGTATTCCTCTATGGATTTATGTACAGAGTGATTCCTTTTTCTTGTGCTCTCGGATTTATTGTACGCATACACTTTTATTCACTTCAACGAAAAAATACAAGGTCGAAATAAATTAGGAAGCGAAACGCCGCATTTCTGGAGGGTATCGATATCTAAACACAAAAAATAATAATTTGATGAGATATTTTGGGGTTAACGACCGTAGCATACTTTGTATACTTGAAATATGAGTTAGGAAAATCAATCTGCAGAGTTTCCCTAACTAATATTTTCAGTGTATTTAGTTTGGCTGGCTAATTTTGATTTTAAGGGTAAACAAACCCTAAATTGTATTTATTTGTAAAAGTATTTTGAGCAAAATGTAGTTATTTACCGTGTGGTCTAACCGTGATCATATTTTACACTAAAATATTTGTACAGCAGATGGTTCTAAATGATGTAGATATTGAAAATTAACATTTAGTTTGTAAGCGATACCTCTCCTTGTTTGCCAATATTACCTTGCGTCCTACGGTGTAAATAAACTAAGGTAACCTATCAGATAATGTTACAGCTAAGTAAGAAATGGTTTAATTTAGATTTTGACTAAAATGTAAATCGTGAAAATGAATCGTGAGTCGTGATCGTTTGATGTGTGTGTGTCGTGTTGGTATGAATGTGTGTGTGTGTGTGTCGTGTTCGTATGAATGTATATGTGTGTGTGTGTGTTTGTGTGTGAAGATCTTACTATTAGGTATTGATATAAAACTACGGGTGCATTCATTGCATCAGTGATTCTTTGCAATTTTATTCATGAAACTGACGCATATAAAAAATTAAAGCAAATACAGTTTTCATTTACTGTGTCTGTCTAATACTAAATACTATCAAAGAATATTTTGCCGGATTTTACAATTAACTTATTTTAGTTATTTTTGTTAGTATTGACGTTTGACTGTGCACTAAATAATTACACCACTCAAATCAAAATCGTGAAAATTATTTGCCAACATTAATTGATGCAGTACTCTCTCCGACTCCCTGAAACTCCAAGTTTGGTAAATACCTGCGACATACTCGCTTCGATTAGCACGTCTTGTTTGAACTTAATTAAGGCACACGTTTGTAACGAAATGAGCGTCGACTGCTTAAGATCAAAGAGCCCAATGTTAATATTTGCAAACCTGTATTGAAAGAAGTCATTGGCACTGAGAAAAGCACACACGTACACACACACACACACACAAACATATCTTATAAGGACACCCTGTATAAACAATTTGACACAAGTTAGTGTTTTCTTCATCTAAACTTAAATATTATAATATAAACCATTTTTCCTGTCTGTCTGTTTCGCCACATTTTTATTTTTAACTGCTATTTTGATGAGGTTTTTACCTTCAGGAAGGAAGGTTTTTTATCTATAGGTACTAGTATATATTAATATTATAAAGAGGTTAAGTTTGTAAGTTTGTATTTAGGGGGTAATCTCCGGAACCAATGATCCAATTCTAAAAATTTCCTTGACTGGCAGATAGCTACATTATTTGTGGGTTCTATAGGCTATAAAAATATATTTATATTATGCATACTAGCCGAGCTATTACAATTTTTGCGGACGAAGTCTCGGGCGAAGTGTATTTGATAACTTAATGCTAAACTTGCTTATAATAAAGAATTCTTGACGTTTTGTCTACTCATTTAAAACGTGTGCAGCCAGGGGCGGTCGCTAGTAGTGCAAATGCAATAAACAGCAACATAGTACTCACATAGTAAAGATCGGAAAGTGAAACTGAAATTCATTGTTTGATTTGTTTTAGAATAATTTTGTATTTACATTCTTCAATTCCCATTTGTCTTAATTAAAAAAAAAACCCTTTTTTTAGCCACTTTTCTGTTCAATTTAGGTGAAAATTCATCATAGTGGAGTTTTGGTTACATAAAATAAATGGAGGCGTTGCCGTTGGTGATTTATTAAATTAAATTAGTGGTTATTTTTGTTGAGAACTTTATTTTATTCCGATTTCTTCGAAGTTTATTTATAAAAGAAAAATGATTTTCGCTGTATTTAATTGTTCTCTTAAAAATAAGAAATATTGAGATAATATGTAAATATATATTATAAATATGCATTTGAATATAACTACGTGATTCCAGTATAATCTAAACTAATAAATAGGAAAGATTTGTATGTTTGTAACGAATAAACTCAAAAACTACTGCAATGTTTTCAAAATTACTTGCAGTAATATTTTCATATTTTTTACTCGTTAGGGATACATATTGAAATTCAATAATATCATCTATTTTGTCGGCGCGCCTCACACATGCATGGACAACCGCGGGGAGGCCGCGGGGGTCGAGGTACCAAACCCGGCTGCGCAAGCGCCGCTGCGCGCGATACTGAGCTCTCAGACGTCGGCCACTCCGGGCATTTCTTTGTACGGTCTTCACACGTTGCACTATGTTAATTGTGGTATGACACCTTTAAATATACAGTCCACTAGTTTCATTACAAAGTCCCAACCGAGTCTATTCATTGATCCGGCTCGAAGGACCAATGAATTGGGCATTTAGTTCCTTTCTTATTCCACGTACTTAGATGTCTACAAATAGTTTTCACTTATCACTTTGATGTCTAAGAATCCACGCTAGATAAGCATGGTGAAGTTGACGCGTGCCACCGACGAAATGACATCCTGTATTATATTGACATAGGAGAAGCTCTTACCATTGGTTTCGGAAACTGTCTTTCGGGATAGAGTTTTAAATATAATGCACCAAGTTTCTTCGACAAAAAAAAACCAGAAAAAAGTTATTATTTTTTCACATAGGTAATAATAGATTTTCAGAACCTCGGTAGTTTAGTAATTTTTTTTTCAGACCGATAGGTAGTCGTTCCATGTATAAAATACTGGTTTCAACAATATCCACTTAGACTACAAACCGATTCCACCATAGATGATGGAGTACTCTTTTTCACACAAAATCGAGATACAATAGTACGTAATTTGATGTCAAGTTTCGAAATCTCGCAATAAAGCGCTGAGAAGCTCCCATACAGCCGCCGGCCACAAGTTTCCAATAAGTAATTAAAATCCTCAGACGCGGAGATTACGGCTCCTATGTCTCCAGAGTGTTTGTTCCCGGCCACTCCAAATCTCTTATGATTTCCTGGTATTTCCAATATTGTTAGCCGGTTCCGTGCAAATATATTAAAGGAAAAATTGTCTGTTGAGTGGGAAATTGTGGATTTTTAATGGCAGTTTAAATTGACTATGGATTTTTAAAGACTTTTTAATCAGACCAGACAGAATTGGGTGGAAGAAGTAGCGGGAGGCCTTTGTTGCCTAGTTGTAGGCCATTATAGGTAAGTTTTTTTTATTAAAAGCCTTAGACAGAGAGATTACTACTGGCTCCTATCTAGACACATAGTGTTTGTTGCCGACCACTCCAAATCTGATATGATTTCCTGGTATTTCCCAGTATTGTTAGCTAGTTACGTTCTAATCGTTAAAATTGACTGTTGAATGGGATTGGGTTTTAATGGCAGTTAAAAATAGATTATTGTACATTTTATTTGATGATAATTTAAATGCATAGGAAACTGTTTAGGGCCTTCAGCACTGTGTAAACTTAGGGGTTTATTCATTAAGTCCGCTTAAAGTTTAAAGACGTTTAAAGTTGAAACGTTGAAAATAACTTAACTTTAAAAGCTACGTTCAAGAGCCGGAGTCAATATATCGTCTATTGCTATGACATATTGATACTGACAGTTCTGAAACGCCGGTCAGATGTGTTGATCGCGTTCATCTCTTTGGTAAAATCTGCTCAAGTTTTAAGTTTGAAACTGCAAATTATTTAAACTAATTCTAACTGGACAAGGGCAACTCGTGTTGGATTACGAATAAAAATAGAAGAAAAAAAAACGTACATCGTTTTGAATTAAGAATACCAATAAATTACAACCAATCCTGTTGAACAAACGACAGAAAGGATTACAACCGATAACATCACAAAATCCACTGTGGAATGTTATTAAAGGTTCCCTTGTTTATCCGTGCTACTGTTCGGGCATTTTTATGAAGAAGCGGGCAAATAAGCGGGCACAAACATTAATCTGCTTTGAACAACAGGCAAGATGTAAAGGGACCGTTCTAGTGTCAATATTGTTTTAGGGGACAAAACTCCGCTCTCTGCTATCTCTTGGCGACAATTAGAGCGTGATATGATTTTTTATGTAAACTTAATTTACTGAGTTCTGGTAGAAGATTTTGTTTTTTTTTTTAATTTTACTTTCTTTATTTGGAGGGAGTGTATTAAAGAATGTCTGTCTGTTGTTTATCAGTACTTACCTTATTTTTAGGTTAGAGCCTGGCGGCAATGTGTAATATTTTTATTTGTTAGTAGCGACCCGCCCTTGCTTCGCGCAGCGCCACCTATCGGGTCCAAAACTATATGTAAAGTAGCCTATATTTTAAGTTAAGCATCTAGCAGTGGAGCGGTGAAAACTCCGTTCAAATCCATGCAGTAGTTTTTGCGTGATGCGCGTACAAACATACAGACAGAAAGACACACAAAAATTCTAAAAACTGTTGTTTTGGTTTCTGTTGCTCTAATAAATACACCCCATATATTTTTTTCTTCAATATCTTCAATGTACAAACATCGGCCTGTTACAATTTTGTTATATGTATCTATGTGTGTGTTATAGATTACCTAGATATATTTATAATTTATCGACGCAGAGGAAAGTTATGAATGAGGCTGAAAATTTTGTTTTTTACTTTTTAACAATATAACAGCCTTCGTAATCAAATTTGGTGATTTAAAAACCCTTGCTATATATATAACATCTAAATATAAACAAATATTTTCTAAAATCTTATTTTGATAATAATTAAAACTTCCACACTAAACAATAACCCTAAATACACAACATAAACATTAACCCTACAGCCTTTGCTACGCTAACTAAATCTTTCAACCCTTTAATGCCTACGTCAGCGACAACAATTTAATTATAAATGTCGTAAAACAATCGATGCGTGTCTTCATTTATTATATTGTGCTATAGTTTAAAATGTGGTTGTTATAAACTTATAACTGTAATTTATAACCGCTGTTTTAGGGTTGATTTATCGGTTATAAGTCAAGGGGTTAAGTTATGTTGATTGTGCGTTTTGTTGCTCCTTTAGCTGTTTCTTTGGGAGGTATAGGCTGTTCCTAAATGTTAATGGGAAAATTCAAATTTTTGAATCATTGTGTACAGTAATTTACTCAAAAATATCTTCAGAAAATCATATGAACATCAAAACATGCATGTTCAAAGTACATGTTTTACTATACAATTCCCTGCAGTTGGCACATTCCAATGCTAATTTCACAAGCACCAAGGCGATATGAGTAAGCCAAAGGTAAAATTATTTTTGAGTCCACACAGTCACTGGCCTCCATGTTGGCATGTGTTCTCTCCTGCCGCTCCATGACTTAGGAAACAACAGAATCTCTTATACCATTTACAAGGCGTAAAAGCACACAATAGAATACTAAACATAATAATCGCGATGGGCTCAACAATTTTTAACGAAAAAATGTCAGCGATTGCACTTAACACGTATTGCACCCTATGTCCGTTTCACCGATACGATTGTAATTTATCAAGCGCAGTCACTGTTTTAAACACATTTTAACCTTTTCAACATAATCACAAAGCTTCAGACTTGATTTTTTTTACTAATATACGAAAAATGTTATGTCTTTTCTACACATGTGTCTACATCTCTAATTCTACTTTCCTCTCGCAGGTCTGCTGGAAGAAATTTCTCATGAAATAAGCAGTACCTTTGTGCTCTTCTATTTTAATGTAATCTCTTATTAAGTATTTTGTGTGTACATAAATAAATAAATAAATAAATAAAAATACAGTTGATCACCATCTTAAAGTTTTCACACATTCCGTCATCGAGGCCGACTGACGGTCGCTGCCCTACGGTAAGTTTCAGTAATTATGCTTTTTTTAATAGAAGCTGGTAATTTTAAAAATATTTAAATAATGATTTCTAGACAAAGAACAATTTTATAACATAAAATATACTCCACTAAAATAATTATGGGATTTATTTTAGAGACCGCACACTTGCACTGTAAATCAAGTTACCATGCTAAATTATTCTAACACATTATAATTTTAAAATAAAACTCTAAAATCAGACTTACAAAATTCATGTTAAATTCAACATTACTTCTGCTTAAAAATACAAGTGTGATATTTTAAGGGATTCCAACGAAACTCAAGTTAGCGAGAAACATTAAAAATGCAACTTTGAGAAGTTATCGTTATTACAAACTTGTGCGAAGCAAACCAAATGCGTGTAGAAAATTAATTCTATGAAATTGAGAATGTAAACACCCTGTAAAAGCGATTCGGGTACCTGCATACTGAAGGCGGCCCAGAAAGTTTAGATTTAAATTAATTTAGCGGATTATTAATTTTGAATAATGAACTTTAGTTCTTACCTTTTAACGCATCGATGAATAAAATTTTCGTAAAAGTAGACGACCCGGCCGTTATTCATTTAGTATTAATTCTAACTGCATTTATAGTTGAACTATTTTAAATTAAAATTCGAATCTAACATAAAACTTTGATTTATACTTTTAATTTATTATTCAAGGACTTGGTAAAAAGTCGAATTTTAATTTTTGAAATAATAGCTTGATTTAAAGTTTTCTCCTTGTGGATTTAGCTAAATCTCAATTTCATATGTAGAAAAAAGTGGACTGGAGAAAATTAATATTGCATTTGAAGCTCGCAAGATAAAACGGTATAAAAATAAAAGACATTTCTTATTTTAAAGCGGTACACCCATTTGCGTATTTAAATTATAAACGCCCAGTTTACGAGATTACCGGGACTTTGGCAACTGGAGCTAATTGCAGTTGTTGGAGTTAGCGAGACTCAGGCCAGATCTGTTAAACCCCGAATGAGTGTTAAAAGATTTATATCAGTAGATAAAGGCGGTTCAAGATCTTAATCCCGAACCCCACAGCGGGAAATGAAGACGTTCACGAGATTTTCGCGTTTATTTCTCGCACTTGTTACGTAAAGTCGACGGAATGCGAAAATATGAAATCAGATTTCAAACGCTTTGTGCCGCATTTTCAATTAGTCTATGCGAATGAAAAATTTAATTATGGAAAAATTAATGGAAACTGTTTTCAATCTTTTAGCTGAGTTTTCTTTCTATTTGACTTTTATTGAAATGCGTTTAGAATTAGTGGAGGGATTTTTTATTGCTTATGTGTCTGAGTTATTTAGCTTACGTCATACATATTTTATAATTAACATTAACATGTAAGTGTATACTAGATCACTGAGCAGTTATAAAAAAATCGGCAAAGTGCGAGTCGGACTCGCGCATGAAGGGACTTGATATGTAACACAATATAGTTTCCGAACTTTTTTTTTTCATTTTTTAGTTAACCCCCAAATTTTTAACGTGGGGTTACCACGTTAAAAATTCATTAATTTATTTACGTTACACGTCCGTGTTTGGGTCACAACTTACACAATCGGTCCAGTAGTTACGGAGTAAATTTCCTGTGACAGACGGACTGACAGACAGACACGCGAGTGATCTTATAAGAGAACCGTTTTTTTCCTTTAGTGGTACGGACCCTTAAAAAAAGCTTACAGTCATTAGAGTCATAAAAAAGTACGCCTAGACACGAAAAATTATGTTAAAATAAAAATTCTACGCGAAAAAATTGAAAATACTGACTTCGAAAATAGAAAATGGATAACATTGGTTTTATCAAATCTTCTCCAATTTACCGGTGACTGCGCCACTTAACCCAAGTGTCAAAGTTGTAAGAATATTCTGGAGTATTTCTACTAATAATATAGAACTTTTAAACCTCTTCAAATATTATTTGAGAAGCAATTTTTGTGTGAAAAAAGCCCCTCGAACCACCAGACTGTGATAACGAAATGTTTTTGTTATCTATTGTACTCATATTTTTCTTTTTAAACTCCTATTACATATCTTTAAATGTATCTATTGTAAATTCACAGAAAATACAGAGTCTACAAAAATTAAGATGAAGACAAATAAATTATATTCAATGAGCAAGGTAATGTAGTGTGAATTTAGGTTTTTAAAGATAATATCTACTTTGAAGAAACTTGGAAAATAATATACTTTTAAATATAGAATAGAACAGAAACCTAGTTAAGTGGATGGTATTCCAAAAGAAAACAATTATGTGTTTGATGGTTACACAGTTTTATATTTAAATGTTGAGGTTTTTTCTCGACTTTATTTAATTTGACGTATTCTTTAAAACATAATAATAAACATAATAATTGGAACAAGTGCATCATTATTTAATTACATAACTTTATATAATTTGCAACTTGGTGTACCAAGTACATGTTTTTCAATATTACTAAGTTTTTAATGATTATGCTACAGGGTTTTGTTATTTCAACATAGATATTCTCTTATATTTATATTTCACAAATAGTTTTTTTTTTTTTGTGTAAGTCCCAGTAAACTGTCACAAGCACATTAATTAAAAACGACATGACGTAGCTTACGATAACGAACCGTGGTTATAAAGCTATTCATATAACTAGCTCGCTTACAAAAAACCGCTAATGCAAGACATTCAAAAATAGCTGCTAAATAACTTTCCCCTCAATCTACGGTTTCGGCACTGTTTCAGGAACATTCGGGAACAATAAACGATGAGTGTAGAGTATTCTCTTGGGAAAATATTAATCGGGCGAAAAAAAATTTGATTGGCGACTAATGTACTGAATGGGCGACTATTATACTAAGTAAGTAACTTCTTATCCGGTCATTGCGGCAAGGAGAACATAGGAAGTCAGAGTGAGCGAAGTGGGCTCGGGACTTGTGGCAATCCGACTTGGACAGGTTAGTTTCACACGAAGGGGGTCTTAGTTCGCTCACTTTGCTCGCTCACTAGACCCCGCCATCCCCTTCGTATTAAGTTACTTTAAATCCTGCAAACAGAAATAGTAGCCCCGTTGTTTAGTTTTTTTTCAGAGTCCATGAATTGTCACACTGACCGTATTGAACTAGTAACTCAAATTTCTATTTTCAAGTC
Source organism: Noctua comes (assembly GCA_963082995.1). Classification (NCBI taxonomy): domain Eukaryota; kingdom Metazoa; phylum Arthropoda; class Insecta; order Lepidoptera; family Noctuidae; genus Noctua; species Noctua comes. Next base: position 11,842,894 of record OY720277.1, on the reverse strand, counting down.
GCCGTTTTAAACATTTGTACTCGCCCACTGCGTGTCGCCCACTTAGTATCTATCTCAGTAGTCCATATTCAGTATTTTTGCCACCTTTAATTTGAATTCATTTTCGCTCGTTTAAAAACTACCCTATTCTCTTGTATGTACTTTCAAGCATTGTTACGAAAACGTGACACCGTAATCTTCAATTTCACTAACTACTCTACTACTACTATCTCACAAGCACATTCATTCAAAACGACACGTACCTACATACATAGCTTTCGACTAGTTATATACAGCAACCGATACCTCCCTTACAGAACACCGCTAAAGCGAGACACTGATTCGATTTCACGTTGAACGCTCATAGTTATCGCAGTAAATCTCCGAGGTGATGTGATTTACTTTAATTTAATTTTGTATCTACGTTTTCGCCCTTTAATTACGTTTAAGGCAGAATCTGTCATGTGGGGTAATTGCAGTCTGTGGTTTATAAATCTGTTGTTTTCAGGCTTCGATGATTTCGGTTGGGAGGTACCTATAGATGATTAAAATGTGTATGGTGTGTTGGATTATGGGATAGTTTAGCTTATTGACTATGGTTTAATTTGTAGGCATGCGTATTGTGATCTGATAAAGTGTACCATGTATTGGTCGAAGCAGTTTTTCAAAAAATAAAAAAATAGTTAGTAGCTTTCACGATTTTGTTAATGATATAGCTTAATACAATAACCCTACCTTAGAGTTGTAAAAAGTTGAGCGTAAGTTAAATATAAAAGAATATTTTTATCAAACTGCCTTGTTGGTCTAGTGGTCGCAAGCGCGACTGCTGAGCATGAGGTCCTGGGTTTGGTTCCCAGGTCGGGTAAGTGTTAATGGGTTTTTTCATCAGAAATTTGTCAGTAGCAGTCATGGAGTCTGAATTTGTACCCGTTTGATGTCAATAAGCTCGCCCCCTATTACAGGGAACTTAAACACAACTGGCCACATATGGGTGTACTATTAATTACTCTTCTGCCTAACCCTTCGGGAATGACAGGCATGATGTTATTATTATCAATAAGGTTTATTTCCTGAGCTATCCTATATCTATTGATTTTAAAAACTATTTAAACCAACAAACAACATTCACAAGATATATATATTCTTAACGACTCGAAAGCGTCATTAATTTACGTCCTCCATAAAATTAATCAAAGCGAAAACCGCGGTAACACACAATACGCTTTAACACCAATGTTTAACCTCCCAATAATAAATATATTATCCACCTTTTGCTAAGCTAACCCGTCTACGGCATGCATGCTTGTCAAATTATGATATTAGCGGCTACCCAGCGTCGAAATTATTCGCAAAGTGCCTACAAATCAACGCCATTTTCGCATATACATTAAATATTAACAAAGTTTCTTAAACATGTGTTCTTGACTCGTACGCAGTGATTTAACAGAGGCATGCGTGGGTGCAGTGCGAGCGGTTAAGTAAACTTCAGATGCCTAGATATAACTAATAGGTTTATATGTCGGATTATCAGGATTTATTCCGTCAGGCTCGTACATCATGAGGGCAGAAGATGGGTTTCGTGCTATGAAAACGCACAAGGTGCTATATTCTATTAAACTATTCTATTAAACTATTCTATTAACATATTACTTGAAATTACAATTTAACACAATAACTCGGGGCACAACTAATCAGGTACAGTTCCTTAACTCCGTTGCGATCAAACACTCAATGTCGTCCTTGTCGCAAGCTGTAAACATCACGCACGACTCTGTAGAAGCACGCTGTGGTGTGGGTGGACTGGTAAGTAGGTCGCGTGATGTCACCACTAGCGCGCTTGCGATTCATTTTATGTCCGTACCAATGACCGGATCCGACATATATTTTAAACTAAACACTAAACAGTCTGTGGAATTCACTGCCGGCTTCTTCATTATAATCTGGATCTATTCAAAGTTCGAGTGAATTGTTTTTTTCTAGGCAAGCGAGCTCCATCCCAGTCTGCATCATCGCTTCACATGAAGCAAGTTGCGGTCAAACACAAGCCTATTAAGCATTAAAAAAAATAACAATTAACACTTGCTTTCAAAGCGTTTTGTCTTACTACAACAATTTAATAGATTTATAGTATGACCACTTTAAGTGTGCAGTTCAAGGCTTGTTGCTTGTCAAGAAAATTTGCATCGATATGTCAAACTTGGTACATTTATTTTAGTTCTGTGTTTTCCCGCCTGCACAGATACGTTGGTTGAAGTCTTAAGTTTTTTATTAGCTTAAGTCAATCCTGTGGTCTGTCCCATAAATTTTTGACGTTTCTGTCATTGTTGTCGTTGATAGCATGATAATTTGTCTATTCCTTCTGGTCTCACAAAGACCTATCATCATCATCATCTTCCTGGCCTTGTCCCATTCTATTTTGGGGTCGGCGCAACACGTGTTCTTCTTCCATTCTCATCTGTCAGACGTCACGGCATCATTTACTTCTTTCTCTTTCATATCATTCCTCACACAATCTATCTTTTCTTAGGCCTTCATCTTCCACTCCATCCGTGGACATTCATTCTCACAAATACCGATTCGAGTTGTTTTTATTTTCCACGTATGATTCTTTGGTAATAACATCACTTTTCAAAAGATCCGGTATTATAATACTGCCAAGTCCATATACAATTTTAAACTATCATGGTCACTAACATTACTATTAATACTAACGGGATATTTACCATGTTTACTGTTTGTTATGTTATTTATCACGGATAATGATCCGTAATCATGGTGCTTGCAACAGCGCCGAAATATCGGGAACTCATAACAAACAGTAAACATGGTAAATATCCCGTTAGTATTAATAGTAATGCCAAGTCCATATTCATTAACATATCAAACTGAACTAAAACAATATTATTCCTTATCCATTATATTCCTATTCCCATTGAATTCCGCCTTCCACGTCTTATTCAATCCACTAGATACCACAGAACATCGCCAGTCTATTTGAATACGTCCATATTACTCCAGCGTTTGCCAATTCACTGTCACCACTTGAGGCCGCGTCAGTCTCAACGACCATTGGACCTAGACATATTGCCTCCCCACTGTTCAGTTTGCTGATTGTGCTAGCTGAATGTTAATACCCCTACCTATACTCGTACCATACGTAGCCATTTGTGTAACTGTACAAAGCGGTTTCAATCCAAATTGAGAATTTATATCAGCCACCGCGCCGCATCAACAAATGATCATGTTTCTATTTCGATGACACTTGTATAATATTATTTATCACGCCCACTTGTACTTAAAATACGACTTTAAAATTATAAATGCGAATGTTTGTGAGGATGGATGAAAGTTTGTCACTCTTTCACGCTAGAACTACTGAACGGACGGAACGACTTAATCAGTGACTGACAGAATCTGTAGCTAAAATCGGTAATACATACTTCATCTTCTTTTGCCTTTACATACAATTTTAACTATCAGCTCTTTAGATACTAAAATCTCAAAGTTATACAAGTCATAGATCACGAGTTCGAACCTAAGGCACGCACCTCTGATTTCTCGGATTCATGAGCGGATTGTATAATTATCACTAGCTTCGGTGATGGCAAACATCGTGAGGAAACCAGCATGCCTGAGAGGTATTTCACGACAGCATGTAAAGCCAAGTTAGAAGCCCATGGGCGGCTAAAAACTCTGACAACAGATTAGGCACTAACCACACGAAAAAGAAGAGCTTCAAAGTTATATCATGTTAGGAACACAAACTTTCACTTTTCCAAAATTACAAAAATTAATGTCCTTTCAATCAAACCAAATCGCTACCCGGCCCCACTATGCCCCCACCCAAAACAGAATCCCTCCCCGCTATATCCCTAATTACTAATCGTGATTACACACGCGTCGCGTAACCGTGTTTACCTAGACTATAATTAAAGCAAGTTAATCTAAAATGTTCCCGTCTTTTCCGTCTTATACAAAATGCAAGGTGCGGGGAGTAACTGAAAGTACTCCGAGTACTCCGAGTACTACTTACGGGTTTAGCAGCCACTTAGAGAAGTCTTACGAGAGCTCCCAAGTTTTTATTTAAGGGAAAATTTCACGCTTCGACAGGTCTATTGTTTTTGTTGCAGTTACGAGTGTTTTGTTTGAGGGTTAATTTTTAAGCTAGTTTTAAAAGCGCCCGTATTACATAGACCTTAAACGTAAGTGGTGAAATATCAGTGTATTAATATTTAATTTAAAGGTAAAACTCTGTCTAACCCTTTGGGGATTGTTAGTGTAATGTTCAGAAAAGCGATGTTTTAATTTTTTGTACTCAATTTTTTTTTTATCAATCGTGGTATTATCAACACATATATTTGGCTACTGAATCAGGGTGTCTCCAATTGACCGTTCCAATGCTTGATTTTGGGGGGATAAGGACACTATCATGGCGTTTGACAGGGAAATCGGTGTCCACCGAATGATCTATAAGCCCATGGCCTAAAACCAAATAAATTATTTTTATTTTCGCAGATAGCGATCTATGCCACAGATGTATTCCCAGAGGTACTCCGTTTGACATAAACAAAAAACCTGTCAGCACAAACCCTATGAAAACATGGTCGGTCGATACACACATACACAAACACTCATTTCAATGTCAGAGTAATAATAAAGAACCATTACAACACACAGAGGCCTGTATTACGCAAATAATGAAACGCTATAAAGGGTTACACAGGGGATGTTCGCGAGGGGATGTCGCTTCAAGGTCAAAATTTACACACACATTTTATATGCATGTAGATGAGTACTGCGCGGAACCCCAGGCATATATTTAAAACACAATATAATATGATTATCAGGCTGTCCCCCTAACACAGACAAAATCAATAGCGTCTGCATGAAGGTATATGCAAAATAATGGGATACCTAGCGATGCGGAAAACTCATTAAAAAGGGAATATGCACCACTCATCTGCCTAGCCTTTTCCATACTTTATTGGGGTCAGCTTTCAGTCTAAACGGATGCAGCTGAATACCAGTATTTTACATGGAGCGACTGCCTATCTGATTTCCACAACCCAGTAAGTACTGGATACATGCGCCACCGAAGAGTCTAAAATAAGCAAGTTCGAGCGCTTTTAATATTAAATTTAAAGTTACTAAAAGTACCTTAAAAATGTACCGTAACGATACCAAAGGTGAAAAGATTCTAAAGATAATTGCGAACTTCGTTTTAACGTTGAATGGTATTTTTAGTTCCATTCACTGAGAAAATTCTATTCTCATTTTAAGATTTTTAAAAAAAGAAAAGAGCGAGTTCTATTTTATCAAATATAAGTGTCTCATTTAGATATCTTTTTGACTATTCACCTTTTTGTAATAAGTTCTTCTTAACATGTAGAACGTGTTTTAAGATGCTACACCTTTAATGAATCTATTGAGATTCAAAGCATAATTTCTAATCGTTTAGAGTTAGTCCAAAAGCGATGAGATCCAGCAGGCTTAGCCAAGTTGACAATCTACAATCGTTAACGCTAATAGAAAAGGAATCAAATGTATGGGAATGACATCATCTCAACGTTAAGTCACGTGGTCAAAACAAACGAATAGAAAATTCGTAGACAAGTTTACATCGTTCAAAATGATAGAATGAAATGTGATCGTTTCTACAATGTTGATCGCTACATCCCATATAAATCGTAGCCAAGTTACAGTTTTGACAAGCGTCAACGAAACGATGTCGAAGTTTTTGTGCGACAACTTAGCGATCGCCGAGACCCAAGAGTTATCGATAAAAATCGGCGTCTAAATGATTCCGCTGTGTCGCGTATCACGTCATTGTTTATGTTTCAAACTTTCAAGTGCCCGAGTATGATAGAGTTTCGAATAACACAGGAAGATATTTACGAAATAACTAATTATTTTCGTACCTTTCTACGAATTCCAATAAAGCTGCGAAGTGTTCTAGGCTTGCTCGAGATCTGGATTCCATCCTATTAAAGTTATCACTTCATTTCGGTATCTTTCATTTAAATACGTTTAAAATTACATTCCGCACTGTGATATTATAATAAGCCAATTATAAGAAGAACATGTTCTTTATTTCGCTTACTTTTTTATCACTTAAAATAATTATTCCTTTCTTAACAATTCAAAACAAAAGTTCAGCCCGCGCACAAAGTAAACAACTGTGACTTTGACGTTAGTTTGACGTTGGTAGGAACGCTCACCATAAACTAAAGTATAGGTTTTTTCTACAGACGTTGGAGAACGAGCGATCGACTCAGTTGTGTCAAGTTGGCTACCAACTTAGCGTTTTCTCAAATCGCTTACGCCGAGGCGTCAACGATTGTAGAAAGAGATTCGATAAGAAACGTTTGTAACTTGGCTAGGCCTGCTGTTGTCAGAAGTGGGACTTATTTTTATTGTGACTTCTTATGTTATGTGTGAAATTTTGTTAAAAATAAATGTTATTTCTAACTGCCCCAAGTCCTGGGTTCATTTCGGGTTGGACAAAGTTATTTCATTATTAAATAGCAGCCAGGTTGTCTGGATTTGTGCCCGGTTGATGGCAATAGGCTCGCCCCCTATAACATGGGACTTAAACATAACTGGCGAAATGTGGGTGTACTTGTTAGGTACACCTCTGCCCAACCCTTCGGGGATTACAAGGCGTGATGTTATGTTATGTAAATGTTATTTCTCTTGAAGAGTAAGTACTTCCAACATAAAACGTTCTGATAATTTCCCATATACGTCAGTATCAGACGGCCGGCAGATGTACTTGTTTGTATAGTACTATTTACAGTGATTGCTTCGTAATATTTATGTACCGTATACGGACCGTGACCGAGCCGGAACGTTACTTTGTGTGTGAAACTCTCTTTTAACTTCCATGTAGACTAAAAATAGTGGGAAAGGAGTTACTTTGTGATGTGTAAACTGTAAAACTCGTATAGTAGCATTTCTGTAAACAATTGAAAATGCGGTACTTAAAAGGTCTTTCTTTTTCATTATATGTCAAATGAAATGAGGCAAACGATGGAGTTGTCTATGGTCTTAAGTACCAGTAGCGAAGGGTCAATTTTTGTAATAGTTAAGCCGGAGTATATATCTTTAATGTGATTGTATTATTTGTCTATAGAATACTGACTGTCATTTTTCAAAGGGAAGCCGATAGGAATTAAGTTATACGGAACCCTCGCCACTGCAGGGCGGAAGGGACACCGACGCGCAATTGGTTACCACGTTTTCGTAGTTCAAGTACTTAGTACTGATCGGAAAAAGTGAAAAGAGCAAAGGAAAATGGTCAGCACCCAGTAAACGCGGGACTGTTGGGCTGCGGGACTGTTCGAAAGAGATACCGCGGCCCTGGAACACAAAGGGTAAAGAAGGAACATGGATGAGTTTTAGTCAGTACAAGTCTGACACTCCCTTCCGCTCCGCCCAGGGGGGGGGGGGGGTCATTTGATGATTTCCCATCCGTCTTTTAAGTAAAAAAATTAACTAAACGAATAGGTAAAAAACACGTCGAAAGAATATTTACGGGTTAAAGAAGGTTTAAGGTATTGTAGGTTATCGTTCCAAGACACGAAAAGTAAGAAGCCTAACGCGCCACGAACGCCACGAAGTATTCCTCATGTCAGACCATAAAGATGTCCACTTTATGCAAATACTTACTGTATTTTTCGTGAAATAACAGGTATTTCACGAAAAATACAGTAAGTATTTGCCAAATCACCACCATTGCAGGTAAAATTCAAAGAAAACTGCCGATTATACGTTTTTTAGTCGTTCATTCTCTTCTAAAGATCCTCACCGATATCATGAAACGTGTAATAATATTTTACTGAAGCGCGGTTTCAGTGTAAAACATCCCCAGACGATAGTTTGTTAGTAAGAAATCGCACACTTGAGATAAAGTCCTTTATAATACCACTACTTCTTAATTTGCTTTCGCTGGCTAATTTAAATAAAATGGCCATTTGAGTATTTTTACCTGTTATTTATTCATTCGAAGGAGTGCAAAGTATTCGTTTATTTTAATTTAAATGTGATGTTTTCTGACAAAAACAAAACAGTTTGTTTTCTGTTTGTTTTTTTGTTTTTTGATGTTTTCTTATTTAACCCAAAGGTTGACTGGTAGAGAATGTCTTGTGGCATTAAGTCCGCCTATGTACCACGATCGTACATGAAGTTTAAATAAATAAATAATAATGTTTTCTTGTTAGTTAATTAGCTTTTTATGGTTTGTAGAGGAGTTCGTGGCTAAACAAGAACAGTCGCATGGGTCGATCTTTAAGTTTAAGCTGCGGTTACCTAGGTCGATCTATGGATGGATTAACTTCCGAGTTATCTCCGTGCTTCGGAGGGCACGTTAAGCTGTTGGTCCCACCTGCCATTTGTAGATCTTCGACAGTCGTTACATGTAGTCAGTGGCCCGAAACTCAGACTTTTCCATCAGGAATTTTTCAATAACAGCAACGGAGCATAGATTTGTGCCCGGTTGATGGCAATAGGCTCGCCCCCATTGGACTTAGACATAACTGCTAACTGGCAATGTCGGAATTTAAATAGCCAGTTATCGGCGCAACCATGAAAAGTTTTTGCTGAATTTTATCTATTTATTTTTACCAAGACATACAACCAGTCTTTACCAATGGATATTGTATTTTACAGTATTAACAGTGTTGAGGAGGTCAGATAGGCAGCCACTCCATGTAAAATACTGGTATTCAGCTGCATCTGGTTAGATTGGATGCCGTTGAGGTCGGCATCATAGTTAGGAAAAGGCTGGGCAGGTGATGATGATAATTAACGTTTTGTGGCTTTTTTGGGCAAATGCCAAATTAGAACCCTTGTAATTTCATCCTCTCTGTCTGTTCTTCCGTCTGGCATATCTGGCATGTTTCAGAGCCATTTTACTCGGAGAAACCCGGAGACATAACTTTGTTTTTCTAAGTGTTTTCGAGAAATACTATGAAACAACTTTATTTTAACTGACGAGAATTTAAAAACTTAATATTATGCATGCGTAATTATACACCCCGACTACACCTTACACTGGGTGTGGTCCGACACTCACGTGGCCGATTTTTATTGAGTTTATTGCAGAATAAAAAAAAGAATACTTACAAACGTTTTGCCCAACATTCGCATAAAAAGGAATATGTACGAAACGCTTTAATAATAATATTTATTTATTTCAGATCAAATTACAAGATCCATATGTTGTTAGTAAAAGTCTTAACCTAATGTTAGTAAAAAAACACACTCTGTATATAAAATTGTAAGGACTGACACCTACGTGTGCAGCCGTATCCAGTGAGCCAGCATGGGGCTGTCCCACCTATCACTCATTACATTCAGAATACTGTGGCACATACTCTACCGAGAATAGAAGCGCACCGTTTCCGCGTTTTACGTTTGTAGTTATTATTGTGTACTTACTGCAGCCTTGCCATAACTAAGCGAACTTTATATTTTTAAGTTCAACTACATTCATGACCCCAATTAGTTATGCATCATGTGCCCTATTGTTATACAAATAAAGTTCAGTATGCAAAATAAAACGATTACTTTAAAAAGGTGTAATTTTAAGGTAAATTATTTACATAAAAACAATGAATACGCCACCCTTTTATGATGTGTAATGTTGGTCTCTAATTTTGGGTACTGAATAATAAAACTGAATTTTTATGCGCATTAAAATAATATTTATGTTAATAAAAAACTTTTTTGCAAAAAATAATACCGACTTCAAAAAAGTGAAAAATAACTTTAACAGAAGTCGGTGTCTTTTAATTGTTTGATTCAGTTTTTTGTCACCGACTTTTGAAGTTAAAGTTATTTTTCACTTTTTTTGTGTTTTGAAGTCGGTTTTATTTTTTGCAAAAAAGTTTTTTTATTTTTTATTTTTTAGTTGTAGGTAATATCCTATACAAATATTTGCTATGCATTTATTTTGGTAAGACTGGTTGTCAGACTTTCGGGCCACTGACTTTCTGTAACGAGTGTCAAACATCTACAATTGACAACCGGGACCAACGAGGCACGGAAAAAACTCGGTATGTAATGGGTGGTCACGCAACCACGGACCAACCTAAAGCACGGCTTAACCCGACCCGAGCGGCTGTTATTATTTAGCCACGAGCTCCTCTAAGAGCGACTTAGATGAGCCATCAAAAAACTCTTACTAAGAAGGTTGTACGCTATAATCAATCATAATGCATCACACTAACAACCGATAATCATGTTCGCAACAAAAACGACTCAGATTTCCGTTTTCATCCACACCAAAGGACACCTGAAAGTTTTTGCGTTATCAACTCTCGGCTCAGTGCCGTGAGATGAAATTCAAACAGTGCAATAATATTTTGGCATTAATTTTGGCATAGCCCAGTGAAAACGAACAGTTCCTTTAGTATTTGAATCCTTTGACGTTTCATTAGGTCTACACTCGCAAAATTGCATGTGTAGTAGGTATGTGTGCGTCTGAATGCATCTCTATACGGATTAATAAAATTACAGACTGACCCTCCGGCATTCATTCCCCAGCTAGCCGCTGTATTAAAATAATCTGGACACTAAAGGCTTTCACAGAGAGTTCTGTTTCAATCAAATTGTATGCATTTTTGTAGGGATTCTGTTTGACAAATAAAGTTCTGCGTAGCAACAATATTGATTTTTTGACCATACAAGGGGAATGAGATGGTTAAAATGCACGTTTCATATTTTACAAGGTTAAGTTCAAAATGCGCGTCCCTTCGTAGGTAAAATGGTTGCTGCACAGAATTTCGGGGCTGTTCGTTCTTTGGGACGTTTATAGTAAGTCAAACGTTGGTTTTTTGTGCTCATTTTGGATTACCGGTTTCTGTGTCGATAGTTAAATTAGTTAGCTTGCATAGTGGTGGGTGACCAGTGAGATTAAAATCTCATGGTGGGAGGCAACGATTTTTCACCCTTGACTTACTAAGTAACGACGACTTGACTTGACTTGAGCAATGATTTTTACAAGTGCGAATTACGGGTGTACTATTAGGTACACCTCTGCCTAACCCTGAGGGGATTACAGGCGTGATGTTATATCATAACACAATGATGTTATGTTAATAGTACACCCCAGTGGCGGACCTCTCATACAAGCCGAAAAGCCTGGCTTGCCTAACGATAAATTAAAAAAAAAAAAAAAAAAATAAAAAAAAAAAAAAATAAAAAAAAAAAAAAAAACTCTCCCTGATGCCGATGGGCCATCTATTTTTTATATTGTTTTATAATGGAATATTTAAAATGTATTTAATGTGTTTAAAAATAACATTCTTACAAAAACAAAATAATACTTAGTAATTTTTGTCAAACAATAATAACATTCGGTTTCCACGCAACTATCAATCCATAACAGAAATTATTTTAAATTCGCGCGCTTAAATTCTGATATGCCGGCCGCGATACTCTGGCTCGCTCTAACACTATACAAAAGAAGAGTTGAAAAGTTGAAGTTTAGTGCGTAATACGGCCTACGGTCAGTGACCCAGGGCTAGCTAACTCTTGCTCTTTCACACCCACTGGCTTTTACGTGGCTTCTATGACCTCTCATGTTTCCTAGCAAAATGTGTCCGTTTTTGACAAAATTTTTATGTACTCATGTGAGAATTTGTATCGAGTTTAAAGCTAGGCTTTTATTTGAATGTGTGCGTGTAAGTCTGTGTAAGTTTGAGAGAGAACGTGTGTGTTCGCGCCGATGATTTTGCGCGGCTATGCGTTTAGTGCGATTTTGATTTTGATACAAAGTACGTTTTCAAGTTAGTTCGTATTGTTTTGACCTAGGAATTATGCCAGTAGCACGCGTTAATTATTACGAATGAATGCTGTTTTGAAAATTTTGAGAACAATATTCTAAAGTTAGGTTTTGTTTTGTTATTGTAATTGTGTGAAAGTTATTAGCACGATGTGATTTATACCAATGATTTTGCAAGTTATTAATTGATTGTTATAAAGTGGTCTGTGAATGTGAATTCGGATATTACCGTCGAAAAGGTATGTAAATACGTTGAGTTAGCTCTTTACTTCACTGTTAAAGAAATCCTAATGATAGTTTTTCTCGGCAATGTATTTTTGTCGCTTTTCGCATATCATTTTGTAGTTATTTGATAAAGTTCTTCCAAATAAAGAACCATCATCGTAATATTATATCTCTTTGAAATAAGAAAATACGTAAATATGAGTTTAGGTACTTAAAGAGTTGTTCTGAAGAATAGAATAAGTAAATAAAATTGGCTATTATTTATTAGTGATTTATAATGATTTTGTGAGATCATTAATATTTATGTAATATCAAATATTATCATTTTAATCGACACTATATTGAATTAATAAAATAGTGTGTACGGCAATAAAATAACAAATCAATAGTGTAAATGCCATCTAGTGGCCATTTTGAATGAAATATTTTGCACGTCTGAATTGTAAACAGCGTAGCGAACTTACTTTGGTGTCACGATTCGTACGTATAGATGGCGCCTTTGTCAATTATGCAAGCGTATTAAGATATCGAGACTAGAAATTAATTGAAAAACTATAACTTATAAAATTGTATCCCAGAACATCGGTAGCTGACTAACTGGGCTTGCCTCCATTCTGACCTAGCGGCACGCCACTGGTACACCCATACTTCGCCAGTTATGTTTAAGTAATAGGGTGCGAGTCTAATGCCATCAACCGGGCACAAATCCAGACTTTGTGGCTGCTACTGAGAATTTCCTGATGGAAAAACCCAATAACAATTTGCTCGACCCGGGAATCGAATCCAGGACCTCATGCTCAGCAATCACGCTTACGACCCCTGGACCAAAGAGGTCGTTAAAAATAAAACTGTTGTAAAAATAAACTGTTTTTAAGAAACTTTATCTGTTGCACATGAGTTGCGAGTTGAATCACTGAATAGTTATGATTCTTCTTACTTAAGTATTTCAATAGAGAGGAAAACTAAAGACTGCTTTAAACATAAAGTTGTTAGTACTAAGTTATAATGGATTCTGTTTCCACATAAAAAACTGTTCACTTAAATGAACCTTTGTGAGAAACTTGTAATATTTCTTCAAGGGAGGCTGGGCCTTTATATACTCTGAATGGGGTTGGTGAGGTCAGATTATGTAGGTCAATTTACTGCGTAGAAAATATTTGCAGGTGTGCCTTTTGTATGAGCGATCTTTGTGATGAAATACCGCGTAGTTTGTAGAGTATTTATGTTGCTTGATATAATTATTATGTTTTTGTATATTTTTTTTAATATTGTTCAACGAAACTAGGGCAACCTTTTGTAAATGAAATCCTTTGAGTTAAATAAAAGATGATGTCATTTATTATTCGGATTTAATAACTAACATTATTTTAAGTTCAACTGAAATTGATGTTTCTTTCAAATGTTTTTGGTCTTTGCCACCGAAGAGAATTGTTGTTTTTCTAAGTTTCAGGACGTTAAGACGTTGCTAGGATCCTAGAGAGCAGAGGTGGCCCAGTGGTGGCGGCTCCGACTTACGAACAGTAAGTCGCGGGTTCGAACCCAGGCAGGCGCATTACTTTGTGTAATTTATTTCATTACCACTGCTCTCAAAACGGTGAAGGAAAACATCGTGACATCTACCAACAGGCACTGGGCCCGCGTGGTGGATTATAGCCCATTGCCTCTCACAGAGAGGAGGCCATGTGTCCCAGCAGTGGGAACATTATAGGCTGATTATGCTAATGCTAGGATCCTTACAATACTCCTTTGGCGTCTACAGATATTTTTTAAGAAAAACCGGCCATGTGTGAGTCGGACTCGCTCATGAAGGCTTCCGCACCATCGTAGCAGACAACAAATAAATAAAAATTAGTTAAGAATTAAAAGGCTATTACGGATCATGAGATACAGCCCGGTGACAGACACACGGACGGACAGCCGAGGTTTAGTAATAGGGTCCTGTTGGCTACCCTTCGGGTACGGAGCCGTAAAAGAAAAGCGTTCTGTTTTTCAAAGTTACCCAAAGTTAGGTCTGTATACCTCTTTCTTTTAAAATACACACCTAAACTTTCAAAACAAAACACCCTATAAACTACCCAACTATCAGATTTATATAGCCTTCTAATACCATTTCAAAGACAATAAAGCTAGGTCCATTATGCGAAATTGGCGCCACAATGTATGGCCATAACGCATCGTTCGTATAACGCTTCAAGACAGGTATAAGCCATCAGGGAATAATAAAATACCCTTATCGGTCCATTAGATGCTCGTAAAATAACAGTTAGTCATAATATAATAATGTGATGGATGTTAATATCCGTGTTTTTCTGAAGAGACTGTTGTAAATGGATGTAGCACCATTTAGTTAGTTTTGGTTTGGGTTTCACGTGGGTGTGAATAAGACAATGTTTTACACCCAAGTGGATGATTGTTTTGATTGATTCAAATTAGGTATGTATTCATGTTGGTGATCATATTTTTTTTTAATTTCGTGGTCTTAGGCGAAAACAAAAGAAACCGTCCTAAAAGAGTAAAAGACTTTGCACATCGTGCGTTGCGGCGGGGACGTGGCCAGATTGTGCCGCATCGGTGCCAATTGGTCGGTTGGTTAGTTGGTTGGTTGGTTAGTTGGTTGGTTGGTTGATAGGTTGGTTGGTTTGGTTGGGTGATGCAAAAAAAAAATATCTGGTAGGCACACGGACGGTACAGCGTAGCGGCGTTGCTACAGCACCGCAGCGACACTACGACGCCGCTTTTTAATGAATCAGAAAAGTGGTGTTTGTTGTTGCTCCTAATGACTCCTATACTATGTTATCGCCGAAATCATTGTAGAAGCACAAGAAAATATTGGATTAGGACCGTTATTGTATTAAAAACAGTGATGGACAGTTCTTTCACCAAGAATATAGAGAGTTGCTGACCAACAAACAGAAGTTTTGCCACATAACCAACTGAGCGGTGCCGCTCCGGCGTCGTCGCAACGCATTATACACACCTCGCCTTATCTCGCGGGTAGCATGTCCGGTGTGCGTGCGGCGCGGCGCCGGAGCGCGTCGTGTGGCGTCGTGTGACATACCATTGATTTTTATATGCAGGACGCCGCTTCGACTCGCTCCGGCACCGCGCCGCAACGCACCGTGTGCATAGGCTTCAAGGTTTCCTCAAACCAGTACGGAGTCATTGCGGACCGGTTGCAGACTCTGGTTACTGACAGATACTTCAGTACATTATCTGTTAGTGTCTGGTGTGCGGAGACGCGTCTGTAATTTACGTTATTTACCGTTTTGACCAAATAATCACATGGCCGCAAAAAAAAAATTATCATTAAAACATAGTGCCAGAGAAGCCTGGATAAGGTACATTCTGAAGAAGACGTCGTCTCAAATCAATTTCCTTAAAAATCTGGAAATATCTAAGTACACACGTGCAAGGAAGTCATCAACGCACACAACTCAAAATAAAGTTAACAAAATAACAAAATAAGAACTATCAATCACTTACCTGAGCTCCGACCAGCACGCGCCCTCCTCATCGACTCGCTCGTTTTCGCACTCCCCTCCACTTTCGCACCCCCCTCTATATTCGCACACCCTGCCATTTTTGGCTTCGTTCACCCTTTGGCATTCTTTCGCCCGCACGTCAAAAACGAAATCGCGCGCGTGATGTTAGGAAAACATACATCATGTGCACAATAGTGCAGTAATAGAGTGGTACGATAGCTATTTTAATATGGAAATTCATCCGCTTTTCGCTTCCCGCTTGTAATAACATTTCTGATCGATAAAACTCGTTTTTCGCACTTTTTACTCACATCACTGTTGTTGGTATTATCAACTATTTTGACAGATCATATTTACGGACGGCACGGTGGGCGCAGTGGCTGAGCGATTGGCTGCTGCGCTGCGCGTCGCGGGTTGGATTCCCGCACGGATCAAATATTTGTATGATCTAATGGTAGTTGCTCCGGGTCTGGCTGTTTGTGTATGTGAGTTTAAATGTTTGTAAACGCACCCACGATACAGGAGAAAATCCTAGTGTGGGGAAAAGTTAAAAAAAATAAATAAATAATAATATTTACTCTTAGTAATTGGATGAAAACAAAATTGTTCAAAACAAATTAAAAAAGTGCTAATAGGCATTCAGCAATCAGAATTTAAAGAAACTTATTAAATAAAAAATGTTGTTCAGAACACTTTAATACAGAACCACTTCATTAGTGCAGAAAATCTCTTTTACGAAGATTAAATGGATTTTCTATCAATATCCAATTTAGTATTGAATATTCATGAATCATAAAATAAGTAAGCAATTTCTATATGAATGCGTTTTGAACTTGTTAGCGTTATTGGAGAGTAAAAAATACGATTACTTGCCGATACCCATCTCTTGATTTACATATTATTGTTTATTTTCATCATTTAAATAATGTATTGAAATCGTTCGACTGTGTAGGATGCAGACAATTTTATTATAAATGGGTGACGTTTCGTTTTTAGGATTCAATTCTATCTACAGGGTGTAAACAGACCCTTCACATAGCCGTCAACCAAGCATTCTGTACATCACACTAAGTAACTTTACGCAAAAATTATTGCTGGGAATCGACTTTTTTTTTTGGGGTTGTAAATGACGTTTTTAGGTAGGACTCGGTGGAAAGCACCTAAAGCATTGTGCTGATGGATGGATTGAATAGTACGGGCGTCGTGGAGGTGTGTACAGTAAAAATTTTACATTAAAAACATTTATTTTAAAAAAACTTGTGAAAAAGTTGGAACTTTGACCCCCAATATTTCCATAACTAGAAGGTTCCCAGGTATGGTCTGTAACAAAAAAATGATCGCAAAGACGGGGAAAACAAGTGTCTTTCGTTTATGTTAAGGGTCAATTTACACCCTTTCTAACTGTGTTTTCAATTATAGTTTATGGTTGTTCAGGGTTTTAAAAGAAATCTCTTATTTGTTGTTTTAATTGATTTTCAACTGTATCGCTAAAGCATGAAATGTTAACCTATAAGCACTTAAGTTAAAAAAATATTTATATTATATACAGACTACAATTAGAACTAAACTAATGATAAAAATAAGACTAAAAGTAAAAAAACACACATGGTTGATATCCCGACGAGTCGTACTCAGCGCTTCTCATCCACTTTTATAATAAGCACAGCCAAAGTGTGGAACTCTCTGCCGGCATCTGTGTTCCCTCCCACATTTAACCCGTCAGCCTTCAAAGCAAGAGTGAACAGGCATCTTCTGGGCACGCTCGTCCCATCATAGACCTCATCTATCGCTTTCCATCAGGCGTGATCGAGGTCAAGAGCGGGCCCATTTTGTAATAAAAAAAAATAAAAAAAATATATAAATATAAACATCTAAAAAACGACGACAAAATGACACTTAGGCGTCAAAGTACTCCTCCGCATCGCTGTCATCTGTTTTAATAAGTTTACACTCACAACTTTAGCCTTTTCCGAACTATGTTGGGGTCGGCTTCCAGTCTAGCCTGATGCAGCTGAGTACCAGTATTTTACATGGAGAGACTGCCTATCTAACATCCACAACCCAATTAGTACTGAATAATACGATACCCCTTGGTAAGACTGGTTGTCAGAATTTCGGGCCACTGACTACCTGAACGACTGTCAAAGATCTACAAGTGACAGCCAGGGCCAACGGCTTAACGTGCTTTCCGAGGCAAGGAGGAAACTCGGTTTGTAATGGGAGCCAACCACGGACCAACCTAGGTAAGCACAGCTTAACCTAAAAATCGACTTCCGCGTTACACGTCATCATTATCATTTTCCTGCCCTTGTCCCATGTCACTTGGGGTCGGCGCAACACGTTTTTTTCTTCCAATCTCCTCTGTCAACCGTCACGCTATCATTTACTCCTTTAACTTTCATATCATTCGTCACACAATTCATCCATCGTTTCTTTGGTCTTCCTCTCCCTCTCCATCATCCATCAACGTTTATATTCATCACTCTTTTAGCCACATGCGCTTCGTCCCTCCTCATCACATGTCCATACCAAGACAGTCGACTCCCTTTGAACTTTTCTATGATTGGCGCAACTTTTCAACTTTTCCGCGTTACACGTGGTGCTTGAACTAAAAACACTCCACGTGTCACTTATTTCCATATCACCACAGATTTATTATTCTTTTCAAAACTATCCAAGTTTCATTCTTCAGGATAAAAAGCCGCGTCATACTAATAAATAATTCATACATCAGTCGCACCTCTGTCATTTTCAAAGATAATGTGTTATGATTTATTGCGGAGTCAACTCCTCACCTTAAGTGGCACGTCTTAGAAGCTTGTTTAGACTTGTTCGCGACAGTTATGTGTGCGAATTTATGGAGACAGTAATAAAAATAGCTAAAGTTGTATGAAAATGTTTTTTAAAATGCTGAGTAAGAATTGAAGCAGACGTAAGGACGGCGGAATAATTTTTCGAGTCGTCGACTTGGATGAAAATAATGGAACCTTAGTATATTGTAAAATTCGTGTTTTTATCTTAACAGATAACAATAAAATTATTTGGGCGAGTAGATATTGTGTGAAATCATCATTTGCGTGTGGGAGTGGCTCTCGTAGCGCCTACGCATTTCTCGTAGCTTCGTAGCACTGCTACGCCAGTTTACCGTAGAAGTTTTCAATAATGTCTGTATAAGACTACTCGTAGCAATAAATATTTTTTGTAGCATAATAGCTGTAACTCTCTAAAGTTCGTTCCTTTGTTATAAAAGGTACTTTGCCTAGGATATTAAATAAAAAACATCATCATAACATCACGCCTGTAATTCCCGAAGAATTAGGCAGAGGTGTACCTAATAGTACACCCACATTTCGCTAGTTATTTTTAAATCCCACGTAATAGGGCGCGAGCCTGTTGCCATCAACCGGGCCACAAATCCAGACTCCGTGGCTGTTACTAAGAAATTTCTGAAATTAAAAAACCCACTAACATTTTGCCGACCCGGGAATCGAACCCAGAACTCCATGCTCAGCAGTCGCGCTTGCGACCACTCGACCAACGAGGCAGTCAACTTACAGATAACTTTAAATAATTACTACAAAAACGTGACAGAATCTAACGTTTTGCCTTTTGCAAAGATAAAATTAAATTCCGTGTCCAAAGTAATGAAACCTTTCAAAGATAATGTCCCCATCAAAAACTCCTCAATTTCCTCTCAAATTAAGTCATAAAATAAAAAGGGCACGTTTTTCAAAAATCCAAACATTATTGAGTGATAACATCGGCGCCACCGCAAAGGCTTTAGAAATGAGGTATTACGTAGTATGAATGGGGCATTGCCGCAGTTTGTATTCAGCCAGAGGGCCGGCCCTTTACCGATATTGAGTCGTTCCTAATGGATATTGGAGTGCGATGGCAACCAGCAGTAACCGGCGGTAACCGATATTTTTTAAACCCACATGTGGTTTATGGGGATGCGTAACTGTTGATTTTAAACCTCAGGGGTGTTAGTAAAGTAAGATATTGTATCATAAATAATAGGGCGAATCTGCCCTGAATATACAGAGTGTATTTGCGGTTAAGGCTTTCTTTCTTTTTATGATTCCCGCAAAGGCCATTAATGTAGCTCTACCGTGTATAAAAAGAGTTGTAATTATGGAAAATATACTAATTATTGTTAATTAGTATATTTACAATAGTATATTTATATATTTGTATATTTAGAACACACTTTACAGAAAAATGTCCTGTAGGTTAGTTTAAAAGCTCAAAACTATACATACCTAATTATCGTCCTACGTCTGCTTTCGCTATTTGACAAAACATCACAGCACTGATAACAGTATTTGTGTCACTTGTTTAATTTAGTATTTTACAATATTTTCTTACCTTTGTATAGATTCTTTTTATCGATTGTTTGTGAATGTGTGGACATTGTAGGCTTTGTAGATTCCCAGCTGCTTGTTAACTTTTTATTTTGTTCTACATTTTTTGTGTAGTAGGCAACGACTTATTGTCGGGCCTACGCTGTTCCCCATACATATGTACAAATGCTGTATCCATAATAATACTGTAACACCAAATGATTTGAAAAGAGTAACCATGGAGTTTCTTGCCGGTTCTTCTCCATAGGAAACGACCAACCCGAACCGTGCACCTTTTTGTCGACGTTTTATAGGTGCCCATCGAGGCCTATGTGAAATAAAATATTTTGATTTTGATTGATCGACATTTCTTTATTTAAGCATAAACTGTCACTTATATCCCAATATTTCGGCGCTGTTGCCAGCGCCAGAACAATTGATAATCACGGAAGATGAAAGCTTAAACCGTGAAAGCTTAAAATAGTATTTCTTTAATTAGAAACAAAGCTGTTTTATGTCCGTCACGTCACCATCTCAGGTCCAGTTGAAAACCAGCGTCGGGCACTAGCTGCTCGGCAGTTTGCTGAACTGGGCCTATTTGGCGCAGCCGTGAGACACACAATATTATCTCTTTTTTTTCTGTTTAGTTTTAACCTTTTTTTATTGTGTAAATTTTAGTTTTTTTAATTTTTTTTTTGTCTTTTGTGAGCACTTGTGGCATGTGTCAAATAAATATGTTTTCTTTTCTTTCTTTCTTTATTGAGCTTAGTCGAATAATGTCCAATTCTTAAAATACCGAGCATTTTACAAATGCCTAATTCTTAAGATGGCGAAATCGTAAAAGGATTAATTCTTAAAATTACCAATTCGCAAAACGGCTAATTCTTAAAATGGTCAATTCGCAAAAGTAGCAGTTCTTAAAATGGCCAATTCGCAAAAGGACTAGTTCTTAAAATGGTCAATTCACAAAAGGACTAATTCTTAAAATGGCCAATTCGAAAAAGATTTTTTTCTGGAAGTTCTTACAGACATACACTTAGTACCTAATTGTATTCAATATCAGAGGAAGACAAGCTTAATAAATGATGGAAAAACTTTAGTGAAATCCAAAATTTACTTGAGAATAGCAACGCCGGTCACTCAGAGCCGAAAAACCACCACATTTTATAAAGTTTCTATAGAAATAAAAGACGTATTTTTAAGTTCAAAAGCCCTACATGTTAGCTTACTGTTGAAAAACTTGTGAATCCAGTGTGTACTTAAATTAGTTTATTTAAACAAACTAATATACATACAGAATTCGTACCAAAAGGTCAGCAGAATTTAACTGAACTTTATATATTTGGATTAAAATATTTGCTCATTTGATTCAAAGTTTAAAATAACAATCCTTTTAAACCTAATTCTGAAGCTAGCTTAGTCTGAATGCGTGGACTTAATATAAATGGTAAAAGGTGAAACTATTTAAATAACTTGAATATAAAATGAAGATAGTATCTCTGCTGCTAACGATATCATTCCATATGTGGTTTTGTATGAGCAGTAAGATTATCATCATCTGCCTAGCCTTTTTCCAACTATGTCTAACCGGATGTACCTGAATACCAGTACTTTACATGGACCGACTGCCTGTCTGACCTCCATAACCTAGTTAGTACTGGGTAATACGATACCCCTTGGTAAGACTTCGGGTCACTGAGTACCTGTAATGACAGTCAAAGATCTACAAATGACAGCTGGGAACAACGGCTTAACGTGCTTACCAAGGCAAGGAGCAAATTCGGTAGGTAATGGATGGTCACCCATCCACAGACCAATATAGGCAAGCGCGACTTAAACTGAAGATTGATTCGAGCGGCTGTTATCATTTAGTCAAGACTTCCTCCATGAGCCGTAAGATTATGAAACTTACATATTTTACTGTCTTACCGTTCGCGTTGCTCACAATTTTCATGAGCTGATAACTAACGTTACCAGAAGTTGTTTTAAATCGTTGAAGACTTTACCGAATCGTTTTTCTCGAAACAAAAATAGTTCTTTAAAATAACTTGATATTGTTTATTGATTATTATAAGCCTTTCTTGTCCACCTGCCGGGCAAAGGCGTCCCTTCCCTCCTTCCACATTTCGCGATCTAGTGCGATTGTAGGCCAATCCTTTGCGAAAGAGTCCAGTTCATCCCGCCATCTCCTTCTGGGCCTGCTGCGTTATCGTTTCCTGCTATTTGGTATCCACTGAGTGAAAATTTTTGCCCATTGCTCCTCCGACATGCGGCAAACTTGACCAGCCCAGTTCCACCTCAACCTAGAAGCTGTAAAGCCAGTATCAGCTATTTGGGTTTTGGTATATTGATACAGAAAATATAAATAAATATTTAGAGTAAAAGAGTGTCCATGGAGTTTCTTGCCCGTTCTTCTCCATAGAGATCTACGTTAGGGAATGGGCAACTACAGTACTTTCACAGTTTTTATGCCTTGTGACTGGGACTGTAGCTACTTTTCATTGTTGTCTTTGTTTCGACAATTCAAAAGTGCCTGTAACTGGCCTACTTGAAAATTAAATGCTTTGATTTTGATTTTGAGTAGATAATTTTTTTTCAGAAAATTGTTTACTCTAAAAAAACTGTTACCAAACAAATCCACCGTGATAATGATATATCTCACCAATACCCCAATAATATCCAAAAGTTATGATTTAAAATCACCGGGCCGTACGTGTGGTGATATTTTGTTTATTTTACTCCATTTTATCGGTACCTATGGGCATAAAGCCGGGATAAAATTTCAATTGGCTGTACTGCAGACAGCGGTGGCGGGTCTCACCACTTTATTTATTGTGGACTACAAAGTACTTGTGTTATGTGGATGGTGGGATACTGGATGTGGCATGAAAATAACAGTTTTATGATATTTTACTTTATGATAGGAACTTTGACAACGTACACCTCTGCCTAACCCTTCGCTGTTACTGGCGTGATATTATGCATGCATGTGTAAGTTTGACAACGTTCTGAGAGTTGTTTTCTGCTAGCCTGTCTGGTGAGCTAGTTATTTGCTTGTTTTAACGTCATCATAATCATAATTCTCCTGCCTTTATCCCAATTTATTTGGGGTCGGCGCAGCATGTCTTCTTCTTCCGTAGTTCTCTATCAATTGTCAGCTCATCAGACACCTCCTTTCGTGCCATATCATCCTTCACACAGTCTTTGGTCTTCATCTACTCTTACAGCCATCCTCATTCATACTTCTTTCCTCGCGACATTTTCCTCATTCCTCCGCATCACATGCCTGCATGCATGCACTTGTTTTACCGTCATCAAAGAATTTGTCCAAAAAATGGATCGCTAGAACCATCAATCAAAATACAAAAACTCGCTGTTGTAAATAACAAAAGTTAAGAGCTTAAGGGAAGTGTTGTTTCGCTGGTTTTCGGTATGCAATCTACAAAGACACTGTGTTATTTCCATTTAAGAGGACAAAGCTACAGATACTGCACCTGTATTTATAACATTAGTTGGATTACACGTACACATTTACGCTGGAACTCGACAAAATAGCATTCAGTTAGTAACAGTTGTCATCACGCCTCTTCCAGGCCTCCTACGTCCAGGTCCCGGGTAAGCCTTGTCGCTTCCACTCGAAAAATTTCAATCGTGCCTAGCCACAGACTGAGCCCGCCATGAAAATCCCTAGAAAACGTGAAAATGTTCCCGAAACTCTTGCAGCAACGAGATATACCTTTAATTTGGGATCTAATTAATTCTCGAGCTCAAACCCTCTGAAAATCTGCACGGATTCCTTCAAGCTTTGAGGGATTTATTTCTGTTAAATGGATATGAATTAGTTGATGGAATTTGGTTATGTTAAATCTAGATGTACGAGTACAATGTTCAAGAAGGTTTGTTATAGCGAAGCTGTAGATTTCTTGTAATATATTTATTATTAGTTGTAGTACAGGTTGCTTCAGCATATTCAGGCTCGTAATTCTTAATTGAGAAATTAAAGGACTTGACTTGTTTAGACCTGTATTATTCGTATTTCTACAACGATTTTTTCTGACTGACTGACGGTAGTGAATGTTTTCAAAGTAAAAAGTACTCGTAATTTATTTAAATTAGGTCAGTTTTTGAACGCACGCCCTTTGTTTAGTGATTCGATAGCTTATTATGTAAATTCAATTTTTTGCTTCTTATTCTGATGGAATGTCACTTTGTTATGGACTTATTTTTAAATGTAAACCATCATGCATTGCTATATAATACGATTTATGTAAGCTAAATATTACCGTGATGACTACATCGTTCTTATTTTGGCTTAGTTATGAATTATTCAAGTTTCTCTACCAACAGTACAAAATAAAGCCAAACATGTGAGTGAACACATGCAAATAAACATTCAAAAATCATTTGGACGAAGGTCGATAAATAAGGGTTGAGATACAATTTTTATCAGCTTGTCGGTGTCCATAAATTTGGGATTACAAGCTGGAATCGCTATTGGAGCAAGCGGCCGGCTGTGTCCCGATTTGGCGATAAAAAATGTAGGACAAAAATGAAAATGTATGTTTATTTATTGCAAAATGAGATTAAAATATTATAAGACAGCCCATAAAGTTCTAAAAGTGATCAACTGAATCGATTGAAAAAACATTTGTCAAAATTCCTAGTGTCAACATTTAAAAAAGAAATATTTTTTTTTGTTTTTTTTTGACCGCGTAAATAGGCTGATTGTGGAGATAAATCTAGCAGACGTTATAATGTCGTCTTTTTAATTATTTAGAGAATCAATTTAAAACTATACTTTAAAACATCAAAAATAAAAAATATTCTACAATTTGTAAGCGCATACTTTAGGTACAAATGAGTAACCGAAATTCAATTACAATACAACAATTTTATGTAATCTCAGTATGCTTACTAATTCAATTAAAATGAATAATAAATGACGTAGTTCTATTTATTTGTAAGCTCCGACTTCAATTAGGATTATTTTTTAAATTAAATTTTCACGTAAGTACAATCTAATAAGAAAATATTATTAGATTTTTCACTTATGTGCGACGTCTGAAAAAAATAAAGAAGTATAAAAGACATAATAAGTTGATTTTTCTTTTTTACGAAGAAAACATGGCCACGCTTTTGTTGGTCATTCAGTTATTCATATAATTGATGAATATCTCATAAAACTTGGTAACTTACAGCCTGTGCTTACGATCGATTGTTCAATCATCAGATAACTTTTTAACTCAAGAATAAATAAGGTTGTTTTATATACATACATATTACCGAAACAAAGCACAAAAAAAATGCGTATTTTTTTGTGCTGTGATTTACCTATTTATTTAATAATTTGCTGTGTCGTAATGTATTTTATTTAATTTTGTTTATCAATCTGTGTTTTTAATTTTTTCTGTTGAATATTGTAATGTGATTTTATCTATTAATTAACTTAGTTTTATATATTTTTTTTAGGTATTAGCAATGCATTATTGTTTTAATAATAAAATTATAGTAACCACAAATAGTTCATGTGATGTTAACCTGTAATTAATTGTTGCACTTATAAATGTAGCTATAACTATTGTTTTGCAAATGTATGTTGTTGGTTAACCAATTAAATAAATAAATAAATAAAATAGTAAGATCTAGTAGACGTTTTTCAGCAAAATAAACTACGAGTTTGTGCTACACGATTCAAGCGATAAGTGCGGGGTATAAATTATGCATGCAAGCCCAAAAGATCCAAGAAGAAGACGCGAGAGATAATCTCCGGTGATTTACGATGTGAACTTGCATTTATACAGCTATTTATAAGATCACAGAGTGTTTGTGTTGCTTTGATGTATGTTGCATGCAAACTGCACGAAGACGCGGTATAAACATGATGTAGATACGTATCCAGCGTTTTATGGATGCTCTTAAAGCGAGAATTTTTATTTCTAAAGTTGAAGTTAGAAAATATGGTTTGGTCTGTTTTATTTAAAACAAAAATCTTCAAAATTGGAGATACTTGTTTTTTCTTTAACAACATTGGTTATTTTGGATTATAAATTAATATTCGCTGTTTTAGTTTGACTTTTATGAGTAGAACAAGTTACCGCAAAAATGCTTTGATTTTTACTACCGATGCGAATTTGATATTTTCTACCAACCATTGGGTCATTGTCCAATTGGTTTGGACCGGTTGTTTGGGGAGGAGTGGACATCACTCGGCGGAAATGATGTTGATCATGATTAGGTCGCAAATTAATCATAGATCATTATTTTGAGTTCGTTTTTGAGATGGTTTTTAAAGAAACCCAAGTTCTAGCTCCTAGCTAATTAAACAGATTTAAGTACCTACATTTGCAACTGCTAGTGAAACTAACATATTTATTATCGTGGTTAGTTATTTAATTAGAAGTATACTAGAATCCAGACGACGTAGATGGAGCGATATTAGTCCCAACGGGAAGTTTGCAATTGAGCTAATTATTGTCTAGCAAGATGGGGTAAAAGTTTATTTATCTAATGAAGTTCACTAATAATAAAGTGGTAATATTTTTTTACAAATACAGCTGCTAGGTTCTAATTAATAGGTCTCACCCACTTGGATATTTAAACATTCATGCAATGTATGGACCTAGGGAAAAACCTGGATGAGGCTGGCACAGAACCGTGGAGATTGGCATAAGAAAAGAGAGGCCTATACCCAGCAGTGGCTGAGTGATAGCTGAAGAGTTTGTTTGGTTGAACACGCTAATCTCAGGAACTATTGGTTCGATTTGAAAAATCTTTTAATGTTGTATAGCCCATTTATCGAGGAAGGCCTGTAGCCTATGCTACATAGCATTACACTACGCCCAATAGTAGCGGAGCATCAATGAAAAAGGTTGCAAAAACGGGGAAAATAGTATTTTAATAATAATTTTACGAGGACGAAAGTCGGGGGCAACAGCTAGTATTTTATAATTTCACTATTGTTTAAAATTTTGGGAGTTTTAGCGTAGCAGACTAGTGTCCGTCTATTTTATCCAAATAAAAGTAGCCGGCGATTGCGAACTGCTGTGTTTCTCTAACTTATACGAATCTACGTTGCTAGATGACAAAAGCCATATCTTGTGATTTGGACGTGTAAACGCGAGTTCTGTATGTTCGCAACGTCACTTAGATTATAAACAAGACTTTGGGTGTTGAAGCAAAGAAGTAAACTTTACATTCTTGCAGTTGAATGTCATGCCATGCGATGAAAGATTGTCGTCAATAAAACGGGTGAGTAAGCTTATCCTACGGTAGTCAGTGACAGTCAATCATATATTCTTTAGACCGACCGCCTTAATGAGGCCTCGTGAAGGTATCAATTTAAATGGAATATTCTGAAGGTTGGGTTCACTTGGGGGAGGCCTATGTCCAGCAGTGGACGTGTTTTGGCTGAAATAATGATGATGATGATGATTCTGAAGGTTGATCACGTAGTGGTTCAATTAGATTCGTAATACCTACGTGGATTATGGTTATTTTAAAGCAAATAACCTGTGGTATATTGTTAGGACTTTGTGGACGCTTAAAGGTGCTCCCTCACCGGGAGCATTCGCCTGTAATGTAACAGTTCAGATTCACTTGTTTCCATACAAAATCGAATCTTGGACTGTTACATTACAGGCGAATGCTCACGGTGAGGGAGCACCATAATGTGCCTTTATTATGGGGTAAGGCGGAGGACTTAAGCGGTCGGTCTATAGAAAGTTCGGCAGGCTACTAAGTAAGTTCTTAATTAGCATTTCATGTTAGAATAACACATTTTATTTCTATTGCGTTTTTGTCGTTTCTGATTAAGTAAGAGTAGCACTTCGCAGGCATTTTTACAGTACTACAATAA
The DNA here is from genome assembly GCA_963082995.1 of Noctua comes. NCBI lineage: Eukaryota > Metazoa > Arthropoda > Insecta > Lepidoptera > Noctuidae > Noctua > Noctua comes. Next base: position 11,815,225 of record OY720277.1, on the reverse strand, counting down.
CATATTAAGTAAAAGTAGAAAGCCTTAAAAAACACATCGCATGCGCAAGAGCAAGAACTGCAAGATATTTTCTCGTAATTAAATAAACTTATCATGGGTGTTACAGCACCCTTAATAAAGCCCAAAGGCACTTGTTCTCTCAGTCGTCATTGCGATATTTTTTTGTTCTAGACCATTCCTGGGAACCGTCTAGTTACGGAGATATCGGAGGTCAAAGTTCCAACTTTTTTACAAGTTTTCAATGTTATAACTTTACTTTAACTACATCCACGACCGTACTATTCAATGCACAATGTTTTGAGTGCGTCACATTGTGTCGTACCGTAAAACGTGATTTTTCACCCCCAAATAAAATGTCGTTTCCGAGCAATAATTTTTGCGTAGTTACGAAGTTTGATGTACAGAACGCTTGGTTAACGGTTTCGTGAAGGGTCTGTTTACACCTTGTATAATGTTCTCACACAGATCTAAGTCCAAAATTTAATGAAGGGATAGAAAACATCCCTGAAAACGCTGTGAAATCAACTCGCTACTACGCTTAGCACACGCTAGAAAGCTAAAGGTTTAACTTCCAAATCACATGACAAAGAAGCCAAAATTATTTTTAAAATCCCTACGCGTGTGTTCAGGCGTCTCTTTTGATGGAAAATAAACATTATTACAGGATAAGCTTGGGAGGGGTCCCAACCAATCTAACGCATGGGATTTCTTATATTTCACTCCTTTACTAATATACTCGTCACTCGTCACTACAAAAGGCTTAACCCTTTTGAGAATCTGAATAAGGCGGACGTGCCAATTCTTAAACCTTCGACTCGGTGGTGATTAAGCGTAGTCTTCAGTGTTAGCGGATCGCGTTTCGTTTTAAGCACCGCGAAATTTTGGTATTCGGGTGTCGAGTATAGGTGCGATTAATCTGACCGGATTAGACTCTGGTCTACCTGCGGACACCGGACTTACATCAACAGATATTTCAGTAGAGACATTATTATTATATTAAGTCCGGTGTCTGGAGACCGTTCCGGCGTTCACTCCGGTTAGTTTGATCGCATCTTAAAACCATTGTCGTCTCTTTTGAACCACAGCACTTTGATACAGTTGATGATATATATTTAGTACCGTACACGCGACTTTAAGACTGATTTTCCGCAAAATAAAACGCAGCGCGAGCGCGTTTACGCACCCACAATCTGGCAAATTCGCTCCATCGAACGGTGAAGTCCGAGATTCGCTGATGGGATAACTCAAAGCCTGTACGGATGCGCGCGCATATATTTCTGTTTATCCCGGGTCCTTGGGCCAATAACCTGATTGTGTTTCCTACTTCTAAGTATAGATTATCTTTATCGATCGGGTTTAAAGACTGGGAAAATGTTCGAATGCTCTTTTGCTGAAGGAAAACATGAAAATAAAGAAAAAACCAAAAATTCGAAGGCATGTGACATCCACCACAGCACCGTGCGTTATGTGGCCCGTGTGGTGGGTCCACTCACTCGCAAAGAGGAGACTTGTGTCCCAGCAGTGGGAACGTTTATTTTAGAATCATCATCATCATCATTTCAGCCGAAAGACGTCCACTGCTGGACATAGGCCTGCCCCAAGTGTCGCCACATTGACCGGTCCCGTGTGTATTTTAGAATAGCAGATTCAAATTCCGCGAGAATACGTGAGCAAACACTATGATATCTTTCATCAAACATTAGATACATGTACTTTTACAGCTTTATACGTTACGCTTTGTCCGCGCCATCCCGACACCGCAACGCTTCGTCGAGCGTAAATCGCTCCTAATCTTGAAAGAACACGTCCACAATCCCCGCTACATTTAGCACCACACCCAAAAAGTAGCGCTTTTCTAATCTTTTTCCACTTTTCATTGGATTCAGTACAGCGAATCGTATTTACGCCTCAAAGAAATGTCTAGGAGATTGTGTGTCGGCAAGCAAAACGATCCGATAAGCCATGGGAGCGACTATGGGAAGTAAGGGGGTTGAAAGGGGGAGGGGACGAGGGTGTGGTCCGAAACTGAAATCCGGGATAGTAGAAGAAAAACACACTGCACTTTTGAAACTAAGATCTGTTACACTTTCTTTATAACACAACACTGTCACTTCACACAAGTTTTCAGTTTTTTGGTCCTTTGTCCCGCGACCTACATATTTTGGACCACAGTTTTTCGAAAAAATTTAAACCGCGTACTTTTCTCAATTTTGTTTTTTTACCGAGAAGTTTTGAATCGTTTGAGGGACACTTGTTGAAATAAGGCGTTCGTTTTCCAGGAACACGATGTTGAGATGCATTAGGTTGCAAGGCCTGGACTACACTGCTGCGTTGCTCCAGTAGCCCAGTGCATCCGCGCGCAACTGACCTCGACCGATAGCGAGAGTGAATCAATACTCGCTGTTCTTGTATGTCACCTCTCCTTCCTACTTGTAATTAGCTTATCAGGATGATTTATAGCCTTTTTGATGAATTTAAACATCAACTGTAGGCGCAAAATTATAGAAAGTTGTTCAAATATTTTGGAAAACGCCGACGGACGCGAAAATCTGAATTTTTAAGTGTTTTTCTGCATAACGGGCAGCAATTAATACACCTATCTGTAGTTTATAGAACTGCGCTTTCAAAATTTCGATATTTTAGCGCAGGTTCATCGACGTGTCCTAGATCCGTAAGTAAGTACCTACCTACGTTCGGCAGGTACCTACAAAAATTACGCAACAAAGCAAGGGCTTCAGACTGTAAAACTGACAAATTTCTAAGACTGTTCAATTCTTGACACGATCAAGATACAAAAAATATTTAGGAGGACTTCTATGAAGTGCTCTGATCTATTTTCGAAAGGTATAAACATCAAATGGATTTTATTTATTGTTCCTCATCATCATTTTCTCTGCTGGACATATGCGTCCCCCTAGCGCCTCCACGTCAATCGGTCCTGAGCTTCTCGCACCCGGCGAAAAGTTCGCCCTTGTGGGAGATTCCCAACGCTGCGCTTTCCAGTACGTCGTCGTCACTCCAGAAACTCCTAAAAGTTTTCTTAAAAGGGACTTATCGGCCATCCGTTCTACAAGAAGATGCATTCCCGACACTGGTAGTTGATCTCAGGTTTTTCTCTCAAGACGCTTCTAATCAAGGGACGCCTGGCGTACTTATTTCATTTCGTAGGTTTTTTTTTCGTTTTTATTTCCATATTCATTTTAATTGCGTTCCACAATGTTAAAAAAGTGTTACAAAAGGCTTACAGGTAAGAACTTCTTCATTGTCATCCATCCAGAAATAATAATTCATGACAAAATCATAAATAAAACATCTAACAGTCTAATAAATTCCATCCAAACGCCAATGTTCTAATCAAAATCGTGAGATAATCTTTTTATCTCCAGATCCTTAATTATCAACAATAAAATTCTTGGAATAACGAAGGAAGTGGAGTGTGAAGGATTATAAGGGGCCAAGACTGGTTCACTACCCTCCCTGCCCACCCCAATTTCTAACAATAGACGGGGAATTATTAGATATTAAATAGCTATTGTTGGACTCTCACGGTATAAAGAAATCAAGGAGGTGTGAAAATATTTGTTGTAAGAATCAGACACGATGGATTTTTTGTTAAGAGGATTTTTTTTTGTGTCAATAATACCATTACGTAATATTTGTTAGATCATATGAGATTTTAAACTATCATGGTCACTAACATTATTATTAATACTAATAACGGGATATTTACCATGTTTACTGTTTTCTATTGTTAGATCATGTCTAGTGAAGTTAGACATGAGAATATGATATCAATCGAGAAATGCATTCATGAATTTAAGGAACTTGATCTTTTAAGATACACAAGCACATGAAGCGCGAGCGCATGAGCGGAAGAAGAAGACATGCTGCGCCGACCACAAATAAATTGGGATGAGGACATTTCAGTGCTCTCATAATCATCAATCTTGATGATGAGGGCACTGAGATGCCTCTTCGATTGCAGCAAGAGAAGGTATTGTAAACAGTTTCTTTACTAACCACCTACTCATGTCAACGTTTTCTCGCACTGCGACAAACGTTTTCTAGAAAAGTTTTGAACTTTTGTATGTTAAGAATACAAAAGAAAATTAAAATGAAAAAATGAAAATGAGAAAAATAAATGAATGAATAAAAAAAATACATAAAAGCTTAACAACAGTGTTTACAAAAAAGAAAACAAAAAAAAAAGGAATGATTATTTAGAACGGATGTCCGTTTCGTGAAACAATCATCATTATTATGACAAATAGGTAACTAAGAAAAAAATTTAAAACAGTGTTGTAAGAATATCTTGTCGTCCATGAAATTTGTTTTTCCCGGATATCACAATCCAAACGTAGGTGGTAGATATAGCTTACGCTACTGAACCAACTGATAAAAACATAATGAAACTACAGTTTCCTTTGATAAAAAAACTCTGTTCGACGAATTTCATCCGGAGTTTCAATTTAAATTGGGCAGACTTACCTCACAAAGGCTTTACTCGTATCTACTTGCTAACATACCTATTTACTACATAGGTACCAAAGTTATGTAAACTCGGCTGTAGGAACCAGGACTTCATGATTCCATATTCTGTACAACACACTATGCGCAATTATGTTCCGTATTGCATTTTAATAAAGCTTGCTATTGCGTAAACAAAGCTACAGTATGCATGGTCCGAATCGCCCCGCACAGATCGAATTTGTCTGCAAAGTTTGAATGTTTCTGTACACAGGGTGGAGTTTAAAACGGCGGTGTATGACCGTGGTGAGGGGACGAGTTATTGACGCAGCCTGTATATTATGAGAGATATAGCTTATTTGACGTGAGTATTGAAATTGAATGTTTTGAATGTTATTGAAACATGTTAATTAGAATTTAAATTACTGACTGAAACAGTGCACATTCCCACATTTTACTTAATGGTAGACAGTGATAAATGATGTTCATAATTGATTTAAAGTATGGTAAGAGCTCACCTTATAATAATTCTAAGGTCCCATTTCCAGTTCATTAAATGCGGGGGTACCTTTTAAAATAATTACAAATAAAAATTATTCGCTCGTAAAATTAATAAGCTTAATCAATAATCTCGAAAATTTCTTAATACAAATTAACAATTAACAAAGGCGAGTAAGGACCAACCGTGAAATTGGATGAAGCGCATCTAAAGACCAGTGAGGCGTATCGTTCCATTGGCCTCGTCTTAAATAAGGCCTTTAATAAATACTTTGTTTATTGGATTAAATTATATTATCTTCTTTATTTCGTCTTAGCGTTTTATTTGGCATCGCAAGGCCGTGTTTTTGTCGTTTTCGCAAAAATCTTAATGGACTCTTCGTTTCCGCTCCGTTCAAGATCTGAGGCGCTGCGATTTGCGACGCAACTTGTGTTAAAGAGAATCCGCTAAGGTATACCGCGATTCTGTTTTTACGTTTTTTTAAAACGACTGTTTCATGAAAAAGTCATTCAATGGGATTAAATGTACTTAATGTACTTATGATATTAATGATGATAACTCTGTAAATACATACGTGTTACGGTCGCGGATCATATTTTGTTCAACATACAACCCGACACTGACCTGCAAATTGCAAAAGTCGCGATGCAAATCGCAGCGCAATTTTGCGGGCTACCCTAACGCTTCCTCCAAAGCGAATCGAAGCACTTGTTCCCTTCGTGTGAGTATCATTGCGTCACGGTATCGTGTCGTGTCATGTTTTAGGATTTCAACAATATCTTTCATTTCTTTTCACCGCTGTCGCCGTCGCAAAACGCGTGTCGCTAGTAGTTGTCGTGACCAAAACATAAGAGTATGCATCATATTGGAGAGAAAAACACAATTTTGCACTATTTATCATTGCCCCATTACTATTCAGTGACCGTACATGTGCTGATCAATCAATTAGTCTCTTTTATCTGCGTATAAAATATTTTTAACGATCATTGACATCAGCGGCTATTGGGATTTACAAAGAATGTATCTACTATAGATAATTACGGTAAACATATTAATAGTTAGCCAACGCACCCCTTTTAATCGACTTTAAAAGAAAACATCAACTTCATAAGTTCAACTAAGTTGACCGATTTATGCAGAATCACAATTTTTAAAAGTAAATATTGTTAAGAGGTCCCCACTGTCAACTATATCCTAATAACGCGCACACCATTGTCTACAGCGTCACATTAACAAGTTGAAACAAAAACTTCCAACACGAGAAAACAAAGAAAATTATTACCTTTCCCACCATTAATAATACCTTAAACCCCTTGTTTGACACATTACTATAATGGAGCTGTCATCCGAACATATTTCGCGACTTCACGTTGCTTCGGATCCGGCTCGAAGGACCAGTTTTTCAAGACCCCTTATTTTAACAACGTGACCTTTTTGTTTCGCATTTTGTATCCGAGACGGCAGGTCTTTTTAGGGTGGCGCAGACAGGGTAGAAATGTAGCCGTCAGTAGCAGGTGATAACTGGATCGAGTAATTAGAAACTGACATGCCAGTTAATAACTGTGGATAAGTTTGACGTGCTTGCAGCGCAGACGTTGAGCGCCGTCTCGAACCGTGACAGACTCTTCTCTTACGGGTTTTTAATGAGCTAATGTTTGTATCGACGATTCCTCGCACCTTCTCATAATGGCCGCATCATTATCTGCGTGGAAGCGGGATAAGTCAATTTAATTGGGTATTAGGATCGGTCGAGGGCGATGGTTAAAATTGTTATTAATGGTCATACTAATGCTTCTTAATGATCAAGTGGTCTGTTTCTAGCAGAAACGACATGATTTTGGTTTGCATATAGGTTCGGTAGATTAAATGAAGCATTTATATTCACTACTTAGTTTAAGCATTAACTTTTAAATACCCAGACTTTACATTACCTAATTTTATTTGACTAAACAACAGATTGATCTAACAAAAACACAGAACAACACGCTTTCCAATCCTAACAAGTAAACAAAAACAACAAATAAGAGTTTCCTTCATTTAAACACACGATTACGTGCTTCCAAACATTTGTTTGAAGTTCAAAGTGAACGCCCGTTCGACAACAAAATGAGTTACTGCAAAACTAAGCTCATGTTGCTATTCAGACAGTCATTAATCCCAAGTAAGGTTGAAACTTCGGACTCAAATTAGTGTGGGGTCCAACAAAATCATTTATATCAATTCTCTTACATTGGACGGTGGGAATTATTAAAACCGCAGCCGGACCTCGGTTCGCAAAGGCTTCTAATTAACTTCAGTTCACGTACAGAAAGCTGAACAGCTGTTGCTGGCTAATGCCTTCTTGGTTATGGGCGCCTGGTACATACGGTGCAACAGTATCGTGCATACATGCTGGGTACGGTTTACATTTTGTGTATTTTTACTATAAACACAGTAGAAAGGCACAAAAGGAATAAAGGACTGATTTTTTTGAAGGCAAGATTTTAGTGTGGACGCAAAAAAGGGTCGTATTTACAAACTACAATATGAAAACGTCAAAATAATCCCTAACTACGGTAGCTCCCTGTAATCAATTATTCTAACTCGGTATTTTTATACTGCAAGAGCACAAGCCATTTATCTTCTAACCGTTGTATAAAAACATTGTAAGAAAACCAAAACGTTCATAGCAAAATCCAACGTGTGCAATGCACCGTAAAGAGCGATAGGGCACCACCTGCACTGAACTATCGCTTTATACCGAATGCTGAACACATCACTACGTTTATTTTCAACAAATACATACCAATTTTCACTTACAACGTTAGCTTTTTATGAGACGACCTGCAAAGACACATTAGAAGGAAAATTAGATGAATTTAAGAAGGAAATTCTCGTGCTCTTATCCTAATTTAGGTCCGGCGCAGAAAATCTTCTTCTTCTATATTTCTCTTTTAGTCGTAATCTAATGCGTCACTCCCTCCCTAGCCATAGAGAACCTCTTAATAAGCGAAATTAATTAAAAACGAAACACTCACTATTCAAACAATGCGTGAATAGATCCTAAAAAGCAGACTTCCCCTTAATTTACGTCATTCGATCATCCTTTGTTACCGTCAGCAATTAAAAGTGGAATAATAAAAAAGGCGGATTTTTTAAAAGCTTCAATATGCCTTTTAAAATGTTTGGTGGATTTCATAGTGATTTTGCTTTTTTGTTTTGTCTCATTTTTTACAGTGAGTGCTGGGGTGAATGCTGAATATTTTGGCTCTGAAAACATTAGGTAATACTGTATTGTTAGGAAAAATAAGGTTTTACTTAGTATTAGGAAGAAATGAGGTTTAACGTAGCACATGTTAGTTCTATGGCAAGGAGTGACAACTTAAATAGTCTCTGGTCGCGGGAGACTCTTGTTGGGAATATCGCTCAAAGAGCTGTAAGATTAATATTTTCCTATTTTGTGAACTTAATCGCTATTTTTGTAAACAATTACGTGTTAACTGAATTTGTTATGATTTGTGGCGGTTTAGGTTAGTTTCAGTGATTTATTTGTTCCAAGTTAGAACAAACGGTTGTATACAATATTTTGTGAACCTCGTTGTCTTTTTTTTAAACATCTTCGTTTCTGTTTGCTAAATGTATTGTATTACCAACTGTATAGTTGATACGTACTAGGTAAAATGTAACTATGCAGATACGTGATTAAAAAAAAACTAAACATTCACAAGTTCGTGTTTTCATTCGCCATCTATGTTTCTGTAAGCGGGATGAAAATCTGACACAGCGTAAGTAATTAATGTTTGGAAAACAATCAATCATTTGTCATGATAACCGAACTGAGTACCTACCATTGTAACTACAAACTTTACTCACAAAGTTAGTAGTTCTTTTAGAGTGTCCTCACAAAAAATAAGTACCCCAAATTCAATAGTGCAAAAAGTAACTTTAACAAAAAAACAAAAGGGGCTCACCCACCTTTAGTTTCCGGCACTAGTGGAATAAAGGGGCTCTTGAAATTCGGCGCTCGGCCGGTCAACTCAGGTCCTTAGCCGAAGCCGAAACCCAAATTATACGTTGCGACTAAATTGTGTCCGCTGGCCTATCTGCTTGATTTTGAGATGTCTGCGTACCGTCCGCATAATCGAGACGAAAATATTTATTGACGGATCTCTAAAATCTGAAATATTTTTGCGTTTGCTGCTGACAGATTCTCATAAAACAACGCAGCATGAAATTTCAATCTGATTTTAATGAGGTCGATAGATTTTCTGACTCTGTCGAACTCTTCAGGGATTGTAAACAATAAGAATCGTATAGCGTAAGAAATAATCCGACTAAGTACGTTCAAATAACATGAAATCCCTACTCAAGAGAAAGCATATAGGTACCTACGTTTCAATAGAAAAGATTTGACGTTTAGAAAATGACAAGCTTGTTAGACGCGTACGGAAAGGCTTCCATTCCCGACGGTACCAGCAAAACCGAGTGCACTCGAAAAGTTAATAATTCGAAACCCGTTCGTGTACTTGTCTGATTCCCCATTCATATTCATATTTATTTCGTTTCACCTATTCGCCCCAGGACGCTTCACAAAATTTAAATTTAAATCCTTAATTTTAACAAGATACGCGGCGTAACTTATATTCAAATTTTCTCTTTAAACATATTGCTCGGCGGGTCGGAAGCAATCTTCATTGTACCACAGTTCCGAATCAACGGTGTTTAAGTATGATTATTCGCGAAAATCTCATATTTATGTAAATTAGACGTCAAATGAATGCGATTGTTGTTCTTTGTTCGTTCTTGGGTTTGATCGCTTAGAATATAATTGAGAATGAGGGTTTTACTTAAACATTCTTATGTGAAGATTAATTTTTGAATGTAATTGAACGCAAAATTCTCATTTTGGTCCTTTACGTGGTCTTTTGAATTTTTTTCAGATGGATAAAAATCCAATAAAAATTTATGGAACATGGCTCAGAAATTAGCCAAATACCGAAAGGAAAATGTGTTTTGTCATTGCATTTGGTAGTGGCTACCGTTTGCTTGCACTTTCAGAAGAAACATACGAATAAATCTTCAATATTAAAAACCGAACTCCACCATCCCGCACCGAAGCCAGTAAGCTGTCATCTTGAGAACCATTACTAATTTATGAACTCAAATAACTATGGAGACCGCGACCAAGGAATGCAATCACCATTCAGTTAATTAATAATTCTAGACCGGTCTGAGGACATAAAGTCTGCGGCTGTGGGGAGCCCCTCCCCCCCTATTAGTACTCCGTTTTAATACTGCCCACATTTAGCAAGAACCACTCCCTACATATTAATTTTACGAGAATACCTCTTATACTCTCGAACCCGACAATTTGGCTTTTCACAATTGCGGTGTACCGCGGCTAGACATCCGAATATGGGGTCTGTACTGAATATGTTTATGATTTACGTATCAGACTTTGCACAGTACTAGAGCTAAGGGTTCTTGAAAGTTCAGGTTTATTTTTGGGCAGACAAGCCTTAAGTTTTGATAGATATTTTTGAAGTTTCTTAAAATAATTGGGTCCTTAAAATCTTACTAAATATACGAAATTATATCATTAATGATTTTTATTGCTGAGTTCCGCGACGTGACCAAGACCATTAAACTTTTAGCAAATAGAGACAAAAGGACCCCCAGGGTATCGATTCTAGGGGTCTTTTTGTCCATATTGTACCCCTTATGTCCATAGATAAAGAATAATATGATTAAACAGTATCAAGTCATAAAAATGAGTAAAGAAAAATTTGAATTATATAAAAGGGAGATTTAGAATATCATTTATATAAATATTTTATACTTATTTTACACTACAATGGGCACGTATTCTTTTATTAAAATATATTTGCATAATTATAAATTTTTCACATAATATACCTAAAAGAAAACCTAGTAAAGATGAATTTAAACAAAAATATAATTAAAAAAAAAAACAATAATTTCTCACTTTCTATGGGTAAAATACATTTTATTATTAAAAGGTCTCAAGACGATTGTTCTCAGAAAGAATATAACAACTACTTTTAATAAAGAGTCTTCAGTTTAATTAATGTTTATGAAGTGTTCTCGCGTGCTTTACATAATTTTATTTTAAATTAAATGTTTTAATTTTAATAAAATATGTCGTCACGTGCTTCGTCGCCTTTATGAGGTGAGACAGTCAATTGTTCATAATATTTATTATAGTAATTTTGTCTACGTTAAAAGATTAACAAAGGCACACCTAAGTTTTTCGAGTCACAAATCGTCAAATTAACATAAAGTTATGTGGTTTTCAGGGTTCCGTAACCGAATGGCAAAAAACGGAACCCTTATAGATTCATGTCTGTCTGTCCGTCCGTAGGATTGTAGAACGTTAAAAAAACTTTCAACGAAAATTGGTTTGAATAAGATTTGATGTTTAGTTTTTGAGATATGGAACTTTTTCATCAAACTGCAGCAGTAACTTTGTTTTTCATTAAAATACTTCTTTTTTTTTTTCTTGGCCTGTTTGCATGTCCCACTGCTGGGCAAAGGCCATTAAAATACCATAAAAACAAATTTAGTTTTGCTCTTTAATGATACAGAACCCTGTGCGCGTGTGAGTACGACTCGCACTTGGCCGGTTTTTGTTGTGTACTATTCAGTGTTACAAGTTTTATTTCATCTTAAACAATATTCTTCCAACAGTTGAAACTAGGACTGCGCTACATTCAATTTGTCATTCACAGTTACGTACCGCACAAGCTTGAGGAAGTCATGGCTAAAAAATAACAAACGCTCGGATCAATCTTCAGGTTAAGCTGCGCTTGCCGAGGTTGGTCTGTGGATGGGTGACCATCCATTACATACCGAGTTTCCTCCGTACCTCGGAAAGCACGTTAAGCCGTTGGTCCTGGCTGTCAATTGTAGATCTTTGACAGTCGTTACAGGTAGTCAATGGCCCGAGAGTCTTACGAAGGGGTATCATGTTACCCAGTACTAACCGGGTTGTCAAGGTCAGATAGGCAGTCGCTCCGTGTAAAATACTGGTATTCAGCTGCATCTGGTTAGACTAGAAGCCGACCCCAACATAGTTGGGAAAAGGCTAGGCAGATGATGAATTACCTACTGCACAAATCGAAAGGAAGCCCAAGAAATTACTGGCCGCATATAATACGCAAAGGTTTTAGTGAAAATACTAATACTCTGCCTCGATTTAGAATTAATTTAAGTGCAACGCAAAACTTTATGCAATATAACCACTTCATAGAACCACGCTTCATTCACCTTACAACCAATCCATACTAATTATAAATATAAAATTAAGTTGGTCTGTCTTTAACCTTTTACACCTAAACAGCTAAATGAACACAAAAAAGGGTTAGGCAAATTCGCCAGTTATGTTAAAGTCCCATGTAATAGGGGGCGAACCTATTGCCATCAACCGGGCACAAATCCAGACTCTGTGGCTGCTACTGAGCAATTCCTGATGGAAAAACCCAATAGCACTTTGCCCGACCCGGGAATCGAACCCAGGACCTCTTGCTCAGCAGTCGCGCTTGCGACCACTAGACCTACGAGCCAGCTAAATGGATTTCGGTATAATGTGGCAGACAGGTAGACAGAGATGATCTGTCACCCGGGTTGGGATATAACTTTATATCGAGTAATTCGTCCCCATGTAACTAGAGGGTGTAAACAGACCCTTCACATAACCGTCAACCAAGCATTCTGTACATCAAACTAAGTAACTTTACGCAAAAATTATTGCTGGGGATCGACTTTTTTTTTTGGGGTGAAAAATCACGTTTTAAGGTAGGACTCGATGGAAAACACTCAAAACATTGCGCTGATGGATGGATTCAATAGTACGGGGGTCGTGGAGGTGTGTAAAGTAAAAATCTAATATTAAAAACATGTATTAAAAAAAAAAACTTGTCAAAAAGTTGGAACTTTGACCCCCAATATCTCTCTCGTCTAGAACAAAAAAAGCCTTTCTTTTATGTTAAGGGACTATTTACACCTTTTAGTTCCGACACTCACGCTGGCGAAACCACGAGCAAAATCTACTTTAGTATCTAAATATAATCTAAAGTTACACCTGATATCCTTTCATTATCAAAAGGTCGGGATGTAGTCTCGCCAGACATTTACCTACGGCTTTAATGAAACCACATACTAACGCTAACGTATACCGCTGCGTTTACGTTACGTTATTATGACGGGGAATTTAGCTGCAGAGAGTTTTAGACAGGATCCTAGTTTGTTCCTTGTATAATTATACTTTAAAGTTTCGTTTAGTCTGCGTCTGAGTATGTGTTTTATTGGATAAAGCCTAGCAAAGCATGTAAAGGATGTTGCCGTTATTTATAGAGAAGGAAATTCTTGCAGCTCGTACTTACTGAAACTGTTAGCCTGCGTCATCCAACTGCTGGGCAAAGGCCTCTCATCATGACTTCCAGCTGCTTTGATCCAAGGCTAATGTGGGCCACTGGCCGTTGGTTTTGTCCAGCTCGCCCCGCCATTTTCTACGAGGTTACGAGGCCTTCTGGCTGAGTCTGGGCTCCAGAAAGTGGCTATTACAGCCGAAAGACGTCCACTGCTGGACATAGGCTTCCTCCAAATGTCGCCACATTGACCAGTCTCGTGCGTCTCACATCCAGCGGATCCCCGCAACCTTCACCAGGTCATCGGTCCACCTAGCGGGAGGCCAACGCAGCGTGTTCCGGTTCGCGGTCGCCACTCCAGAACTTTTCAACCTAATCGGCCATCCGTTCTGCGAGCAATGTGCCCTGCCCACTGCCACTAAAGTTTGGTAATTCTTCGGGCTACGTCGGTAGCCTTGGTTCCCTTGCGGATGTCTTCATGGCAAAGTGTGTACGGTGATAATTAAGGTATCTGTTAGCCCCGTTATCTGAAAAATGTAGCATTTAAATCCGTGCAGTTCTGTATTATTACTATTGTAGGATTATTTGTGTCCCACTGCAGGGCAAAGGCCTCCCTTCCCTCCTTCCACTTGTCCCTATCCAATGCTGTTATACCCCAATCCTTGTGAAAGGTGTCGAGTTCGTCCTGCCATCTCCTTCTGGGCCTGCCGCGTTGCTATTTGCTTCTGGTTGGGTGGTATTATACCCATTGTGTGGTAATTTTAGCCCATTGCTCCTCCGGCATACGGCAAATGTGGCCAGCCCAGTTCCATTTGAGATACATTGAGTGATTGTTATGTAAAGAATCCACGATTGATATGCTTGAATTCTAAAACGTCGGTATCGGTTTAGAGAAGGGATTGTTTCAATACATTGTTACTGAAACAACCCTTTAATTTATTGTTGGAATGTTTTCTAAAGCAGTTCGTGGCTAGACCAACTATTTATCTTAAATCTAAAATAGTTGGATTAAATCTTGCTAGTTTTTATACTTAAAATAGATAAATCTTAAAGTTTTAAGTAAATGTCTTACGGTTGATCTTTCTTTAGATTCGTATAAATAAGGAGTTGCTTTATACTTAGTAAAATTAAAGAACTTTGTGATGGGCTAATCCTTGTTTAATCATACTCACAACATTTGTCATAATTGAATTAAAATTACACATCTACGTATAAAAATTGTCTGCCTCATTGGTCTAGTGATCGCAAGCACGACTGCTTATCCTGAGGTCCTGGGTTCGATTCCCAGGTCGGGCAAAAGTGTTATTGTGTTTTTCCATGAGGAATTTCTCAGTAGCAGTCACGGAGTCTGGATTTGCGCCCGGTTGGTGGCAAAAGCTCGCCCCCTATTACAAGGACTTCAACATAACTGGCGAAATGGTACTAATGGTACGCCTCTGCCTAACTCTTCGGGGATTACAGGCGTGATATTATACAGAAATTGTTTGAAGAATAAAACAAGACTGACTAGTAAAAAAGCCTTACACATATTAATCAAACATGTATCAACATTTTACACGAACAATGCTTCATTTCTAATATTGAAACTACAATTTGATTTGACGAAATGGAAATCTTATTCCAGCTGTATTCATATTTGACAAGTGAAGCGAGAAAAATCTCTGCAAAGAGCATATAAGCTTCAATAATCCCAATCTCAGAGAATTTCGTAGTTTTGGAGTAATATTGTGCGTGACAGTTTGCGTGTTAAGGGCAGGGTTCACATGTGTCTATGTTTTGGACGAGATTTTTTTATAAGGGATTTTTTAAATTTTTTTTTTGTGGTTAAATTCACCTGATAGGCTGCTAATAGGTATCACGTGAATTTGTCAAAAGAAATGTATCTACTTTATAAAACTGAGATGAAAACTTACTTACATAGGTCTGAAGATAGTTTATTAAGTTTAATTTACGTTGGAACTTGATTTTGCCCGCTGTTTCGCTCGCCTGTAAGTTAAAAATTGTCTATCTGTTGTTGCAAATTTTTCCCAAATCCGTTCAGGCGTTAAGACGTAAATAGACAACAGACAAACAAACTTCTAGCCTGTCTATTATAGACCGAGTTATTGTTGCATAATTAATATTTTGTACATTACATAGATATAATATTACTAGGAACGTGTTTAAAAAAAAATAAGATTCCAATAAAATTCCCAGTAATTGTGCATTTTCCACACATGTACAATTTCCTACCAGTCATATAGCAAACCCTGCCTTAACAAGTTGTGGTGCGTACGACGGAAACGAGAACGCCGGTCGTGCGATAAACGTCCCGTTTCGTACCGTACCGTACGTATGTTGTAGATAACACAGTACTATCTGCCTTACTAATGAAAATATGCCGCACAATAGCCTGGCTGAGGCTAGTAATAATCAGGAGCTTTGCGGAAAACGTTGCGTTAGAGGCTGTGTTGATATAAGTAGGAACGAAATTAGGTTGTTTGTGTTTAATGAAGCTCACAGCATTGCTCATACTGATATTTTCCACACTTGTGCTGTAAACGAGAAAATGCAGTCAGCAGCGTGTCAGCAGTAATAGCCTATTGGTGTGACCGTCAGACTGCCAAGTCAAGTCATAGGTTTCAAGTTCGATCCAAAAAAAAATGTTTTAAAAAAACTTTTTTGAAAAAATGTAACCGGCTTCCAAAAAAAAGAACACATACAACTGGAAAAAACTATACTTTCGGAATTCAGTGACTTTTGTTTGTTTCATTGGCTTTTTTGACACCGACTAAAAGAATCATGTAAATCGGACCTATAATCACGGAGTTATGAGGTAACAACATTAAAAAAAATACAGTCGAATTGAGAACCTCCTCCGTTTTAGAAGTCAGTTAAAAATCCAAAAAAAAACACTCACAGAACTGGCGGGCCAGTCTGATTTAAATTAACGTTTTTATTGAATGGATGATTTTGTATGGAAGATAAAAATGTTTGGGAGTATAGAAGAAGATATGGATCCAACCCCAAATAAATTGGATAAGGCCAGGAGAATAATGAGTCTTAAAGAAAATTACAAAACTTAATTTAATCACCAAAAAGCAATGGTTATGAAGTCACGTAACTTAATTATAAAGTTGGACATATTAATATAACATACGAGTATCTGAAATAAACTTTGAATCCAAGTTATATTACTTATGTTAGTCGTACATTGTGTCGTTCATACGATGAAGCAAATTGCAATTAGTATCAAAAACTTTTTGAATGCACGTTTGGGATAAGTCATGCTAGCACTGAAACTAGTTCAAAAGTTATGTATGATGTCTTCATGTTAGTTCTAAAGCCTGCCATTTTTTTTTTTTTAATATTTATACAAGGTGGAGACGACAATACGACAATTTTGGCCAAGGTTTTTGAAGTAGCGAGTTGGCAACATGTATTTAACGTTTATACCGATGCGGGATTCGTTAACCTGTTGGTGGTAGCCTATTATCTACACTGTGTAGAAAATGCTAAAAATGAAAAATAACGTCCTGTGAATAAACTGCATACAAAATTCAATCGAAAATATCCAGTAATTTTCGATTGAATTTTTGTATGCAGACTGGAAACGTCATGAGTTACATACAATTTAATTTATTGTTGCATTGTCGTCTCCACCCTGTATATTTATATGAATTATAACCATGACTATTCGTAAGTTTAAACTATGATGATAAACGAACTTTTACGATTGCTTAATTGTCTACTTACTCGATACAAACCTTGAAGACCGCTTAAGAAACAATTGAAAGCCATAATGGGTTCAATTCAGTCGTTACAGGTAGTCAGTGGCCCAAAAAGTCTGTCAACCAGTCTTATCAAGGGGTATCGTATTACTCGGTACTATCTGGGTTGGAGGTCAGATAGGCAGTCGCTCCATGTAAAATACTGGTATGCAGCTGCATCCGGTTAGACTGGAAGCCGACCCTAACATAATTGGGAAAAGGCTAGGCAGATGATGATGATGAATGGGTTCAATTGTGTTGCATATCACTTTACTGATGACAGTTCCTACAGTCCTTTCGCCGTTAAATATTTGACGTCAGACAACAGCAAAGAAAGTAATAGCAATTTAATCAAAATGACAGTTTTATTTATTTATTTAAAATTCATGGACAAGAGTGGTACTATGCGGACTTAATGCCACAAGGCATTATCTACCAGTCAAACTTAGGGTCAAATAGGACAGCATTGTGATAGGGCCTACAGTCTAAAATAACTCTGAAGCGTCTGTTGATATCTTAAACAATGAGAAGGGTAAACTATCTTTGGTAAAAATTGCACCTCTGAAAAAGCTTTTTTTTATTCTTCGCCATGGTTAGATACATCACTTTTGACTTCACAATGAATGAATAATTGAATAAATCTGCCTATTCCGATGCAGGCAGGGTTAGTTAAAGCTTCACGTATTCTGAAGGTGATTAGTAAAAATCCGTGCTGGTACGTGTACAGTATATTAGAAATATGAATTAAAATCTTTTATGTCGTTTGTAACTAACATAGCTTATAAGTAGTCTTCTTCTTAGGGTTTCGATGGCAAAAAGTTTAAATATGTTTAGCCCAAAACTCAGCCACGCGTACCCCGCTCACTGATGCAGTAACTAAATCATCAAGAGCACAGGTGATAAGGCATGCGGGGCAAGATGGAAGGTGGGCCACTGTTTGTGGGGAGACGCCGCATACGCACTTGAGGTCTGAGCCGTCCATGAACCCCCATTTGCAGAGATTGTCTTTGCTCCGGCTGACTAATAAGTAGTGTGTATTACTAACATCATATGGATCAAGGTCTGAAAGAAATTATTTTTATTTAATGACTGGGTGCATGGTTTATGCTATGCACGGCTATATATGCACAACCCCCTCAACGGCCATGCAAATATATCTTCTAACACTAACTCCTACATCAATAAACCGTCTAAAACTCGAGGGTAGTTAAAATTTTACGATCTCGTGCGAAATTTAATTAGAGACGTGTCACAACTGTGATGCGGTATTTTAATAATGTCCTGCTGTCCCCAGAGGCGATTTATGACTCTTAAGGATGCTTGACATCGTTAAACTATGAATGCGAATTAAAGTTTTATATTGCTTGGTGTCTGTAAGACGTGAATTGAAAGTAATTTGGTGTGATAGAAGTTTGGTATGATAGAAAATTGGAAATGATCGGTCACTCACTGTGACTGACACAAACCGTTGTATAATTATTATATTTAGTGAGAGGGCAACACTGACTGCCCGGAATTGTCCGGTGATAAAACGTCATATTGATATATGGTGCCTTGTATGATATGTGCATCCTAATATTATCATCATCATCATTTCAGCCGAAAGACGTCCACAGCTGGACATAGACCTCCCCCAAGTGTCGCCACATTGACCGGTCCCGCCCTAATATTATCGAGTGTATTAATTAATTACACCAACATATCAAGATGGAGCACAAACCATTTCTTTACGCGATATTTTTATGAATTTTAATCTATGCATTATTTTGAGCTATAATAATAAAATGTTTTAACAAAATCTGTTCAATGGTCAACACTCAAACTTTTGCATTTAATAGTAATTAAGAAGTAAGATGCTGCGGGATTAATTTAGAGTTGTAGCATATAATCAATCGAAACTTTGATTAAGAACCAACAATTTACGATATCGATTTAAGCAACTGTAACGCTTTTACCAGAAGTTTTCCAAAAAACATACAGAAAAAGATTAAATCCCGTTGCCAACGAACGCCATAACTCTGTTTGCTCTTACAAGGAAAACTGACTTAGTCGAGTGGTTTTCCTGCAATCAAAGAAAAATACTCCCGGCCGTATATAATTCTAATACAATACTAACACATTAAGAACACGGTAACGTAACCGTATGTACACAGTGGGCCGAGTAATGAATGCCCCAGAGAATAATAAGCTAACAAAAGAAAATCGCTATTTGTTTTCCACATTTCTCTTTACCCAGCGGCGGATCACGTCATTATTCCACGGATTCGACGCTTTTATTCTTTTTGGGTTCCGTATGGAGTTTAGATTATCTACTTTAGTAGACTCATTAAGCGCTAAGAATTATACCGGGTGTAAACAGACCTTTCACATAGCCGTCAACCAAGCATTCTGTACATCAAACTAAGTAACTTTACGCAAAAATTATTGCTGGGAATCGACTTTTTTTTTGGGTGAAAAATCACGTTTTATGGTAGGACTCGATGGAAAGCATTCAAAGCATTGTGCTGGTGAATGGATTGAATAGTACGGGGGTCGTGGAGGTGTGTAAAGTAAAAAACTCACGCATTTAGGGTAAGGTCTAGAACAAAAAAAATATAAAGACGGGGAGAACAAGTGCCTTCCGGCTATATTAAGGGTCTATTTACACCCTTTATTACCCGGATTTAAAAATCTAGAAGTCATGGGAAGAAGCCTTGGCCCAGCAATGGGATGACGCAAGCTAACAGTATCAGTATTTACTCAGTCTGTTAATTAAATGTTGAAGTATAGGTTTTCGTAGCGGCGTCAAGAAACTTATTATAGTGTAGGTAGTAGGTAGTGTTACACTACCTACTACCTACACTCTCCTATAACCTCTCCTAATTAACTCCTACAGTAGGAGTTAATTCTAATTACTGTTAACTCTAGGTAACCTTACATAAAACAAAGTGAGTTTCGTTTTAAGGTCGTGCCGACAAATGTTTGAGTAGGTGAGTATAATGTTAAATAATTTAATTCAAAACACAAAGTAAATGAACGACTCAAATTAATAGAACAATAGTATTTATAAACTTGCTAAACCAACATCAAAATGATTTAATCTTATACAGACCCTCAGCAACTTTGTGACAAGTCGATCTTCACATTTTTTTCGGTTTCATCGAACGTCGTGTAGTAATTAAAGATAAATATAATATAAAGCGTTTCACTTGGGAAAGATCGTGTCTTATTCAGCTTTTGTTTTCTCTCCTGTAGATAGGTTATCGGCCATTGTTTATTTAATCTCTGACAAAAAGAATAAATGAATTATAAGTTACTTCTAAAGAAACAAAAGGACGATGTACAATGAAGGAACAAGGTACATACCCACTTGTTTTTTTTTTCGAGTAATGAAGCTTTTGCTTGTTCAATTAAAAATACAATGGCGGTAACAAATTAGTCTACTGGTCGTAGTCGAGTCGTTTTTACCTTGTATTTTTCCAACGATGTTATTTTAGAATAATTTTGCATTGTTGGATATTTATTTGGTTTTCAGTGTCTTTTGTCATGGGTAAGTGGAAAAGCTATACACTTGTAATAGGCCAATTAGTTGATGTTAGTTTTTAGATTAATTTAAAATATTTTTATAGCTTGAACATCTATATTCACTAAACTTGTTTGTAGAAAACAGTTTGTTTTTACATTCTATTTTATACCTTTATTTTTATCAATTCCCAGAAACTGTCTTCAGTCACTAAAAATACCTACACAATGGTACAAAAAGTCCCATTAGTAAGGTTCCATCTAATTCCCTTTTAAGAGTTTAAAATAAAACGTTACACCTCCGCATTACACCCTCACACATCGTATTAGTACGAAAATAAAGTTTCAACAGAAAATGTAAGAAGTTATAAGTGAGGATTGTGACCAGACTACACCTGTTTGTTCCCACTGTGCGAGTGAGACGAGACTAGGAGGCATCTCAACTTTTCTTTACATCTCTCCATACTTGGAAGTACTTATTGTTGCATTTTAAATGGCGACGTTTAATATTTTCGCTGCATAAAACTAACTGTAACTATAAAATCTTGATTCCATTTTTAAATTAATGTCAAAGAAAGATGAATAAAATAAAAAGGAGTATGTCAATTATAGCGTGGTAATTAATCCGGGAGAATGGGAGATAAAGGTGTTCTCTCGATTTGTAGGCGGGCCGATGTGGTACAGTTATCAACAAGGATTGAAATTTAAACACCCATGGCCGTTGAGAGCCTAAAGGAACATTTACTACTGAATACCTTTTAGAAAATCATTCAGACTGGAAGCATTTCAACTTATTAATGTAGTAAATCGATTTGCCGTCATGATTCACCTCCAAAAGACTTCTTGGCATAAGCTGTAAACAAAACATGCCTCGTCTTTCATAGTCGCCTTTAAGTTGTTGTCATACCTTTCAAGTTAGCTTGAAGGGCACGAATAACTTTCACAGGATGACTGGACAAGCCCGATTGGCTCTTACGACACTCCCGGGACTCGATAGCCTGATCTATTCTTAGACAAATCATACATCATACAGCGAGACAGTCATCGTGCCATCTAGCATCATAAAAGTGTTTATTTTCAAACATTCAAGACGCCCAGTATAACTTGGACTCACACAGTGGCGCTCTTGTTTACGCAGACGTCAAGCAGTCTACGATGTTCCTACTGTCTCCTCTTCTTCTGACTCCTCTCCATGAGAGGGACTGGGCTGTATTCCGCCACGCGGGTCCAGTGCCGTTTGCTGGATGTTACGTGCTTTCGATTTTTTGGTTCTAGGACATTTGCCGGTTTTCTCACGTTGTTTTGCCAGCTCGAGCGCAGTGGGAATTTAATCAATTACACAAAGAAATACCCCTGCTTGGGTTCAAACCTACGGCCCAAAACACGTAAGTCTAGGTCCGACTGTTGTCAAGCCTTTTTTTTACGTATGTTAATCCTCCACTGTGGGGCCGGTGGTGGGGTCTAGACTCCTACTGACTAAACCACACGGTGTTCCTCCCCGTCACTTCTGGCTGGGGTGCGGGGACACATTTTCATTCTCCACAATCACTCCAGGAGGAGTGAGTTGCTCCTCGCCCTGTCATTCTAAGTAAGAAGCACGTGGAAACACCACACTCCGCCAACTCCGGCCTATTTGCTAAGACGGATTTACTGTTGTCACCCACTTACCCCTGCTCTAACCGATGTTTGAGAAACGTCAAATAAAGTCCTGCATTTTTTTTATACTAAATGGGCTTACTCTTGACCTCAATCTAGTCCTGAGGACAGAGATGAGGTCGACGATGGAACGAGCTAACCCAAAAGAAGCCTATTAACTCGCGACTTAAATAGATTGGGGTCATATGAACTTGGGAACACCGACGCAGGCAGGGAATTCCACTCCTCGCATTTGGACTTAGTTCAGTTTTCCACCGCGTTTCAAGTAATGCTGGCCTGTATAATAAGACCAGGCGAAACTACCCGACACATTGACGTAAAATAAGCAATTTCCTTTTGTATCAACCAAGGTGTTTGCTGTTTATGACGCTAGCTTTACGATTTGTTTGTGTTTGAACCACGGAGCGGTTTTAAAATCGAATTTCTAAAGTAGTTTCAATAAACGTGAACGTAAAATGTAATGTTTTATTAAAATAACGTTACTTAGACTGTCTGGTTTGCGTTTATGTTGACTTTAGTAGTGAGGTTATAACTGTTTTATGGCCACAGAGTTTAATTGTGTGTTTATGTTGATCTGTGTTGATGTAATGGACGCTTTGGTTCGATGGTCGATGGTTGGTAAACATTTGATGTTTACTCTTAAAATTATTCCAGTTTTTGGTTTCGATATTGAACCAGCGCCTTCTCTAAATCAATTAGGGTTGATCAAAGTAAACACAAGTAAATACATTTAATTGAGTTTTCGTAGAAAATGGTATGGGTACCAATTCAATAAAAGTCCGTAACTATGATTTTGTTGAGAAGCTCGTGGCTAAGCCGCTCGGATCAATCTTCAGGTTAAGCCGTGCTTGCCTAGGTTGGTCTGTGGATGGGTGACCACTCATTATATACCGAGTTTCCTCCATACCTCGGAAAGCACGTTAAGCTGTTGACCGCGGCTGTCATTTCTAGATCTTTGACAGTCGTTACAGCTTAGTCAGTATCCCGAAAGTCTGACAACCAGTCGTTCCAAGGGGTATCGTATTACCACTGACCTCCACAACCCAGTTAGTACTGATTAACTGGTTTGTGGAGGTCAGATAAGCAGTCGCTCATGTAAAATACCGGTACTCAGGTGCATCCGGTTGGGCTGGAAGCCGACCCCAACATAGTTGGGAAAAGCCTAGGCAGATGAGGCAGATGAACTATACGACTGTTGTTCTGTTATAACCAGATTCCTAAATGAAACTTTATTTACCAACCGCGATAAAGCAAGAATGTCAGGAAAATAATTAAACTATACTTCTCAGCGTTATCTAGGTTTTCTACGTCGGGGAGCAATTTTAAACAAAATCCAACACAACCATCCAAATTCAGTAAAAAGCACAAGAATTGCAACACAGCCCGTCTCAAAATAGTCAAAAATATACAAAACATGATGCCATCAAACATTCACATCAGGGAAACACCGATAAAAGACTCGAATCAATACAATAGAGAGAATCAAAAAATCGCAGGATGTCGTCGAAAAACACTGTCATTTTAGTCAGGGCACATTCTGTTGCCTGTTAAAAAAGAAACGCAAACGTGAGAGGAATGAGAAACAAAATGGCCGCCGGACTGCATGGACGAATGGACACGGAATATATTAAAGAGGAGATACTGGAATGTGAAGCTGTGCGGGCTGTGGCAAGCACGTTTTAACTAACACTAGGTTATACCTAAATGTATGCCTGAAAAAAGCACACAGAGTCCAGAGCACGAGAATTGACATTCCAGTCGTGTAATGATATTTGTAAGACAGTAATGTAGTTTGGCTGAGCTTTTTTTTTTTATTATTTCAAAATGGGCCTGCTCTTGACCTCGATCTCGATCTACAGCTAATGTTAATGATAATAATTAGCATTACTGACGCATATACGTGTTAAACAATATCAAAAGCACGGCGTAAAAAAATTTTTATTTTTTTATTTCAATTTTTCAATCAACTTTCTCTCAATTACATCACAGCTTATTTCATAATTACTCCTTTACTAAGGGATTCGTGATAATCTATTTTCTAAAGTAATCAAATAATCACTCTTCAAATATCAAACTCATCTAACTCTTTGTTTTTTAGTCCGTTATGCCAATTGCATTTGATGTCAAACTCCAAAAAGCAATTCAATAACAACAATGCGAGACAGAACAGGTTAACAACCCACCACTAAAAATCTTGATCTCTCCAAATATTTTCTAAAGAACTGCCCACTGGATATCGCCTCCTAGATATAAATAAATGCCTTTTCCCGACAATTCCTTCTTTATTCTCGATCGGTGTATATTATTGAAAACGTGTTCATTCGTGCGACCATCCATATGTGTGACCAAACTCTAGTATCTTTTGTGAGACATTAAGGCCACGGCACGGCCTCGGGCGATGCGATCAGCTCGCAGCAGCGCGAATACCATCAAGGGACACGCGCGCGCGTCTTTAATTTTTTGGGGACCGCTGTCTGGCTCTGCACTGGAAGCGGCAGCTGGAATATTTGTCGATGTCTGGTATCCGCAGTGCTGTCCGGAGTCCAGTCCGCTCGGTTTGTCTGCGAGTACTTTCATTTGTTTTCTCCGTAGTCTCTGTCATAAGACGCATGTCGCTCGATCGTGAAACTCGTGGCCAAGGGGTTAAGGTTTTCTTTTCACGGTACATTTGCCATATGAAATAAGATTTCGATTAGTGTCCTTACAATTTAAAAGCATCACTAGGATATAAATTGTGGAAAAATGGAATTTTATTTTGAATAGTTTCTGGTGGTGCTTGCGTGGTTGTTAAGTTATGACGGTAGTTATGTTCGGTTTAATGGAAGCTACTTTTAGTATATAGAGATTAGAGATATAATTTAATTAAAACATACGAAACGAAATTAAATTTAAACAATTTTAAATGATATTTAGCTAACATAAACAAAAGTCTTCTTCATTCATTTATTATCTTTTTCTTGCCATGTCAACGAAAATGACACACAAGACGAAATTAAATATTAACATGAGAAACAGCTACTTACTTCGCACACGTCACCAAAGTTCACGGCCTTACAAAGTTCACGTATAATTGAAAACTTTGATAAGAATCCCAAACTTGGCATTATTTGTGGGGTTGATAACTTTCCAATGTCGAATACAAATCTTTCAATTATACGAGTAAGTCCGAGAAATATTCGATTAATCGGTTTGGTCAAATTGAATCACGAAAAGGTCAATAATCAATATTATATGGAGTTTAGTATTCATAGTGAGAACACCCTTTGGGGTATGACGCAGATGTGTAAATGTGGGAGGGATGGGTTCTTTAGTTAGTTAAAACAATAAAGGGTTAATAAAAGAATAATTTAGATTTTTTTCGGTAATGGTGTCAATAATTATGCTACAGAGCTATGTATAATCACAAATCTTTAAAAGTCTTAGGTGTATTTTAGTTTGATAAGTCATTTTCCCGCAATTTTACACAAAAACTAGATATAAAACTTTAATAAAGATTAAAAATCATATCTCGGTGACCGGTGTTGATATTATCAAGATCTCACTACTTTAAAATTTAAACACAAAAAAATTACATTGCATTTCAAAAATATCAAAATCAAAAACATTTCACCCACTATAATCCCATTAATAAACCAAATGGCCGCTAATGGCAAAAACAAAATGGCTTCTATCTCTCAAACAAAAGAGAAATAAATTCAAAGATCCGTCTGTCTAATCTAATTTAATCTTAAAAGGATTGATTTCTGTATCGGATATTGGAAGCACTAGACTACGTCGAAGGTAGGAGACAGACCCATGAAATGGAAGCCATCAATTTTATTATGTCTGCTTATTCCAATGTAGATGCATTATGCTGTAGTTTGAATTTAGAATATGTTTTTAAAAGAAGTTATTTGGCAGATAGATTTTTTAGTCGGATGCCATTTAATTTGTATTAAAAGTTATTTTCATATTTAGAATAATAGTGTAAATTATAAATACACCGCTGTTGCCTTTAAAACGATGAAAATCCTGCTTCTCAGTTCTAATTTAAAATTAACAAAGCAGGTAATGATTAAAGAAAAATTTGTAAGAAATTATTTGTTAATAGAGCCATCTTCTAATAAAAAAAAACAATGTAATTGTAAGCCGGTAATGTTTTCTCTCAATATAGGTAACAAGTGCAAGTCAATCAAAGACGGATTGTCATTAATGTGCACAAAATAACAATGAAATAAATACAATCCTGCATTTTTTTTCCCTGGCAGATACAAGTGAAAGTCAATCAAAGGATACAATATCATGGAATGCGCACAAAAGTTAATGAACATAAATATTCCAATACTCGTATTGTTTAGTATTTTCGCGCTCTCGTACGATATTAATGACGATTTCACGCATGGTTGAGCTCGATCGGAATGGCAACCGTTTGTATACGAGTAGAGACCGCGGGGTGGCTCCGATTTCATTACGTGATTTATTTTTTTCCATCTCCCCTTTCCAATAAATCGCTGCGCGGCGATGGCGGGTTAATTAATAATTTAAGGCCATGGAAACCATACTAGATATCCTGGCTAATGGAAAAGAGGTGACAATTTAATTTTAAAAATTTAAACGTCGAATTGCGTAGTTGTTAGCTCGTAGTACGTTGTTACTGAAGTTCCAAATTCAAACTACTATCGGATTCTGTTCATATTTATACGGTATGCGTTCAAACGGATTTGATTTGATCGAAATTATTTTTACTATCACTACACTTTTAATTATGATGAAGATTCCAACTTCAACGTTATATTCATGATGAAAAATATTTATTTTCGCCCGTAAACATGAACGACAAAATTAATTATCGCAAAACTTTTTACGGGAACATTAAAATAATTGTACCTACAGTCCTCGGACCAATTTAATCTTTTTTTTTTCCAAATTACATCTCTGACAGTGCACTCGGGCAATTGTACGAGTTATTTACGACTTCAATAAAGTGAACCTTAAAATTGTTAATGAAAAGGCATTAAAACACAACGGACCCCTCGTAAATTACTCGGTGACAGAGCAGAGGAAAGAAAAATTCACTTGGATTTGAACAAATTGTACCCGTTCGTTACGTTATGTTATAAGTGGATTGGTGCTATATGTTAACCCGATGGTGTTCATCCTTTTCCTCGCTAAATGCCGGTCGCATTCGCAGGGTTAATTCCGTACTAATTGAGTGACATTATTCATGTGAAAAGACTGATAATTGGAGAGGAATGGTTACAAAAAAATATTGTTTTTATTGAATTTGAAAAAATTACGTTTAATTATATGAACAGATAGAATAAAAATGTATAGTCCCGGTACACCTAGTTTCATGTTTCCGATTTATCATGTTACAAGGCACGTGTCCGATGGGTTTTTTCCATCTTAAAGAAATGCGGACTATACAAACTTTCATCCCCTGTTTAACCCCCCTTTTTTTAGGATAGAAAATCATCAAATGACCCCCCTAGCTCTGGGCGGAGCGGAAGGGGAGTGTCATACTTCCACTGACTAAAACCCATCCATGTTCCTTCTTTGCCCTTTGTGTTCCAGGGCCGTGGTATCTCTTTCGAACAGTCCCGCAGCCCTGGCAAATGTTTAACCCCCTGAGGGGACGATTACTCGAAATTATTTTAATTTGTGAGTTGTCTGTCAGTGACCAAATTTAAGATTTTTATCAAGCGTCATCATCATCTTCCTACCATTGTCCCATGTTACTTGGGGTCGGCGCAACACGTTTTTTTCTTTCATTCTCCTCTTTTAACCGTCACGCTATCATTTACTCCTTTAACTTTCATATCATTCCTCACACAATCCAGACATCGTTTCCTTGGTCTTCCTCTTCCTCTCCATCCATCAAAAATTATATTCATCACTCTTTTCATCATATGCTATTTTTATCAACCAAAATTATATATTTTGTGTGTCATTTAAATTTAAATTCATACAGCTCTACATCAATCTAAACTAGGACTAGAAAACTACATTTATCTTAAAAGCATCTCAAATCCTTTGGTGGTTTCTATGCAATATCTACAACTAATCAAATCAGTCAGAGACAAGTCCCTTCAAAACAACAAACTATATTTATTTACTAGTCTATGCATTTATTTAAAAGTATGCTCGTTTATTTATGCCATTCTGCTTATCTCCCTCCCAGCTGACTTCACAAATATGTGGTCTGACTGTTCAGTAGAAATATATTGAGAATTCGATACAAGTTTTTTACCATTTGCGGTATCAAACGTTTCTGAACCACAAGAGACCGATAGCTAATGCAGACTTCATGTCCAAAATATAAAATTCTCAATGTAAAAAGGTTTTATTGAAGTTTGCTGATATAATTTGGATGTACATTGCAATTTAAAATATGTAAAACTATTTATGACCAAAAAATTAAGAAATTAATTCGACGTTGTTGCTAAGAAAGAAGTAGATATCACGATCGTCAATGAGATAACAGTCAGAATTAAATCAATAAGAATCAATTTCCGTCTTAACACAATTCACTAAATTGAACCATCAAATTCACAAAAAGAATGCAGCAAGATTCAATATCAACATTAATTCATTCTACTCACCCCATTAATAAGTTTACAGACCAAAATATAACCAAAACACAAGACCCAGATGAAAACATTAAAAGAAACAAAGCAAAAGAACAACTTACTCATCCCTCAACGGACATATCCGTAGTAATTATAAACAAAGTAAAAACAACCAATGAAAAACCCTGGAGGGACATCAAAGGCAACAAAATATTTGTCCTAATAACACAAGTACAAAATGAATCGATCGCAAGTACAAGCCACCTCTCGTATAATTTGATAGACTATACATGCGCTTATGAAGCATTCTGACCTTGGGGAAGTCTGGTAACCTAGCAACGGTA
Organism: Noctua comes; assembly: GCA_963082995.1. NCBI lineage: Eukaryota > Metazoa > Arthropoda > Insecta > Lepidoptera > Noctuidae > Noctua > Noctua comes. The sequence goes on along the minus strand of OY720277.1, from coordinate 11,786,095 downwards.
GTATTGTACTTGGGCCCCCTAGGAGGGTCTAATCTGCACATGATCGTACTTATAGGGTTCCTATATCTGGTGTTTGTGAAGTTAGAAATTTTTGTGTTTTCGGCGTGCGCCCATTTTTTATTTAAAATGGTTTTGATTTCGATTTGAGTATCATAAATGTTGTATTTTTGTTGTTCTTTGATACAGTCAACATTGTAGCTTTCTGCGTATGTTGTAAACCGGTCCCTAATTAGATTCTGGATAGATTTTTTGCGGCTATATCAGCTACATACATTGGCAAATCAAAACATTTTCAATTTATGTTTTGACTAAAACAAGACACATTCTTTATTTATTTAGACGATAAAAAGAAACATTTTCTTCTGTTTCTAAAGACAAATGTATGTAATTCTTACTCATTCATTTCCCAAAATCAGCGTTACCATTACACAGCTCAATAACCCACCCCAAAAGTTACACATCAGTTAAAAATTCATCATATTCTAAGAATTCAAAAATAATAGTTTCAAGTCCGTCATGTCCATCCGTGAAGCCTTCATAGGTATTCCCTGTCCATGCGTCACCAACCCCCTGCGGCCCGCTTGGCAACAGGATTGCGCAACCCTGCCTCGCCCAACCCTCCCATGCCTCAATCAAACTGATGAATACTTTCAACACTATATCAACCTGTATTGATGTTTGGTACAGATTCTCTGCAACTGATGGAATTGAGATGAGAAAATTTTGACGGAAATGTTATTGGGAGAATGCATGGCGGAAAAGTTTTGGCGCTGAGTAAGTTTAATATTGGGTTTTGGATACGTATCGTTGGAGAGCAAAGAAACTTTTGTGCAAAGAAAAGATTATTTCTTGTAAAAGGAAATATTTGTAGCAAATCTTTCAAGAACTTGTATTTTGTTCGTTGTTCATCTTGTGGGTCTCCAGTTTTCTTTCTGTTGATGATGTCGTTGTGCTTAAGCATATCGTTTACTTCTACTGAATCAGTTATTTCATTAACGTTTTTGTTTCATTTTGCATTGATGTTTTACATGACTACTACATTAAATATTGTCAACCTTTTAACTACTTCATCATGATTGGCTTCGTTCTGTATTATTTCATCAGCCACCATTTCAGTATCAAGTAATATAAATATTTGCCCCAAGCTATAAATATGCAAAGAACACAGTTCCATTAATAAATATTCACACTCACGCACGTGCTTAAAACCATTCCACAATGCAGTTCGTGCATGCAGAACATTTTTCTGCTGACGTCGCTCGGCTCGCGCGAATTTCCGTCCCCAAAAACTGCATATATGTGCGTGGTTAAAGTTATACGAAACATCTTCAAAAGATCAGCAGTGACACAGTGAACTGATGCGTAGCGACACACTTACCTTCTATGCAGTCAGCCCTAACATTTTTGTCCTTACAACACAGTCTCCCTGTGACACACTTGATGTTTCCCCCCAGTAATTACTTCCCCTTTCCCTCGCCCCTTCCCCAAACCCTAATACCTAGGTACCGACTGAGTCTAGGTATATCTACATTTGGGTGCTCGACGGGATTTGCGAGGGGAATGCTAAAAGGGTGCGAGCGTCGTGTGATATAAATTCGTATCAAAGTTATAGTGTACATGTTTGTGCGCGGGGGAGCACGATACGCCGCGTCTGCCTTGTATTTTAAACAAATACTTTGCATGATGTACACGATATCCGATACTTCACGAGCAGAGGATTAAATCTGTTTACCTTTTAACGTATACTTTGAATCAAAGAAAGACGGGAAATTCATCAAAGCATTTTTGGTCCGTCGTTAAAAGGATATCAAGTCAATGCTCCGTTTTAATGAATATTCCAGTCAACCAGATAAATTGGAAGTTACCTAAAAGAGTGTCCATTAAAAGGAATCTAACATCCACCTCAAATTAACTTCGGAGAAAGTTTACCCTCAAAATAATTAAGGATTCACCACAATTATCACCGCAGAATCAAACTTCCCTTTGATCGTTATTTAGAAAAATTATAGCAACGAATATTTACTCTAGCTTGAGCGGAATACGTTTTTACGACGTTTAGACGAATTTGTGTGGAGAAAATTTTAATAACCAAGAGGGCGTCACAAGAACTTTTACACTTTGCCTTTTTGTGGAATCACCAGAGGGAGCCACAGTGATAATTATAATTATTTACCAATTGTGAATAAAGTTCGGAGTAGGTCCTGCGTAATTGCGAGCCGCTTAAAGTATCATTTAATGAATAATGTTCCGATTTCAATGAGAAGTTCGACTCGGCGCCGGCGAGGGCACAGTTATCGAGGAGTCGGGAACTCGAACGTATTTTAATTTTTTCCTAAAGAAGTCTCGGGCCGAAGTTTAATTATTTCGCATGAGGAAATTCTTTAGGGCTTTACAATTTGCTTCTGAATGTATTTGATACTAACACGATGTTATGAAAATCTGATTTAATAAGGCTGTACTTCAGACAGACATTCTGTCGTCGCGGACTTATCCAATGAAAGTACTCTTTGTCATTTGTCTCCACTTAAGCATTTAATTTAATCTCATTATGTTTCAAGTTGGCAATTTGCAATCTATTTACGGTTCATCCAATTTAAACTTGTAATCTGAATACAGCTGCTTTAATTATTGCCAATTAGTAAAACAATAATAGTTGTGCAATTTAACTGATCGTACATTCTGCCTTAATTTTAATAACAATTTAACATACAACTTAACAACAATTTAAATAGAGTATGAAGATATCAAGCAACGATTACCAATTTTATTTATCAATCTATTTGAATTTTTATGCTATTAGTAAAAGAACCTTTCGATTGAACCTGTCGTTTGCTGATATTAGTTTAAACTTGACAAGTAACTGGATTGTGGAGGTCAGATAGGGATACGCATATAAAGTACTGGTATTCAGCTGCATCTGGTTAGACTGGAAGCCGACCCTAACATAGATGGGACAAGGCTAGGCAGATGAGAGAGAGAGAGAGAGAGATAAGAGAGATGAGATGAGAGTTTGAGTTTGAGTTTGAGTTTGAGTTTGAGTTTGAGCTTATGATAGAAGAGTCAATTCAAACTTCAATAATAAAAGGATATTGATATAACTAAGAAACTGATTCACGTTCTTCTACCTGCATTTTCAGACTTCGAACCTCATACACACACTACAAAAATAAAATACTGTACTACCTCGTCAGGAAATCAGAACTGCCTTATCGTGGCGGTACCAATACATTTCATGTCGTTACAGCATCGAATTTCCTTCGCAGCATAAAGGAAAATAGCGCGAGGGGCATGTACAATGTTCCCATATTGGTATATAAAAGGAATATGTTGTGCAAAGTATGTGTTGTGAGTTACTTGAATGTTAGTGACTCAGTCAGCGATGTTTGTTTGAGAGATTTTTTCGTCAGCTTACCTTTTTCTCCAAATTCATTTATTGTTCGTCACAGGTGAAATATCAGTTCTTATGTAACATTGAGGTATGTTATTATTTCCTTTATTTATTTCTAAACAAATCCAATACTATTTTAAATATTCCTTAAAATAAAAACAATATAAAAACATTTAAAATATGAAAAAATTGTAGCCCACCGGTATCGGGAACAAGGTGAAACTTTAGGTATGTTATTTTTAAGGTGTAAAATATTTAATTTTTTATTTAAGGTGTTCAATATACTTATGTCATTATTCGTCTTAGTCAACATCCATCATTCATCATGCATAATACATATAACTTGTTCGTTCACATACTCAGATTTAAACAAATTAAAGTGATAGTTATCCTACATTGAACAATAGTAGGTCTCTAATAACAATAAACCAACTAAACCTTAATTACTTTTAAAAAATAGACAACAAAACATACATTTATAAATTAAAATAACCTAAACTAACTTAACAATAATCTTAAAAAATGGCATCAAAAAACCCCTCCTTATCGCAGTCAGCTGGTAATGTCCCCAAGAGACTGGCGGCATTGCACCGTTGTATGGCAACGCAGCAAAAAAAAAACTAAATCTATTGACCTATAACCGGTGGGATAGTAGCGTAACACCCTGGCATTCTCTATCAATATAACAATTTAACAACATTCATTGCGCTTTCAAAGTTGTCGGGCAGACGAATTTTTCGAACATAAGAAGCAATCTTTAGCGAATTTCGTCATAAAGAACACACTTTAGTCCGGAGCTGGACATAAGTATTCTTCTTAGATGCACTTTAAACTTAGACAACCATTTTCCACCTTTTTGCTCATAAATGTGATTCCCGATTATGAAAACATTTAAGTATTACTTAATATTTTTTTGCCAAAATTGTAACTTGACAATTTATCACCAGAGGTCTATTCTTATGATCATGATGTCGAAAAATCAATCCCTAGCTAGCACGAAACCACGACAGCAAAAATAATTTACCACTTTAACCTGTCAGTTTAAAAATCGAGAAAACTTGATCCATACCTCTGACATTTTTATTATAAGGTGTAAGAAAACTACTCAAGACCTCTTCTCAATCAATCATCGTTATCAAACTCTTATCATGCACGGCTTTATTTAGTAAAAAGCCATGAAATGAAGCCGTCAGGGGTTCGACAGTGCCATCAATCAGACGAGGAGTCTGAGCTTGTCAAATCTTATCGTGTCTCGTCCAACGGAGCGAGTAATGGCTATTTACCTGTTTCTCGTCTCGGATTATCTTGGTTTGATTCTTTTTAGATATGAGGGGTCGTTTGTTGCAATTTGTTTGAGGAGGAATGTGTATTAAAATTGGTTGGTACGGTTTTTTTTAAATTGAGAATTTCATGTACGTTTTCCGCGTCGTGACATGCCGTGGTTTGACGGCGTGGAAATCGTTCAGCTGTTTCTCCGTGCCTTTAAGGATCTGACGAACTGTTACTTGTAAGCATCAGTGGAAAAATTGTGGACTGCGGACATTGGGCACTGACAGATACTCCAGTAGTATTCGATTAGATTCGTATAGATGTGTCCGTATCTGTTTCGTACCGGTCTGACCTTTACAATCTTACAATTCGAAGGCGCAAAATGCGTCGATGGTCTAGTGGTTGCAAGTACGACCGCGGAACAAGAGGTACTGGGTTCGAGTTCCGGGTCGGACAAAGCGTTATTGGTTTTTTCCATCGGAATTTCACAGTATGGCTCGCCCCCTATTACATGGCACTTAAATATAACTGGTGAAATGTTCGTGTACTATTAGGTACACCTCTGCCTAACCCTTCAGGGATTAAAGGCGTGAGGTTATGTTATGAAACACAATTATGTAAGTGGCTATTTTTTTAGATAAGTACCTATGTGGAAAACATCGAAATATCCCCCTAGTTTTAAAAATATCCTGTTTGCTCATTGTCTGATAAAGTATTCGAAGTACTAATGAACCCAAGAATGTAAACAGTAATAAACTTACGCCTTTAAAACTAGTAACATTAAACTTGCTACATTGTCTACTGAAATCGAGCAAAAACCAGAGTTTTAAGACGGGTTCGTTATAAAATAAATCTATTAGCAATTCCTTTACGTTGAGTTTTTTAAACTAAGCTTAGAGGGAAGTTTTAATTAAGTTTAGATATCGCAGCTATAAAATTAGTTGTGAATATCGGTAGTTACTTTTCTATATACCGCTGTCTGTCCCTATGTTTGCTTAGATCTTTAAAACTACGCAACGAATTTTGATGCGGTTTTTTAATAGATAGAATGATTCAAGAGTACGGTTTATATGTATATATTGCACCCGTGCGAAGCTGGGGCGGGTCGCTAGTATATTATAAACAGGTATAATTTGTTTGTAAGTTTGTGTGTCGGGGGTAATCTCCGGAACTAATGATCCAATTCTAAAAATTCTTTCACTGGCAGAAAGCTACATTATTCGTGGGTGCTATAGGCTATATATATTATATTTATATCATGCATATTAGCCGAGCTATCACAATTTTTGCGGACGAAGTACTAGTAATTTTTATAAATAATGAAAACAATTTTTAAGATAACAACACAACAACAACAAGTTCGACAAGTTTTGAGATTTTTTTTGAGATATATTTATTTTTTATATTAAGATTATTTTATTCTGAACCTAGTCTTTCAAAATGAAGATATCTGGACATATAAAGCCGCAGCATAATGAAATGGCTGCATTTGCGAGCAAAAAAGCATTTCCTTTTAAATATCACAATTTTATCTTAAAGAAAATGAACTTTTATGAACTAATAAAATGAATAATGGTGTTTCCGAGCTCTTACAGTTTTTTTTCTCTATTTTACTTCATCTTACAGAAGAAGAGATGTTACGATCTCATTTAATAGAGTTGGACTAACTCAATTAATATAAAAAAATATTATTGCACTGCCCAAGAAGGTTTGATGGATCGGAACGATAGTACTCGGAACGTAGGTAAGTGAAGGTTGATTGTGATTCCGAGTAAGTATTGGAAAGGGTTCAAAACAACTACCGTGACCCTGGAACATAAAGGGCTATTGAAGGACACTGTGGATTTTAGTCAGTACAAGTCTGACAGTCCCTCCCGCTCTGCCCTGGGTGGGAGGACTCGTTTGATGATGTTACCAGGATAAAAAAAAAGCTTTCAAAAGAAAAATAAAGCAACGGTTGCTGAAGAAATCCATAGACGATCGTAAACATTTACTTTACTCGCATGGCAAAAAACTATGACTTTTTTTTTTAATGTTGCAGCACTATGCTGAGTTAAGGGGCCTTTTGGCCTCGTATTTAATTTGTTTTATCTTTTTCTTATGTTTTACTTTTTTATATAATGTTTGTATTATTGTAATCTCATTTTTTTTTGTTATGTCCTGTGTGAGTCTAATAAATACTTTTTCTTTCTTTCATTCTTTCTTTCAACAGAAAAATATGTTCGCTTGGAGGATATAAAACAAATATTGTCAGGTAGGCCCCTATAGATATTTTCTAATACGATGCTAAAGAATTCATGTATCTAAAAAGCAATTTAATAGAAGGAACCAATCATGCAAGAATTTCAGATGACTAACGCTCGGTTTCTAGAACGAAATTCAACACAAAAACAATGACGTCAAATTGCTGTTTAGTTCAATGAATTATTATCACTCATTCGCATTACTTGACTTGTGTCCGTCATTTAATTCCAGAAACTGGTTAGGTACTTACTTAAATGATTAACCAATTACGTATGGTAGTTAGGTAACAATTTCCGGATCGGTTTTAATTTATCAAACAATAATTATTTGTTGGTTCAGATCTCAAGTGAGTGGCCCACCTTCCATCTTGCACCGAATGTCCTGTCACCTGCGCACTTGATGATATATTTACTGCATCTGTGAGCGGAGTTCATGTACTTGAATTTTGGGCCAAACACATTTGAGCTTTTACCATCGATACGCTCAGAAGAAGAATACATCTATACTTATATAATATAATATAATAATAATAATAATAATAACTGTGGCTCGAGTGTCAAATCGAAGTGACATATATTTTTTCTATCCGATTTTAATTTAATATTTTTTAGCAAATTACCTCACAAAAACTAATTTAAACAAATTTACAAGCATAAATAATGAAAAAGAAAAAAAAAACTGTTACCGAATAACTGAAATGGAGTCAACAAGAAAATGGAAAATACAAAATAATGTCTGAAAAATAATCGAAAAAAATGTCACCGATGCTCACAAGACACCGAGCCAAACAACATCAAGAGGCACACCCACCATCTCCGGGCTCGTCGCTCAGCTCCGCCTCGCAGCCGCCGGGACGCGCCACATCCGTGATACCCGTGTCGCCGGTTGCTGCAGTTGCGTCGAGCTCGAGCGACGAGTTTTTCTCCCCGCCGTCGACTCCACCACCACCACCACGACGACGAGGAAGAGGACGGACACCAGCGGGCTTGGGATCCCGAGGCCAACCGGCCCCGAACAGGGTCCCCGCTGCTGGTGGAAATGTGTCGCGCATGCGATGGACTCCGTCCATTAATGAACAAGTCATGCGCGCATATTATGGGGCTACTGAGGGGGGAAGCAACTTGACTGCGTACCGTGGTCGGATGCTGTCTCTGTTTCAGGTGCTTGAGCCAGATGTCAGCGTGTCGGCGCAACGACTGTCGGATCAGGTGCGGGTCATCCAGCGTAACCATATGTTGGATGACACCGTACTTGATCGACTACGCTCCGAATCACGGAGTAACCTAGTTACGCCTGCTTCACCAATGATCGCGGTGCAGCAACAAAATGTTACCAGTGCTTCGCCGCGGTCGGACCACGGTGGTGAAGGGGATGATGACGAAGTTATATCCGTGAGTACCCAGTGCAACGTACAATTGAGGAGTGCTTTGGAGGGTGCATTCCGGGAGTACCGTTCCACACCGCCTGAACTTAGGCCACGTCTACCTCGTTTGCCTATGCACAAGAAAAACAAGGCGCTGGTGTGTGCTCTAGATTCGCAACTGTCAGATTTCTTTGACAGCAGCAAAGACCTCGCCGATACCCACTCAATATTGTACTGTGGAGCTGTAGCGGCATGTCGTGTAGCTCACGTCAAATTTCCTAACAACGACAGAGTTACGCGACCAAAATTAGCTGTTCCAGCTTGGCAGTGCAGGATTGAGCGGCGTATCGCTGAGGCTAGAGCACTCATCGGCAAGTTAATCTGCTTCAGGGGGGGCAATACTCGACCTAGAGTGATGCGCTTTGTGAGGCGGGCGTTCTTGGGAACTGATGTTAGTTTTCGAGACTACTTGGCCCGCGTCACAGAGCGTATCGACTTCCTGAAGCAGAAGATCTGTGCATGGGCAAGCCGTATTCGTCGGTACAAGAGGCGAGTGGAGCGATACACTCAGAATCGCACATTCCAAAGCGATGAAAGGTGGGTATATAGGGCTTGGGAACGACCGGACCAAGGTGTGACTGACACGCGTCTACCGGATGATGACGCCATGAGTTCGTTCTGGCGCAACATCTGGTCCGTGCCTGTCAGTCACACTGAGGGTGATTGGACCCGGGAGGTTGAACGAGCGTGTGATCCAATACCTGAAATGGGGGCAATCACCATCAGCCCCCAAGACGTAGCTCGTGCAGTCCGTCCGTTGCCTAACTGGAAATCTCCAGGGCCGGATGGACTGCACAACTTCTGGATCAAATGGTTTCAGAGATCGCACGCTCGCTTGGCATCCCAGTTTCAATCAGCTTTAGAGTCAGGGTCGCTGCCCCAGTTCTTGACGACAGGAATTACCCACCTGCTCCATAAATCAGGTAGTACTGCGGAGCCCAAAAATTATAGACCAATCACTTGTTTACCAACGGTCTATAAAGTTCTTACATCCATTTTGAGAGCTAAGATTAACCATCATATTGATAGTAATTCTATCATGTCTGCCTCTCAGAATGGATGTAGGAATGGGTCCCGCGGCACTAAGGAGCTGCTCCTCATAGATATGGCCGTTAGCCAACAGGTTCGCCGCTCCCGAAGAGATCTGTCTACATGTTGGATAGATTATAAGAAGGCCTATGATTCTGTGCCTCACACATGGCTCATGAGGGTGCTGGAGTTGTATAAAGTTGATGCAACTCTGCGCACCTTCCTGATGACATGTATGGGGCACTGGAGAACGGTCCTTTGCTATCCAGGATGTCGACAGATCCAGGAGAACAGCGAACCGATAAGGATCGAGCGCGGTATATTCCAGGGTGATAGTCTGAGTCCATTGTGGTTTTGTCTTGCCTTGAACCCTCTCAGCACACTGCTGGAGGGTTCAGGTCTAGGCTATCGGTTGAGGAGAGGTGGTCAGGTCATATCTCACCTTCTTTACATGGATGATCTGAAACTCTTTGCCCCCAACAATTTGCAACTGATGAAGCTACTGAAAGTAACGGAAACTTTCAGTAGCGCCATCAGGATGGAATTTGGTGTGGACAAATATGCAGTCATGCATGTGAAGCGAGGGGAGATTATGGAATCCGTGGGAATTCAACTCTCGGATTCCATATACCTTAGATCCCTCTCCTCAACAGAAACGTACAAGTATTTGGGTATGTCGGAAGCATTAGGTATCAATACTGTCGACATGAAACAATCGTTGAGGGAGCGCTTCTTTGGCCGCCTGAATAAGGTACTTGGTAGTCTTTTGTCAGGCGGTAACAAGGTGCGCGCCTTCAACGGTTGGGTCATTCCGGTTTTGATGTATTCTTTCGGCATACTCAAATGGACTCAGACGGAACTTGATGCCCTGGATAGGAGGGTCCGCGCACTGCTGACCGCAAATCGAATGCATCACCCACGATCGTCGGTGATGAGACTGTATATCCCGCGGAAGTGCGGGGGTCGTGGCTTCTTAAATGCTAAGACCCTGCACAACCGTGAGGTATGCAGTCTCAGGGAATACTTCCTAGAAGCCGACGTGGGGATGCACCGAGATGTGGTCTCAGTGGACAAGGGCCTCACCCCGCTCTCCCTGGCTAACGAGAACTGGCGCAAACCTAGAGTATTAGATACGAATGATCGCAAGGAGGTATGGCAGGGCAAGGAGCTTCACGGACGCTATTACCGGGCTTTACATGGACCCGATGTAGACTTCTTAGCGTCCGTATCTTGGTTGCGCTTCGGTGACCTATTCGGGGAAACTGAAGGTTTTGTCTGTGCAATAATGGACGAAGTTATGATGACGAATAACTACCGGAAATATATTGTGAAGGATGGCACGGTTGACATATGTCGGGCATGCCACCGTCCGGGTGAATCGATCCGACACATTATTTCTGGATGTTCTCGTCTGGCTAACGGAGAGTACTTGCATAGACACAACCTCGTTGCCAGGATTATCCACCAGCAACTTGCTTTGAAGTACAATCTTGTGGAATCAGAAGTACCATACTATAAGTATGCGCCCGACCCAGTTCTCGATGATGGTAATATCACGTTGTATTGGGATCGATCTATCGTCACTGACAGGACTATTGTTGCCAATAAGCCTGACATAGTGGTGATAGATCGATTGGAACGTCGCGCAATGATTGTTGATATAACGGTTCCGCATGACGAGAATCTCGTGAAAGCAGAGAAAGATAAACAATTCAAATATCTTGATCTGGCTCGCGAGGTTGTCGACATGTGGGACGTAAGTACAGCAGTCATTGTGCCGATAGTCGTGTCGGCCAATGGCTTAATAGCCAATAGCCTCGAGCAACATCTGAGGAGGCTCTCGCTTGGCAGCTGGATCAAGGGCTTGATTCAGAAAGCAGTACTTCTGGAGACGGCGCGTATCGTTAGGAGGTTCCTCTCTCAAGAGCCCTGACCACTGGTAGATCGGACCCTGTTCCTGATGCCGGTGGGCTACTATTTTTATATTTTTAAATGTTTTTTTTTTTTTTTTATATTTGTATAGAAATATTTAAAAATATAATGAATATGTTTAGAAATGAAATAAAGGAAATAATAATATAAAATAATATAATAATATAAGAACGCGCTAATCTCAGAAACTACAGGTCCGAATTGAAACATTATTTTAGTGTTGGATAGCCCATCTATCGAGGAAGGCTATAGGCTATATAACATCACGCTACGACCAAAAGGAGCGGAACATTTATAAAAAATCCAAACGCAGGCGAAGTTGCACGGGTCAGCTAGTTTATTTATATTTAATTAACAAGTAACAGGACTCAAAATGTTAGTCACAATATTTCTTAACAACTATGTTAGTAAACTTAACCTACACACTTAACCTAACACTGCCTTATAGATATGAGAATCCCTGCTGCAAGCTCAACAGCAGTGTAGAAAGCTTGCTGCAACGATTCACACACAAACAGCGCATACTGCTAGCAACACACTGCAGTATAATTTTATGTTAAATGATTTTTTTTTTAATTTTTTTTTTTCAATTTGTTCTGTGACTGCTGAGAAGTAAAACGATTAAAAGCCAAGAACATTTTTGGGGTTGCACTCGGATAGGGGCGGAAGGAAGGGTGCCTCGAAAGATAAGACGAATTAATAAATAACATGAGAGAAACTTTCCAAGGTTCGTGAGCCTTGACCCATATAGACACAACCTTGTTTATTGTAGGAACCTCTTTCACAAGTTTATCATAAACAGAATTTATTTTATTTTACGAGAATAATATCTTTATAATTAAACATTAAAAATTATATAAGCTACTTATAAAGTAATTAATGTTGAATATTTTCTTATTTATATAAAATAAATTAAGTAACTAAATAAAAGATTATTTTCTGAATTGGATGTAAGTACCTATGCCTGAAAATAAAAGTGATTTATTGAAATATAAACTAGGTAAATATGAACTTAAACGAAAGGAATAGTTTTATCTCCCCGAAAAATCGGATTTTAAAATGATAAAATAAAATTATAAGCATTGAAAAAAAAAACCCAGCTTAACCCACACCTGTCTGAAAACAAACGCCACAAATAAAAACATAAAACAAAAAAAATAACAAACTTCAAATAAACACGTTTCACACTACCAACATGAAACAGCTCTGTTAAATTATTTGCCACCCACTAATTGCGAAAGCATTAAATATTCCAACATATCGCATGCATCAGGGTTCCGTACCCATTATCCCAACGGAACGAACTGATTAACACTAATTCTCGCCCCGAATAAAATACTACGGTGTAAAGTTATCAACAAGACTGGGACCTCACAAAATATAAGCGGGTCTAACGGGTCACGAGGGACCTCTTCTTTAATGGCCACTCGTAAATTGGACGAAAATAATTAAAATCGCGTTCGTTCGTACAGTCGGAGACCAAAACATGGCCATTAGGAAAGTGGACTCGTATGGCACAAAGGGGTTTCCCATCCGATAAATAAAGAGTCGGGTTTGTAGGTGTTGAACTTAGAGTAATAGGGGGGGACGTCTATGTGTATCTGTCAATGAGAGAGCTGTGACAATTGGAATAGGATTTCCATATAGAAGATCGATTTTTGGTCGTCTACCCTTAACATAGCCGAAAGGCACTTGTTTTCCCCGTCTTTGCGATCATTTTTTTGTTCTAGAACCTAGAACTAGTTCTGGGAACCTTCTAGTTAAGGAGATATTAGGGGTCAAAGTACCAACTGTTTCACAAGTTTTTTTTAAATACATGTTTTTAATGTAAGATTTTTACTTTACACACCTCCACGACCCCCGTACTATTCAATCCATCCATCAGCACAATGCTTTGAGTGCTTTCCATCGAGTCCTACCGTAAAACGTGATTTTACACCCCAAAAAAAAGTCGATTCCTAGCAATAATTTTTGCGTAAAGTTACTTAGTTTGATGTACAGAATGCTTGGTTGACGGCTATGTGAAGGGTCTGTTTACACCCTGTATACTATTCTAGGACCTAGATCGAGAGTATTGCAGTGATAGCCTAATGGTGTGACTGCCATGTCACAGGTCTCCAGTGCGAACCCAAGACACGCAACTATGATTCTTTGGATTCATGTGCATATTGTATAGTTATCATTTGCTTCGCTGAAGGAAAACGTCGTGAGGAAACCAGCATGCCTGAGAGATATTTCTTGACGGCATGTAAAGCCACGTCAGAGGCCCATGGGCGGCATAAAAATTCTGACACCAGGTTAGGTACTAACAACACGATAAAGAAGAAGAAGATTGGGAGTCGGTGTAAGTTATGGAACGGACAACGAGCTTTAAATCCTCGTCTAACATACCATTTCCTTGACAAATCAAAAGTAAATGGTGAAATTGAAATAAAGGCTTGTATGATTTGTCGTTTGCCAAATCGTTTTCACTCAGAGATGCTCAGATAGAAAGTAACAAAGCTCAATAGCAAAAAAAAGATGAAACGAAAACACATAATTTGCACAAAAACCTATTTCAATTAACAAAACAGTATCGGATGATATATTCATTACGAATTCAATTCTGAAACGAAAGGGACCGACAAAAGTGGTATTTTCCGGTCGTTTGGGGACCGATAATAAATGCTGCAAGCCCACTGTCCACCAAAAAGACCGTATTTCCAATCCGACGCCACTCAGTTAGATTAAATTTGAATGTAGTTATAAAAGAAAGATGGCCACTGTTTTAGATGAGAGTGACCGTTAAAATTCTATGAAAAACTATAGGGAATAAAACTGGTCGGTCTTCGTTTCACTGGTAAAGCTTTTAGATTTAGTACTTACGATAGTTTATTGCTCAGTTCAAAATACGTTACCTTCTAAATGTAATTCAGTTATAACCTCAAATATTTTAAGTCGAGGGTCGTAAAACAGAAAATATTTTTTAAAAGTGGTTAAAAATTTAATGTTTACTTTAAATAACAGTACACTGGAATAATAGCAAATAGCCTCGACCAACACCTTAGGAGGCTCTTATTGGGCGGCTGGGTCAAGGGCTTGATTCAGAAAGCAGCACACCTGGACACGGCATGCATAGTTAGGTTCCTCTCTGGAGCCCTGACCACCAGAAGCTTGGACCTTGTTCTTGATGCTGATGAACCATCTGTTTTTTTTATATTTCGAAATGTTATGTATACTATTGTTTTTAAAAGATTTAAAAATGTAAATAATAAGAGAAAAGATGAGTATTAGTTTATTACAGTATCCTGTAATAAAAATAAAAATATTTATAGTTACTTAACAGGCCTATTCAAACCTAAGCGGTATTCGCTGCCGCTGTGGGTAGCGAATACCGCTTAGGTTTGAAAAGGCCTTTAATGTGAACCCGTAGGTACTGTTTTAAGCGCCTTGTAATCTCCTGTGTCTGGATTTTTCAGACAGGAAATTACTTGTGTGACGAAATTGGCTTCGTAAAACGAAACATAACTCCTGTACTTATACGAACATAATCAAACCAACCGCTGCATAGGGTTAACACAAATCCAACCATACCCACATACAGGGTTGTACTTCACAATCCACCTCTAAAATGACGTACAGCGTTGTTGTCTTAATATACGCCTCGGCTTTCGGCCATTAGTGTCTGCGAGCGACTAAGTGAAAGTTGAATTATACCCGTTTGTCTAGACGACCCATTGTAAGAAAAACAAATTAATTCCCCACTCTATTGCAACCCTGTCGAAAAGTGCCGTACGAAAAATTTATGTCCTCCATTGAATAATAGCTCCGCTAAAAATGAAAGTGAAAATTAACTAACGCGTTTCAGAGCAAAAAATATTAATGTGTTTGAGCTAAAAGTTTATTGGATAAAGTTTAGGTGTTTGGGCTGTAAAATACTAAGTCTGGATTTAATAGTTTCGGCCTTAAAAGTAGAGGTGGATTATACGATGAAAGGGTGGTAAATTTTTAAGTAAAATTTAAAATGTATAAATGAAACGGGTTAGTGGTGATTTTACGTATCATGACGCCTGTAATCCCCGAAGGGTTAGGCAGAGGTGTACCTAATAGTATACCCACATTTTCGTCAGTTATGTTTAAGTCCCATGTAATAGGGGGCGAGCCTATTGCCGTCAATCGGGCACAAATCCAAACTCCGTGGCTGCTACGCCTGCTACTGAAAAATTCAAAAAATTCATTCGTGATGGAAAAACCCAATAACAATTTGCCTGACCCAGGAATCGAACCCAGGACCTCAAGCTCAGCAGTCGCGCTTGCGACCACTAGACCAACGAGGCAGTCATATGGAGGAGGTGATATTATTATTACAACAAAACAACTGAAATACAACATTTTGAATACCAGTTATATCTTTCGTCTTTATACATCATCATCTGCCTAGCCTTTTCCCAACTATATGGGGGTCGGCTTCCAGTCTAACCGGATGCAGCTGAATAGCAGTATTTTTCGTCTTTATACAATAGTAGGTCTTACTTCTTCTTTATTGTGTGCTTAGTGCCTAATCTGGTGTCAATTTTTTTATGCCACCCATCGGCCTCTGACTTGGCTTAACATGCCGTCAAGATATATCTGTCAGGCATGCTAGTTTCCTCACGATGTTTTCCTTAACCGAAGCAAGTGATAATTATACAATACGCACATGAATCCGAAAAATCAGAGGTTCGTGTCTTGGGTTCGAACTCGAGACCTATGACTTGGAAGTCCGACGGTTACACCACTAGGCTATCATTGCTACAAAAGTAGGTAAATGCCTACTTTAATAACATAGCAAATTATAACTTCGAATTAATGGTTCCTAAACTAAACGTTTGAACTAACTTTGACAAATACGACATCATTAGTTTCGTCCCACGTTTTGCAGATTGTTACTGTAATTAGTGCTTGGCTGCTTTTACATTACTTCTAGCCGTTTCAGCTGTGTTCGAGATTTGTTTCTATTATTTCAAAGTTGACAGTGGAGAAGAGGTTGCAAAATATTATGTTTGAAGCTTATTCTTTTAATTTCAGGTGGTATCTGATTTGATCCCGTCTGGAAATACAGAAACTCTTGAAACCTGAAAACATCAAAGGGACCGTTCAAGTAATACGTAAGCACTATGGGGGGGTGGGGGGTCTTTGTTTTGCTTATTTTGGGGACATGGGGGGTAGGGGGGTCTAGATGATGATTACGTCATCGGTAGTTATTTACTTTTTTACACGAATGGCAACCCTCACATTGTTTATGCTTGAAAACGAAACGCATTTTCGGGGATTCCCGCAAATAATGCATACGTATAGGCACTCGCTTTAGAACTGATTAGGGGAATTACCGCGCGCTATTCACTTGTCTAAATATTTTTGTCCCTTACTCTATTTTGAATACTGTATCAGTAAAATCTAATCTCTATCATAAATCTATTTTCTTATTTTTAAAATTATAATTATAACATTGTAATTATAATATAAAAAAAAAGACATTTATAATTGAAAAATGTTTACGTAAGCATGGGGGGAGGGAGTAAGAGCTTTGCTTACTTTTGCTGACAAGGGGGATGGGGGGGGGTAAATAATTGTAATAAATCTGCTTACGTAATATTTGAACGGCCCCAAACCCATTCGAGTAGGTATAGTTTGTTAGATGAATTTGAGCAAATCCCAATGACAATCCAAGTGCAACAAGATACAGATTCTCGAAGACCAACTTAGGCTTTATATCGGCTACCCCAGAATACTAATTGCAACTATTACTTCGTTTAACCCTTTGAGATTGAAACATAACCGATCCACTGAAAGTCCATAATCCATCATCTGCCAACTCTTTTTCTACTTTGTCGGGGTCCGCTTCGAATTTAACTGCGGCTAAATACCAATATTTTACATAAAGCGACTGCCTATCTGACCTGCACGACCCAGTTACAGAGAAACACGATACAACTTGGCCAGTAAACTCTCTAATATAAGAATAAAAGAAAAATAAAAATAATGAATTTAGGTCAGTAGTAGGTCAAGTTCGAAAATTACATTACACACGAACTATTTGCAAAGACAAATGAAAGGTCGAATCTCTAGATTTTATTGCTGAACTCTAAATGTAAATCACTTCACCGATCCTCTTTCTTATTTACGATTAAAATAAACACAAAGTTAAATACAAAGCAAGTACATAATAAAGCTGAGGATACACCAGTGCATTTTCATGTAATGTAACATTATTTCTTATCAAAGACGGTTCAATACAAGAAACTCAATTATTACAGTAAATGCTGGCGTTAAATATTCACAAAATACAGTTCAGCGCGTCCCAGACATTTTTCCTGAGTGGCTGTCTCTTTTTAATTCTCGGTGTGAGTAATCCTACTTAATATTATAAATAATATTATAAGTGCGAAAGGTTGTGAGAACGGGTGGATGGATGGATGTTTGTTACTCTTTCACGCAAAAACTCCTGAACGGATTTGGATGAAATTTTGCGCTCAGATAGTTTATAACCTGGATTAACACGTAGGATACTTTTTAACTGTCTCACGGGATCATACTACCGGGACAGTTACCGAACTTCACGGGGGCGAAGCCGCGGGCATAAGCTAGTGTGATGAGAGATGTTCCATTTAAGAAATGCTGAAGATAATGCTAATGGTTAGTAAATGCTCCTGTCTTTGCTCGATGAAATTGTTTCACATAGTAATATTACATCGATAATTTTGTTTTTCAGTTGGCAAAAGAACAGGTCGAAGTTTTGTGCAAGTAAAAGCGCTAATGTGTCCTCAACCTAAAGTGTCGTCGCTCAGTATTTCAAAGTCTGTGTCGGTACGGCGACTTCTAATGTTTATCTGTAACGGTTCGTTGATTTTACTGCCAAAGTTACAGACCTTTTTAGTGGGGGTGACAGAAAAACTATGTATCTCCTTATATTTTAGTTAGATACCTATAAACATTGTAGTCTTTGATCTTAAAGAAATGGTGCAGTTGTAGAATGTAGTTGAGGTGATAGGTATCTACTTCAGAAGTTTTGACTTTTATGTGACTTGTTTCT
Source organism: Noctua comes (assembly GCA_963082995.1). Taxonomy (NCBI): domain Eukaryota; kingdom Metazoa; phylum Arthropoda; class Insecta; order Lepidoptera; family Noctuidae; genus Noctua; species Noctua comes. The sequence goes on along the minus strand of OY720277.1, from coordinate 11,767,759 downwards.
TTCATAGATCATAAGTCATATTGAACCGTCAGGAAGTGAGTGACATGGTTAGTTAGGTAGTTGAGGGCCTCGAACACACTTCGACAAAGGAATAAGAGGCTCGTCTGTAGCTTCATTAGTCTTTGACATTTTTGTTTATATCGATACTTTCTCCATTCCGTTTAAAAGTTGCAAAGTTGCGCCAGTTACAGAAAAGTTGAAAAGGATCGACTGTCTTGGTATGGAGATGTGATGAGGAGGGACAAGCTGCATGGATGAGAGGGAGGCTGTATGGAGAGGGAGAAGAAGACCAAGGATACTATGGATGGATTGTGTGAGGAATGATATGAAAGAAAAGGGAGTAAATGACAGCGTGACGGTTGATAGAGAAGAATGGAAGAAAAAAACGTGTTACGCCGACCCTAAGTAACATGGGACAAGGGTAGGAAGATGATGATGTCAGTCTTCATTCCCGCTCTTCGACAGTAATCTATAACATACCGATACCCTTATTGTCATTTTAGACCACTGCTTAGTCACTCAAAAATTCGTGTGGTCTATACAAATAATAAAATCGTAAAAATCCAAATCGATGTTCCGATTTGGCGCAAAAAGTACTACATAGATCCTGTTCAAATTTTATAGAAATATTTGTAATAGTCTTCTTCAAATGTTAGGCTATCTACAATTAAAAACCCAACTACTGAAAAATCACAGTCTTATTAAATTCGGGGTTTATAAGGTTAAATTCACTCCTCCTATTGTTGAAGTCGGTTACATTGTAGTCTATGTTACCTAGGCCATACTAACGAATCGATTGACATCTTAATCATCAAAATCGGATGAATAGTGTAGGCGCTACGGAGGAACATACGTAAATACAAACATATACATACATAGACTGCTAAAATCATAACCCTTCCTTTTGGCTTCGCCGTAGTCGGGTAAAAACGATTCAAACTCACTGTACAATTTAATTTTCTTGTTTCAAACAACCAGATACCGTCTTCGAAATCTCCATAACAATAAACCCATTTAATAATACCGAAAAATATCTTGTGGCGCCTATAATAATTAATATTCGTCGTTAAAACTACACTTAACACCACTTTTATGTCTTATTAAAGGGTTGTAAAATTTCATGTTGCGTGAGAACTTTCTTTAATTAAATACGTCCCCTGAATAATCAAGATGGTTTTAATATTTTAATATCTACGTTTTCATCGCGACATTATTTATTTCGTGTATGAACTATGAACGTTATTAAATGATCTTTTATGGCTGTATTTTATGTTTAAGGTGATAGCTTTTGGTCTAGGGAATGAGTTATTGGGGTAGTTAATTTAGGGGTAGTTTTGGGATTCGATTAATTGAAACCAATCTCAACTGAAAATTACTTGTCTAAAAACAAAAGCGAGCGCGTAGATTTTATGAAAAGCTAATATTAGGGGTTTAAGTATGAAATTGCCGATTTTTAGAAACGATTTCGTGAAAAGTGATATTTCTATTTTTATTTATAAAACTATAGTTAGAGTGAAAAAAGTTGCGCTGCACTGCGTATCTTAAATTCTCAAAACACAATCTGTGACCTATGACGGTACATTTAAACTGGTGTTTAAATGTACCGACATACACACACTACCCTATGAGGCAATTATGCAACTACTAGTACGGTTTTTAAACTCTGAAAGGTACGTAATTTAATAATTAGTCCAATAAAAATGGAATTAGGAAAAAAATATAAATAAACGTCAAAGTTACAAACAGAATAAAATGTGAGAAAAAAACGGCAATTTCATAATTAAAGACCTGTTATTTTAGCAACCACTTGTTTTAGGGATACCAAAGTTATTCTAGATAAAATCCATTTTTAACGTAAATCATTTTACACCCTTACAGACAGGTTCTGAGTAATCAATTCTATATCAAATATTTTTCTCACTAAGCAAGCAAAAATATTCTGCTCCCACGTATTTGTCAGTGAAAAAAAGATATACCAAACCAATACCTACTGCTAAAAAAACACGTACCAAAATAATAATATGTCGTTGGCAAGATTCTGATATCCATAAATTGTTAAAATATCTAAATTTGTAGCAACCTTAAGCTGATATTGATATTATAGAATTTCAATATCAATTTCTTAACATGATACCAGTGGCAAAATTGCACTGAATACCTGAAATCTTAGAACTGCTGCATACAAAGCAACTTGATAATATTGGAGGGCAATCTGTAGGACATGTTACCTACAATAATTATAATGCATGCGGTTCGTACTGGATTCCAATGCTAATTTTTTCAACTATCAATGATTGGAGCAAAGGACAGAGTATGAAAACAAATATATGCCATTGCTCACAATTGAAACTGTAATCAAAAGAAGGCTGGCGAGAGTCCATGTATTTTGGGACCCAGTCTTAGAGGTTGCATTCATTATGGCAACTTATACATACTTGTAAAACGACTAAATACTAACAAAAAAGCAAATGGAAAGTAAGACGAACAAGTTGGGAGAAAAGATATATACGTCTTTTTACAAGATAACCTAAAAATCTTACGGTTAAGGTTTTTAACTGTGAATGTCAAATGAATAAAAAAATAATAATGTTTAGGATGAATCATAAAGGAAGATTCGAATAAACTACTCTTAGATAATTCCCTTTCCAACCTACCCGGTCCGAGTAAAAGGGTATAAAAGGCATGGCGCGTTGTACACGGCCTCTTTGGATGATGCTCTGTGCTTTTTGGTTCTCTTTGGTTTTTGGTAGTAGGCAACTGACAGGTGCCAGGGGAGGTAATAATTTTGGTTCGGGTCATGTTATATTATTCTGATGTACTTATTATTTACTTGTCTTAAGCCAAAACCCGAATTTTTTGCCTGTACCTAATTGATGAATCATAAAACTGCCAGACTGCGTCTAGAGACTATACTGATTACTAACCTAGTAATTAGTTCAATCACTATTAAAACTATGTTGTTACGACTTGGATCTATAAGCGAATGAAGAACGATTCTTACTACGCTGAATGAAGATATACTTTTACATAAATTATAACAGCCAGAGCTCACTAGCTATGTATGTACGAGTACAGCTATTGAAAGGCAGGGTTTGTTGAATAAAAAATGTGTAATGTGACGTAATAAATCTCGTTTATTGGTTTTTTTACATGTTTTTTTTTAAATATTTTTCAACAGTGTTATAGAAAAAAATATTATCTTATTAAAAGATTATCTAAAAAGGAAACTGGTGCAGCGATATAGTTCTGGCGTCTGGCAGACCCCATATACCATAATATGCTCATAACATGAGAGCAACAACCCGCTGTCCGTGTCCCAACAGGACAGTGACAACAATAGCCTAATACACCACTTCGCCCCTGTAGCCTTCTATCTACTACGATATACGTTTAATAGGACTTGCTTCCTATGTGCATAGATTTAATTCTGGCACGTAAAATAAATGGGTGGTTGCCATGAAATATAGGATAGGTAATAGGGACAGGATGTATTTCTACTGAACTTGAGGAGTGTGCAAAATCAGCAGAACTTCTGTAAGCACTATCCAGAATTGGCTCTCTGTTCAGAAGGTACAGGGTGTGTACTTTCCTCTGTACTTGTTGTGGGTACAACATTAGGGGAACTCCTCTGAGCGCTCTCAAATAGCATGGTACACACACTTCATCATTAGGTGTTAACTGAAACAATAGGTACCAGTAAAAAGTAATTAAAAAACACAAAATAACAGAAAAAAATATAAATAGTGTTCATCATAAGCCCATTATCATACTAACCAGGCGGGACTTGATCCATTGAGCACCTTGAGCACCTTCATCAGAGTGACGATGCCTCCGTAAGCGCGCAAGTCGTATTAATGGCAATTAACGCAACGCATGATAATGGTTAAAATCAAAGTCCAAATCAAAAGCAACTTGTTGTCCAAAGAAGAATGCGGTAGTCCAAGTCAGGGTGCACTATCGTCAGTTCAAGATGTAAAGGCCAATTCATCTAGAATCCGCAAAATCGCAATGATAAACATAAAATCCCACGCAAAAATACAAACGTATCGAACGATGGAATAGAAGTGTTTTTCAACCTTTTTCATGACACGACCCCCATAGTAAGAAAAAATATTTATGTAGAAAAAAATAAAAGAAAGTAACTTTTGGGTCCTTGCAATTTGATTAATTTACGGATATTGCGGGCTGTGCGCAGTTTGTAGCTTTTGTGCGTTTTAAATGTAATGAAAAATTAATGGAAGAAATACTCTTCTGTGAGCACTTCTCACCAATACTACAGTTCAATGCATGCTTAACATGTTCCTTGAAGCTACGCAAGATATGAATATCAATTTGGTAAAGAAATGCATTGCTATTTGTAGTGACAGAGCAAAAGCTATGAGTGGTGCGAACAGGGGATTTATTAAAACACTGTTTTAAGCTTTCACGGTTTACAACTTAACTTATACTGTCACTTACGGGGTATATTCCGTGATTGTTCATTGCAACAGAGTCGAAATATCGGGAGCACAAAATAATGAATAATCACGGAATTTATTGCTAGACTGAAAGAGCAGATGAAGAAAACGAATCCACGATGGGAGAAATTGGATAATGAACGTGCGGGTCGCGACCCCTAGGGGGGTCGCGATCACGTTCATTAACCGTTGAAAAACACTGGAATAGATCATCATAGATCTTACAGTGACAGTAGTGACAGGACTCAATCAATCACCATTGATAACGTTCCTTTATAACATATACTACGAAATCACCATAGTTTCATTTTTATTACATGATTTTGCCTTGTTAATTGGCGTTTTAATATCAAGTTTACATGTTGTTTATAAATATTGTACATTATAGAATGAATAAAAACGAAGAGAAAGTGCCATTTATAGTAAGAAAACCCTTGAGAAAAAACACATGTCATTGGATTGGAACGTAATCGGAAAAGATGTTGCGTTTTGTAATTGCACGATTACTTAATTTTGAGTAAATTAATATATTTATAACTTTTGATTCCCGTGTCCTAAAAATTCAATATTTTTTTAATAAATATCTTATATAATTGTGATTATAATTATATTATATTTACACTTGCATGGAGCTTCGTTAATTTTTAGATTCCTTGGGTCCATTTTCGCCGCCCTTCTTTGAATACAGTTCAATCAGAAAAGTTCTGCGCTCCGGTAATCTTCGTGTTTCCGAATTAGAACTAACGTTGCGCCACACGATATAGAGAGGCAAAGTTTCAGGTGTTCTTATTTTAGAAGATACGAAGATAACGATGATTTCCGAAGCGCATACTTTTACTTAGAGATTTGTAAGCTTCTTAATGTTTACTAGCTATGCCCCGCGACCTTCATCCGCGTGAAATTATTATAAAATGTTACTTCCCTAATTGTAGTAATTGTCAGATTCTGTTAATAATTTCAAGGGTTTTTTTTTACACGGAACCCTAATCGTTTTTCTAAGTTTAGCTTAGCCTTAGTTACTCTTTATAATATCAGGTATCTGCCAGTAAAAGAATCGTCAAAATAGGTTCAGCCGTTTCGAAGATTAGTCGCAACAAACAGACAGATAGACCATTTTTTTTTTTTATAAGAACCGTAAATACTTTTATAAGCATAAATGTAATGGTTGAGTCTCAAAAAGACGCGCGTAAAAACGTGGCGCGTGCAAAGACGTTTATAAAACACACAATATCATGAAATGTTTTCTTTTTCCGTATGAAACTGAAGCCCCTAAATAGCCTTAAGTACCGATTTGCATGCTAACGTACTATTATGTAAGCACCGGTATGTTTAGTAGCAGCATTATGTAAACACAGAACCTCGTATGTCGAAGTTTCAATTATTCATCAAGTACAGTTGGATAGTGCACCCCTATTTGCATTATTTTGTATGCAATTATACAATTTTTCCTGTAAAAGTTAAAAATGCAGTTGCGTTTAAAATATGGAAAGGGCTTTGTGATGTGTTGTATTGTGTTTTATTTTTACGGTTGAATCACGAAATGGATGGTCCGGTGGTCCCTATAAGTCGAAGTGTTTAACACCTTTACAATAAGATACTCGAGACACTTAAAGTAAATACTTGTTATTATGTAGTTTTGCACGTCACCCTAATCCTTTTTCTAAAATAAAAGTGGCCTAAGTCACTCCTTATAACATCAGTTATCAGCGCGTCAAAATCGTTCCAGCCGTTTCTGAGATTAGCCAGAATAAACAGACAGACAGACAAAAATTAAAAAAAATGTTTTTTTTTTAAGTTCTTTCATTTGCATTCAGTAAAAAGCTGATCATTTGAAATTACTTTTGGAAATTTGTAACTTTTTTTTAGTTTTACCATACATGTGGATCAGCTGATTGCGTCCGTTCCTATAGAAAGTTTTTTTTTTTTTGCGAATTTCAAGAACTCGTAGAACAAAAGATGTTTAGTTTCATGGTGCGAGAGACCACACGGGAGGTCTTGCGTTTATTATGTTACACCTTGTAGATAGAAAAGTAGATTTGACAATTTTTTTTTTGTTGTCGCCTTCATAATTCGTGTCATCGTTCAAATTATGGGGTCATTAAGCGATAAAAAGTTGTAGGATCTTCGGGTTGAAAGCCATTTTCACACATCAACAAATTTCACTTAAATCATAATATTTCCCCATACCAATCAGAACCCAAAGCAAAAATCTTCGGCAAGACAAACGAGGTGAACTACCCCTGCACATAACTTCAGCCGAAGTGGCAGTGGGCTGGTAACTGTCATGTGATTGCAGTTTCCCCAACCATTGCGAAGATATTTATGTTGATCGTCGTATGTCCTTCCGAATCACTTATCGTTATTCAAGATTACTTTAGTGATCTTGACAGCATAAGTTACGTAATTGACTAATAAGTTGCTGAGAAAATGTTTTGGGGGAAGTATTGTTTTTACTGACACTCATAGATGGACAGCTTCATGCTAGCTGTTTTATCGGGGGTGGGTAAGATCAGCCCCGGATCTAGGGGGGGGCAAGCCGGGGCCAGTGCCCCGTGCGGCAAATTTTAGAAGGCGGCAAATTCAAGCTTGGTAGACGAATACACTACTGAGCATTATCGCAACTTTGCGATTACTAACGGGCTGTATAGTAAAATAATAAAATAAACAATTAACTATTCTCCGCGGGGCGCGTAAGCATAGATCGCGATTTCTCGCGCGGCGGCCGGTACAGTGTCAGTCTCAGACCATATCTTGTCCTATCCTAATTAAAATATATGTCCAACACGTCCATGTATTTTTAAAATATAGGCTTAACAGAGAAAGAGCAGCGCTTGACTAGTCGTTGTGGCGTTCTTTGGAGGAGGCCTATGTCCATTAGTGAGCGTGTTATGGCTGAAATGATGATGATGATAAAGGTTAAAATATTATCCGGCGGGGGCAGCATTTTTCAGTTTTTGCCCCGCCTCGAAATAATTCAAGATCCGGGTAAGATTCTACCCGGTTTCTGAAAAAACAACATCGGTACAGTAAGTGACCTTACAAATTGTCAATTGCGAGTAAAATGTCGGGATTGGTTGAGTTAATTACCAACAGCCATGCCTGTACTAATAGTAATAACAACGTTTAGATGATTTTCGTCTTAGAAGTCGGGTGTTAGTATGCGGTGCTAAACATGGCGGTGCTATAGATTAACTATTACTGATGAATACAGGGTTTTTTATGGAAAAGAAAGATCTTGTAGTCCTTGAAGTCATCACGATCACAGCAATCCTCCAGTGTTCCTTATATTTTGGTCAAGGATAAGCAGAGTGGTCTGCTAAGATGTTTTCTAAAACAATTCGATCGATGTTCGTTTCGATGTTTTTTTGTTTTCGAAATTAAAACATATTTTCTCACCAGATAGCAAGCTAGCTACTCATCACCAACGAAGTTTTTCTATTTCAATTTGCTTGCTACTCACTAATGTACAAAATGTAGTGGCGAACGATGTTCACAACTTTGCAAAAAATAAAATTACAATGTTGAACAAAGGCCCGATAGAGCTTTACACTACACAAAAACTTGAAATACTCAAAGGAAACTAATCCGAACTTATCTTTAATTAAAGTATAAAATCTGTTAGACGCGTCACTTACTAAAAAGGTTTGTTTCAACCGTTTCTTATGGCTCAAAGTATACTTGTTCATTAACACTAAACTGCTCGCGGCTCGATCACGTACAAAAAAGATTTGAGCAGCTGCCGGCGGGTTAACAAATTGTGTGAGGAGAAAATATTCTTCGGGAGTTGCCTTTGGAATGAATTAATTTACGAGAAAAAGTATGTAAGTAATTAGTATTGGAGGTGGTTTTGAGCAGGTGTTACATTCTATTATAAAAAAAAATAATATCAAAATAATAAATAAAAAAAATAACGAAATCGAATATCGTCGCGGATAGTGCAAATCCGCGGAACTAGCATTGGATAATTCCGCGTATCTGACAAATGTAGCCAATTTTAAATACGCATTGTCGTAGCGACTAAATTAATGAATTTAATAGATTTCTACTGTTAAAAATACATAGAACACATGCATTGTTACTATTCATGTAAAAATGAGGTCAAAAATCATTGAAAGTATATATATACTTATAACCTTCCCCTGTAAACCTACACGTAGTGCAGATAGGCGCACTTTACGTATGGTAGATTCGCGAATCTGCACTATCCCCGACGATATAATGCCTGTAATTCCCGTAGGGTTAAACAGATGAGTATGAGATATAATAGGGGACAGCTATCGGCAACAACTGGGCACAAATCCGGGCTAAAAATAAAGAAAGAAAGAAAATACATTTATTTGGCACATGCCACAAGTGCACACAATGTAAAACAAAAATAATACAAGAAAAAAATAAAGAAACTTAAAACTAAACAAAAAATTTAGGTTACACTGTGTGCCTCATTGCTGCTACTGAGAAATTCCTGGTATAAAAACACAATAACACTTTGCCCGGCCAGGGAATCAAACCCTGGACCTCAGGCTCAGCAGAAGCGGTTGCACTAGAACAACGAAGCATTCGCTTCCTAACAATCAGTTTAAGAAACAAAAAACACCGGCCAAGCGCGAGTTGGACTTGCGCACCGAGGGTACCGTACAAAATTGTAGGTATTTTGTTATTAAACTACATTTTACGGTTTTCAGATTATTTCCTTTACATGTGCTTTAAGAAAATGCTTCTTGCCAAATTTTATAATTACCTATAGGTCAACGGGAAGTACCCTATAGGTTTTGATTCCCTTGTGAAATCACAAAATATGCGACATAAACGGTTATATATTTTGATTGCGTTGACTTACAAGTTTAATTGTTTCACTGTTCCAAGGCTAGCAGAATTGAGTATTTGAAATTAATTTCCGCTTGATACCTCATCGCGTTCCTGAGAAAAAGGGTCTAGACAGACGGACAGATAGAAAAATGGACAACAAAGTGATCCTAAAGGGGTTCTGTTTTTGGCAACTGAGGTACGGAACCCTAAAAACTGAATTCGCTGTAACAAAAATATAGACTAGTGTCTTCGTTGTTATTACGTGCAGACACTTGAGTGAGATTCGAAGTGAATTTTATATAATTAAATGTCCAAATACTGTTGTCTAGTAGAAAATGCCATTTTTTGTTCAAATAAACACCCATTCAATTTAACAAATTGCTTAGAACAGCTACTCTGAAAAATACGCCGATTAAGCAACGGCACTTTGGACGCATAAAACACTCAAACACTTGAATCAACAAAAAAAAAACCTTTTAAATTAAACTAAAATCCATCTGAACGACTACAAAATGTTCAGTTACGACTCAACTACCGGACACCATCTCTTAAAGTATCGTTTGATAGTCGTAAAAACATCCCTTAACGGTCGTCCGATCTCACTCGCCCTTAAGGCTGCGAGCAGAGAGGAGCGGAGCGGTACAGCGCTACGAATAAAATTCAACAAAATTAAATCGAAGCTCCGTTTCAGTGGACAATGTTTCAGCGAGTCAGAGATTAGTTTTACACAGTACAATCGCAGGTTGTACAGAATGTACAGTTACCAGCGCATCAAGTTACTGTCAAATTTTCTCATTCGATTTTGAACTTAACCTTTAACATTTTATGGTTTAAAATCATTTGGAGACATTTGACAGTCTGATGTGCTGGCGACTCGACAAAGAGTTCAATTTTTTTTTCCATTTGCAATGAACATCCCTCCCTACCTCCACCCCCCCCCTTCTCCTATCTTCCTGCCTATTATCTTGTCCCATTCTACTTGGGGTAGGCTCAACACGTTTCCTTCTGCCGTCCTCCGCTGTCAGATGTCGCGGCAATCTTACTCCTTTCTCTTTCGTATCATTCCTCTCACAATCCATCCATATTTTCTTTGGTCTTCTTCCAGCCAGTTTCTTTTACAATGATATTAGATAGAAAACAAGCTTACGGCCTACCAGATAAATTAATTATCGCTCGGTGTATGATTACCGTCACTTATGGACCTCTGGTACGCCAGAAATATTAGTTAATTTACCATTCCATTGGCTCGACCTTCGCAACGCTCCGCTTTCGTAGACAGGTAGGTACACTCCGCTACGCTATTTCTCCGTTCTTCTCCGCTTAGTCGCTCCGCTTATAAGAACACGCAACCTTAACCCCGCCCACCCTGTGCGCCAGCGCTTTATGCCCTGTTCGTCTTAACCCCAATAATAAAATGCGGGTTGTAAATAGATAATAAGGGTGAAATACGCGTAGAAACCATTAAGGGCGCCATCACTGTACTTTAACTGTCGCTATCTGAACGCACTAATCGACGGCATGTACTATTTTAATAAAGGTTTTATTGCACGATATGTATCATTCTGTTGTGGTTTATGGTGGAGGAAAAGAGCTTGTATAATGTAAACCATAGAGGAAGTCAGGAGAGGATTTTGTTTGATTTTTCGATGATGGAAATTTTTAACAGCAATTTTTTTTAGGGATTGGTCCAGATAAAACGCCGTTGAATTACAAACATAGTTGCCTTCTTAGTTATTTATGTCACCATCTGCCTAGGTTTTTCAACTAGGTTTAAGTCGACTTCCAGTCTTACCGGATTCAGCTGAACACCAGTACTTTACATGGAGCGACTGCCTATTTGCCCTCCACAACCCAGTTAGTACCTACTGGGTAATACGATACCTCTTGGTAAGACTGGTTGTCAGACTTTCGTGCCACTGACTACCTTTAACGACTGTCAGATCTATAATTTACAGCCGGGACCAACCGTGCTTTCCGATGCACGGATGAAACTCGGTATGTAATGGCTGGTCACCAGTCCACGGACCAACATAGACAAGCGCGGCTTAACCTGAAAATCGAGCCACTCGGCTGTTGTTATTTAGCTACGAGCTCCTCACTAATTAACTATTATGTATGTAAGTAAATTGAGTAGTAAGCACTATGGAAAGATCGTAGTACGTGGCTGAAGTTGGTGAAGTTTTTATATTAAAAGTTTCTGGGGTTTCATGGGAGTAGACCCATGGGAAAAAGGCGTGAGCTTATGTAGGTTTGTATATAAATTGAGAATCATTATTTCCTTTATTTATTTTTACATATATTAAATAAATTTTTAAATATTCTAATATAAAACAATATGAAAAACATTTAAAAATATAAAAAATAGTGGTCCGCCGGTATCGGGAGCAGGGTCCAAGCTACCGGTGGTTAGGGCTCCAGAGACAGGAACCTCCTCACAATGCGAGCCGTATCGAGGAGTACTGCCTTCTGAATCAGGCCCTTGATCCAACCGCCTAAGGAGAGCCTCGAAAGATGGTCGTCGAGGCTCTTGGCTATAAGGCCATTGGCCGTCACGACGATCGGCACAATGATAGCCGAATTCACATTCCACATCATTATTATTACCTACAAAAACATGCTACTATTGTAACAGCACTTACCTTCAATGGTAGGTCGTGATGTTTATAGCATAAAAACCATTCCGCCATAAAAATATATGTTAAATGATTCATCACCGTCATGAGTCGTGAATAAACCAATATTTTTTAATACGTCTAGCGTACTGAATAGTTTTCAATAGCCATAACTGATGACTCAATCAAAATACAAAAAAAAATGCATTCAACAAATTCAATTCCAACTTTTTATTTGTGTTCATTTGCGATGAAACAATAACGTAATTTTGAACTGTTTTCCTCGTTTTCATTCATTCAATGTTATCGAAACTTTTCCATTTTGTCAATCGATATTTTTGCATGGTTCCTACCAATATGGCGTGTTATTTTATTGCTGTTGATCGCGCGATGTTACATCAATTTATTATACGACTTTCCTTGTGATTGGATAACCGCTGATATTTGCTTGGATTCAATTTTCTATTTCAAATTGCTTCTAGATTTTGTTTTACGAGATAGATAAATGCACCGGTAAGTTTAATCTGAAAAAAAAAACATTACTTTTCGTGTTCCATCAGTAATTTTCTTTTGATTTATGTACCCTTCTGGAGTTCATGATCATGTTTTTTTTTTTTTTCTCAAGAAGGTTTATCCTGTTAGCTAGAATCTAGGGTCTACCAGACAGGCAGTCGCTCCATGTAATATATTGGTATTCAATTGCATTTAGAAACATTCCAACTTATTTGAGAAAAAGGCTAGCCAGATCCAAGCTTATATTTGCTCAATTAATTACGGGCGGCGCTAGCGCAGCGCAGGTATGGAATTTATAACGAAACGAAAGAAGCGTGCCTGCGCCGCGACGCTTGAGTATAATTCACGACACGTTGCCTACGTACATTTTGTATGGAAACGTTTTGAAGCGGCATCACGTCTGCGCTGCGCCTACGCCGCGCCTTCACCTTACACCGTTTCTGTATAATTCGCGCCTAAGGTGAGTAATTAAGTTTTTAACTTTTAGTCAGCTTGTACAATGTTTTGTAATGCTGGGTACATATTGGTGAAACGTAACATGAAATGTAACACACGCTGTAACAACTTCGCCTTGTTGTTGGGTTAAATTTCAAGTTGCATGAGTGTGGACGGCTCATTCGTGTTACATTACACGTTGCGTTACACCAATGTGTACCCGGCATAAGGAAACAGTCTCCGCTTCTCCTCCTTCAGACGACACACCGATCAAGCAACACCTGCAACAAAAAAAAGCCCATTCATTCCCACCCATCCACCCATAACCAAGCAAATATAAGCCCGGTTAAGCAGGAACAACCTTCTAAACTCGTTGTACTGCGAGAGGCCAGTTGAAAAAAAAAATACCCAAGCAAATCATTCAACCTAATGAATATTCCTAATTCACTTACAAAGACATTTGAGCAACTACGAGGGCCATACAACATCATCTAATAATGTGGAAAAAATAGTTTTGTCTGTGCGATTACAATGCAAGACTCGTGTCAGGTAATCTAGTTAGTGCGGTCGCCCGGCGCCGCTCATTACAGTTGTGCGCGCGACCACGTACGAGGGACGTGGAGGTAAAATTTGTAGATGTGTCAAAAAAGAATATTCTAATCGATGTGTGATGTCAAGCAAGACTCTACACCTTTTTATAAAAACACCTGTTAATTTTATGTGTTTGTTAAAACTATGAATTTTAAGCCAAAATCTACATAATGTTGTAAGACGAAAATTTACTTGAATAACGAAATGTCTTAAAGTGTAACGTTTTCTAGATTACTCATAAAAGTGACCCAGAAACTATACCGATGGCAATTATGGAGGGAAACCTTTGCCCGGTTGTAGGACAGTCCAAGCTAGTTACGATAAAGTTCATTCAAACTACTCATAAGTTTCATAATTGCTTGACGGCACGGTTGCTGCAGTGGCTGAGCGATTGACTGCTGCGCTGAGTGTTGCAGATTCGATCCCCGCACGGAACAAATATTTGTACGATCTACAGTTAGTTGTTCCGGGTCTGGCTGTTTGTGTATGTGAGTTTTAAATGTTTGTAAACGCACCAACGATACAGGAGAAATTTCTAGTGTGGGGCTACGTTTAAAAAAAAAAGAGAAGTAAAAAAAATTGCCTTGCAGGAAAAAAAAACAAGGACTTGCCATAAATGCACCGGTTGAAAGAAAGTCTAACGTGTCACATCCAGACCTTTCTACAACATCGTAGTAGTCTTCATACCGCGTCAGCAGTTTTGGCGAATGCAGGATAATTTCGATCGCTTTCGGAACGGTTCGCCCGTGTAAACGTGTTACCACACATGCATGATACGGATTCCGTCATTTAATTTTTCCAATTGAGGAACACTGTACCGAATTACGTGTTCATTTCTTGTGCAATTTATTTGGTTACAAGGTGACTTGGGCGACATTACTGACGGGGTGGAAATTCATTTTATTGCAGTTAGGGAAAGTAAAAACGGCTTTGAATAACTATAATTATTATCTATGGTCCTTCTATCAATAAAAGGGTTGTTCCCAGAGGTCTAGTGGACCTCTATTCGTCCATTATTCTCGAAAAATGGAAATTCATACTTTACTTCTCAACGGGTTCATGACATTTTAAAATATAAAATATTTTCTTCCCATGGGTACATAAGAATGTTTGGTACAGTCAGCAATAAAAGCTTGGCTAATAATCCCGACTAGCAGTAAGGTGCATCCGCGGGTCTCGGCCTACTTGGAAAGATCACGTTAGTATATTGCAAGCTACTTAATTTGTTTCATTATTCGCCTGTATCTTCTGTTTTGAACTAGTATGGACCAATTCATAACATATTGGGGAGAAGATTACATTGTTAATGGTGAGTATGATGACATTTAATGGAAGAGGCAGACACAACAAATGATTACTCACTGAACATACATCTGCTAGAAATTCGATTGTTTCCTCACCCAAAAGAGGACACCACACAGAGAATATATTCCACTAATAGTCCTAGATACTCCGGTCAACTCAAATGACAAATTAGCAAGCCTGTCAAAACGCGTATCCATTATAATGGCATTTCCCGATGCCGTCGGAAACAAATAAATCTGCACAATAACATGAGACGTCAGTGAAATAAATGTAACGTCAATTCGTGGCCATTTGTCGTCGTTAAATCTTTGGGTGTGACCCACAGGGTGAATGGTTGGTTAACATTTGGGACCAAGTTTGAACCGTCTTCAGATTTGTGTGTTGGAATTGAGAAGGACTTGTGTTCCTATTATTCATAGGTGAGCGAGCGGGTGATTTAATTTAAATAAAATGTGCATTCGTTTATTTATTTATTTATTATTTATTTATTTATTTATGTACACACAAAATACGTTCGTTCCTATGAGTGTTTCGAAAAATTTCAATCGTTCATTCATTTTCTTTTTTTTTTCTTGTACACATGGCGGCACATGAAGCTGTACATTTCCATTATAACTTGGCCTCGCTTTATATAGATTTCCTATACAATAAGAGATCTACATAAACTGGTTTTGTATAGCTTGATTGGCCGTTGTGCGTACCTTCCATCTATAGGTATAAGAAGAACTTATTTATACATAGTAATCAATATATAACGGATTGCTTGTTTCAACTTACAGCAGATCGTTGAGGCAGCCAACAGATTATAAAATTTATTTAAGGCTGGCGAAGTAACTTTAACTTCCGTCTCATAATACTAACTAAATTGACACCAATATTTGTGTATACGTTGGCCACTCTTTCTCCCCGTATTCACCCAACCATAAACCTTAACATCCAAGTGTAAGAAGGGGGAAAGACAAAAACTTAATGACAAGTGGACAATGAAGGCGATTCGAGACGCTTGTCGCCGCGAGATTGTCAGGAAACGTCGCGGAACAGGGGGCTCTGACAACTTTATATAATCCTTAATAGAAATCTTGCTGTCTTTTTTAACAAAGGAAAAATAAAAGGGAATTGTTTTTATGACAAGTTATTGTTGTTTTTTTTGTTGTGTTCATAGTTTGTCATTCTCTTTTGTAACGTCTAAATGGAATCGATAATTTCCGTTTTATTATTTAGAAGCTTACATAGTTTAAATTCATACCAACTGGTTATGCCGTCGATCCCGGCTGTCATTTATAGGTCTTTGACAGTCAAGACGGGGAAGCCAGAAGCCAGAAAGTCAGACAACCAGTCTTACCAAGAGATATGGTTTTACCTAATAACTGCGTGATAGAGTTCAGATAAGCAGTCGCTCCAAGTAAAATACTTGTATGCAGCTGCATCCAGTTCAGGGTAGAACCCGACCCTAACATAGTTGATAATGATCACTACTGATGACATAGTGTGATTTCACAGTTTAATTCTTACTGCATGGCAAGTAGAAGCACGATAAACGAACTAGAAAGTAACATTCGGACATCAACTGATTTCAAACCTCAAACCATAACTTTAAATTGTTGCTCCATCAGCTACATTAAAACAATAAATATCCAAGAACATAAATAAAATTGAAACTCAACACACGAAGATTTCAGTCCCAATCAACATCGAACCAGACCCGAAAATAAACCAAAAACGAAAGCAAACTCTTTTAGAAAAGGTAGATGGAAACCCCGTACTTGTCCAAAGAGGATTATTTCAGACAATCTATTTGCTCGGCAAGCTAAGAGGAGGCCCTCAAGAAAATCAAATCAGACAATCAAGTGGAAAAATCTATGTTCGTTGAACAAACAATCAGCTTTAGTTACTGTGGGCCGAGTGACGTAGGGTCCTCAGTTCCTCACCTACGTTTATTTGATCTACTCTTCAGTCTCCTGGGATCCTAGTACCTATTTGTTTTAAAGCTTTATCGGTAAGTAATGTGTGCATAGGTCAACCCCTCTAAATTTTTGTCTGGAAATGTTGACCAATATATTTAATGGAGGTTCAGTATGCGTATTTTAAAGTTTATTTGTTTGTACAGTTGTTGAAATGGACGGAGCTTTTGGTAGTCATTTAATTCGTATTCTACTTTGCATTTTCTTTCCTGTTCATTTAGTGAATATTATATGAATATGATATGGTAAATAAAGGTCTTTTTTTTAATTTTGTTTTCCTTATAATTCGAATTATCAGCTCTTGTAGAGAAGAAAGTATTATGTACTAGACTCCTAAAATACAATACTATTATTATCAACTTATGCCACATTCTTATAATGAATCTAACATGTAAAGCTTTTATTTAATACAGAAGCTGAAATTGGCTTAATAATTCAGCCACCAATACTTATCATAATTAATATCAATATATCGCCCAAACATCCGACAGATCATTGATATTATAATCACATCAATAAATAAACCATTAATATATTTCATTACTTTCCCCACAATAAATTAAACGCAGTCGTAAACCAAAAACCCCATTGTGTCCAGTAATTTATTCACCGTTGGCAACACAGAAAACTTGTCCATCCCGGGAGAGGGTAACCCCAGTAAAAAGGTGTCAATTTTTGAAAGATTGTACCCTGTCATGAATATTATATGAAGGAATCGAGTTAACGGTATTTTGTGATAATGTTCGACGTCGGTGGATACTGTCGGCCTATGTCATTTCATAGGGATTTGCCCTTTGTTAAAAGTAACACGTAGTATGTTAGAGGGGGCCTATCGTGTGTGAAATTTGCTGCTGAAAGCCCAGTTATGTTAACGTGATGTTGAGGGATGGGTAGCGGATTTGTATTGAGATTTTTGACGGGACAACGTCTTATAATTCGATGGAGCCGGCTGCACGCACGAAAAAATGAGGCGTTACCTCGCTCTGAGGCGTTCCATAAAACAATTGCTCAACGCACATTAATTTTTTGAAAAATGCAACCATTCCATCAGTATTTTCTTATGACGTTGTCACGTTCAACTATCGTCAGTAAACCGACTTTACAGACAACCGATTTTTTTTCTTTGATCAGTTTGTTGTCTTTATCTACCTATGAGGCTTTGAAGTTTGACATATTTTTAATGATTATCTTGAGAAATAAGTAGACATAGACTTTTGTGTGTGCTAGCTGTTCTACAGTGGCCAATCTGGAATTCTCTTAACCGTTTGCGGGCCAAAGTTGGTCGCTGTGGAAATAATCTGACCAAATGGGGTATCATCGACCCGTCCCAAATACAATACTGGCGTATAGAGCCCCTCTGCAGGATATGCTCCACCCTTCTTGCCCATTCTGCACAGCCAACTGCACCTTCCAGGATTTAAACGAAACCAACGAAACAGCTTTGCTGTGGCTATACGGGGTGTAAACAGACCCTTCACATAGCCGTCAACAAAGCATTCTGTACATCAAACTAAGTAACTTTCCGCAAAAATTATTGCTGGGAATCGACTTTTTTTTTTGGGGTGAAAAATCACGTTCTACTGTAGGACTCGATGGAAAGCACTCAAAGTATTGTGCTGATGGATGGATTGAATAGTAAGGGGGTCGTGGAGGTGTGTAAAGTAAAAATCTTACATTAAAAACATGTATTAAAAAAAAAACTTGTGAAAAAGTTGGACCTTTGACTCTCAATATCTCCGTAACTATAAGGTTCCCAGGTATAGCCTAGACAAAAATATATCGCAAAGACGGGGAGAATAAGTGCCTTTCGGCTACGTGAAGGGTCTATTTACACCCTTTATACTGGTCGGGTATTAATTGAGTACATCGACACGCAAAGAAGAAGAAGTTCTGTAAACATTTTTCGTCCAAACGGTTAAGATTATTTTCTTACTTAAAAATTGTTTTGTCGGTTAACTAACGAGATCCGAAATAATCGAAAATCGGCGAAATACGAATTATCTAACGGTACTTTCCACATCTTGTATGAAATAGCTTCACAGTTTATTTAGCTTGCTTGTTTTTTTTTTTTAATATTGTGGAGACTTTACTAATGTTCCAAGATGTCTTTCCAAGAATTTTCCAGTCCACTAGTGACCGAAGCTCTCCATCAAGGGGCGATTTTATTTACTATTCAGCGAAAACACATAAAGCGTTAACGTCCCTATGTCTGCAGTTTTATACAAACTAGCAACAAATGTAATAAATAATAAATTTTACGCGTTAACAGTTCGATAGTAGAATATAAGAACGGAAATCGTAAACTATCGTAAAAATAAGTTTTTGTTCGTCGTCGCCCGTCGAGCGGCCGATCTTGTTTCTGATATTATCATAGAGCTTTTTTATTCTATTTTTATACCTGTATGCGTCGCGTCGTCTCGAAATGTCTAGATTTTAGTTGAGGAAAAATCTATCGTAAATAACTTAATTTAAATATCAATCTTGATTTTAAGTGCACTGATATATCTTATCATGTAAAAGTTGTTTTAAAGCTAAAATTACAGCGTAATATCTAGGCACTAGTGCCTAGAGCACGAAATTATACCTACGTTTATAATTCAGCCAGTCAAAATTATCATACCTATAAGTTGTAATGTGTAAGGTCAGTTAGCCAAGATGAGAGTATTTTTATAAAATCCTATCTAATATGCAACCATGAATACAATATATTAGTATTAAATTGAGTAAATATGTATTAAAATTGTAGTCATTCTTATTATTCTAGTTAAATAATAAATCGATTATTTAATTGTATTGAATCAGAGTTAATTATGATAACACTTTGTATGACATTTTTGACGTTTGAAATGAATTAATTCGTTGTTCGTGAACACTTGTCAGAATTAAATCCAATTATATTATTATTCTCACCGCATAATTTGAGAGATAAAGAATAGATCTTTTTCCTGTTATTTAAATCTATATTTATTATAATCGTTTTGAAATAAACTAATGATGATTGGAAAATATTTCAAAAACCAAACTATGTACTTAAGCCGTAAGTATACGAATGTATAAGCAATTAATTAGCCGAAAGAAGACGAATTTGACGCAAAATTAATTGAACAAATATTATTAATGAATCTTGTGACAAAACTCAATTAGATATATTTATTAGACAAGCAGAGCCAAAGCAATCATTAGTATATTTCGTTGAATTCAATTTTAATACTATTACAAATAATCATTACAGTGTTTGAATATTTCATGTTCGTCAGAAATGATTCTCTTTTGTCTTCAAATATTATATTTTTAATCTTTCTTGATATTAAATAAGAGTCTTTTGAACGTTAGAATTTGTTAATGAACTTCAAAAATTCAGTTTTCAAATACAGATATGAGACTTTTCTGTTATTAAGACTATAAAAGAAGCAATTATCTCAGAAATGCCTAGCGTTGGTAGGTACTCCTTAAACAAATTGTAATTGAAGTTTCATTAAAATAACGAATTAATTTGGTCTAACTTTATCGAAAATGTTAGCAAGTATTTAACATTAGGTACATCGGTATAAAATGAATTCCATTCTTATTTTTAAATCTAAACCAAATTTAAAAAAAAAAACACCTTGCGTCCATTATATTAAACCTAGTAAAATAATAAGTGAATCGGTTAGTCAATGCACCCATCATGTTTCGAAAGGTTAAAAACGGACAAAAATATTTAACAATTCACCGGCGTCGACACTCCAATTTCATTTTGCTTTCCCAATTTTTATTAGCCATCATTCGCAAGCAAGTCAATTTAAAGTTGTTCTCGTGTTGTATCCGAACGAATAATGTTTATGTCAAACACAACGTTTTGGCGCTAACAAAGATGGCGGAGTGAAACGTCAAACTGCAACGATTACATTTGATATTTTTTATTGTTGTAATCTGGATTTTTCACGTTGCTGTAGAATTGGGTTCTGAGTTTGTATTGTAATGTGTTTTGGGTATTTAAATTGATTTTTCTGACAATGGCGTGAAGTGCTAATTAAAATAACACTACTTATTGTATTTTTTCATTACTCCGAAAAATTGCATGAACATCAAAAAAATAAAATATCTACTTGATCCTATGCTAAAATTATACTCACGGTTTTCTTTTTATTATAGCCCTGCTTTTTCCGAGTAGGTAATGTCACGAAATAAAATAATGCTTTTTCAAATACTTTGGTAAACTGAAAATTTCAAGAGAAGGTCTACTAAAACCACTCATCCCGTTTTGGTATGAATAAAATAGCACACCTACCTATTTATTATTCAATTCCGAATATCGACACGTTGACAAACCCCAAATGAATTCTCTTTCATGTCGTTAAAGCGACAGGAGTGAAATGGGAAATCATATTAGTATACGGCGGTTCCACTTGAAATTAATTAAAACCTGTTCTTAGTCAAATGTAATAATTTATTTAAGCAACAAAAATCCCCAAAAGTAATATCCATTGAAGCGTATTTAACACAGAGGCGGAGATGAGGAATAGTGTTGGGGGACTACGATAAATTGTAATTAAAATGTCGTATTTCGTAAGGCGTGGTGTATTGTTTTAGACAAAAGTAGGAAGAACAATAAAAATAAGGTTATTGATCAAACCTACAACAAAGAACTAGTTAGTATTTATTTATTAAACGTTCTTTTGTAAATGATACGATGTTATTACATACATATAATAAAAAGAATTGAAGAATTGTGCACTTCTATCTTAATGTAATGTTTTGTTAAGTGTTTTGTGTGTGCATAAATAAATAAATTAATAAATAAATAAAATAAAAATGCCACGGGAGATTTCATTTCAGGAGGACTTCACAATCTAGCTTTTTCCAGCTATGTTGGGGTCAACTTCCAATCTAACCGGATACAACTAAGTACCAGTATTTTACGTGACTGCCTACTGAACATCCATACCAAAATACTCGATAACACAATATCGTTTGGTACGACAATTGTCTGACTTTCAGGCCGCAACAACTGTCCAAGACCAACAAATGACTACTAATACTTTCTAAAGCACGGAGTAATCTTGGTATCATTCACCTAATCTATCACCTAATTCAAAAGTTCAAAACTAACACTCGATAAAATGCACCACATTTACCCCCTCACTAAAAAGCCAAGGCTCACAGCGACGTATTATCATATAAATAATTCAGCATATCTTTCTCCGCATTATGTCATTTACAGCGTTACCTTTTAGAAGAGTATTTACACAAAAGAAGAGAGAATCAAAAATGATAATTACATGCAAATCTGGGGATCGTTTGAGGGCACTTCTCTTTAAAATGTCGGCCTCTATTTGATGTTTAGGAAGATTCTTTTTTAGATCCTTAAAATGGTTGAGTGGAGTAATGACAAGCTTGAATGAGCTGTTAGCTGCGTTTAATATTTATGTCTGTTAATGCACTTCGAATAATCCCTTGTACTTACATTGTTTTTGGGAGGAACTTTTTTGTTTGAAGTAAGAAAAAACGTAACTACGTACAGTCACGAGCACCAACATGTTAACACTAATAACTTTTAAAAGTGTTTTTCTCCTACTGTTCTGATTAAAATTTCATGTTGTTACGAGCATCGTATTCTGGAACTCATATTTTTATGAAAATGATCCTATCTCCAGTTATTTCTCGCGAAAATTGGTTTTAAATTTAGGATTTGGTGCTGGTGACTGTACTATACGAGTGGTGTGAGACAATGTCAGTAACTTATTGATGCACATAAAATACACGTCATGTCCACTGTTCCACTAGGGCCCTTAACATATATAGGATGGAGGTGATATCGAGCACAAACGAATACCACGTATTCAGTACATCGTTCCGTTCCACTGACTCCGAAATTTAAAAAAAAATCTACGGTTTCCTACAAAAGTTCAGTACCTACACGTTCAAAATGTATGGAACAGCTGTTTTTTTTTACAAATTACCGATAAATGATGTAATGAAGCCAATTGTGCGTAGATGTTCCGTCCACCCTGTATACAGGTTAATCGACACGTAATATGAACTGCGTATTCTTTCCCATCATCTCATACACTTTAGATACACCTTGTATGATTCGCTTTTTAGCTTGTTAAAGAAAGTGAAAAGACAATACAGTATTTGCCGCATATCTTACAAATGTTTCCTACTATGTAAAACAACAACAAACTTTACAACATTGTATATTCAAACATTGTTGCCCCAAAATTCTTTCAAGCACATCTTCGGTCCAAAAAAACAAACTAAAAATTCTCGTTGACATCAAGTATTCGTGGAACGAACGGTCTTCGTTAGACCCGACCCATACCTGCACTGCATATGTTACCATGCACAGTTTTTCAACTAAAATCCTATTCGCATTGTTTATTCTTTACAGGTTGACGTAAAGGGACGACAAATCGAATTCTCCCTTTGATTTTTCAGATACAAGCTGGTAAGAATAACAAAAGTAAAGCGAATAAGTTTAAGATTAAGCATATAGTTTCAAGGAATGTTAGGGTATTTTGCCTGAAAGTATATCGAAGAAGTGGCAACACCGGATGGCTTTTATGAATATGAACAATGATAAAAAGATGCATCATTATAGATAAGAAAATAGCTACGGATGCTAGATAATTATTTATTATACGAGGTTGTAAAGTACGCTACAAAAACTGTAAGATTGAAGTCATACTGAAAATTCAAGGAGGAGACGACATAGGATTTTGTAGATAAGTTTTCAGTAGAAATCCTAAAAATTAAGGAAATCCTAAGAAATGAAATCCTTTTTCCTGTTTTCCAATGACTACAGATCTCCTACATTCAGATCGGCGAAAGCAGTGAATATTCCTTGCCATAAAGTCATAAATTCTTTCAACGTGACCGTAAAATTGATGACACAATAAGAAAAAGCAATCGACGAACATCTGTTGGTGACTTTTCTTAAAACCCTTCTCACGTTTAACCATTACAACAAAGTCTCTTAATTCCCCACTAGATTATCACTCCTAAACATCTTAATCACTCACATTAACATCACCAATCTAATATTTTCCCCGAATAATGCCAAAAAGCGCCATAAATTTCTTGGAATGTCCCCATAAATATGTATTAACGAGAGATCAAGACAAAGGAGCTAACGGCTCAACCCTTCTCCTTAACTAATGCATTTCATTATAATAATTGCTGTAGCCACAGGAGTGACCTCTTAGGGCGAGTTTCACTGAAGCTAAACGCGATCAACAGATCTTAAGAGGGAACAGGGGCTTTGATTCTCCATACAAATGTATTCTCCTTTTTTTAATTTTTTTTTTTCATATAATCAAAGTCTACTGTAGACACGTCGCTGTCATTTCCTTTTTACAGCAACTAATAAGTAAAGAAAATATGACGCTCCAAAAATTACAAAAAAATACCCCAGGTTTACGGCCGTGATTAGAAGACTACCAGACGAATTCGAAAAGTTTTTAACATAAAAGAAAATGATGGGAATCTAGACATATTCTTTCTTAAATTTGAATGTCAAAAATAATTGAATCGGGTCAGTTTTCGAGGAGAAAAAAGGGGAATACGAAACGTCGATCTTATCAATTTTTTTGTGATATAAATGGTTAATGTTAAGGGTAATACAATCGGTTTGAGCTGCAACTGATCGCACTCTACGGGTGCAGGCTTGACGCAGTGCGACGGAAATAGTTTCTTCAAATACCTATTTTTCAAATTCATGACAGGTCCTGGCCCTACTCTTAACCGTGATTCGGAGCACTGACAGCTCTGGATCACATAATCACTATGGAATATTGACACTGTCAAGTCTTGAACTCCGTTTAGATGTCCTGATCGAGTTTAGTTTCGTTGGTGCAATCTGCTCTTAGGCGATGAGTCGAAGTTCGTTTGGAGAATATTAATTAGTCATTCTATTATTAAGATTGTGTGTTAATAATGAAATCACTTTGATTATGATTGTTAAGTCAATTTGTTTTATTCTATTTGCGTTGATTTTGAAGTGGTTCGATTGTTCTACGTTTCTGTAACGGTTTGAGAATGTATAATGACTGTTTAATGAAACACTATTTATTTAATACTTGCTTTTGCCCGGGGCTTCACCCATGTGGAGGTCGAAAATATTCCACATAACTTTTCAATGTAAAATTAAAAAAAAACCTTTCTAACATAATTTTTACTATTTGTACGTACTTACGTACAGTTAGACATTCAGTTGATAAACCATCATTTGCTTAAGGGTAATGTTACGTTTATACATTTTTCCATTTCCTCGACATTTTGTTCTGAACATTAGGTACTTGCAGCGCCATCTGTTACGGCGACAATGCACTATAATTATGAGTTACTGATTTGAAAAATAAAATTGTATTGTATGAAAGAAGTTACTTACATAAGTTGTTTTGAAGTAAAAATTATGTAATACAACAACATAAATTGGAGTAGAAGACACTCAGAACATTAATGTTAGAAGTTAAATTAATATGTGATCTCATTGACAAAGTGCTTTTGTAACATTTTAATACCAGTTTGCAGTGTTTTTGCATCACCATAAATCGATGATTTAATGGCTCGATAAATACTAAATGTGAAACATAAAGCTTCGTAGCTGACTAACTAGACAAATAGTTTATTGTTGTTGCTCTTAATACATTTATAGGCCTATTTATTCGAATATACAGGGTGTTTGGTTAAACGTGGGCAATACTTTAAGGGAGTGAAGTACTCATAAATATGAGCAAATCCTACTATGGGGCTAACTATGAAATATGATTTAAGAAATCTGTTGTTGCTTACATTTTTTCGAGTTACGCGACCAATAATGTGTGAAGCAGCTGATATTTTTTTCGCGATTTCATGGTCGATCGTTGCTAATTTTTATGAGTACTACACGCCCCTAAAGTATTGCCCACTTTTAAAAAAACACCCTGTATTATACGCAAAGGTCGTATTTCTTGTTTCATTGAGATTTCTGAGTATTCACGGTCACTCCGACCCTCAATGGTATAAAAGTCGACCAACAAAGTATTTCTCATGGTCACATGCTTTTGCGTTTCTTTAACTTGGGAACTTTTACAATAAAAACTACATCGATAGACTTATAACACGTTTTTCAAGTTACGTGGCCAACTTTTAACAAGTCATTTAAATAAAATTCAAAAATAATGTCAATAAAATTTCCAAACGTCGAAGTTTCTAGAAAGTTTGTAGCGAATAAAAAAGATTTTATTCGGCCGATTAAAGTTTGAAAATAAGCAACTTGCTCAAACATTAGTATAACTTACACAGCGAAAAAAAAGAAGAATCAAAGTTATATTGAAACTAAACAAAAATTAAGGCTATGCAAATACAAACAAAACCAATACATTCACAAAAATGTAAGAAGAATAAATTTTTAATAACCCGTCTAGACCAACATTTAACAGAAAGCGATTTCAGCTTCGCCAATCTCAAGTTTTCCACTTAAGAAGCAAACAAAACCAACATTGATCGGAATACTATTTTATTTGTGGTGGTTCGACTCCGTTCACTCAGCATTCATTCACTCATTCCTCTTGTTTAGACTCAATCACATTCAACGTAATAAAAGAGAAAATAAAAACTATAATGAAGTTAGTTCATCTTGCAAATATTTTCTCGTCTGCCAGCACGAGAAATAATGATCAAGAAGTTGTGCCAACTTTGCCAAAGTTTTCTCTGTATTCGAATTCGCTGTTACGGCTAATTTTTATGTTAAGGTTTTATTATTATTTGCATTTTTACTGCATCGGAGGTTTTATAACTCCTTTGGCATAATGAATAGTAATAAATCTGACGAAAGTAAAAATGAGAGAGACTTGAAGGCAACATAGCAAATTAGAAATCCTGCAACCGAAAATAAAACATTTAGGTGGCAACAGTTTATAGACTTTTACGGTTTTAGGTTACTAGACATAAAGAGGCCATAAATTTTATTTTTTTTTACGTTTGTAATGCTAGTTTTAGCTAATGATGTTAGTACATCATTAGCTAAAACTAGCATTAGTAAAAGCAATGTTTTGAATTTTATGGCAATGAACATTTTTTTTATTGAATCCAAGGAAATCAGAAACGTTAGTTCTTACATAAATCTTACTACAGGTTTTGCTCGCGGCTTCGGTCCCGTTATGTATGGAAATTAACCCACGGTGACGTTTTAAATGTAAACTGACACTCGGGCATAATGCAGCTTATATTTAGATTTTCGGAATCCGATCAGTAAGTAGTTCCGAAGGTTACCCCCTACATACAAACTTACAAACATTATTTACCTATTTATAATATTAGTATAGATTTCTACACAACCCGCTTTCTTACCTTCCATTCGTCTTTTTCCCTAACCACTCCCATAGCATTCCATATTCCATTATATTCAAAACCAATACACACATACAAAATACCTAATACCCAGTAACGGCCCCTTAACACTGCCCGGTATAAACAAGGATTATACACGAACTTCTCAACAACGCAATATTGACTTAAGTTCGTTGTCTTGTTGCCATCAATCTGCTAAAATGGCCGCCGTTACAAAGTTGCGTCCCTCAAAGCCCAAGAGGTCACTTCCTCTTATAGTTAATTATAATAATTGGTAAAAGGGTCCACCACGTGCGTTATATTGAATAGCCACTTTGTGTTAACGAACTGTCAGGGCGATTTATGCTTTTAAAATAGAATACATATTTAGGCGTGTGTGCGCGTGTGTGTGTGTGTGTGTGTTGTGTGCCAGTTTTTTAGCGAGGGGAGATTTTTTGAAGGACTACATTTTTAATAGGCGAAACTAAACGAAGTTTTACTACACTAGACAAGTACCTATTGCAAAGACTGACATGTATTCGTGGTGGAATTCGATCAAGTAACTAAATACCTGAAACTTTGTCCGAAATGACTGGTTACAATTTTAAATTAGTAAAAAGAAAAAAAAAATCGTTTTGTGCTAGGAACGTAACTTTGTTTCACCCCTTCTATAAGATTTGACAATACGTACCTTAAGTACTCAATTATTAAACAAAAAAATAAAAATTGTCCACATAAGCACAAAACTGAATACAATAAGTCACTACCGTAAACAATATTCATAACAAGAAAAAAATAAAAAAAACCAGCGTAAAGCTTATATTTCCATTTCCTTTACAAGTACAAATTACAATGAGGGTCTCAATTGACGCATAAACTAATTACCTGTTCTAGATAGCATGAGACCCTTCATTTATACTGCGTAACTTAATTACTCACACTCACAGAGGAGCTCCATACTACACAACCGACCAAAACACCCAGACCCCTGGAAACAGAACTGTACGGGAACAACACACGAGCGTAACAAAACATTGAACTCACAGAGAGGTCAATAAAACTGGCCGGCTTACTACGTATTACTGAGGTATATTTGAAAATGTAGATTAGCTATTGCCTCTTATAACATGACGAAGAGGAAAGTCAATTACTTGAACATAGTTCGAATGCGTAGTATGTTAGTTGAAGAGCAATTGTGCCGTTATGGAAACTAATAAATTCGCGAAATTGCCAATATAATGGCGTCTTTGACGAGAAATCGAATTTTCAAGGGTTTTAGATGCTCGGAATTTGATAGGATGACGTTTATGTTCGGGTAATGAGTCTAAAATCTGATTATATAAATGTAAATAGACATAGCATTAGGCAACTAAGGGGCATTCATTCAAAAGGCAAGGTTCAAATATTAGGTTTCTTACCTACAAATGACTGAAAACAAAAACAACGCTTTTTAAATAATGTCGGGGAAATAGGGAATACCACTCCTTAGATCTTTTTTTGTTTTCTTAAAAAGTGACGTGAATAAAATGTATTCCAGCCAATACTTAAAAGCATGAGAAATTTAGGTTTTCATATTGCACTCAGTTTTTCTAAGTTTTGTCTTCAGAGCTCACATCACTTACTTGCAACTTGGCCACAATTCACAAACAATAACAGTTACAAACAAAACTTCTTATGATATACAGCCCACAGTTTCATTTAAAATAGAAAACTTTAAAATATCCTTTTTCCCACAGTATGTTTATATTTTGCCGGTAAACTTTTAATGTATGCCCGTTTCGCCTGTGAATAGGGAGATTCTGTGGTGGGGGGAGGGGGGTTAAACTTGCTCCGTCGATTCCAGAAGCTTGAAGAACTAATTTAACTGCGTCCCCTAACTGCCACTTCAATAAATTCTAAACTAGATATATATTTTTTACTAAGTTTCAATCTTTTAGAATTCACAACGACCTTCGAGAAAGTTTTGAAAGTAGAAACAGATTCGGATCGCGAGTTTTTGAATTTGGAAATGGACCTTTTTAAATAAAGAATGTTATACGTCACGGGTACGTGATACGAAATGTTATGTTTTTTTTTATTATTAATCTGACTGAAGGAACAACATTTCATTAATCCTTAAAATAGATGAGTATGTTCTAGAGTTCTAGTTTTTCAAGATGATGTTATTTAATATCTACCACTTCATGATTGAGTTAGAAATGTACTACCAGATAAAATGTTCATCCTATACCGATGGGATTAGGTCTCTACGGGAAAATATACAACATATACTGTCACTTACGGGATATCTTCCGTGATTGTTCATTATTTTGAGCTCCCGATATTTCGGCGCTTGCAACAGTATATGTAGTAACTTGACAGTATATGTGTAAACCGTGAAAGCTTGAAACAGTGTTTAAATATACAACAATACTGTACAAGTACTTATATCCCTTGAGTTGGTACTTAATATGTACGTTATATCATGGTTGGTACAAATAAAGGGTAAAAGTAATCGTACCATCAGAATACTAAACCCGCAATATTATAACAAACAGCCCGACATAAACACCCACTCTAAGAGGTAATATCTAGAAATTTTCATAGCCATTTCACAAAATGATATCTGCAGTCCTTGTCAAAGTAGTTTTCCTAATTAGACGGCCGACTTCACGCCATGCATGTTAACGACTGACATTTGCATTCGGATCCCAGTTCATGCCTTAAGGGGTGGTTTCACTGTACGAGCCGAAGAATTTGAACAAAGAAAAGTGGTTCGTTCGGGAGGCGCTTGGGATTAAGTGACTTGTTTGAATGTCATTGTAATTTAACCGTCATGAAATTGGCAGGAATTGGACTCTTTATCGTCATAATTTTTCATTTCTTAAGCGAAAGATGTGCAAATGTGGCGTTGGCTTAAAATCTTAGTACTTAACTTACTTTTATAAATGCGAAAGTTTGGATGGATGGGTGTTTGTTACTCAATCACGCCTGAACGGCTGAACGGATCTGGATGAAATTTGGCACAGAGATAGACTATAGTCTGGAATAACACATAGACTATTTTTTTTTTCTCACGCATACCCATCAAAATTACCACACGAACGAAGTCGCGGGCAACAGCTTATGTTAAAATAATGGAGCGAGGAAATCGAATGACCCAGTCAGGAAAAGCTAGGCCAAGAAAAGAAAAGCCAAGTCCATGCAATAAAGAACGTTCACTCTCTTAGCTTTTGTCAGATCTGGACCTAAGAACTTTTGTTCATAATTATCCTATTAAAATTAACTGAGCGTACTTGCATTTCTGTTCATCCATTTAGCTTTACTATTTTTTAAACATTTAAAGCCAAAAACACACGAGCACCGACCGAACATTCGCCTCCCTAAAACGTCAACATAAATGACAACGGCCAAAGCTGGGGCAACTGTCAAAATCACCACGTGATCATTACACCGGGGAATGAGTCGGAAAATGAACGCTCACGGATAATTGGCGGCCCGGAATGAATTTGTGATTCTGTAATGTGATATTTTGATGAGGTGCGGATGACGTTGGCTTGGCTGTACAATGTAGAAATGCTGCGTTGTTATGGTTCAGTGGTTGGTATGGCGTGTTAGCGTAATGCTCAGTTATTGGGTGTTTGAATTTCGAATTGTCATTTAGCTTGTGTTTCTGTTTGAACGGTTATTCATGTGACTGTCGGCAAATCGGAGTATGTAAGGATCGTTGCAGGTTCTGTAGTTTACGCCTAACCCCATCGGAAAAGGCGTGAGATTATGTTGTTTATTTTATGAGGCATAACTTTATGTATGTCCTATACTATTAAATGAGCAATATTTGTAAATGTGTTTGTAATCACGTTCTCGATTTCGATGAAAGTTGCAATATAGTGGTTTACGGGGGCGAAAAAATGTATATTATCAAATTACAAATCTGCGTGCTGATTTTCTTAACATTAAGGTTTCATTAGACAATACAATGGATCTATGTTTGGAATTGCTAACTCATTTCAGATAAATACAGGGTGTAAACAGACCCTTCACATAGCCGTCAACCAAGCATTCTGTACATCAAACTAAGTAACTTTACGCAAAAATTATTACTGGGAATCGACTTTTTTTTTGGGGGGAAAAAAATCACATTTTACAGTAGGACTCAATGGAAAGCACTCAAAGCATTGTACTGATGGATGGATTGAATAGTACGGGGGTCGTGGAGGTGTGTAAAGTAAAAATCTTACATTAAAAATATGTATTTAAAAAAAAAACTTGTGAAAAAGTTGGAACTTGGACCCCCAATATCTCCGTAACTAGAAGGTTCCCAGGTATGGTATAGAACAAAAAAATGATTGCAAAGACGGGGAGAACAAGTGCCTTTCGGATATGTTAAGGGTCTATTTACACCCTTTATAAGATTTTCTAATGACCGTATTATAGAAAATCATCTCTTATAGAATCCTGTTGATTCTACAATGCAAAAGATAGTGAAGAAAAGCCAGGTAAGCACTTTCTAATAAAATCAGAAGCTCATACGGGATAAACGTATCTCTTTATCCAGCTTAAGAGTTCCTAAAGCTATTGCTACAAGCATATAACCGAGCAATTCAAGCCAGCATTATATTGTTATGGCGCTATTTACCGTAAACTGATATAAGTGACGTCTGGGGTTCTGCACTGTGCTTTATTATTAAGGAAGAGGACAGATGCGCGTAAACTAGCGTAATTTGAGTCGCTAAGACTGAGTTAAGGAAGTTATGTTGGATTTCTGTAGTATGGTTTCTTTTTAAATAGCAGCAAAATGGTATGGTATCGAGTGAAACTTCACTTAAGCAAAAACTGAAGGGAACAGCGAAGGCATGTTCAAGAAGTACGTTTGAAGACATTTGATCTTCGACACAAACCCGTGCTGGGCCTGCTTGTTGGATTAACCTCTCATAGAGAGTAGGCCTGTGTCCCAGCAGTGGGAACATTATACTCTGATAAAATGTAAGCTTTCCATTGTGAATGATCGCGACGTTAACACTTTTATTTGAAAAGTTTCACAAAGATTTTATTATAAAGGGTGTAAATAGACCCTTAACATAACCGAAAGGCACTTGTTCTCCCCGTCTTTGCGATCATTTTTTTGATCTAGACTATACCTGGGAACCTTCTAGTTACGGAGATATTGGGGGTCAAAGTTCCACTTTTTCCCAAGTTTTTTTAAATACATGTTTTTAATGTAAGATTTTTGCTTTACACACCTCCACGACCCCCGTACTATTCAATCCATCCATCAGTACACTGCTTTGAAGGATCTGTTTACACCCTGTAATATTGTTATTGCAATGTTTGCTTGAATAAAGCTCATACAATTAGTAAAATTATATACTAAAGGTAAAAAATTAGATGTAAACAAGGGAGATAGAGGTAAATGACGTCACATAACATTAATGAATGGCCGCGACAGTCACGGAGGTTTGAACTGTCGGTCGTAGAAAATTGTATGAGTTTAATTATTTTTTGAGCGACAAGCAGTAGTTGAACTTAACTTTTAATTATTTTCTTGGGTTGATAGTACTATATTTTATTGATTTAAGTGAAAAAAAACTTTTTTTTATTTTACTTATTACATGCATATTCTCTATTGCTCAGAATCTGCCTTGTGGGAGCTTTTTCCATAGGGTGAATTATTATACTGGTTATTAGACTCTAATGTCTTTTAGAATTTTTCTTAATAATTAAGAGGCTCTCAGCAGTAAATCAGTGTGTACTTTCTTTAATGAAGCATTTGAATTATCGTCGAGTTTCATTTAAATTGCTTTACGTTAAGATCGTTTTAAAATAATAAATTCATCTTTTATTTTCGGTAATTACACTTTAAGTAAAAAATATGGATAAAATTGTAACTTTTACATTAATTTCCATACCATTTTTTTGCAGATTTTTTTAAAATTATTTTCATTTTAATAAATTAAAATTACGACGAATCTCAACACTATTAAGCCTGTAAAAGAGTTAATCTATTATGAACAGGCTTTTAAATTTCAATCTTAATTTTCATAAATAGCCTTGAATTTTTTAATAATAAAAACCAGTTCCCAATAAGACCAGTTTTTTCATCAACGAACTTGTAATCCTTTTATGTATAATTTCTAGATGGCGTTATTGCCATTTTTAATTAATTACAATTGGAACTCAACACACTGTTAAATATGTCCAGCAGTGGACGTCTTTCGGCTGAAATGATGATGATGATGATGATGATGACACTGTTAAAGGATTGGTCTAACCGACCAGACCAGAATCTGGCTGCAAGACACCTAGTTCACATAAAGACATAGATTTACAGTTACTTTAGTACATTATCTGTTAAAATCCGGAATATCCGCATTTTAAGCATGTGAACAGTAGGTAGGTAAATATATTGTTTAAATGTCTTTTTAAAAATAGTTCAGAATCATACAGGGTGTAAAAGGACCCTGCACGAAGCCGTTTTCCAGTATAACTTGGCCTCGCTGTGTATGGCCTTCCTATACAATGAGAGATCCGCATAAACTGGTTATGTATAGCTTGATAGGCCGTCGTGCGTGCGCCAAACTTAGTAACTTTTTGCAAAAATTATTGCCTTCGAAACGACTTTTTTTTTTAGGTGAAAAGTCACGTTTTTTTTGTAGGAGTCCATGGAACGCACTCAAAGCATTGTGCTGATGGATGGATTTAATAGTACGGGGGTCGTGGAGGTGTGTAAAGTAAAAATCTTACATTAAAAACATGTATTTAAAAAAAACTTGTAATAAAATTGGAACTTTGACCTCCAATATCTCTGTAACTAGAAGGTTTCCAGGTATGGTCTAGAACAAAAAAATGATCGCAAAGACGGGGAGAACAAGTGCGTTTCGGTTTCGTTAAGGGTCTATTTACACCCTTTTTACCTACACAACATTGACAATTTACAAGTATCTTCAAAAAAAAATAAACACAACAATTTTCTTTAACAAAACAACCAGGAGCCAATAAGACAAGTTTTTTCATCTCTCGACTGGTAATACTTTCATGTATAGTTGCTAGATGGCAGTGAAATTGCAGCACTCTCCCCTGGGATATTACCGCGCTTCCTTGCTATGTAAAGTACCTTCCTGTTCATCGAAATATTGTAGACTTGATACTATTATACTGTATTTACGTTTTGTTTACATTAACTTTGGCTGGCTCCCGGAGGATGGGAGAATATTTTGTGGATATCGGTTTGCGATGTTATTGGGTATAAAAATAATGGTGTTTGAAGGTTTTGAGTGCACTTCTAAGGTGAAATTGAGGTTAGGTTTATTTTTCTTGTATGCACAAGCGACTAGGACTTATGAATCTGATGTAGTATGCAGAACGACCAGCTAGCAAGAGTGGTTGCGAAATTGGCGATTTGCCGACGTGTGTGCTTTTTCAAACACCCTGTACAGGCGAATAATATTTAGGTACAGACCTACTTATTAAAAATAAAAAGAAGAATTCACTGACAGACAACGCACTGTCTAAAAGGCTGGGTCTAGATATAGAATTTTGCACAAGATTTATTTACTTATAAAAAAAGTGAGCGTAATGGAAGGCGGGACGTCTTGGATGGCTTCCTCGCGAATTGGCGAGAAGAAGCACACTATCGTGAGAAGTGGAAGGAATGGGGGAGACTTTTGCTCAGGAGTGGGACAATAGGGGCTAATTAAAAAAAAAAAAATGGAAGGATTTTTGTAAATTTATCCCATGTTCATGGTTGGGTTGAATAGGGAATTGAATTTTGTATGTTGGTTATTAATTTTTGTTGGTAGGAAATCCCATCAGGCACGGCTTCCTACCAAGAAAATTCTAAACGAAATTCAAACCAGTAAAACAAAGCTATGCATTTAAACAACCTAATAAACAAAACAAGGGTCCAAATAATTACTCAGTACAGGACCACAGGTACTCGTATTTATTAAGAACAGCGGGAGGGGTTGATTATGCACATGCCTGCCGAAAGTATTATAAAAAGGCTTTTGTGAACCACCCTTTTCAGCGCACGAAACGTTCTATGAAATGCTCTTTTATTCGTCAAGAGACGTACGAATAATGGCGTCGAAAACATGAGCTTGCAGAAACAGATACTCGTACTTTTAAACAATACGCGTTTTGATAATATAACGCTTTTTGATGAGGGTTCTGTACAAAGCCAAGAGGTTCCGCGGTTCCGCGCAATTGGTGGTGCGGGTTTTTTTTTTAAATATTTGATGCTCTTTTTTTTGGGTTGCTTTGGAACTTAGAAGGGGTTAGTAGTAAGTGAGAATGTTTGCTGATTCCGGGTTCCTAATTTACCTTTTGATAAACATTCTGAGTACAAATTAAACTCATGCACTAAGATTTTTGACACTAGATACTTAGATGAATGATGAACCTTGTTAGCTGGTTGTTCTGCATACTTCATCAGATTAATAAGTACTTGTAGGCTGTTACTGGCACAGGACCGTGGAGATTGGCACAAGAAAAGAGAGGCCTATACACAGCTTTCTGAAGAAATGGAAAGCATGAATGGAAAACTCTAACATCCAGCATTTTTTTAAACAGTAGGTATGTAAGAATCGAATCCTTCAATATAGAGTTGGCAGAACAGAATGTTTCTAGTTTACTTACTCACTAAGCAAACAAACGTGCAGAAAATTCTAACTTCCAAGGTTGCTCTCCAATTACCTTCCTCGACATATTTACTATACGGAATATCTCCGACTCAATAAGGGACGCGAAACATTTTACATAATAACCAAAGGTAGATAAGATAAGGTCCAACTTCAAACATACTTCCACAACACATAAAGTTACATCTGCGTAATAATCTTCAGAATGCAAGCTCTTCATCCCTTTCAAAGTTCGAAGGTACCAATCAAAGCGGTTTATGATATTACAGTAGAATTTACATCGTAAACACTAACTGCTATCAAAATTCCCCAATAGTTCCTCTTAAAGGATTACCTTTTGTAAACTAAAATGGGACGCAATCATCATCTTGCGGACCAGGATTACATGAGGGCATAGGATTATTGGACAGGGCTGTCCAACACTAGTTATGGAAATTTCTGACCATTCCATAAGTGTCATAAGGGCTTCATCTAAGAGGATTATTATCATAAGACGTGTAAGCTACAGCACAGTGCGCCGAAATTACTGTAGTTTTCGGTGTATTTTAATCACATTTTTGTGGTTGCATTTGAGTGATGCAAGATTAGATTGTAAGTTGCTGTCTCCAAGATGAAGTCACACATATTTTGCTTTAGTTAGAAGAACTGGCGAACTGTAAGCGTACTAGGCACACCTCTGGCCAATCCTTCGGGGGTTACGGGGCGTGATGATTTATGCTATGTGTCTTTTTTTAGAACACGAGTAATCGTGTTCTAAAAAAAGTGTCATAAGTAGCTGCATCAATCCCTTGGTGAGACAACCCTGCGTCCAACTATGTCTTACTTATGCAATAGCCGTCTCGCCCGCGGCCAAACATCCCTTTGGTCCTCTACAAATATTCCATATAATGATTCGCTTTTAATTATTATTGGTAGTGGCTAAGTTTTGTTTGATGTATTGATTAAAATCGTGTTTGTTGCCAAGTGCCATCATGGTGGGCCGTACTTGTGTCAATAGAGCTCCCGTGGGGGGCGTATGACGTGAGTATTGTGGGGTGAAATCGAAATCCAGTGACAAAGTTTTGAGGAGTAATTATTTTGCGGTTTTCATTTGGAGATGGCTTGGAGAACAATGTGGTGTTTTGGGGGTGTAGATTTTCATTTGTTTGTTAATGACTTTTTAAAAAGCTACGCATTCTGCATCTTGTTAATGAAACGAGACTCGTGGGTGTGACGAATTATTGGACAATAAGATGATTATCTACAGCCATATAACAAATATTTTTTGAAAAAAATACCCAGACGACCCATCCCAAATTCAATTCACTCAAAATAGTGTCTGAAATAAACCACAAACTAGGTACATTATCACCACATAAAACAGATATAAGAAATGGAGAAAACACGACATTAAAGGGCGTTATCAACACGGTATCATGCCTCAGTAATAAATACTCGCTCAGTGCCCGTAACACTGAAAATTTCATACACGGAACGTAAACAGGAGCGAACACTGTCGCGAACTAAACGACTAGAA
This sequence comes from Noctua comes, assembly GCA_963082995.1. NCBI lineage: Eukaryota > Metazoa > Arthropoda > Insecta > Lepidoptera > Noctuidae > Noctua > Noctua comes. Next base: position 11,730,652 of record OY720277.1, on the reverse strand, counting down.
ACTTTACGAGGGTATAAACATAAAAAACTCATCGGCAAAATATGAAAATATACCTAATGTTCCATACGTATGTGTTGGGATAAAAGTTTACCCCATCTAGTGGGTACATCGCATTGTATTTCCCTATAGAAGTCATAAACATGATGGTTAGCGGGCAGCGTCTCTACCCCACCCCCTTTGCCCCCCCTCAGACGGGCTTTAACGTCTAAAGTTCAATTTTATTTCAGTCTTTAGCGCAGTCTATGCGAGAGAAAATGTTGCGCTTCCCTGTCCATTAACCGGTTTAAATTAGAATTTTAATTTTTAAAATGAATTTATCTTTTAAAGGATACGGGCTTTGATAAAAAATGGAGGATTTGCGTAAAAGGAAAGATGTGATACAGAATTTTATGGGTATATTGATTTTAAAATTAATTAACTAGCAAGGAACCTAGCTAGTCAGATACTTAAACACAGCATTGCTGTCTGGCCGTGTCCACCCAATCTTTAAGAACTAACTTGAATATTTTTGTATCTCGTTTACTGACTACAGGCAGATCAGTTTCGACCTAAAGTAACAATCAAACATACCTTCACGCCACCATAATAATCATCATCATCATCATTCGCCTGGCCTTATATAAATTCATTTGGGGTCGGCGCAACATGTCCTCTTCTTCCATACTTCTCTATTACTCGTCATCTCGGCAGTCACCTCCTTTCTTTCCTCATTTTAAACATCACAAAACAAAGAGCCAACAGTGGATCACTTTAATTTAAATTAAATTAAACATGTAAACACAATTCCTACAAAGCATCGACATGAAACAACGCAATAAAAACAAACGCACCAAGAAAATTTTCCACAAAATTAACTACGCTTTGAAAAATGTATTCTAATAAAAACCATTTCCCTGTAAATAAAGGCAATTTTTAATAATTACGTTATGTTACCGTTTGAAGCAAGAACGTCTATCAGTGGCGTGCCGTTTAGGGTATCAAGAGGCTTGGGCAGAAGCAGCAGGAGCAAATAAAGTTATGCCCAGAACGCTTCGTAATGAGAGTTCATTGGATTACGAGGCTTATGTAACCCCCAATAATAATAATATTAACCCAAAAATGCACGTGTACCCTGTTGTATTAAATAACTGACTCAATAATGTCTAATTTGGTCTGAACGGACCCGCGTGAATTCTTGCCTCGGGGTTAGGGTTTCACGAAGCCCGGCTTGTGGTTCTATGTTTACGGTTATTTTCATTACGCTAAACGTTCAGTCTCTTGTGTTTATTTTTAAACATAATTCGTTTCGGGTTTACGAGAACAAGTGGGTGTCTAAGTTATGTGATGTAGGGAGGTACAATTAAGGCGGTCTATTGCTTGTTCCGAAAAAAAAAATGGCTTTCTGAAACACCCCACGAATTACTTTGTTTTTGCTTCAAAATTGAATCATGTTCATAGCTTACTATAGTACCTTTTCTAATTAAAATATTAATTTATATTAAGGATTAATATTATGATGGCATTATCTACAGCTCAAAAATCACCGGAAAATTCTTTACTGGAATAAATACCCTAATATTTTGTATAAGTACTAAATACTTGTTTGTACATGTAATCTATAACAAATTAGCCTCAAGTGAAACAAAAATATATCTCTGAAAACACTTAGGTATGTCCTAAAAACCCTTTTCGTCCTAAACGTCCATTAAAGAACGTAATTCCAATTTTCTCTAAAATATTTGTGAAAAGAGGTTCTCGTTCAATCTTTCCGAAGCAATTTAGAAGGACATAGACAATGCAAGGGACGGGACGATCATTTATTTATAAAGCCATAGTGTATAGTCGGGGATGTCGCCTAGACACGTCCCAAGCATGCTTTTAAATTTAATACAGTGACATTGCAGTGATTTTCTAGTGCTGAAATAACACTGTTACTTGTTTAACTTCAGTTTAGTGAAATTCAGTTTGCAAATAAGTTGAAGGATTATACTTGGTTAGCTGGCTTTTAAGAGGGACAATTGATGCAGCCATTTTTGGTCATGAAAAGTGTGCGTTTATGTGGGAGATGTGTTCCTACGTAGCCATTGCTGGAGACGCTACCTAGCACATCTTAGGTGTTGCGTAGGCGCTGCGTAGCACATCTAGAAGCTGCGTAGGCGCTCCGTAGTCACCGTACAAACTATCAGTATTAACAAAAGGGCAAAATTAATAATTTTGTTATTGGATAAACTTTTCTTTTTTCTTTGTGGTAGGTATTGGATTTTACATCTTCAAAAATAAAACATTGTGTTTACCTTTTTCTGTATGCTTCAAGTTTTCCTTACTAAAAAAAATACTTATAAAATCAATACTTTCTCGATTCGTGCATGTGCATGCGATATAAACCAGTGTTATCATCCGGTACAGCTGAGCACATCACTAGTCAGCGCAGGTGTCGTATCGGAACAATTTGGAGTTGTTCATCCCGCGCCGGCGACGCAATAATGCACCACGCTCCATTTGCACTTGCAGCAATTTCTTTTAAATTACACGTGCATTTTTATCGCATAGGTATCTTTTTCACTTCGCTTGAGCACTTTAAAAACGATTTGGCTGTCTGTTTTTTTTTGCTTTTTTTCGCGCGAAAATGGCTGGCGCTTTCATATTTTTTGAATTAAGAACGATAGGAAAATAAATTAACAGTGTTGTCACTGGCTGAGTGAAATGTAAAAAGAAAATTATTTTTAGAAAATCTAAGTAGGTGTTTGAACAACTTTTGTGTCCATCCAATTTGATATTTGTGTATGACATAAATGTGATTTTGATTTACCAAGCCCTTTCAGTTTTGAAAGAACAAGTGTTTATTGAAGAATAGGCTTACTGAAAACATACTCAAGAATTTATAAGACCCTATAATTTTTCTCAACTCGAACCATATCTAAATCAAAACAATACAATTCAAAACAGCATTAATACAGAAGAAGATTCAGCACCACGTCGTTCCCTTATATCTCTTGTTTCCGTTTTGTAAAATTTCACCCCATAACATTATGTTGATGGCGGTAATAAAGCTTGAAATATTTACGAATATCCGAACAAACGAGGCGAGCTGTGAAAAATAGTCGGTATTCTGCCGGATTGACCGTTTCAGAATAAAGATTAGCCAGAGACCGCGAACATTTTTCACGCGACAACAATTTGTTGTGAGCTTCGTCGTTTTGCGAGAATTTGTTTTATGGACTTAACACTATCTTGTGTGAATAAAATGGACGGTGATTTTTGTACGTTTGTGTTAGTTTTCCATCCTTTGTTTTTAGATAAATTACAAATTTTAGTTTGTAATATTTGTTAAAACTTTCAATCATCATCATCATCATCACAGCCCGACTTCACCCTCTGCTGGGTATAGGTCTCTCTTTGCCAAGCTCCACGTTCTTGTGGCAGTCTCACCCAGGATACCCGCAATGGCAAAAATGTCGTCTGCCCATCTCGCCGCCGGACGACCAACACTTCTCCTTAAATGCCAAAGAAAAAAAAAAGAAAAAAAAATGTAAATCTGTATTCGTGCCAGTCGGGCATTCATGAATGTTTTCCTTTAGACTATTTCCTTACTTTCTTTATGTTTTTCTTTAATAGTATTTCACCTATTTTTTTGTGCGCTTCATATCCCTTATTTCATTTCACTCATCCATAATCAATAATTAATACTTTAAATGTAAACGATCTCTGTCTGTCTGTATGTTACCCTTTCACGTGTTTGCGGCTTACCTGGGTTCAGTTTTGAGGAATGTATATTTTATGAACTCCCCGCATACGGAATCCAGAGCAAAAGCGAGTAATTACAAAATCGTAAAGGTATGAGGTACGTCAAAAATTAAAAAAAAATTAATAACAAATTACCATCCTAATCACGAACTATCTCACCGTAACGCCGCATCATCGACAGCCCTCCTTCGTTAACAATAGATCTGACGGGCGTGGCGTCAGGCCCTCCGTCCCTCAGACCCTCTCATCACAGATTATATCAGCTCTAAATCCCTGACGCACAGACCGGCAACCACTTGGGTGATGCTGATGCTCGTTTTGCAATTTGTCTATTGATACATACGGGTGGAAGGTTTTGCCAGCATAGATAGACACATTTTAAAAATCTCTTTTTTTTTAAATTATAAAATAAGTAGTGAACTATAAAGGAAACAAAAAAATTTGAATGTTCACAACGTGTGTTAGAAGAGCGGGAAAAGTTAGTATTCTTGTACAAATTTTGCTTATCAGGGGGGTTACTATGACGTCTTAAAGCAAGAGTAATTCCAGTGTGCAAAGAGACAGAGCTATACAGTTCGTCTAGCGCCGTCTCTTTCCCACACAGCATGGTAGGCCACTAGTACAGTTATAAAGGACATTGGAAGACATTTTAAAGTTACTAAACAGTAGAAACACAAAGTAAGGTCCATTTGAACCATAAATCTCTAAATACATTTAGCGGTAAACGTATGTACTACCGAGTTCACTGACGGTCCACCATTTTTCACCCTAATGCCCTGAGTTATAAAGTTGAAAATGAAAATCGACCGGTAGTGAACGCGGTAGTACTTATTTAAACCATCGTTCCATTGCTGCCAATCGTTTGAAGATGCCAGTTACAGAATGTTGTTTTAAATATGTTTAGCGTCAAACGTATTTATTAAGTTGTGGTCCTAAGTCATATACAGGGTGTAAACAGACCCTTCACATAGCCGTCAACCAAGCATTCTGTACATCAAACTAAGTAACGTTACGCAAAAAATATTGCTGGGAAACGACTTTTTTTTTTTGGGTGAAAAAACACGTTTTACGGTAGGACTCGATGGAAAGCACTCAAAGCATTGTGCTGATGGATGGATTGAATAGCATCCGGGTCGTGGAGGTGTGTAAAGTAAAAATCTTACATTAAAAACATGTATGTAAAAAAAAGTTGAGAAAAAGTTGGAACTTTGACCCCCAATATCTCCGTAACTAGAAGGTTCCCAGGTATGGTCTAGAAACAAAAAATGATCGCAAAGACGGGGAAAACAAGTGCCTTTCGTATATGTTAAGGGTCTATTTACACCCTTTATGTGACTTTGGACCACAACTCAATAAATACGTTTTACGTACGTGGTGATCTCACCACCTATAGATTGTGCGTAGAAGGCAGCTTATGCGCACCACACATCAATGCATTTGCACTAATGTAACATGATGCTTAGGGGCTGTCTGTGGCCTAAGTCTTATGAACATAGTCCCACACGACCTAAATAGCTAAGTTTGTAGGTACTACCGACTTCACTGACGATCGACCACTTTTCAACCTTATAACATAGGGCATAAGGGTGAAAAATGGCAGTCCGTCAGTGAACTCTGTAGTACATCGTGGTGGTTCGTCGTTCGTTCCACCTGTGTGTGACATACGGTCAGTTACAATAAAGTCGAGTCGTGTACCAACCCCTAATTAGGCCGGCCCTTACACACCCAATTAATATACACATTTTGTAGTAACACTAATTGGCGAATTTCGCTTTTGAAAGCTTTGTAGCTAGTATGAAGAGTCATAATATCCGGATAGCTAGTAGATATTATGTATATATAGATGTGGGTAGGTAACTAGTGATTGTGTTTTTAATATGAAAGGGTTCGCTCTGAGCATTGCACTTGGTGAAATTAATTGGTATTAGGTTTTGTGTTCACGATGTCCGTATTCCAGAACGATAAATATTTTTAAATAAATATTAATCTAACTTTATTTTAATTTTAATACAATAAAATAATAAATTAATTAATTGTGTTAGTTATGTTTAAATATTAATATTCTGTGTTAAGATTTTTGTTGTTAGATTTTTAAGTATTAGCCGTAAGTTGATTTTATTTGGTGTGTAATTACAATTAGACATGTAATGGGGTCAAATCACTATTGTATTGGGGTCATCCTTTAAAGATAGTGTAAGTTAATAATAATAAAATAAATATTTTTTAAATGTTTTTTTATATTGTTTTATATTAGAATATTTTAAAATGTATTTAATATGTGTAAAAATAAATAAAGGAAATAAATAAAACGCCTGATATGAGGGAGAAGCGTCAGATTGCATGCGGTTTCAGAGATTTTCTAACTGAAAAACCTACAATACTTTACCCTAACTGGGAATCGAACTCAGGACCTCATTATCAGCAGTAGCACCCACTAAGTCACACAATATATTTATTTGAAGCCACAATTATATAAATTTACCCAAGGGTGAGACTGGATCTAGTTATGCTAATATAATCTTCCCACACTACAACTTTACACTAGCCAAATGATCCTCAACAAAAGCGAGTCACTTTTGATCATATATTCAGAACCTTTGTTAGTTAACAAGTAAATCACGATACTGAGCTTAGGTATCTTTCCTAATTCATGCGACGTCACGGCGTCTCACGACCCGATACGATTTCCCAACGGACCGACTCAGCAAGATGAAGATATCTAATTACAAATTCGATGTATCCAATAAATATTCCAATCACATAAAATTTACATAACCTCCTACATTTACAATGGATCTATTTAATAATATTACAAATGAGAAAGGTAACTCTGTGTGTATGTCTGTTAGGTTTCATGTCTTAACGGCTGCACCGATTTTGATGTTTGGACCACAGGTAGACCACGACCTGGTTTGGGACTTAGGATATTTTTTAACCCGGTAATACATTTCCTTCAGCCGTTGTCATTCACGTCAGCCGCATACACGATGCCCGCTGGGCAAAAGTCTCCACACGATAGTTGCCGAAAGACGAACGCCGAGGCCGGCCCAAAAAGAGCTGGTGAGACGATCTGGACGCGTGCCGCGAGGGCTGGTTCGAGGAGGCACGGGAGAAGAGCACATGGAAGGAATTGGGGGAGGCCTTTGCCCAGCAGTGGGACAGTACAGGCTATTAAAAAAAAAACTTTTCCTTGTGATCATTTCCGAAAAAATCGAACCACGGGCTTATTATTTTTTCAAAATTGATAGTTTTATTTTTATCTCAACAAAAACAGTTGTTGTGTATCAAACAAAGCAGAAAGAATCAAACAGTATGCAGACGACATCAAACGACTACAAAGAGACTCAATTACAGTTCCCAATTGATAGTTGAAGAAAACCCTTGTTAGCTACACCACGAAATAAGGCAATTTCGCGGACAAAAGGCTGTCCCTCATTGTACGGACGCTGTCGGCGATTCAAAAGTTTCCAGTTGACGGAGATGGGGCCACCCTAGCTGTCCGAATTTATTGAATTTCGTCCAAAGAGGATGACCACACTATATTGTTCCCTCGGAACATTGATTAGGGTGAACTTTGTAGCAGGTATATCGAATATGTATGATTTATAATGATGTTGGGGTGTGCGGTACTCATATTTTATCTAATTGAAACTTTGACGGACAGTATTATGGACTGTTTATGTAAATTATTAGGGTAAAAACGAATGCCCTTGTATTTCAATTGAACAGGAATACAAAGTTTGCAAGACAATAGATATTAACATTATAAAGAGTTTCAGTTTGTTGGGAGTGATCTTCGGAACTACTGATCCGATTCCGATTTTTTTTTCACTAATGGATAGCCACATTATCCCCGAGTGTCACAAGCTATTTAAAATATTGTGGGATAATTGCCGATCATAACGGGAACGAAACCGCGGGTAAAGCTAGTATTATATCACGCATGTAATCCCCGAAGGGTTAGGCAAAGGTGTACCTAATAGTACACCCACATTTCGCCAGTTATGTTATAAGTCCCATGTAATAGGAGGCGAGCCTATTGCCATCAACCGGGCACAAATCCATACTCCGTGGCTGCTACTGAGATATTCCTGATGCGAAAACCCAATTATACTTTGCCCGACCCGGGAATCGAACCCAGGACCTCATGCTCAGCAGTCGCACTCGACCAACAAGTAAGTAAAATTAACTCATTATTTTTTTTATTAAAGAAGCGACCCGCCCTTGCTTCGCACAGCGCCACATATCGGGTCCAAAACTATATCTAAAGTAGCCTATATTTTAAGTTAAGCACCTAGCAGTAGAGCGGTGAAAACTGCTTTCAAATCCATGGAGTAGTTTTTGCGTGATGCGCGTACAAATATACAGACAGAAAGACAGACATCTGAAAACTGCTGTTTAGGTTTCTGTTGCACTAATAAAGACTCCCCATACATTTGTTTTTTCAATATCTTTAATGTACAGACATCGGCCTGTTACAATTTGATTATATGTAGGTATAGATAACAAAACAAATAACTACTACAAACATTCGATCCTATCTTCTGAAACAGAATTTGAGTAACTTAAAAAAAAAGTATGACAATTTTCTGTGTCTTCAAACTTTTGTTTATTTACTCGTACAGTCTCGCCATATAAAGTAAAACATTAAATCATCACATTCCCGACGCGAGAGCAAGAAGAACAGACACAAAGCAAACCGTCCCATTCACGAAACATGACAGTATCTTATAAGCGCACTGTAAGCTTTCTGTTTTGCTTTGATATCAAATAATGTTACAAATGCACAACAGTTTTGTTTCCACACTGAAGTAAAAACAAACTGAAGTTATATCTGTTACAAACTACAAAAGATCAATACTAATATTATAAAACTGAAGTTTGGTTGAACGCGCTAATCTCAGGAACTACTGGTTCGATTTGAAAAATTATTTTAGTGTTGGATAGCCCATTTATCGAGGAAGGTTATAGGCTAACATTTTACGCGGACGAAGGCCGTGGGCAACAGCTAGTCTAAAATAATAATAAAATATGGGCCTCCAAGTATAAAATGGGAAAAAAATTACAGGGCGTCAAAACATTCGTCCACAACGTTGTCAATAGGAAAAGTGCCCAGAAGGCTGGCAGCATTGCCACGTTAGGTGGCAATGCTGGTTCTTTGGCCAAAAAAAAGGCCAGCCCTATGGACACGTGAAGAGTCGACCAACCGCTTAGCGAATCGAGTTATACATTTTAAAATAAATAAAGGTGTGATGTTTTAAAACAGCCCAACGTTTATCTCTATTTTTTCATGATCACAAGCACCGTCTTCCATGTAAGTTCTGATTCTTACTTGCAAAAGCAACGAACTAAAATATTGCCGGTCATCATCTGCCTAGCCTTTTCCCAAGTATGTTGGGGTCGGCTCCCGGTCTAACCGGATGCAGTTGAATACCAGTATTTTACATGGAGCGACTGCCTATCTGACCTCCATAACCCAGTTAGTACTGGGTAATACGATATCCTTGGTAAGACTGGTTGTCAGACTTTTTGGGCCACTGACTACCTGTAACGACTGTCAAAGATCTACAAATGACAGCCGGGACCAACGGCTTAACGTGCTTTCCGATGAAGGAAACTCGGTATGTAATGGGTGGTCACCCATCCACGGACCAACCTGGGCAAGTGCGGCTTAACCTAACGATCGACCCGAGCGGCTGTTATTATTTAGCCACGAGTTCTCCCTGTAGGTATCAGGTATTAAGGTAAAATGATGCCCTAAAAACTAAAATAATTCACACTAATCTCTACTCCAACAAGTTTCTACTCTTAAACAATACGCAGCATCAAATTGAAATCTTCTAATTGATATCGCCCTCCACACAATATTCGTTACCTACAACAAAATCTTAACTACAACGGTAAACAATAAACTTTGTTTCCCCACACGGCACACGGTGGCCGCCGTCGCCTCGCAACGCTCGACAATTTGTCCAAAACCAAGGGAGCTTTTCAATAATAATTCCTCTATAAATTCTACCGGTGACCACATCTTTTCTATAGCCACTGTATCGCTATGAAACAGTAGATCAACTAAGCTATTTTTGGGACAAGTACCTACCTACGACTATCTGTCGCAGACTGCCCCGTTATGATCTAGCGGTATCAAGTGCTACTACTGTGCTGGGGTTTCATTCCCAAGTTGAGCAAAGTTTTGCGAGGAATTTGTGCCCAGTTGATAGCAACAGGCTCGTGTGTATAACATGGGACTTCAAAATAACTGGGTTTATTTGGGCGTACTATTAATATATCTCTACCTAACTCTTTACGAATTATGTTATTTATTTATTTATTAACACTTCAAGCACAAAGTGCACGGGCGGACTTAATGCCATAGTCATTTTCTACCAGTCAACCTTTGGGTGATGCAGAGACAGACAGTGGTAGGTGCATAAATTTGTAAAAAAAATAATTTAACACTAAGATAAATTACAAAGATATATAAAATACTATAACTATATATCAAAATACTACCTACGCTCTGATCTAGCTTTGGGTTTGTTAATGACTACACAATGTGACAATTCAGGTTTTTGTTCGCAATTGTTCTTCTGTTTATTTTACACTGTGCCAAAATGGACGTAGGCTAGTGGACGTTAGCTATTAATTATTATATTGCCTTTTTGACTGCATTCGTGAAATAGTTTCTTTATTGAGTCCCTTTGTTATGTAGTTGGTATTTTGTGATGTTTTGATTCTCTAATAAACATCCGAGCATCGGTGAGGGATAAGGTTTCATGAAAATGGAATGTTATGTATAGTTTAAATTATGTACCGTGAATTAACTGTGTCTTTGGATACCTAGTATATTGTATCTACGTCGGTCGACAGTGGTTTGTCTTTATTTTACTGAGCTTTATTCATTTTATACAATTAGATCATTTCAGTTAATACTCGGAGGAGGAGTTCGTTGCTGAATAATAACAGCCGCTCGGGTCGATCTTCAGGTTAAACCGCGCTTGTCTAGTATGGTCCATGAATAGGTGTCCGCCCACTACATACCGAGTTTCCTCCGTGCCTCGAAAAGCTCCTGGTCCCGGCTGTCATTTGTAGATCTTTGACATTCGTTACAGGTAGTGTGGCCCGAAATTATGACAACCAGGCTTACTAAAGGGTATCGTATTACTCAGTGCTAACTGGGTTGTGGAGGTTAGATAGGCAGTCGCTCCAGTAAAATACCGGTATACAGCTGCATCCTGTTAGGCTGGAAGCCGAACCCAATATAGTTGGGAAAAGGCTAGGCAGATGATTTCAGTCAATACATCGAGCGAAGTAAATAGTTAATCACTTAATAAGAACATGTTTAAAGGAAGGTCAGAGGTTAACTAATCATGGAAATATCTAGAAAGAGTAAGAAGAAAGAAAGAAAGAAAATACATTTATTTGGCACAAGTGCACATAGTATAAAAAAATAAAAAACAAAAAATAAAAAAACTAAAATCGAAACAAAAAAATAAAATAGTGTGACACTGTGTGCCTCACGGCTGCGCCAAATAGGCCCAGCCCAGTAAACATAGAAGTTACTTCAAATGAAAGAGTATTGTCTCGGTATTCAAATAAGACAACAACAAATGAATGTCGAGCTATTCCATTTTTAAACCGACTGATGGTTCAAATAATTCAAAACAAAACTGGCATTGCCTGTACCAGTCCACATTAAAAAAAAAACTAAAAATCCGAACAAAATCGTAAACAGATTACCGTGTATTACCATAGTTGAGCAATATTATAAGTTCATCCACCTCCGGGCAGTCTGGTGCAATTCGTTACTGTAATGTGAGCAATCTGTCGTTCGTGGGGCAATATTACTCAGACCGCGTTATAAGCGCCCTGTTCGGTATAATGGTGATTTTGCTAGCTTTTTTATTGTTATTGTGATAGAAAATAGTTTTTTAGCAGTCGACAAGGAAGAAATGGATTGACGCGATCAATTTGCCGGATTTATGGGGCAATATTTTGTCTGTGATGAGCTGTGCTGTAAATTAGGAGCGGAAAAAACAATAATAGAAAAGATGTGGCTTTGAAGATTTTATTCGTGATGTTTATGGAGACAAGGAAATTATAAAAAATACTATTTAAAGCTATGTTAATCGAGCTTTATTTTTGTGAAAGTATATGTTTACTAGCTTTTGCCCGCGGCTTCGCTCGCGTTAATTTAGAATGTGACAATCAATTTGGATTATACTCTACTTGTAATAATACTTTATTTTTTAAAACGTTGCCCCACACTAGGAATTTCTCTTGTATTATGGGTGCGTTTACAAACATTGAAACTCACATACACAAACAGCCAGACCCGGAACAACTATCAGCAGGCCATACAAATATTTGTTCCGTGCGGGGATCGAACCCGCGACACGCAGCGCTGCAGTCAATCGCTCAGCCACTGCGCCAACCGTGTCGATAATATAAGTAATAAAATATAATTCAATCATGATTACAAAGACATGTGGCGCCATCTATTATCATATGAACGTTATTAATGTTTTCCTTGGGTACAGTACTTTTTTTCTGAAAGGTACCCTATGTCCGTATTGTACACCTGACAACGTATATGCAAAATTTCAGGACGATCAGTTCAGTGGTTTAGACGTGAAAAGGTAACAAACAAACTTACTTTTGCATTTATAATATTAGCAAGGAAAGGATACTTCATTCGTCAACACTGTTGGCTATTTATTTAATCATTTGATAATCGCAATAATTGTTTAAAAAAAAAAAACCGTATTTTACGCAAATCAGGAAACATTGTAATGAAAACCATAAAAGTATTTTGCAAAGTATTTTATGGCTCGACCCTTGATTATACCACCCCTGTATAATTTCCACCCCATAAAATGTTTTAACCTTGACTCACATGCTAACAAATTCTAAAAGAACCCCTTTGCATTTATTTTCAAATCATTCTTTATTAAGATCTCTACAACTTTGAGTATTAATTTCCAGAAACTTCTCAAAAGGATTTAGAAAGAAGAAAGAAATAAAGAAAAAGTATTTATTAGTCTCACACAGGAGAAAACACAAAAAAAAATGAATGAGATAACACTAAATACAAAAATTATATAAAACGTAAAGATAAGAAAACAAATTAAATTGGGACCTTTTGGCCTCGTACAGGACACGAGGCCAAAAGGTCCCTATCTCAACATGGTGCTGCAACATTAAAAAAAAAAGTCACAGCGCTGGTATTCTGATAGGGCCCAAAGTGAAAGTTTAGAAATCTATGCTACAATCAGAAGGTAAGATAAACCCTTTAATACCCCACAAAACTACAGCAATGGCGATAAGGAACAGCAATAAAATAACCATAACAATTTAAGCAACCTACACACGAAAATATCATACAATCTGCACACCGAAGATCCCATAGCATAAGTTCGAAACTGCTAAATTCGCGCCTCGTCCTACCAATACATCTAAGAGCCAAACTAAGGGAAAATTGTAAAATTGAGATCGTTACTCATATAGTACTGCACACAAGGACCTTATTAAAGATTTAAGGTCCGCCCTATTATTCATGAGTTGGATACGTTTGGATACGGTAGGATACGGTCTCAGCTGATTCCCCACACGTAATAGTCGCTATAAATTTCGTGAACTTTATTGGCTGTTAAAATAAGTAATGAAATTGTTCGTGTTTCGTAGTTTGCGAGAAAGTACCAACAATTAAATTGTAATGTTATAAGAATGCTCACGATTGTGTTTATTGTGTGCCTTTTTAATTGTCTTGTGGAAAATTCTGAGTTTTAGTTTCGAGTGCCATAAAATTCGTGTTAACATTTTTAAATTGCTGAATCAAACAGAATTATTTTCTCATGAATAATTAATTTAACTATTCGCCATTAAAATGACAGAATAAAGACGGTCGGCCAGAGGTCCTCATTCGATTCTCGGGTCGGGCAAATCGTTTTTGGGTTTTTTCATCAGAAATTTCTCAGTAGCAGCCACGGAGTTTGGATTCATGCCCGGTTGATGGCAATAGGCACGCCCCCTATTACATGGGACTTTAACATAACTGGCGGAACGTGGATGTTACTATATTAGGTACACCTCTGCCTAACCCTTCGGGTACTACAGGTGTGGTGTTATGTTATCTTATAGCATAAAAACACTTTGGACGAAGTGTTAAATAGTGATAAAACAGATCTTAAGATTGAAAACAGTACTTGAGACTGATCAAGCGGGAAAATGAAAAAAAAAAAGGCACAAAAACTCTCGACCACTTACTTACACATGATATTGTGTTTTGTGTAACGTGGGGGGTAGTCAAAGGCTATAATTTGTCTTTACAAACTACGATCCCTTACAAAAACTCCAAATACAAAAATACAGTGTAAATAAAACACATATTTATTTTCTTTCATGTCGAGCTGCTATCTCCATTAACATCAGCATCAAAAGTATTTATTTTTACAGCAAACAGTTTCTCTTTCTGCAGTCGCCAATTAGTTCTTTCACAAACAACACACTGGGAGCAGTTCTTTACATTTTTCACGAGCACAAAATTACAGTTGAGCAAATGTAAACAAAGAACTCTTCACTGTGTAAGTGGCTTGTACTGTAAGGCACTTATTTTGAGCTTCAACGAACGATAAGTATGCTCATTGTACTAATTAAAATAGTCTCTGCCGAAGACTAGGGAGGTATGACACAAAAGTACACTTTTAAAGTAAATAAAATTGCTAATTAGTAGTATCTTTGTGAGGAGATACTTGAACATTTTTGTCGAGGAAGATTTCTTCATATTTAATGAGCCTGTTATTTCAGACCGTCTGTCTGTCGTCTGATCTTGTCATCTAATGGATATAAAATATCCAAGAGTTCTGAATATGTCTAACAATATGTCCCGTTTCATTATTCACCTGAGTAAAAATAGGAGGGTTTAGACGTCTGTAGTTTTAAAATGGTAAGGAAAATAAGCTGCAATTGTAGAACGGTATTTTGTTCGTCATATTTATATATTTATTGGTGGGTAGTCCAGCCGTTACCTAATTTAGGTAGCAAATGTAATGTAGAAAAGAAAGTGTAGTTCTGTCCGCGACTTCCTGATATACACAGTGTAAATGGACCCTTAACACATCCGAAAGGCACTTGTTCTCCCCGTCTTTGCGATCATTTTGTTGTTCTAGACCATACCTGGGGACCTTCTAGTTACGGAGATATTGGAGGTCAAAGTGCCAAGTTTTTCCCAAGATTTTTTTTAAAACATGTTTTTAATGTAAGATTTTTACTTTACATACCTCCATGACCCCCATACTATTCAATCCATCCACCAGCACAATGCTTTGAGTGCTTTCCATCGAGTCTTACCTTAAAACGTGATTTTTCAGCCCAAAAAAAAAACTCCATTCCCAGCAATAATTTTTGCGTAAAGTTACATAGTTTGATGTACAGAATGCTTGGTTGACGGTTATGTGAAGGGTCTGTTTACACACCGTATACTACTAGATGAATGCTGTAAATGTTATCAGAGATCATTTAAACTCAAAAAAATTAACCGTCTTTATTAAACATAACATCACGCCTGTAATTCCCGACCTCAAAAAAAAAACTCATTTATTTCAATTAGACCATCACAGGCACTTTTGAATGTCAAAAAAAACAAAAAAGAAGCGAAGCTACAGTCACTGTCACAAGGCATAATAATTTGAGAAAGTACTGCAGTTGCACATTCCAAAGCGTAGATCTCTATGGAGAAGAATGGGCAAGAAACTCCATGGACACTCTTTTAAATCAAAATATTGTTGTTTGTGAACGGTCTGGAAGAGGTGTACCTAACAGTACACCCACATTTCGTCAGTTATGTTTAAGTCCCAAGTAATAGGGGGCGAGCCTATTGCCATCAACCGGGCACAAATCAAGTTTCCGTGGTAGCTAAGCTAAAAATCCAATATCACTTTGCCCGACCTGGCAATCGAACCCAGTACCTCGTGCTTGTAGTTGCGCTTGCGACCACTAAACCAACGAGGCAGTCTATCTAATATATAAGTACTTAATATTTAAACACTTTAGCTACCAGTGGCGAAGGTTCCATACAACCCGATTCCTACCGGCGTCCCTTTGAAAAATGGCACAGTCAGTATTCTATAGCCAATAGTATTCTATACAGTAAAGATATGTACTCCGGCTTACCTTTTACAAAAATTGACCCTTCGCTACTGCTACCTACTCTTTTTTTCTCCTACGAGGTTAACATCTTTATTTATTAAACGCAATTTTAAGACACACCAATATACGACTCAACCCTCAATCAAAACCCGCTTAAAACCGAACCGCAATCAACTGCGTCGTAATTAAATCAAACATGAACTTCAGGAACTGCGCACAATCCTTTGACTTCACGGCATCCGACTTTCGAGATCAGGATTTCCATTAAATTAAACACCGTCTTCGCAAAACTATTTATAAAGATTCCGGATTCCGTGGTAGGGGAGCCCTATTCAGGATGTGAAATTTGACGTGTGAGACCTCTACCGGTTCTAATAAAGCGTTGAAGAGAACCCATTGTGTAGGGTTGAAAGGTGGTACATGGAACATATCTATCTCATAACCATCGCGACGCCTTATTATTCCTTGTGATTTCTTCATTTTAGTGGAAAATGGAGGGTTGTATAGAGATGTTAATCCCGATGACAATACGGGTTTATATTTAGTACTAGCTGTTGTCCGCGACCTTTGTTCACGTGATATTATTATAAAAAAATATTACTTCCCTTTTTGAAACGGATTTTATTTAAAATTTGAAGGGTTTTAATTTTTTACACCATTTCTTATCCCAATTCATTTGGGGTCGGCGCATCATGTCTTTTTCTTCCATACTTCTCTATTACTCGTCACCCGGAACCTAATTATTTTTCTAAAATTAAAAAGTAGCCTAAGTTAAATCTTATAACATAAGCTATCTGCCAGTAAAAGTCCCGTCAAAATCGATCCAGCGGTTTCGGAGAATAGCCGGAACAAACAGGCAGACAAAAATAAGTGCCTTATATATTTTCATATTTGCATTCAGTAATAAGCAGTTATTTTGATATTACAAACAGACACTTAAATTATACATTTTTTGTTTAGATGAATGCGAGTGCATGATGAGATTTTGAGGTGTCTCCGGAATGATTGAATGGGTAATGGAAAGTCACAATGTCACATGGTATGCAAACCGTTCACCTATTGCTAAAACTTGGCATCAAAATACAATAACCAAATGTGTGTGTGTAATGTGTAATGTGTATGTGTGTGTGTGTGTGTGTGTGTGTGTGTGTGTATGTGTATGTGTGTGTAGTGTGTGTGTATGTGTGTGTGTGTATGTGTGTGTGTGTGTATGTGTGTGTGTGTGTGTGTGTTTTTATTTTTTTACAGTCGAATATAACAATAATTCAGTGGCATATCACGATAATACACGACAGTAAGATTCCGTGTTGTTTATTTAACTTAAGAATAAAGAAGTTCATAACTTTAGTTAGTTTAATTTAACAAAGCGCTGTAACTTTTAGAAAACAACTACTTAACCAAAAGTGGTATAAACAACTCCAACGATATTTTCATCTTAGATATGAAAACGTAGCCCATTGCGTGTGAATAAGAATACACGAAAAGGGCTCATGCGACCCACGTGTATAACACGACCGATATCAAATGGCCCTCCCAAATTCGTTTCAAGAGCCCTTTTCCTCCCTTATTTCCAGAAATACGGGGGGAAGGGGATTTCAAGTTACACCGGTCGTTTTTGAAGATGATCGCAAAGCGTGTAAGTTCGCATTTATAAAGATCCCGAAAGCATTCCGCAAATGAACACAATTTAAAGACGAATGCGTTTTTGGATTCTCAATTTGAATGTACGTTCGGCGCTCGATTCGACCGTAATGACGCCATATTTTGTCGGCTCAATGTTTGGGGTAGACACAAAGGATGACAGCTAAATCGTTTATGCAGATGAAAGAATATGTAGTTACTCGATTATTTATTAGCTTGTTTCTTATCTACGAATAATTTGGGCGTGACGTATATTTATTTGGTCGTTTAAAGCACTGACAGGATGTGTCATCCTGCAAAGCACTTGTTATGACAAAAAGAAAGGCTTTTAATAATTAACTAACTATGTAAAAAAATCTTAGAAGTTTGTGACCCACTTCTGGGTTTCCGATTAACCTGAAACTTGGCCCGTTATGTTCAATATTCCTGTAATAGCATATTTCCTGACCTTAAGTTCTTCTGCTTGCTGCTGGACTCTTCGAAAGAGATGACGCGGCCCTGGAACACAAAGGGCAAAGAAGGAACATAGATGGGTTTTAGTCAGTTGAAGTCTGACACTCCCTTCCGCTCCGTCCAGAGCGGGGGGGGGGGGTAATATTTTAGAGCCAAAAAACGGTAGTTAGTTAATGTAGTTTATGTGTTTCTTACCTCCCATTCTCATCCAGAATGAGTAGAGTATAACAACGACAGACTTGGCTCTACACTTTACACAGATCCACGACAAATTGTATTGAGTAAATAATTGTGTATCCCTCGCTCAACTACTTACACTCAAGTAAAATACATGATAACACTCTAATGCCACCAGTTCTTCCTACTTAAAATGCAAATTAATTCCACCAATAACAAATACCAGTTAAAGTGCTCATCAAATTGTAATATTTTGTTCAGCAAATAACCTGGGGGAATTGCAGAGCCGTAGAAAGCCATACTCGTGTGGCATTAGCATCAAGTATATGACATATACACTCGACGAATTAATCCATATTAGGCATGCATCAAAGAGTCCATACGAAATGGGGTTCGCCTGTGATTTGAACAATGGGAATTATGAGAGATCGCTACGTTTGAGAGTCTCCTTGACCTAATATTGAATTACAGAGCTGGGTTATAAGAGAAAATGAACTTTGTTAAGACGGGTTAAAGTTTAAAAATGATTTTGAAGTGTTTGTGGGGCAACACGATTGTGATTTTGGATGGCTTTTAGTGCCGTGACGATGGAGCTGTGAATTTTAAATAATTAAAGGATTTGGACTATAAAGCCTTTCGAATAAATACTAGGAAATTTACTAAAAGAATAATAAAATAACTCAATGTTTATTAATTAATTTTAAACTTTTACATATTAAAAAAAAAGGAGTAGCCTTCCAGCACAACACACCACCGGTAGCTGGGACCCCAGCTACCGTTGGCCAGGGCTCTTTGTGCTCAAGCGAGAGCCTCCTCAGATATTGGTCGAGGCTATTGGCTTTCAAGCCATTAGTAATTTATTATTATAATACACATGTTTGTAGTTAGTTATCAGAAAACTATGACACTTTACTTTTTTTATTTTTATAGCAGTCACGATATCAATCTAAAAACTTGATACCTAAGTTATTAATTTTACTTATCGACATTTAAATTCACGAATTGTGATATGGAGCTATAATATTTTTTATTGTTTTTGCCTTTTATAAGCTCCTCTAATGTTCTGGTCGTCAGTCTGTTCTTTTACTTTGTTCAAGATGCTAGGCAAACCTGTTGTAGCTGTGTGTCTCCTGTTACTAATCCCATTGGTATCAGGGAATTCAAAATCTAGTAGTGAATCTACAAGCCGTAAGTTTTTGGAAATTTTATCATACTTAACCGACTTCTATAAAAGGTCCTCCTTTTATAGAAGTCGGTTAAGTATGATAAAATTTTGGTTATGTACTCGGCCAGTATGTTTTATTGTGTTCATGTATTTAAAATTATTTGAACGTGATTACTGGTCCGATTCATGTGTTTTTTTTTTCATTTAGAAGTAGAAAAAGGATTCGGGGTCCTATATAAATTTTATTAACTTTGCTGGGGTAGTTTATAATATATCTTCTATAATACGTCTATTTCTTCTTCGTATATGTTGATTATCTTCCAATAACTTCTAGTTCCAAAGTAAAATTAATACTTGACGAGAATTTGTATGCGATACCACAATTAATAAAAAGGGGAAAAATAAAAGACTTTTTTACAAACAAAAGTCATCGACTTCCGAAAGTCAAGTTATTATCCACTTTTTAATGTTTATTTTGGAAGTCGGTAATTTTTTTTGCAAGAAGGTTTTATATATATTGGTCCTTCTTAAGAATTGGTCAAATCTGTACCAACGCAACAATGGCAGACGAGGCTTCGGACACGGACACAGACAGATACTTCAGAAATAATTGATGGAGGTGTCCGGAACCGCATCTGCCATTTGTTCGGACTAGTCTGACCGTTCCTTTGTTTTATGAATCGTTGCAGTTGATAAAAGAATTTAACTAAGTGTAAGTTTTTTTTTTTAAATATGTTATATACTTAAAAAAAAATTTAGTTCTTAACTATCGCCTCGTTGCAACTTCAACACTTTAAATGCGGTAAAGTTTGCACTTTGAATCACCTCAATAAATATCACATAATATCATGCATGTAAATCGAAGGGTTAAGTTTGTGTCCGGTTGATGGCAATAGGCTAGGCTTAAAAATAACTGGCGAAATGTGGGTGGTTTATGCTGTGTACACCTTTGCCTAACCCTTCCAGGATTACAGGCGTGATGTTATATTATGTTCAATGTTTTTTTTTTTTTTTCTAGTTGCGACAAGCTACCAAGACTACCAAAGCGATCCGAGTCAGTATGTTTATGGCATGGGAAAATACGCTCAGCCTATGAATAGTGAGTGAGAATTTTAGTTGTAATAGGTGCTTACCTATTATTTGTTTTATTATTTTACGACTCGCAAAATATTTTTATTAAATGTAAGTTTAACATAAAATACCTAGGCGACCTAGCTCTGCTCGGGTGAAAATAGAGAAAATGAATTTTCCCAGATATGAGACATCTAGCTAAATCCATTTTTCGCCCCTGTAAACCGCCATATTGCAACTTTCATCGGAATCATTAGAGCCATTTTCGAGAACGTGATTACAAATGTACAAAATATTGCTCGTTTGTATAGGGTAAATAAATTCTCTAAATGATAGACAAAACCGCAACAAAATCTAGTACATTATTTAGAAGAAACAGGGTCATACAGAAATACATGGAAAGCGACTTTATTTTAGATATGCACACACTCAGTACAGTCATGTTTTTTTTAAGAAAGCATTTAAACAAGAACAAACACCAAAAAATAAGTAAACAAAGCTGTCATTGCCAAAAGGGCCTCAACTCAGCAATATTCCAAATGGCAACACAAGATGTATCACTTGGTGTTTTAGTCAGTACAAGTCTGACACTCCCTTCCGCTCCGCACAGAGGGGGGGGGGGGGTCCTTTGATGATTTCCCATCCGTAAAAATAAAGGCTGATTTATAATTAACAAACAAACTTTATTCATTTTTAATTTTCATGGAAACTGTGTTAAGTAGCATCCGAGACAAATGACCTTGCAATAGCCGGACAGGCCGACATGACGAAATTATAAGGATACTGCTTCAACCATTTCGTAATGGGTCCCTAAAATGGTATTAGTACCTCGAGATCAAAATTTCATTAATATACATATTTGTCCATGTTTCAAGGTTCGAAGACACATCAACCTATACATATCCAGTATAACCTCGCTTTCTAATACAAAACAATTAAAAAAAACAACTGTGCTGTATACAGCTGTTTTTTTTTTTTTTTTTTTTTTCTTTTGAAAACTTTCGATGTGAGAGGGGTTCCGAATGATGTACTGAATACGTGGTAACCCTGATGTCCCTTTCACCCTGTATGAATATTATTTCATTATTCTCCTTTCCCACCACGACACGGTTGGTTCCAAATTCAAAAAAAATTACCTACTATTTTTATAATAATATTTTTTTTGTTTTTTTTTTTCAGTGGCTATGAGTCATTCCAAAAGCGAAGGTATGGTAGGCAAGGGATCGGCAACTGTCATCCTGATGCCATTGATTGTTTTTTCTAAGGTTATCGTTAAATAACAACAGTCCCACGGGTCGGTTAAGCTACATTTGCCTAGGTCGGTCCGTGGATGGGTGACCATCCATTATAGACCGAGTTTCCTCTGTGCCTCGGTAAGCACGTTAAGCCGTTGGTCCCGGCTGTCTTTTGTAAATTTTTGACAGTCGTTACAGATGAACAAAAATATGTACTCGTAGCTACAGCCTCAGTCACAAGGCTTAATGACCGGAATTACTATAGTTCCCCATTCCAAAGCGTAGATATGTCTATGGAGAAGAATGGGCAAGAAACTTCATGGACGCTCTTAACAGTAAAGGTTACGCAGCTTAGACCGATTTTATTATTATTTTATTTTAAAAAATAATTTTATGGAAAAAAAAGTATGGAAGAAATCGAAACATAGACGCATGCGTGGTAGGGATTGATATAGATTTACTATAGTAAAAACAGAATAAAACATTTGCTCGTTTATTTTACAGGGTGAATACGTTTAAATGGGCTCAACGCCGCCGATAGCCTGTCCTCTTAATATCTATAATCTATACTTATATAATATTATAAAGCTGAAGAGTTTGTTTGTTTGGTTGAACGCGCTAATCTCAGGAACTCCTGGTTCGAATTGAAAAATTCTTTTAGTGTTGTATAGCCCATTTATCGAGGAAGGCTATAGGCTATATAAGATCACGCTATGCAAAAAGAAAACAAGTCAGAAGCGGCGGGTGAAACCGCGGGGCACAGCTAGTTATATTATAAATTGAAAACCAACCAAAACAGTTTTTAACATGTTTTTACCTTATGTTACAGCATCTTCTGATTCTGGTAAAGCGGAGTCCTCTGCCGGATCTAATGCGGAATCAGGCATGTATGCTGAAAGCACTAAATTCAGTACTTAATTACTCAAATACTCTTATGTTATATCCGATTGATGTTATTTTCTATCAACTTAATTCTAACTAATGCTACGCGAAGCACTGCGCAATTTTAAACTGAATCAATTTAATTAATTTCTAGTAGATGATTTATATTCACCGATCATAATGAATGTCAGCTACCGCATCCATGGGCGGGGGATCCCAAATTACAGTATGCCAAAGTTAAATTAGGTATAATAGATAGATAGTTGATTGTGATAGAATAAACTTAAAAAAAACCAACCAAGTGCGAGTCGGACTCTCATACAATAAGACTTACATATTTTTTACTTTTTACGGCTTTACAGGGTGTAAACAGACCCTTCACATAGCCGTCAACCAAGCATTCTGTATATCAAACTAAGTAACTTTACGCAAAAACTGCTGGGAATCGACTTTTATTTTTGGGACGAAAAATCACGTTTTAGGTAGGACTCGACGGAAAGCACACAAAGCATTGTGCTGATGGATGGATTGAATAGTACGGGGGTCGCGGAGGTGTGTAAAGTAAAAATCTAACATTAAAAACAAGTATTAAAAAAAAACTTATGAAAAAGTTGGAACTTTGACCCCCAATATCTCCGTAACTACAAGGTATGGTCTAGAACAAAAAAATTGTCGCAAAGACGGGGTGAACAAGTGCGTTTCGGCTATATTATGGGTCTATTTACACCCTTTATAAGTCATTATCTCATCAACTATTGACTTAAAAAAAAAGTGTTTGAGAAACCTCGATTTATCATTTTTTAAGAGCTGTCGATAAACACTCTGCACAGTCATATAATTACGTAGATTTTTCTCAACCGTCAATTACAATATGTATGGACCACTCACAAACCAAGTGTAGCGGTTCATAGAAGAAATCTGCTCTCCAAATTTCAACTGCGTGGTGTCAACAGTCTCTGAGTAAAATGGCTGTGACACACGGACGGACACAATTTTAGTTTTTTTTTTTTGCTTTTATTTAACCAAAAAATCATTCTGTTTTATTTTTTATAAATCAGAATGATGTTTTGGGTAACCGATTCTGTACTTGGTATAAATCAAATACTGCGAACAAATGATTAATGTGACAAATCAATCAAAATGCCTTTTCTCATTTTTTTGTTAGAAATAACAAATCAAAATGACTGCAAGAACTGACAGTTTTTTTGATTCTATTCCTTTGCAGTATTTGACTTTTATTAGCGGGACTATTGCTCAGTAATAATATAGAATGCTTTTTTTACAAAAGGGATCGGGTTCGATTAACACAGGAAGAAGCTTTCACAAAAAACCAACCAATTCCGGAGTTTTATTTTTTCTTCAAAATGGCGGTCATAGTTTCTTTTACGACTTTATCCTAAGTTAAGAATTTAGCCAAATGTACGATCGAAATATCTATGTTCGCTTACGAGAGTGACGTTTATTCCCTCCACTTACATACGACACACTATTTATTTTAGGTTAAAGTTGATCACAAAAGTCATCCGATAAGGTTTTGACGCGGTATGAAATTGCTTTTACATGTATATTCTTTTTACTACTTTGACATACCTTCTGTTACTTTGGATTCCCCCATTTCCGGAACAGCTGACGCTCAGATCTAGCTGCTGTGCTAAGGCTAAACTATTATTTGTTATGATTTTCAGCAGCTATGAAAATAATGTTCAAATGGCTACATCCCGTCTGCTAACTTTCCCGATTCGCCAACTAAACGAAATACTATCCCAAAAAAGCCGTTTTGTAATTTTTTTATCTTCATACATACAGGGTGTAAACAGACCTTTCACGAAGCCGTCAACCAAGCATTATGTACATCAATCTAAGTAACTTTACGCAAACATTATTGCTGGGAAACGACTTTCTTTTTGGGGTGAAAAAACACGTAAAGCACTCGAAAAAATTGTGCTGATGGATGAAATGAATAGGACAAGGGTCGTGGAGGTATTTAAAGTAAAAATCGTACATAAAAAACATGTATTTAAAAAAAAAACTTGTGAAAAAATTGCAACTTTGACCCCCAATATCTCCGTAACTAGAAAAGGTTCCCAGATATGGTCTAGAACAAAACAATGATCGCAATGACGGGGAGAATAAGTGCCTTTCGGCTTCGTTGAGGGTCTTTTACACCCTTTAGAATAAATACCCAAACAAGGTGCACTAATATGGTATTACAACAAGTAAGTACAAGGCACTAATCCAGACTCCGAGACTGAGAAAATCCTGTTGGAAAAATCCAGGAGCATTTTGCCTAGACCAAGGAAGGAGCCAAAACAAAATTGTTAACGTTTGTGAATTTATAACCCTAGGTTCAGGCGATAATAGTGCTAAAGCAGCATCGAAGGCATCAGCTGGCTCAAATGGTAAGGCGCTATTAATATAGGTAAACCCTAGGTTCCTTGCGTGATCAAATCAGAAATGAGGAGATCCGCAAGAGAACCAAGGTTACCGACGTAGCCCGAAGAATAGCCAAACTTAAGTGGCAGTGGGCAGGGCACATTGCTCGCAGAACGGATGGCCGATGGGGCCGAAAAGTTCTGGAGTGGCGACCGCGAACCGGAAGACGCAACGTTGGAAGGCCTCCCACTAGGTGGACCGATGACCTTGTAAAGGTTGCAGGGAACCGCTGGATGCGAGACGCACGGGACCGGTCAATGTGGCGACACTTGGAAGAGGCCTATGTCCAGCAGTGGACTTCTTTCGGCTGAAATGATGATGATGATGAATATAGGTAAATACATTGTGGTACCTTAAAGCGATTCTCACACGAAACTGCTCGTCCACACGAACGTGCGGTTTACGTGTGTAAGGCATCAACGGATATCATACAAGCCAATGTGACGTGTGATCCGCCTCGCCACCCGACCACATACACCAGCGGTGTCGTGTGATAACCTCATAGACAGAAGGTTGTACATGAAATGAGGGAGATAGAAAATATAAAAAAAACCTTATTTTGTATTAAGACACAGAAATTATTACAGTTTATGACCTTTGTGGTCGTAGGCCCCAGCAATGGTAACCACAATTTTATATAAAAAATCTATGCTGTGATAGCATGTTTATGGAGGATGCCTTTTTACAAAAGCAATAGGCTTCGATTTCTGACTCAGGCAGAAGATTTTTGAAAAAAGCAAAAATTATTGATTTTTATCTTAAAAATGGAATAATTAGTAGATCGAAATTGTTAGCGTTACCACGGCTCTAACGTCTGGTCGATACTGATGGGAATAAATAGGAGCATCGATTTATATATGAATCGTTCTAACTTCATGGATGTGCGGAGCGCATGAGGTGCTTTCTACACGGAATCTTGAGGAAGTTATCTGTGGCCTGCAGCTAGCATTTTTATGTCATTGCAAATACTACAAGACTGAAGGCCACCTAATGGGGCAGCTGTCCGCAATGCATATACCTGCCTGGTGTCTCCAGGAGGTGGTGGAATTAAGCATTATTAGTAAAAGTTTAGAGTTGTTATTTATCGTGTAGGATACACGATAAGTCAATTATACTAACATAGGTTAAGGAATACTAACAATTGTATGGGTTTATTATTAATACTCGAAACGGGATATTTACCATGTTGTTCCATGTTGCTTTCAACAGCGCCGAAATATCGGTAACTCATAAGAAACAGTAAACATGGTAAATATCCCGTTTCGAGTATTAATAATAAAGTTAGTGACCATGATAGTTTAAAATCTACCTGACTTAAAGATAAACAAATACGCGCGAACGTAATACATAATTATAAGGTAAGTGTTCAACCTTGGTTATGTTTTTTTGACTTTTGACAGCTCTCCTTGCAACTTCATAAATAGTTTGATGACTAGCAACTTGACAGGGTCATTAAATAAATTAATAATGCTTACTTTTTTCCTCATTTGCAGATTATTATCAACCTTCATACAAAAAGAACGATGGTAAGTACACAAATGAGGTTGAAAGGTATTTCAGTAACCGGTATATACACGACTATATCTTACCCGCGGTTTTTACCTATTGGTCACCTAACTCGAAAATATGTTAGCATTAATATGTATATTTTTTCACTGGTGACCACTGCAAACCAGCGCTGCATCATGCTACTCAGCATGATTGCCCTTCAACGGCCAAGTCACACAACATTAACTATAATAATAAAGAAATCGCAGTAAGGAACCTTAGACTTGGCACGACTTTGTCTAGATTTCATTATTTTTTAGAGATAAACAAGCAGCTCCATCGAGACTTGGCTAGTTTTTTACAGAATGTTTTTGGTGGAATTTTTTTTGTCATCTTACTACTATTATAAATGCGAAAGTTTGGATAGATGTTTGTTACTCAATCACGCCAAAACTAATTAACGGATTTGAATGAAATTTGAAATACAAATAGGTTGTAACCTGAATTAACACATAGAATACTTTTTATTCTGGTAGTGTGATCCCGTGGGACAATTATCGAATTTCACGCAGGCGATGCCGCGCGCATAATCTAGTTTTCTATAAACGACTATCTCTTACCCGCGGTTTTGCCGATGAAGAGTTCGGTAATGGCCCCAAGGGATCCTACTACCGAGATAAAAAGTATTATATGTATTAATGCAGGTTATAAACTATCTCTGTGCCAAATTTCGTCCAGATCCGTTCCGCCGTTCAGGCGTGATTGAGTAACAAACATCCTTCCATCTAAACTTTCGCATTTATAATAGGAAGTAAGATATATAAAGCAAATGAAAGGGCCATTGTTAAATTGATAATAATTACGATATTTCCATATCCACAGGATATAATCAAGGCAAGAAAAATGATGGTAAGTACCAAATAAGAAATTATACATAGTAGTAGACAGAAAAAGGAGTATTTTATCGAATTCCGATATAATTTGGTAACTTCTATGTAAATCTAATAAATAATCTTAATAAATGAAAACCTAGGTTTCTGAGGGGTAAAAAACAGTTTCGAGAATCTGTAATTTGCAGAAGTACTATTTAATAACGAACTTCTACGAGATTCCAACTAGATTCGTAAAAATAATCAACTTGACATTAACTAAATAAATAATTTACTATATTTTCTCACTCGCAGGATATAATCCAGGCTACAAAAATAATGGTAAGTAATAAAAAAGCAAGATAAAGTCAAGGACCTTGACTGCCGGATACAGGTTCAAATATCTCTCATATATATCTCCACAGACGTGTTATGTATCGATATCTACCTATACGAGAGTTCTATTAAAAAAAATAATTAGTAATTATCACTTCGTACTGATTTTAAGCCAATCCCAAACATAACTGGTATAACTAAACGGGATATTTGTTAAAAGTGGGCAATACTTATAAAAATGTTTTTTTTACTATGATACCGACGATAAAATCGCAAAAAAAAAAATCTGCTGCTCCACATTACCTATTGGTCACCTAACTCGAAAATATGTTAGCAGTAATATGTATATTTTTTCACTGGTAACCACTGAAAACCAGCGCTGCATCATGCTGAGTGGGAACCCGCTTGTTGCAGTCACGACGTGCAAGCTGTTACCTTTTTTTTTTATTCGTCCCGTTGTATTTATAACTATTTGTTATGCGTTGTGTGTTTATTTTTGACGTGACAACGTCTTATAATTCGATGGAGCCGGCTGCAGGCACGAAAAAACGGGCGTTACCTCGCTCTGAGGCGTTCCATAAAACAATTGCTCAACGCACATTCATTTTTTGAAAAATGCAACCATTCCATCAGTATTTTCTTATGACGTTGTCACGTTCAACTATCGTCAGTAAACCGACTTTACAGACAACCGATTTTTTTTTTGTCATTTTGTATGCACGTCATGTCCCTGCGACGAATTTTTTGTTTCTTTCTTTAAGCAACAGCAGATTTTTTGTCAAAGTTCGTAGTTAATCCCATGGTGAATGTTGCTCATAGTTATGAGTACTTCAGTCCCTTAAAGTATGGCCTATGTTTAACTGAATTGATTTTGTAATGTTCTTGTGCGTTTTAATCATTTTATAGATTTTCTTTTATTTTCTAATATACAAAAATCACTATAATCTAGAGGTCATATTTAACTAAATTATGGTGGCCAGCAAACATAGGCGGAGGCGGAAGAAACTAAATACAAAATGTCAGTTTGAAAAAAGAACATTGCTCTAAAGTTTAAAGTTTAAGTTTGTTTAGTTTTGCTTTTCTTACTTGATTTTTGCTTGATCATTTTGAGATTCTGTCATGTTCTTGTGCGTTTTAGTCCTGTTATAGATTTTCTTTTCTTTGCCAAGAGTCACTTTATGAAATAGCTAGCTCATGCCCGCGGCTTCGTAATTGTTACTGTTACTTCGTAGTTCTGTAATTGTACCACGGGATCGTACTACCGGAATAAAAAGTATCCTGTGTTATTCCAGGTTATAAACCATCTGTGTGCCGAATTTCATCTAAATCTGCTCACTCGTTTTTGCGTAAAAGAGTAACAAACATCCATCCATCCATCCATCCTTCTATCCATCCTCACAAACTTTCGCATTTATAATACTAGTAAAAGTAAAACTAGTAAAATAAAATAAGACTAACAATAAACTAAATTGATCAAGACAATGATTTCATCATAATTAATAATTTGATTTCAGATGGTGGAAATTATAAGCAACCAAATTACGGCAACAACTATCCAGGTAAAATATACAAAAAATCACAATAATCTAGAGGACATATTTGACTAAATTATAGTGGCCAGCAAACAGGTGGAAACGGAAGAACCTAATTCAAAATGTCAGTTTGAAAAAAGAACATTGCTCTAAAGTTCCAAGTTTAAGTTTGTTTAGTTTTGCTTTTCTTACTTGATTTTTACTTGATCATTTTTAGATTCTGTCATGTTCTTGTGCGTTTTAGTCCTGTTATAGATTTTCTTTTCTTTGCCAAGAGTCACTTCATGAAATAGCTAGCTCATGTCCATGGCTTCGCCCGCCTGGAGTTCGGTAATTGTACCACGGGATCGTACTACCGGGATAAAAAGTATCCTATGTGTTAATTCAGGTTATAAACTATCTCTGTGCCAAATTTCGTCCAGATCCGTTCTGCCGGTATGGCGTGATTGAGTAACAAACATCCATTCAACTAAACTTTCGCATTTATAATACTAGTAAAAGTAAAACTAGTAAAATAAAATAAGACTAACAATAAACTAAATTGAACAAGATATTGATTTCATCATAATAAATCATTTGATTTCAGATGGTGGAAATTATAACCAACCTAATTACGACAACAACCGACCAGGTAAAATATATTAAAAATCACAATAATGTAGAGGATATATTTTACTAAATTATGGTGGCCAGCAAACATAGGCGGCAACGGAAGAAACTAAATACAAAATGACAGTTTGAAAAAAAGAACATTGCTCTAAAGTTTAAACTGTGGGCCTAGAATAGCCGCTTAAGCAGAATCGTAATAGCACAATAATATGCATTACGTTACAAGTTGCAAAATGGTCAGAAAGCGACAATTCATAACATCAACTGCGTCTATGACCATTTTGAGAATTTTAACGTGAATTATATTATTATCTTGTTATGATTCTGCTACAGTGGCCATTTGAGGACGCCTGTACTCTTTGGTGTTTTGCTATAAGTCTATGATGCGCAGAAGCAATCCCTACTCTGTCACCGAGCGTTGAAGATCCGAATTGTGTTATGAATATATAAATAATTTAAAAACACATTTTACAGATAACTATAAGCCTAACAACAACCCAGGCTACGAGAGTGGCGGTAGCAGCACTGCAGCAGCTACTTCTTATGCAAATAGTAAAACACCTTTATTACAAACATAACATTACGCCTGAATTCCTCCAACAAGTTCAGCAGCGGTGTATAATATAGAACGCTCACATTTTTGCAGGAGCTCATGGCTAAATAATAACAGCAGCTCGGATCGATCTTTAGGTTAAGCCGTGCTTGCCTAGGTTGATCTGTGGATGGGTGACCACCCATTACATACCGAGTTTCCTCAGTGCTTCGGAAATCACGTTAAGCCCTTGGTCCCGGCTGTCATTTGTAGATCTTTGACAGTCGTTACAGGTAGTCAGTGGCTCAAAGAGTCAAACAACCAGTCTTACCAAGGGGTATCATATTACCACGCTAGCGGTGCGGCTACAGAATAAGAACCTTCTTACAATTCGTGCCGTATCAAGGAGTACTACCTTTTGAATCAGGACTTTGATCCAACCTGCAAGTGAGAGCCTCCAGAAACGTTCATCAAGCCATTGGCCGTAACGACAATCGTCACAATGATAGTCTAGCTCACTTTTTAAATTCATATTATATTCCTTTATTTATTTTCTATACATATTGTTTAAATTTTTTTGGTCCCGGCTGTTATTTGTAGATATTTGACAGTCGTTACAGGTAGTAATTTATTAATTAATTCATATTATTATTACAGGCAATGGCGATGATGGCCAGTCTTCAGCTTATTCTGCTGCCATGTCTGAGACAAGTAAGACCTAGCTTACTACAAACCTCTTTGTACCATTCATTTGAGACAGCGATCTTGGCGCGTTGTCAAAATCGGACCGAACACCACCATCTTTTTTTTTTCAATACATTTCATAATACAATGTTACAATTTTTTTCTAACAGCTCTCCTGTATCAAAATCATTCGGTCGCCAAAATGTTCTTGTACATCATAAGCGGAATTGTGTTTTCATTTCGTGTTATTCACAAGGGCTCCGCAGTTTTTTTTTTCAAGTTATTGGGCTTTAGCGCATTAATAGCAAACAAACAACGATAACTAAAACAATTAAAAACTTTTTCGCAAAAAATATACAAAAATATGACTTCCAAAAAATATGGAAATGCCCAAAATAACCTTAGTTTCTGAAGTCGATGGCAGAAAATTAATCAAACTAAGTCGTTTGTAATTTTGTGCACAACTTCTTCTCCCATCAATGACTATATTTATTTTATTATTGCAGACAATGGTGGCAGCCGCGGCTAATTCCATTTTCCAGAGGTCAGGTAAGCCTTAGGTTTCCACAAACCTCTTTGTACCCAAACACAAAAGACAGCTATAGTATAATTCTACATTTGTAGTAATCGCAGTCTATCCGTCCGTCTGTCACAAGGTTCTATCTTTTTAGTAAGTTTCAAAATTTCACAGACTGAATATTACTACAATAACAAATAATAAAATTGCAGTAAAGTTTAAAATTAAACTAATTTTTTCTTTCTAAGAAAACATATTTATTTGTCGCAGGTTCTAAAGGCGTTTCTGGTATGTATAGCAGAAACGCCTGCGATTAGAGTGTACTCTAATCACAGTATTAAGGTCTTTCCAATATTATTCCAGTCTTCTCAAAAGTTATTCATGAGTACGATGTTAAACCCTTCTTTGGTCTGAACACCATGTAAATAATAGGAACTAAATATTTTGAAATAAATATTTTTTCTTTCTTTCATTCTTTATATAAAAAAAGAAAACATATTTATTTGTCGTAGGCTCTAAAGGCTCTTTCGTTTTACACTCTAATCAAAGGATTAATCTATTTGTTACAGGCAGCAGGTTTTCCAGTTGGCCGGCCATTTTGAATATTTCCATTTTGCAAAAACACATTTCTGACATACTTACCGATACAGTATATAAAGTAGCACCCAAATTATTCTAAAGCAATATACCTATGTTTTTTTTTAATAAAAAATATTTTGGCAGATTCAATATTGTTTTTAATCATTTGTTCCTCTTATCCTCACTCACAATCTCAATAGCATTCATTACGACTGCTTCAATAATATTTTTGAGTTATACAGGGTGACTGGTAATTAGTGACCGATACTTAAACACGTGATTGTACTCATGATAACAAACAACTTTCCCAAAGATTTATTTTTTATCCTCATTTACTTTTAAACACACAAAACACACAATAATAACGACAGCCGTATGAAACTCACGCGCGTGCGCCTTTGACCTATCAGCTGTTAGTCGCGTGACACCGTTCTGTCTCATTACTATCGTACCGTGCAACACTAGGTAGGTAGAAGAAAAAAAGGAAAAAGAGAGGAAAAAATGTGTCTTTGGGAAAGTTGTTTGTTATCACCAGTATAATCACGTGTTTAAGTGTCGCTCACTATTTACCAGTCACTTTAGTAACTTATGATGACATGAGTAATGAATTTCTTTAGGATTGCGATTGAAAGTGTCTCACGAAATTGGGATTCTGATTTTAATTTCTCCTATGAATAGACATACCTAGAAAAGGACACCTAGGTACCTACATCCTAGCTTAGGCAATTCTCACACGACACCGCTCGTCCGCGCGGCAATGCGACGTGAGATCCGCTTCGCCGCCCGACGGCGCGTATTAGCAGCAAAATAACTACAACACACAATATATTTCAGATCTAAGTTAGATAATATACAGCTCAAGATGCACCTAACAAAGGTTATGTTACTAGAACTAATATTTTAATAGTAACATATTTTTGCATTAGCGAACGAATTCAAAGTAAAACTTGAAAACTAAGCCAATGATGAGGCTAAATCTACCAGTAAGTTATTTGATCAAAGCGCATTTACGTTGAAATCAGAACCGTTAGAAGGCCGCACATAATAAGCACTGAAGCTAACATAAAATGTGATCCCTTTGATCTAAGGAAACAACCGGTTATTTGTTACATTGTGATCGACTTAAAAGCTCCTTTACATGTCACGATTTATTAGCTAACTTTACAGAACTTGCTTAGAACTTCACCAATTCTAAATAATCGAATGGTGTAAAGTAGATGGACTTGCAACAATGTCTATATAGACAATTCCATCCATTGATTTAAACGAATATAGCGTTACTACACTTCTAAACAAGCAGGTGGTAAGAAATCACTTATTATATCTCACAGTCATGATTCAAGCATACAAAACGTACGATGCTTTGAAACAAGATTTTCTGGGTGAAATGGATTTCATTAGTAACATCGGTGCAAAGTTTTTTATTTATCCTTTCGTTGGTCGATCTAAACTTGTTACGTACTGTTTCTATTTCACCTATGGCCTCCTATTTCTCACAACGGCTCAGTTACTCGTTACTCTTTGCTTAATCGGGATCAACAACTGTGATTGGTTTGAGATTATCAACGTCGCTCCCAACATCGGAGTCTGCTTCATGATCTTGAACAAATACAAAAAGATCCAAGACAGTAAGGAGTTGTACGACGAAATATATCAACATTTTCGATTTGACCTATGGGAAGCTGTATCTGATACAGCAGATCACAAGAAGATTCTGAATCGATACACCCGGACTACATGGCTCATATTGCGATTTGAGTTCTATTACACTATTGGGCTGTGTGTGGTTGTAGATTTATTCCCAAGAATTATTATGGTTTATCAGAACGACATTCTTGGTGAAGAAAAGCAGTATTTGTACCCATTTGATGGCTGGTACCCTTTTGACAAGAAACAATGGTATAACGCTGCTTATATCTGGGAGAGTTTCATGACCTCAATCGTCATTTTCATCTTCGTTTTTGTAAATATGCTCCATATTTCTTACACCCGTTATATTTGTATGGAATTGAAAATTCTTGGGAGTACTATGCAAGGGCTCATTAGTGATGAAGACGTGGTTATAATCAAGAAAGGAAGAGAGGTTGAACCAACTCATGACAAGATCAGAAACAAATTGAAGTTTATTATTTGCAAGCATCAGTATTTGGCCAAGTAAGAAAATGTCATATTCATCTTCTTTTGTCCTTGTCCCATTTTTCTTGGGATTGGTGCAACACGTAGTTTTTTTATTCCGTTCTTCTCTGTCAACCATCACGCTATAATTTATTCGTTTTTCTTTATCATTCCCATCAATATTTATAATTATGACTACAAGAAAATTGCGTAAGTGATATACATTTTTTCGTAGCCTTTACTGTGTCCCACAGCTGGGTAAAGACCTCCCCTTTCTCCGTCCAAATGTATCGTGCTTGTTCTGGACAGTGATAAGTTAAATCATGTTAAATGAACTAGCAAAGTAATTAAAAACCTCTTTTGATAACAGGATCACATCAGAGCTAAATGAAGTTTTGGGAGTTGGAATGTTTCATACTTATGTCTTTGGATCCGTATTCATATGTCTAACAGCATTTACAGCAACGGTAACTGTTTTATGTTACCTTTTATCATATCTTACAGCTTTAACAAATTAACTAACGACTGTTTTATTTTGTAGGTGGTCGATGATCTGTACAAGTCCATGCGATACTTTTCTTTCTTCTGTTCGTTGCTTGTAGAAGTATTCTTTCAGTGCATCATGGGACAACTCCTTATTGACCACGTATGTTGCTTGACTCTGTTACCCTGATTCTTAGATTTTTTTATTAGTTATTACTTATCTAACCTTATCTTAGGTGCAGTCAAATTTTTGTCAAAAAAATCAGCCCCTGCTAATAGACAGGTGATGGACACTATTAAATGTATTAGTTTGAAAGACTTTGACCGACATCAATATTATGAAAGAAAAGTGTGTTTCACAGCCAGTTAAAAAAAATCACGAAAATAAAGCATGATTTCCACCAAACGGCTCGCATCGCGTCTGATCGGAACGGATATGAACGGATACGGCGATAGCCGATCGTGCCCGGCAGGATATCGACGCATACGATAGGCTCCGTACCGTCGCTTGCGAACGTATCCGTTTCTGCGCCTAGTCAAATAGTTTTATTCCTACCGTATTGACAGCCGAAAGGTCCGATCGGATACGACGACAGGCAAATGGAGCCGCACCCGCGTGGCAGCATACTTTCGGCTACAATCGCGTATCGCGGAAGACGCCCGCGTTCAGGCTGCTGTGTGCGGCGTGCTAATATAGACTTTAAAAAGTGTGTACACGATTTATTATCGTTTAAAGATTGTAAAATCCATTCCGATCTGATGCGTTGTAAGCCGTTTGGTGGAAATCATCCTTAAATATTATGCTAAAGTAAAAGATGTCGTTTTCCAGAGCAACAAATTGGAACAAGCCATATATTTCGCAGACTGGGTCTATGCTGATTCTAATACGAAGAAGATGTTGCTGATTTTCCTGATGCGTACCCAAAAACCTTTCATGTTTAGCGCCAGAGGTTACGTGGTTATGAATTTAGATACTTTCAGTGGGGTATGTACAATGCACATAAAGGGTGTAACATAACCGAAAGGCACTTGTTCTCCCCGTCTTTGCGATCTTTTTTTTGTTCTAGACCATACCCAGGAACCTTATAGTTACGGAGATATTGGGGGTCAACGTTCCAACTTTTTCACAAGTTTTTTTTTTAATACATGTTTTTAATGTAAGATTTTTACTTTACACACCTCCACGACCCCCGTACTATTCAATCCATCCATCAGTACAATCCTTTGAGTGCTTTCCATCGAGTCCTACCGTAAAACGTGATTTTTCACCCTTTTTGCGTAAAGTTACTTAGTTTGATGTAGGTACAGAATGCTTGGTTGACGGCTATGTGAAGGTTCTGTTTACACCCTGTATACGTAATACAGTAATTAGAATACAGTATTCCTTGATTACGACCTCGTTGTCTAGTGGCCGCTAGCGCGACTGCTGAGCACGAGGTCCTGGATTCGATTCCCAGGTTGGGTTAAGTGTTATTGGGTTTCCCAAAGGAATTTCTCAGTAGCAGCCACGGAGTCTGGATTTGAGCCTAGTTGATGGCAAGAACCTCGCCCCCTATTACATGGGACTTCAACATAACTGGCGAAATGTGAATGTTCTATTAGGTACCTCTGCCGAACCCTTCGGGGATAACAGGCATGATGTTATGTTAGACTGATGCGGAAGAAAGGCCAGGGAGTTGTGGTGCAGCTTGGAGGCCTACGTCCCGCAGTGAACCGTGGGAGGCTGAATTGATTGATAAAAAAATTAAGCCTAAAAATGTCTTAAATGTGATGATTTTTTTTTAAACCTAGTCGTCACAGTCGCAGTATGTTTTGCATTGAAGGTTTCCATGTATTGATGACCATTACTTTTAATATTTTTTTTTTAAATCTTTATTCAGGTCTTACATACCAGCCATGCCAGCCCCATCATGTCATATATATACATGACAACAATAATACTTAACAATAAAACTATATTACTGTTATTACTTATTATATGCTATGTTACTCAAAAGAATTTTAAATAAACTTGTAAACTCTAATAGTTTCCGCACTACATGGATTCGAAATGAGACTTTGAAAAGCACCTAGATTTAACCTGTTGGTGTTTAATTCGGCCACCAAAGCGTCTCTTTCTCTGCAAAAAGATTTCCATGTATTAATAACCATTACTTCTTTTCCAGATCTGTAGCTTGTCCTACCAGTTCTTCAATTTGCTCCGCACTGTATATTCGGAATAATTGAATTGTTTTTCTATCTTTCTCGGCTGTATCTTTTACTTTTCTTGCAACTTATGTATATCCAGTTTTGCATTAACCTGAATTAAAGATTATTTAGTTGTATTCGAAACAATGGTGAAATAATGCACATTAAATATGTATTAACGCACGGAACTATGTCGTTTTATTCATATCCTCTATCTCCAGTACAAGACCCAGGGCTACACTGATGTTTGAACAACCACCTGTTAATAAAGATTGAAGGGTATGGGTAAATTAGACACTTTTACAGCAGTAATCTAATTTATTTTATATGTTTTTGATTCAACAATGCAATCCGTGCTAGCGGCGCGACACAACAACAAAACTTACAAATTACATAGTTAGAGGGCACTGCTCGCGCGCTTCGTCATAGCTTAACACCTCCCCTCGAAGTCGTGAGCAGATCTTCGAAATTTACATACATTATCATTTGCCGCTAGAATCATATCATCGACATATATACCAATTAACATTAGTCGTTCACCCTTTCTCGCAACAAACACACAAGGTTCCTGTGGCAATGATTGAAAACCAATATCATTCAACATTCTGGCTAACCTTTTATACCACTGCAATCCTAATTGTCGCAAGCCGTATAAAGACTTTTTCAATAAACACACACTATCCACACATTCATCAAGAGTTTCATGCCAGCGTTTAGCTGTCTGTAGTATATCCTTGTCTGTTATTATATTCTTCTGCGAACCGACCTTTTCTTTCGCAACTACTTTCTTTAGAACGTCGCTTAACTGATCTGGAATTTCCATATAGACTTCTTCATCTAGTGAACCATTCAGGTAAGCCGTTACTACGTCCATTTGATGTATGTCCAATCCTAACTCAGCCGACAAAGCAGCTATGAGTCTTATGGATGACGATCTCACAACAGGCGAAGACGTCTC
Source organism: Noctua comes (assembly GCA_963082995.1). NCBI lineage: Eukaryota > Metazoa > Arthropoda > Insecta > Lepidoptera > Noctuidae > Noctua > Noctua comes. Next base: position 11,692,836 of record OY720277.1, on the reverse strand, counting down.
ATGGAAATCCTCCCCTGGCCGTTGTGAACATCCTTTTGCGACAAGGCGTACTTTCTTGCCAGTACTTTTGGTACTAAACACGAATCTGCTTCCAATAACCTTGCGTTGATTTGGTCGTGGTACAATTTCCCAGGTTTTGTTCTTTATCTGAGAAACGACCGATGATTCATGGGGCCACAAACATCACTATGCACTATTTCTAGTAATTCGGTGGTACTATCTTCTCCTTTCTTTGGAAAAGGCGTGCATGTCTGTTTTTCACTAATACAAATCTCACATTGGGACAACTTTTCGCCATCCTTAAATGTTAGCCCGTGTACTAAACTATTGTTCGCCATAGTTTTCAAGTCGCGTTCGTTGAGATGTCCGAGTCGTTGGTGCCACATGTCTATTGAATTCATAACTGCTTCAATATTATTAACAGAATTCTTACTCATTCGAACATGGTACAGATTTCCAACTCTTTCTGCACGCATATGAATTTTATCATTGTCATCAATCACAATCGCATCATTCTTCCTAAAGTGAACCTCGAACCCGCGATCTGTCATCTTAGCCACTGATAATAGGTTTGTTCGTAAGTCGGATACGTAGAACACTTTTTCTATATTAATCTGGCGTTCTTCACTGCCCGTGTCTACAGAAATCTTGACCTTACCAGTCCCAGTAATTTGTGTTCGTGTTTGTGTGTTTGTGTTTGTGTCGCGCCGCTATTAGCTAAATTTAGCTCTGAATCTAGCCGCGTAAAATCCTCGATCATTTGCTTCTCGTTGCACATATGACCTGTGCATCCACTGTCAATGCACCAAATAGGATTTACTTTCTCACCTTGCATAACCTCTTCGATAGTACTGAACAACATTGTTGTCTTTTGCTCTTTGTCGTCTCTATTTTCCATGTATCATAATTATCACCAGTAAGTCGATCAATCTTTATAGATGTAGCCATAATGAAGTTTCTTCAACTCCAGAATCAAAACAATAGCAATGAATAAAAATCTTCGTGACAAAAGTTTAGTAAACAAACGGCGACGGCGAACGTAACTTGAAAGTCCGCGTTACACTAATTGACCTTCACTTAACTACACGCGTTTATAACTTTCAATTACGATGAACTGTTTTGGTTCAAATCACTGCAATTGTTCACTAATATGTCCTGTTTTTCACTCACTGACTGTTCCTGGGCCCATAACCTGAAGGGTATGGGTAAATTAGACACTTTTACAGCAGTAATCTAATTTATTTTATATGTTTTTGATTCAACAATGCAATCCGTGCTAGCGGCGCGACACAACAACAAAACTTACAAATTACATAGTTAGAGGGCACTGCTCGCGCGCTTCGTCATAGCTTAACAAAGATTTTATTATTTATTTCCTTTATTTATTTTCTTACATATAGTTTACATTTTTAAATATTTATATACAAATATTAAAAAAAAACATTTAAAAATATAAAAAAATAGTAGCCCACCGGAATCAGGAACAGGGTCCGAGCTACAGGTGGTCAGGGCTCTTGAGAGAGCAACCTCCTAACGATACGCGCCGTGTCCAGAAGTACTGCTTTCTGAATCAAGCCCTTGATCCAGCTGCCAAGCGAGAGCCTACTCAAATTTTGATCGAGGCTATTGGCTATTATTATTATATGTATGTAAAAAGACATCAGCAACAGATAAGATTTTTCAAACGAAACACCTACCTATACTAAAACTCGATTTCCATGTAAGCTAAACATAATATGAATATTTGTGAGTAGATATCACAAAATAACGGTGTGCACACGACGGCGACGGTGAAAACGTGGGTAACTGAACAAGAACAGGCAACGACTTCGTCCGTATATTGAAATCGGCTCAAATCAACTACAGAATTTTACAGAAGTACCGGTCCATACAACAAGCCAGAACAGGCGATGATCTTAAAATGTTTTAAGGGTAATGTTTTTTTCTTTTTCTGGCGCTTCTGCAATTACTGAAGCTTGCCCATCAACTCCGAACATTTCTTCTTTTGCGAGGTGGAACAACTCAGCAGCACTCATGGTTCCGATCCATTTGCGAATGTTACGGGACATTGAACGTGCGCAATCGAGTCTTACCAAAGGAAATTGTATTACGCAGTGGCTGGTTTCTTGGAGGTCAGATAGGCAGTCGCTACATGTAAAATACTGGTGTTCAGCTGCAACCGGTTAGACTGGAAGTCAACCCCAACATAACTGAAAAAAGGCACGGTAGATGATGATGATGAGCGTGCTAAATTCATTAGCAAGCTCAATGGCATTTAAATAACAGACAAATGTGTTCTAAGGAGTTTCTTCCGCCACTTCTTCCCAGATAAAACACAAGGAAGTGGCGAAGGGTGGATCGTTTTGGGGGACGGTCTCACATAATTTTGACGTTCAAAAAGTGCTGATTTTATCAGCTTAGTTTTTGTATGTAGCGTGGCTTGCCTAACTCCCGCCATTTAATTTAATTTTTAAATTAGCATTGAACCTGTATAATCGAATATATAGAAATAAGAAGCTATCAAGGTCAAATTATTCAAGGTCGTTTCCACCGTCCGTCGCTTTGTTCGTCTTGTGTCTCGTGTGTCCTGGCAGGTCGGCAGACCTCGTGCTTCTGTGTTCGTGCATTTCGCGCACTGTACGGAGTCAACCTTCTCTTCACAATCTGTTCTGTGGCTCAACGTCATAAAAGCAAGATGTCTACATTCATATCGAGACTTCGTGAAAAATAAGCATATTGAGACCGTATTGTCTCACTGCATATTTTGCACCCTATATTGAGTCGTTTTATTTCGGAAATAAAAGCCTAATGGGTTTATTTAGATGATGCAGAGATATTAAAGAAAATATTTTCTTCAAATATTTTCGCGCATTTTCTTTTATAAATGAATTAATAAGGTTTTCATAAATATTGTTTATTTTATTTATTTCAAGTGTCAATACTCCACAATATTTGCAAACGTAACGTGTAAGGTATCAAAGAGTATTTCAATACTATTTTATAGCTTATACTTGTTATTAAAATAAACACAAGATAAGCCGTCTAAACTGCACTTTGGCTTAAACGCAACTGATAATAAGTTTTCCATCTGACTATCATCATATCAAGTGTACAAATATATATTATATATAATATATTATTTTTAGAATATTCGAAACCTGAATATACGAGTAGTTTGTTTAGAATATGTAACTGAATCGATTCCAATAATTTTTACACCATTTTATATTTTGTCCCAAAAATGAAATGAAAAAAGGCTACAAGTTGGACACCGAGCGACACTAAGTACCTATCGCAATCATTAAGGTACCTACTGCCAAATTATTATTATCAATGAGCTCGAGACAACGCTGGAAGCGCACGCGCGGGCTCGCCACGTGTTGACCACATTTTTGTGCGGACTCACGACCATTTTTATTAAGGGTGCAAGTAGACCCTTAACATAACCGAAAGGCACTTGTTCTCCCCGTCTTTCCGATCATTTTTTTTTGTTCTAGACCATACCTGGGAACCTTCTAGTTACGGAGATATTGGGGGTCAAAGTTCCAACTTTTTCACAAGTTTTTTTTTGTAAATACACATGTTTTTAATGTAAGATTTTTACTTTACACACCTCCACGATCCCCGTACTAGTCAACCCATCCATCTGCACAATGCTTTGAGTGCTTTCCATCGAGTCCTACCTTAAAACATGATTTTTCACCCCAAAAAAAAGTCTATTCCCAGCAATAATTTTTGCATAAAGTTACTTAGTTTGATGTACAGAGTGCTTGGTTGACGGCTATGTGAAGGGTCAGTTTACACTCTGTATATCACAGTGAAAACTCTTATCTAATATGGCTCACGATCACAATAAATTATTTAAATTACTTCGACTTGATACGACTTTTAATAAATTAATTACTCACGAATATTGTTTTATGTGTTTTTTTTAATTGTTTTTCGTTTCGTTAAATACCGGGACAAAGTTGGCAATCATCAGTCCAGTCACTCGTTTGAAGATGGCGTCTATACGGCGGGCTTTCTTTTGTGTGCTATTTATTTTGCCCTTGGGCTCAATAGCTCAGCAAAAAGGTGAGTAAATCGGCCCATTTGATTTCATTACATTTTGCTGTTTCTCATTTGGTATAGCCTTGGCAATCCTCCTGTCTAGGAGAGGGAATGGGCCACCACGCTGGCCAAGAGCGAGACGAAAAATCAAAAAAATGCTTCTAAGACACCGGTTTCCTCACGATGTTTTTCTTCACCGTTTTGAGAGCAGTGGTGATGAAATAAATTACAAAAAGTAATGCCTAGGCTGGTGGTAGGTTGTCGGTTCGAACCCACCTGGGTTTGAAACATCCCACCACTCGTAGCACGCTTGGGGCAGTTTCCACTGCTCACAGGTATTGCATTTTCGAACAATAATATTTTAAATGCTTTCTTTGTCTATCGTTTGAACCTGACTTTAGGTTCTAGTTATAGAAAAATAACTAGTCATTTCTACCGAATCATCATCATCATCATCATTTCAGCCGAAAGACGTCCACTGCTGGACATAGGCCTCCCCCAAGTGTCGCCACATTGACTGGTCCCGTGCGTCTCGCATCCAGCGGATCCCTGCAACCTTTACGAGGTCATCGGTCCACTTAGTGGGAGGCCTTCCAACGCAACGTCTTCCGGTTCGCGGTCGCCACTCCAGAACTTTTCGGCCCCATTGGCCATCCGTTCTGCGAGCAATGTGCCCTGCCCACTGCCACTTAAGTTTGGCTATTCTTCGGGCTACGTCGGTAACCTTGGTTCTCTTGCGGATCTCCTCATTTCTGATGTGATCACGCAAGGAAATTCCGAGCATAGCCCTCTCCATTGCCCTTCGGGTGACTTTTAGCCTTCTGATGAGGCCCAATGTGAGCGACCACGTTTCGATTCCGTATGTAAGTTCGGGAGGCTGAAAATCGTCAAACCTGCGCGCGAGATGATTCGTTATGACTCTTGAAAACAGCTTGAAGACATGGCTTAGAAGTGAGATGGGCCTATAGTTCTTCAGCCGGGCATTGTCGCCCTTTTTAAAGAAGAGGACCACCACACCCCTGCACCATGCCTGCGGCGTTTTCCCCTCGAGTATGACGGAATCAAACAGCTTCTGAAGGGCCTTAAGTACCGGTTTTCCACCTGCCTTCAGGAGTTCGGCCGTAATTCCGTCATCACCCGGTGCCTTGTTGTTTTTAAGCTGCTTCAGAGCCATCCTAATCTCGTATTTTACCGAATGCCTGGTTGCAATTACAATGACCGTATCTTTATTTTATTTTTAGACAAAGGAGGATCCAGTTCGGCTACTGCCATATCCCAAGCCGAATCAGGTATTATAACATTTTTTTTCCTCATCGTCTGATGTTATTATGTTAATACTTTAAAAAAAAACTGCATTTTCGAACAAAAATATTTTAAATGCTTTCTTTGTCTATCGTTTGAACCTAACTTTAGGTTCTTTTACAGAAAAATAGCTAGTCATTTCTACCGAATGCCTGGTTGCAATTACAATAACCGTATCTTTATTTTCTTTTTAGACAAAGGAGGATCCAGTTCGGCTACTGCCATATCCCAAGCCGAATCAGGTATTGTAACATTTTTTTTTCTCATCGTCTATATTAATACTTAATAAAAAAACTCTAATAAATGCACACAATCGCAAGAAATTCGAAATCCGAACTTATTCGCTTTTTTTTCCAATTTATCATTTAAAATTCACCTCTTTGAGTAGGAAGTACGATGAATTTAATTTTTTTTAAAATTATAATAAATCCAATAAAACGTTAATACTTAAACCGTAATAGTATATTGATAAATTCATCGAATTATTAACTACCTAACTTGCTTAGTTGGTAAGAGCTCGCGGTAATCAAAGGACATCCAATGATTCGATGGTTCCGATCTCGTTCGGGCATATGAATACTTTTTGTATTATTCTTAAGGATGTAAATGTTTGAATTGCAAAGTTGCTGTAGTAGCAAATTTAATTTTAATACAACTGGGGTAAATTCGTCGTTTTAATTGAACGTATACATCAAACGTTGTAGTTATAACTTGAGGGTAGGAATTAATTTTATAACTAAAACATAAGTAGGTTAAATTAACGGATACGCTCAATTTATAAAATCTATCGATTTCATCGCAATTCAAGGATCGCTGGCTATTTCGTCAAACTGCCGGTTCGGTGACAATGTTCGGTGATGCGATGGTTCGAATCTAAGTAAGGCTGATTCCATAACAAATATTTTTTTTAGTCGAGTGCAATTAGACTATAAACTGGAACGAAGTTTAGTTATAGTGGTCAGATTTTCATGGGTATTTTTTATTGAATTCCTAGAGATGTGGAGAAAAAAGTTAAAAAAAAATTATGACGCTCGCGCTTTTTGTTTTTTTTTAAATTTCCATTTCAATTTTTTTTTCGTTTATGTATAACTTGAAATTCACCGAATTTATATTGTGATGTAATAATGGGACCTGTGTCCATTTATGAAACACTAATTTGGTCTGTTTCAGTACAATTAGACAAAAATACTCAAAAGGTACCTTTGAGTATTTTTTGTCTAATTGCACTCGGCTATTTGTACCAAACTCGAACTAATATGTAACATATTATATTTTGTGATGATACAGGGTCTGAGGGAGACGGCTCAAATTCAGCTGCAGCAGCTTACAGCGACGGTAAGATTATAGTACAGGGTGTAAACAGACCCTTCACATAGCCGTCAACCAAGCATTCTGTACATCAAACTAAGTAACTTTACGCAAAAATTATTGCTGGGAATCGACTTTTTTTTTTGGGGTGAAAAATCACGTTTTACGGTAGCACTCAAAGCATTGTCCTGATTGATGGATTGAATAGTACGGGGGTCGTGGAGCTGTGTAAAGTAAAAATCTTACATTACAAACATGTTTTTTAAAAAATACTTGTGAAAAAGTTGGAACTTTGACCCCCAATATCTCCGTAACTAGAAGGTTCCCAGGTATGGTTTAGAACAAAAAAATGATCGCAAAGACGGAGAGAACAAGTGCCTTTCCGATATGTTAAGGGTCTATTTACACCCTTTATGTATAGACAATATTTAGGGGAGTAATTAGTTTGGAGTATTTTGGGAGAACAGCCACTCGAATCGAACCGTAGATAAAGAAAAAAAAAAGTTAAGCCGCGCTTGCCTAGGTTGGTCCGTAGATGGGTACCACCCATTACGTACCGAGTTTCTTCCGTGCCTCGGAAAACACGTTAAGCCGTTGGTCCCGGCTGTTATTTGTAGATCTTTGACATTCGTTACCGGTCAGTGGCTCAGGTCAGACAACCAGTCTGACCAAAGGGTATCGTATTACCTAGTGCTACTTGGGTTGTGGAGTTCAGATAGGCAGTCGCTCCATGTAAAATACTGGTATTCAGCTGCATCTGGTTAGACTGGAAGCTGACCCCAACATAGTTGGTAAGAAGCTGGCAAATGATGAGGACTGAACAGTCGGTGTATTCGAACGAATAGAACTTTATATAAAATCGTGATTGTTACAATGTGAGTAAGTAAAAGGAATATTGGTTTAAATGATTAAGGTACTAATTATTACTTATTGTATTTTATTACAGCTTATAATGATGGGGAATCATCAGAAGCGACGGCTATGGCTGCCAGTGGTAAGTAAATGACGATTTAATGCAATCTCTTTTTCTTCATGCTATGTATAATCACTATTTAAAAAATTCCAAAAGTTTGGATTTTTTTAAGTTTCGCTAATTAATTTAAAACAGGTCTTTGTATTGTATTGTGTAACGGGATGGTGTTCCGCAACTCCACGTCCAAAGCACATATTTTGTCCAAATCGTCAGTCCTTCTCAAAAACTTTATGCACAAGAACTGCACAATGGCGGACTTAATGCCATAGGCATTTCCTACCAGTCTACCTTAGATTTTATTATAAAAGTGACAGAAAGTAATATTATTTAAATACTCGATATTCATTCATAATCAGCCTATAATGTTCCCATTGCTGGGACACAGGCCTCCTCCTATCAAGGGGAATGGACTGTCACCATGCGGGCCCAGAGCGGGTTGGTAGATGTCACACGTCTTCGAATTTTTGGTTCTAGGACATGCCGCTTTCCTCATGATTTTTTCCTTCACCGTTTTGAGAGTAGTGGTGATGACATGAATTACACAAAGTAATTCGCCTGCCTGGGTTCGAACCCACGAGTTACTGCTCATAAGTCGGGGCCGCCAGCATTAGGCCACCGCTGCTCTCAATAGGTATAAAAAAATTAAATGAATATAAGTTTTTTAATGTTACAGAATCTGATGGAAAAGGCGGAAAAGGTGGAAGTAGATCACACGCCTTCTCAAGTGCATCCAGTAGTAAGATTGATTTTTAAATCCTTTATTTATTTCTATACAAATTAATCACATTTTTAAATATTCCTTAGAAAAAACAATATTAAAAAACATTTAAAAATATAAAAAATTGTAGCCTACCGGTATCGGGAACAGGGTCCAAGCTACCGGCGGTCAGGGCTCCAGAGAGAGGAACCTCCTAACAATACGAGCCGTGTCCAGGAGTACCGCTTTCTGAATCAAGCCCTTGATCCAGCTGCCTAACGAGAGCCTCCGCTGATACAACTATCGGCACAATGATCGCTGACTCCACATCCCACATATCGACAACCTCGTGAGCCAAGTCAAGATACTTGATTTGCTTATCTTTCTCGGCTTTCATAGTGATTTAATTATTATGTTTTTTTTTTTTTTAAAACTTTGCCCCACTCTAGGAATTTCTCCTGTGTATGTGTGTGTAAATAATTGAAACGATTTAGAAAACTGAAGTTGAGTAACTACGCACAAATGAATACGAAAATCACGAACAATTGGTTCAGATACACCATTATTTTTTAAGAATAAGAATATTCAAAACAAAGTCACAGCCGCACTATTTTTTTCTCGAAGCCATTCAGGACATTTCCGACCCCCGTGTTCAACTTAGTTTTGGATAAAGTTAGAAGCCTGATTTTCAGTGACAGTGGCATAATAATTAACTAGGTAAATTTCTTAATTACATTCAATTTGAATCTGTAGTCTACGAATAGAATAGAAGATATTTAATTCAGACGTAGTCCATATACTGAACTATATGAACTATTGCAAGTAAAAAATCCTTAATTTTGCCACTGAACCGCTCACTCAGCGATCATCACAATTCTTCGGTACTTGTAGCAGATACAAAAGCTTCGAATTTTGAACACAACTAATGTTTAAACTATAAAACAAGGAAAAACTTAAACTTATAGGTGTTAAAAGTACATTTTGGAGCAACATTCTGAGATAAGATATATTTATTTGCTCAAACATGTGTACACATACAATAGTAAAAAGTGCATTTAAGATAACATAAATAAAAAATTGTTCAGACATGTTAGCCACATACTATAGCGTGCAAATGTTTTGAATTCTAAATTGTGTTTTTTAATATATCTTGAACAAAAAGCCAATGTTTACTGGAACTAGGACAATTTATTTTGTTATACACGAAGAGGTCATGTTATCGCGGAGAATCTTAACACCGCGCTTCAGCGGAGAGTGCTAAAAGAACAACGCCATCTATCGCGACATTAGAAACTAAAATATTTAAAAGTGCAAACCAAAACGTAAGATTGTACATATCTTTTCAGTCCAAGTCTTTGCTAAGTAAAAGCACGCAAATATTTTGGTATCCACATTAAGAGCAGTCGTCTGAGCATTGTTGCTAGCAAGACTGAAGGCTGAAGGCCACCTAATTGGGCACCTGACCGCAGTGCATGTACTGTCGCCAGGTGTCTCCAGAAGGTGGTGGAATGAAGTATAATTATTTTCATTGTTGATATCACTGTACTCAGTAAAAGTCATTAGACGTACCTATCATGTTATAATCATTGGTGTGTAAAAAGTTATCAATTAATATAAGTTTTTTATTGTTATAGAATCTGGTGGAAAAGGCGGAAAATCACAAGCGTACTCAATGGCATCCAGTAGTAAGAATGATTTAATTTAATTACTAATAATTAAAAAAAAAATTATAAACTACAGTTGAGTACCTACGCACAATAGAACACGAAAATCAAGAACAATTGGTTCAGACATATGTAAAAAAAAAAAACTATTTATTTCCACAACAAGCATTCATAAAGTTATTACATAAAAAATAACGCTCAAAGAAAACCGATTAAGCGAGGTAAAGGCTATCTTTATAAAGCTACATTTTTTAAACGAAATCACTACTACCAGGATAAATTATATTATATCACTAGCTGTTGCCCGCGACTTCGTTCTCGTGGAAAAATATACATAAAAAAGATAAAATAAATAATAATAATCTCTATCAAAAAAAATTACAACCAACTACAAAAAGTATAATTTTAATGGGGATCGAACTTGCGACGTGATGCACATAAAGCGGTCATGAAACCGTTTCTCTATTTGCATACTTTGAAATAGACGTTGTTACGCATATCATGACTGAAACGATAAACAATTGAATAATACTGACATAATGCAATATTGCTCATCCCCTTCAGCAAGTAGCGTGATAATATATAGCCTAACATTTGAAGAAGCCTATTACAGATATTTGTACAAAATTTGAACAGGATCTATGCAGTAGTTTTTGCGCCAAGTCGGAACATCGGATCGGATTTTAACGATTTTATTATATGTAGAAGATAGAGAAGAGAAGAGATAACAAAATATTAAATATTCTTTATGAAGTTATTTTGAATTAAAATATCACTTTGGCTCACTGTACAAATGGCATGGAATTGGTAGTAAAACATCTGGTATCATTCTTCGGGTCGAGTCTAAGCGGGTAGAGCGGGCGCGGATATTTTTGAGGCAAGACTATGTGCGCTATCGATTCAGATTTAAGGTACTCACTCACAGGTATTTGTCGTATTCTTGACTTTTTTTTTAAGATCTTTTTAATTTGTCGAGGTTTTTTGTTTTCCAATTTTTGTAACAGCAGCAGCAGTAATTCAGCAGCAGGTTTTATGTAACAGCGTCCGTAGACTATTTTCCTGTTTAATGTTAGAAATTCATTAGTACACAAAATATCTGTTGAGAATAATGGGTATTATTCTCATCGAAAGCACATTCGGCTTAAGACAAATTAAAATACTATGTATCATTACAGGTGGAAATGGTCGAAGCTCCGCAGGAGCATTTTCAAATGCTGGAAGCGGTAGAGGTGAGAAGTTTGTTTCGAGAAATTATCACTTCTTTAAATTTAAAGACACGAGAAATCTTCTACCAGCGCTTAGCCCATACAATCTTATTACCAACAAAATTTGGGATGTAAAAAATTACATGTTATTCAACTACAACAATGTTGAGTTTGTTCTTGGAATGTTATTTAATTATTTATCCTGACTACGGAACCCTTCACTGCGCGTATCCCGACACTCTCTTGATCGGTTATATATCTATCTTAAAATAATAGTCCAGTAACCTTGTTGGCTGAAAGTACGGAGTACTTTGCGTCAAATCTGGTAGTGCTGATTTTTTACAGACTTGTTTATGATGTTGGCCCAATGAATAATTCAAGTTTGTGACCTCGAGCGCCGAACGCAACTTTGTCAAAAATCGAAAAAACCGCGAAAATTTCGAACGTTTTTCAGATTTTAGCGATTATAGCCCTAAAGGACTTGTTTTTGAAAATACCTTTTCAGGATGTTTTTAAAGTAGACTAAGTAGTAGACGTAGAGTAAGATTAAATTTGCTACAATATAAGACTAGAATTGTCTCTGTAGACCAAACAGTTTCCGAGATAAAGCTTTTCAAAATTCATATTTTTTTTTTTTTTTTCTCGGAAATTGTTGTGTCTACAGAGACAATTCTAGTCTCATATTGTAGCAAATATGGTATATAGTATATATATATATAGTCTACTTTAAAAACGTTGTGAAAAGGTACTATTAAAAACTAGTCCTTTAGGGTTATAATCACCAAAATCTGAAAAAAATCCTAAATTTTCGATTTTTGACAAAGTTGCGTTCTGCGCTTGAGGTCACAAAATTGGATTATTCATTGGGCCAACATCATAAACAAGTCTGCAAAAAAATCAGAACTACCGGATTTGACGCAAGTTCGGATGTATAAAGTTACTGGACTATAAAGTCATTGGGTACAAAGAATTGGCCGGGGCGTCATACATTTAGTAAACGTCTCCTTTGTAGCAATGCAATGTGCCAATAGCACTTGGCCTATTTTCGGTTCGTCGTGGCCAGAACCTTTTTTTGAAGGGATTCGTCTGTTTACCATCTGTTTTCTGTAATTGCAGGATTTTATGGATATCCAGGATACGGTTTCGGTAACGGTAAATCTTTATTTTTTATTTTTGTGTGAAGGCGTGCTTTTTATAAGCATTTCTTTAATGTTCAGAGACTTATTGAAGATATCAATTAAAAGTGAAGTTAGTGGCGCATGGTTGAAAGACAAAGCCTTGATTTCATTATTTATCTCCCACGCTCGTTCAACTTTTAACAGAATCGCCCTACGGACCTAGAGGAAGACGTCGGCCGTATGCTGATTCCTCAGGTGACGATTAATTTATTTTCATATTCAATTATAGACATTGGGAATACCTAATGATATTTACACTGTATCATACACAAGGTAAGTTTCAAGTCCTCTGGAGGTAGTCATTTACTCGATTGTGAAGCTCGGTAAATTTTGTATGTTTATAACGTGTACATTTTGATGTAAGGGGTAAAGAAGGAACATGGATAGGTTTTAGTCATTAAAAGTTTGACATTTAATTCCACTCCTCCCAGAGCGGACGTTTTCGAGCTGCATTTAATTTACAATTCAAAATCAAAAGTTTGACCTACTGCGCGCTTTTGCTGATACTTGAAAAACCGCTGAATAAGTTAATAATATTTGTACCTTTTTAGAAAGCTTATGAAAGCAGTCTTAAACTCGATGTGCAATATTATCCACTGCCTAACACAGAAAGATGTGCTCCCTCTTCCCGCTGCTGTTTTCGAACCAACTCTGACGTACCGTGAATTTGGCTGGTTGGCAGATAAAACCGTGGTATCGGGATGTTTCTAACAATTACATTTCATTTCTTATTAACAAGCAGAGACTAAAGAACCAAGTGACATAGAGGAACCAGAAGAGGAACCAGAAGAGGAACCAGAAGAGGAACTAGAAGAGGGACCAGAAGAGGAACCAGAAGAGGAACCAGAAGAGGAACCAGTAGAGGAACCAGAAGAGGAACCAGAAGAGGAACCAGAAGAGGAACCAGAAGAGGAACCAGAAGAGGAACCAGAAGAGGAACCAGAAGAGGAACCAGTAGAGGAACCAGAAGAGGAACCAGAAGAAGAACCAGAAGAGGAACCAGAAGAAGAACCAGAAGAGGAACAAGAAGAGGAACCAGAAGAGGAACCAGAAGAGGCTGCCGAACCTAGTGATCCAAGTGGTAGGTAGATAGTAATAAATAATAGGAGTTTTACTGTGGAATAGTTCAACACTTATGGGAAATAATAAGATGCAATAGACATTTAGGAGCAGTCAGAGAGCACTGTCTGTTTAAAGTTTGAACCGTTATACCAGCGCTGACCGTCACTCGCAGCTAACTTCCGAGCCACCATAAAGTTTGAACAGAACTGTACCCGGATTTGGGTATATACCGATCATACCGCAAAGTACCTATTGCATCGATGTTTGTATCGACGGCAAGTCGCTGTTTAATATATTATGTCTAGATCTCGAGTCTATCCGCCAGTTTGCTACTTTCCCACCGATACCGGAGAGCATGGACGCTGGTGACGAAGCATTTGTTTGTGCTCCAGTAAGGAATGTTTCTCTGCAATAGAGCTACGAATTAATGGCTTATGCTGTACTAAATCTAATAAATAAAATAAATAAATACTAGAGGCCATTAGCAACAAAGTAAACTATCTGGTTACCGAGCTGTGTCGGTTCTTCGATGTGTTTCAAAGAAGAATGGCAGGGCTTCATGGAATTTGGGGACCACGTTAAAGCGCAGGCCACACCGCCAGCTAGCGGGCGGGCGGAGCGGGCGAACGACGCATCGTTTCACTTGTTTTCATACTTTGGTTCACACCGCGAACTATCGAAAGATACGAACAAAGTATGAAAAGGCATCGTTCGCCTCGCTCGCCCCGCCCGCCAGCTGGCGGTGTGGCCTGCGCTTAAGAGTTCGCGTTCAGTCATAAAAATACTCTCAAAAGATAGATCTAACACAGAAAGATGTGCTCCCCTCCTCCCACTGCTGTTTTCGAGCCAACTCTGACGGATCATGAATTTGGCTGGCTGGCAGACAATACCGTGGTATCGAGCTGTTTCTAACAATTACATTTCATTTCTAATTCACAAGCAGAGACACAAGAACCAACTGGCACAGACAATACAGAAGAGGCAACCAAGGAGGCTTCATCGCAATCTACCGAAGCTAATTCTGGAAGTGGTAAGTAGATAGTAATAAATAATAGTAGTTTTACTGTGGAATAGTTCAACTTTTATGGGAAATTAGCTTTTGCCCGCGGCTTCGCTTGCGTTAATTTAGAATTTGACAATCAATTCGGGTTGTACTCTGCTTGTAATAATATAATTCAATCGTGATTCGAAAGACACGTGGTGCCATCTATTATTATAAGAACGTTGTTGTTATTTTCCTGGGGAACAGTACTTTTTGTCGGGATAAAAGATATCGTATGTCCGCTTCTGTACACCTGATAAAGTATATGCACAATTTCGGGATGATCGATCAAGTGGGTAAGGCGTGAAATGGTAACAAATAAACGAACAAACTTACTTTCACGTTTATAATATTAGTAAGGAAGTAAGGATAAGGGTAATAAAATGCAATACATAATATAGGAGCACTGTCTGTTTCTTAGTTTTTGGGTGATTCATTGTCATCGGTGGGTCATTGTTGATTCGATTTTATCTATGTAACGTTTGTAAATCACTTATAATTCAAATATGTTTTAGTTGCTGCTAGTGGTTCGGATGGAAAAGCAAATACTGAAGGATCTGCAGAAGGTTAGAAATAACAAATTATGTTCATGCAATGATTATCATTTTACATAAAAATTTCTACTGAAAACTATTATACACATTAAAGCATTCAGCTGGACCCGTCCAGAAAAAATTCATCACAATTGTATCTTACAGGAGCAAGTGGGGGCAAAGATGACTCTACAAATTCCGAAGCTAAAACAGCAGGTGACGACTTTTTTAGCACTTTTATTGTATAGAAAGTGGTCCTTCCTTTAAGGTGAATTAATAAGACAAATGGTCAGTGTGACGCTGTTTATTGGTTAATCTTGAAGTGAAAAATCATCTTAAACATAAGCACCGTAATTATATCGCTAAATGTATCTCGCTGGTCTTTACAACTTTTCCGTGTAATATTTGACAGCTTCCTCCGAAGGTGACGCTGCCGCTGGAAGCTTTTCGAACGCACGTGCATCATCCGAAGGTTTGCATTAATTTCTGTATTTAAAATTCAATAGGTTTGATTAAACAGACATCTCAACATCTCAAGAAGGAAAATGTACAATCGTTCGCCACCATGTTTAAGCGGTAGCTCATCGCTCCCCCTCGAAAACTATCTGTATCATGTTTATTGTTCTGTCATTCTAGTAAAGGAAGACTTTTTTACACAGGTAAAGAATTTTATTCAAGTTCATTCAAATGTCACGGATTTCTAACGGCTTAGGGCTGTCTCAGTTTATCCGCCCAGGCATAATAGTTCTATCCAAACTTTATGACGGCTCCGAAGTTAGCTGTGAGTGATGGTTTAATATGTGTAGTGTGGTATGGAGTGATGGTGTGGTGATGGCAGAGTTGTACCTCATAAGTATTAGGACCCACATGTCGACAGTGAGAAATTCCTATTTGAAAAACCCAGTAACACATTGCCCGACCTGGGAATCAAGCCAAGGACCTTATGCTCAGCAACGGCGCTTGCGACCAGTAGACTAAAATATCACTTGATAACATAAATAAATCAAGTTTTGAGAGCGACTGTCACTCAGAATTCACTTACTCGACTAATGCTCTATAATAAAGTCAAACATTCTCTTAAACTCGATGTGCAATATTATCCACTGCCTAACACAGAAAGAGGTGCTCCCTCTTCCCGCTGCTGTTTTCGAACCAACTCTGACGTACCGTGAGTTTGGCTGGTTGGCAGATAAAACCGTGGTATCGGGATGTTTCTAACAATTACATTTCATTTCTTATTTACAAGCAGAGACTAAAGAACCAAGTGACATAGAGGAACCAGAAGAGGAACCAGAAGAGGAACCAGAAGAGGAACTAGAAGAGGGACCAGAAGAGGAACCAGAAGAGGAACCAGAAGAGGAACCAGTAGAGGAACCAGAAGAGGAACTAGAAGAGGGACCAGAAGAGGAACCAGAAGAGGAACCAGAAGAGGAACCAGAAGAGGAAACAGAAGAGGAACCAGAAGAGGAACCAGAAGAGGAACCAGAAGAGGCTGCCGAACCTAGTGATCAAAGTGGTAGGTAGATAGTAATAAATAATAGGAGTTTTACTGTGGAATAGTTCAACACTTATGGCAAATAATAAGATGCAATAGACATTTAGGAGCAGTCAGAGAGCACTGTCTGTTTAAAGTTTGAACCGTTATACCAGCGCTGACCGTCACTCGCAGCTAACTTCCGAGCCACCATAAAGTTTGAACAGAACTGTACCCGGATTTGGGTATATACCGATCATACCGCAAAGTACCTATTGCATCGATGTTTGTATCGACGGCAAGTCGCTGTTTAATATATTATGTCTAGATCTCGAGTCTATCCGCCAGTTTGTTACTTCCCGCCGCTACCGGAGAGCATGGACGCTGGTGACGAAGAATTTGTTTGTGCTCCAGTAAGGAATGTTTCTGTGCAATAGAGCTACGAAATAATGGCTTATGCTGTACTAAATCTAATTAATAAAAATAAATAAATACAAGAGGCCATTAGCAACAAAGTAAACTATATGGTTACCGAGCTGTGTCGGTTCTTCGATGTGTTTCAAAGAAGAATGGCAGGGCTTCATGAAATTTGGGGACCACGTTAAGAGTTCGCGTTCATTCATAAAAATACTCTCAAAAGATAGATCTAACACAGAAAGATGTGCTCCCCTCCTCCCGCTGCTGTTTTCGAACCAACTCTGACGGTTCATGAATTTGGCTGGTTGGCAGACAATACCGTGGTATCGAGCTGTTTCTAACAATTACATTTCATTTCTAATTCACAAGCAGACACACAAGAACCAACTGACATAGAGGAACCAGAAGAGGAACCAGAAGAGGAACCAGAAGAGGAACCAGAAGAAGAACCAGAAGAGGAACCAGAAGAGGAACCAGAAGAGGAACCAGAAGAAGAACCAGAAGAGGAACCAGAAGAGGAACCAGAAGAGGCTGCCGAACCTAGTGATCAAAGTGGTAGGTAGAGATAGTAATAAATAATAGGAGTTTTACTGTGGAATAGTTCAACACTTATGGGAAATAATAAGATGCAATAGACATTTAGGAGCAGTCAGAGAGCACTGTCTGTTTAAAGTTTGAACCGTTATACCAGCGCTGACCGTCACTCGCAGCTAACTTCCGAGCCACCATAAAGTTTGAACAGAACTGTACCCGGATTTAGGTATATACCGATCATACCGCAAAGTACCTATTGCATCGATGTTTGTATCGACGGCAAGTCGCTGTTTAATATATTATGTCTAGATCTCGTGTCTATCCGCCAGTTTGCTACTTTCCCACCGATACCGGAGAGCATGGACGCTGGTGACGAAGAATTTGTTTGTGCTCCAGTAAGGAATGTTTCTCTGCAATAGAGCTACGAAAAAATGGCACATTTATGCTGTACTAAATCTAATAAATAAAATAAATAAATACTAGAGGCCATTAGCAACAAAGTAAACTATCTGGTTACCGAGCTGTGTCGGTTTTTCGATGTGTTTCAAAGAAGAATGGCAGGGCTTCATGAAATTTGGGGACCACGTTAAGAGTTCGCATTCATTCATAAAAATACTCTCAAAAGATAGATCTAACACAGAAAGATGTGCTCCCCTCCTCCCGCTGCTGTTTTCGAACCAACTCTGACGGATCATGAATTTGGCTGGCTGGCAGACAATACCGGGGTATCGAGCTGTTTCTAACAATTACATTTCATTTCTAATTCACAAGCAGAGACACAAGAACCAACTGGCACAGACAATACAGAAGAGGTAACCACGGAGGCTTCATCGCAATCTACCGAAGCTAATTCTGGAAGTGGTAAGTAGATAGTAATAAATAATAGTAGTTTTACTGTGGAATAGTTCAACTTTTATGGGAAATTAGCTTTTGCCTGCGGCTTCGCTTGCGTTAATTTAGAATTTGACAATCAATTCGGGTTGTAGTCTGCTTGATCGTGATTCGAAAGACACGTGGTGCCATCTATTATTATAAGAACGTTGTTGTCATTTTCCTGGCGAACAGTACTTTTTATCGGGATAAAAGATATCCTATGTCCGCTTCTGTACACCTGATAAAGTATATGCACAATTTCGGGATAATCGATCAAGTGGTTAAGGCGTGAAATGGTAACAAATAAACGAACAAACTTACTTTCACGTTTATAATATTAGTAAGGAAGTAAGGATAAGGGTAATAAAATGCAATACATAATGTAAGTAAAGTAAGTATATTTATTTGCATAAAATGTGGTATATACAGGATGTTATAAAAATGGTATAGAGCAGGACACATTCCGCCATAAAATAGCATGCAAAATCATTTAAGATAGGTACATAAAAAAAATGAACAACATAGGTACGTATCTAACATAGAATATATCTTTAAATAAATCTCCTCTATAATAATCTAAGAATAATTTAAAGATACTAAGCAAACCATCATTAAAAAAAAAAAACAATAATACTGAAACACCTATACCATAAACACATCTAAATATTCTCTGAAACCATATTCGTTTAACAAAATACACACACAAACACACAATAAAAGGACACTACATTACATATAAATAAACTTCAAAAGAAATAAAAAAACAACTAAAATAATATAAAATGAAGGTTGTTAAATAAACAGTTCGTAAAATTCTAACATAAAATAACAAAATTAAAACTTACAATGCATTTTTAAAGTGATAAGAATGCGAAGAGTATTTTTTGAGGAACTCGTTGATAGTATAAAAATTTTCTTTTATTAGCCACTTTCGTAAGTGAAAACAAAATTTGCGATAGGGCAGGTCTACAATTTTTTTAGGTAGCGAGTTATAAACTAATGGTGCCATATACACGCAGCTGTGTCTAAACATTTCTATTCTGGGAACCGGTAATTCTAAATTTGAGTGAGTGATTTTACGTTTGTTTAAGTTATTTTTATTTTGGAAAAGATTCATGTTAGTTTTAACAAATTTTGCTATTTCATAGATGTATATGCTAGGGGCGGTTAATATGTTTTCAGATTTAATTGTGCTACTAAAACTCGTGACAGCTCTGCTGTGTAACCCCATACAACTATACCATAGCGAATTACGGAACAAACATACGCATGATACACCAATAGTGCGGTCTGTTTAGAAGTCGTTTCTTTGACCTTCTTTAAAGCGAATATGAATTTGTTGATTTTTTTACAAATGTTATTAATGTGTTCCTTCCACGTGAGATGTTCGTCAATTATTATGCCTAAAAATTTGGTATTACGGATTTGTTCTATTGGTTGATTATTAAAAGTAATTTCTAAATGTTTGTCTGTACTTTTAAATGTTTTAAAATGTATTACTTTTGTTTTTTCTAAATTAATTAAAATTAATAAAGGAGCAATGTCTGTTTCTTAGTTTTTGGGTGATTCATTGTCATCGGTGGGTCATTGTTGATTCGATTTTATCTATGTAATGTTTGTAAATCACTTATAATTCAAATATGTTTTAGTTGCTGCTAGTGGTTCGGATGGAAAAGCAAATACTGAAGGATCTGCAGAAGGTTAGAAATAACAAATTATGTTCATGCAATGATTATCATTTTACATAAAAATTTCTACTGAAAACTATTATACACATTAAAGCATTCAGCTGGATCCGTCCAGAAAAAATTCATCACAATTGTATCTTACAGGAGCAAGTGGGGGCAAAGATGACTCTA
Source organism: Noctua comes (assembly GCA_963082995.1). Classification (NCBI taxonomy): domain Eukaryota; kingdom Metazoa; phylum Arthropoda; class Insecta; order Lepidoptera; family Noctuidae; genus Noctua; species Noctua comes. The sequence goes on along the minus strand of OY720277.1, from coordinate 11,672,665 downwards.
CAAATTCCGAAGCTAAAACAGCAGGTGACACTTTTTTAGCACTTTTATTTTATGGAAAGTCGTCCTTCCTTTAAAGTGAATTAATAAAACAAATGGTTAGTGTGACGCTGTTTATTGGTTAATCATGAAGTGAAAAATCATCTTAAACATAAGCACCGTAATTATGTCGCTAAATGTATCTCGCTGGTCTCTACAACTTTTCCGTGTAATATTTGACAGCTTCCTCCGAAGGTGACGCTGCCGCTGGAAGCTTTTCGAACGCACGTGCATCATTCGAAGGTTTGCATTAATTTTTGTATTTAAAATTCAATAGGTTCGATTAAACAGACATCTCAACATCTCAAGAAGGAAAATGTACAATCGTTCGCCACCATGTTTAAGCGGTAGCTCATCGCTCCCCCTCGAAAACTATCTGTATCATGTTTATTGTTCTGTCATTCTAGTAAAGGAAGACATTTTTACACAGGTAAAGAATTTTATTCAAGTTCATTCAAATGTCACGGATTTCTAACGGCTTAGGGCTGTCTCAGTTTATCCGCCCAGGCATAATAGTTCTATCCAAACTTTATGACGGCTCCGAAGTTAGCTGTGAGTGATGGTTTAATATGTGTAGTGTGGTATGGAGTGATGGTGTGGTGATGGCAGAGTTGTACCTCATAAGTATTAGGACCCACATGTCGACAGTGAGAAATTCCTATTTGAAAAACCCAGTAACACATTGCCCGACCTGGGAATCAAGCCAAGGACCTTATGCTCAGCAACGGCGCTTGCGACCAGTAGACTAAAATATCACTTGATAACATAAATAAATCAAGTTTTGAGAGCGACTGTCACTCAGAATTCACTTACTCGACTAATGCTCTATAATAAAGTCAAACATTCTCTTAAACTCGATGTGCAATATTATCCACTGCCTAACACAGAAAGATGTGCTCCCTCTTCCCGCTGCTGTTTTCGAACCAACTCTGACGTACCGTGAGTTTGGCTGGTTGGCAGATAAAACCGTTTTATCGGGATGTTTCTAACAATTACATGAATTTCTTTTCTTATTTACAAGCAGAGACTAAAGAACCAACTGACATAGAGGAACCAGAAGAGGAACCAGAAGAGGAACCAGAAGAGGAACCAGAAGAGGAACCAGAAGAGGAACCAGAAGAGGAACCAGAAGAAGAACCAGAAGAGAAACCAGAAGAGGAACCAGAAGAGGAACCAGAAGAGGAACCAGAAGAGGAACCAGAAGAGGCTGCCGAACCTAGTGATCAAAGTGGTAGGTAGAGATAGTAATAAATAATAGGAGTTTTACTGTGGAATAGTTCAACACTTATGGGAAATAATAAGATGCAATAGACATTTAGGAGCAGTCAGAGAGCACTGTCTGTTTAAAGTTTGAACCGTTATACCAGCGCTGACCGTCACTCGCAGCAACTTCCGAGCCACCATAAAGTTTGAACAGAACTGTACCCGGATTTGGGTATATACCGATCATACCGCAAAGTACCTATTGCATCGACGTTTGTATCGACGGCAAGGCGCTGTTTAATATATTATGTCTAGATCTCGAGTCTATCCGCCAGTTTGCTACTTTCCCACCGATACCGGAGAGCATGGACGCTGGTGACGAAGAATTTGTTTGTGCTCCAGTAAGGAATGTTTCTCTGCAATAGAGCTACTAAATAATGACTTATGCTGTACTAAATCTAATAAATAAAATAAATAAATACTAGAGGCCATTAGCAACAAAGTAAACTATCTGGTTACTGAGCTGTGTCGGTTCTTCGATGTGTTTCAAAGAAGAATGGCAGGGCTTCATGAAATTTGGGGACCACGTTAAGAGTTCGCGTTCATTCATAAAAATACTCTCAAAAGATAGATCTAACACAGAAAGATGTGCTCCCCTCCTCCCACTGCTGTTTTCGAACCAACTCTGACGGATCATGAATTTGGCTGGTTGGCAGACAATACCGTGGTATCGAGCTGTTTCTAACAATTACATTTCATTTCTAATTCACAAGCAGAGACACAAGAACCAACTGACATAGAGGAACCAGAAGAGGAACCAGAAGAGGAACCAGAAGAGGAACCAGAAGAAGAACCAGAAGAGAATCCAGAAGAGGAACCAGAAGAGGAACCAGAAGAGGAACCAGAAGAGGAACCAGAAGAGGAACCAGAAGAGGAACCAGAAGAAGAACCAGAAGAGGAACCAGAAGAGGAACCAGAAGAGGCTGCCGAACCTAGTGATCAAAGTGGTAGGTAGAGATAGTAATAAATAATAGGAGTTTTACTGTGGAATAGTCCAACACTTATGGGAAATAATAAGATGCAATAGACATTTAGGAGCAGTCAGAGAGCACTGTCTGTTTAAAGTTTGAACCGTTATACCAGCGCTGACCGTCACTCGCAGCTAACTTCCGAGCCACCATAAAGTTTGAACAGAACTGTACCCGGATTTGGGTATATACCGATCATACCGCAACGTACCTATTGCATCGATGTTTGTATCGACGGCAAGTCGCTGTTTAATATATTATGTTTAGATCTCGAGTCTATCCGCCAGTTTGCTACTTTCCCACCGATACCGGAGAGCATGGACGCTGGTGACGAAGAATTTGTTTGTGCTCCAGTAAGGAATGTTTCTCTGCAATAGAGCTACGAAATAATGGCTTATGCTGTACTAAATCTAATTAATAAAATAAATAAATACTAGAGGCCATTAGCAACAAAGTAAACTATCTGGTTACCCAGCTGTGTCGGTTCTTCGATGTGTTTCAAAGAAGAATGGCAGGGCTTCATGAAATTTGGGGACCACGTTAAGAGTTCGCATTCATTCATAAAAATACTCTCAAAAGATATATCTAACACAGAAAGATGTGCTCCCCTCCTCCCGCTGCTGTTTTCGAACTAACTCTGACGGATCATGAATTTGGCTGGCTGGCAGACAATACCGTGGTATCGAGCTGTTTCTAACAATTACATTTCATTTCTAATTCACAAGCAGAGACACAAGAACCAACTGGCACAGACAATACAGAAGAGGCAACCAAGGAGGCTTCATCGCAATCTACCGAAGCTAATTCTGGAAGTGGTAAGTAGATAGTAATAAATAATAGTAGTTTTACTGTGGAATAGTTCAACTTTTATGGGAAATTAGCTTTTGCCCGCGGCTTCGCTCGCATTAATTTAAAATTTGACAATCAATTCGGGTTGTTCTCTGCTTGTAATAATATAATTCAATCGTGATTCGAAAGACACCTGGTGCCATCTATTATTATAAGAACGTTGTTGTTATTTTCCTGGAGAACAGTACTTTTTGTCGGGATAAAAGATATCCTATGTCCGCTTCTGTACACCTGATAAAGTATATGCACAATTTCGGGATGATCGATCAAGTGGTTAAGGCGTGAAATGGTAACAAATAAACGAACAAACTTACTTTCTCGTTTATAATATTAGTAAGGAAGTAAGGATAAGGGTAATAAAATGCAATACATAATATAGGAGCACTGTCTGTTTCTTAGTTTTTGGGTGATTCATTGTCATCGGTGGGTCATTGTTGATTCGATTTTATCTATGTAATGTTTGTAAATCACTTATAATTCAAATATGTTTTAGTTGCTGCTAGTGGTTCGGATGGAAAAGCAAATACTGAAGGATCTGCAGAAGGTTAGAAATAACAAATTATGTTCATGCAATGATTATCATTTTACATAAAATTTCTACTGAAAACTATTATACACATTAAAGCAATCAGCTGGATCCGTCCAGAAAAAAATCATCACAATTGTATCTTACAGGAGCAAGTGGGGGCAAAGATGGCTCTACAAATTCCGAAGCTAAAACAGCAGGTGACGACTTTTTTAGCACTTTTATTTTATAGAAAGTCGTCCTTCCTTTAAGGTGAATTAATAAGACAAATGGTCAGTGTGACGCTGTTTATTGGTTAATCTTGAAGTGAAAAATCATCTTAAACATAAGCACCGTAATTATATCGCTAAATGTATCTCGCTGGTCTTTACAACTTTTCCGTGTAATATTTGACAGCTTCCTCCGAAGGTGACGCTGCCGCTGGAAGCTTTTCGAACGCACGTGCATCATCCGAAGGTTTGTATTAATTTCTGTATTTAAAATTCAATAGATTCGATTAAACAGACATCTCAACATCTCAAGAAGGAAAATGTACAATCGTTCGCCACCATGTTTAAGCGGTAGCTCATCGCTCCCCCTCGAAAACTATCTGTATCATGTTTATTGTTCTATCATTCTAGTAAAGGAAGACTTTTTTACACAGGTAAAGAATTTTATTCAAGTTCATTCAAATGTCACGGATTTCTAACGGCTTAGGGCTGTCTCAGTTTATCCGCCCAGGCATAATAGTTCTATCCAAACTTTATGACGGCTCCGAAGTTAGCTGTGAGTGATGGTTTAATATGTGTAGTGTGGTATGGAGTGATGGTGTGGTGATGGCAGAGTTGTACCTCATAAGTATTAGGACCCACATGTCGACAGTGAGAAATTCCTATTTGAAAAACCCAGTAACACATTGCCCGACCTGGGAATCAAGCCAAGGACCTTATGCTCAGCAACGGCGCTTGCGACCAGTAGACTAAAATATCACTTGATAACATAAATAAATCAAGTTTTGAGAGCGACTGTCACTCAGAATTCACTTACTCGACTAATGCTCTATAATAAAGTCAAACATTCTCTTAAACTCGATGTGCAATATTATCCACTGCCTAACACAGAAAGAGGTGCTCCCTCTTCCCGCTGCTGTTTTCGAACCAACTCTGACGTACCGTGAGTTTGGCTGGTTGGCAGATAAAACCGTGGTATCGGGATGTTTCTAACAATTACATTTCATTTCTTATTTACAAGCAGAGACTAAAGAACCAACTGACATAGAGGAACCAGAAGAGGAACCAGACGAGGAACCAGAAGAGAAACCAGAAGAGGAACCAGAAGAGGAACCAGAAGAAGAACCAGAAGAGAAACCAGAAGAGGAACCAGAAGAGGAACCAGAAGAAGAACCAGAAGAGAAACCAGAAGAGGAACCAGAAGAGGAACCAGAAGAGGAACCAGAAGAGGAACCAGAAGAGGCTGCCGAACCTAGTGATCAAAGTGGTAGGTAGAGATAGTAATAAATAATAGGAGTTTTACTGTGGAATAGTTCAACACTTATGGGAAATAATAAGATGCAATAGACATTTAGGAGCAGTCAGAGAGCACTGTCTGCTTCAAGTTTGAACCGTTATACCAGGGCTGACCGCCACTCGCAGCTAACTTCCGAGCCACCATAAAGTTTGAACAGAACTGTACCCGGATTTGGGTATATACCGATCATACCGCAAAGTACCTATTGCATCGATGTTTGTATCGACGGCAAGTCGCTGTTTAATATATTATGTCTAGATCTCGAGTCTATCCGCCAGTTTGCTACTTTCCCACCGATACCGGAGAGCATGGACGCTGGTGACGAAGAATTTGTTTGTGCTCCAGTAAGGAATGTTTCTCTGCAATAGAGCTACTAAATAATGACTTATGCTGTACTAAATCTAATAAATAAAATAAATAAATACTAGAGGCCATTAGCAACAAAGTAAACTATCTGGTTACTGAGCTGTGTCGGTTCTTCGATGTGTTTCAAAGAAGAGTGGCAGGGCTTCATGAAATTTGGGGACCACGTTAAGAGTTCGCGTTCATTCATAAAAATACTCTCAAAAGATAGATCTAACACAGAAAGATGTGCTCCCCTCCTCCCACTGCTGTTTTCGAACCAACTCTGACGGATCATGAATTTGGCTGGTTGGCAGACAATACCGTGGTATCGAGCTGTTTCTAACAATTACATTTCATTTCTAATTCACAAGCAGAGACACAAGAACCAACTGACATAGAGGAACCAGAAGAGGAACCAGAAGAGGAACCAGAAGAGAAACCAGAAGAGGAACCAGAAGAGGAACCAGAAGAGGAACCAGAAGAGGAACCAGAAGAGAAACCAGAAGAGGAACCAGAAGAGGAACCAGAAGAGGAACCAGAAGAGGAACCAGAAGAGGAACCAGAAGAGGAACCAGAAGAGGAACCAGAAGAGAAACCAGAAGAGGAACCAGAAGAGGAACCAGAAGAGGAACCAGAAGAGGAACCAGAAGAGGAACCAGAAGAGGAACCAGAAGAGGAACCAGAAGAGAAACCAGAAGAGGAACCAGAAGAGGAACCAGAAGAGGAACAGGAAGAGGCTGCCGAACCTAGTGATCAAAGTGGTAGGTAGAGATAGTAATAAATAATAGGAGTTTTACTGTGGAATAGTTCAACACTTATCTAAGTATATATATACTTATAACAAATCTGTAGAGAGGTCAATTCTGTACATGAAATATATTTCCAAAATAACTATCAGGGGGTGATTAGGGATCGATACTGATGCCCAAAATGCAATCAGTAAAATTTTTGTCTGTCTGTCTGTCTTTCTGTCTGTCTGTCTGTCTGTCTGTATAACCGTTATAGAAACAAAAACTACTAGACGGATTTTAACGAAACTTGGTACAATTATTTTTCATACTCCTGAGTTGGTTATAGTATACTTTTCATCACGCTACAATCAATAGGAGCAGAGCAGTGAAGGGAAACGTTGGGAAAACGGGAGAAGTTATTCCATTTTTTAAGCTTCCGTCGCGTGTGCAACCTTAATGGTTAAAGCTACACAGAAATCATGTATGACGGAAATGCTCTCCTTAAAATTATATAAAAAATATCCCACGACAGCATATGTCTATCTTTTATGGTTGACTCACAATATCACGTGTAACTCCCGATAGCAGTTCTAAGCTTTCTGATTATATTTGTCTACTCTTACGTTTATAACACTCTCAGTCATCCCTAATTAAAAAAGTTAACATTATTAACTATTCCGTAAAAAAGAATCATAGAAATCGGTATAGAAACACCAAAGTTATACATGAAATACGCTAATAATAAGCCATCGCGCGTGAATACTGAATCATGCTATAAGGATTATTTTTGTATGAGGTCCGAGAATCGGTCGCCGCGCTCGACGCGTCTCGCGGCCGAAGGTATAAAAAGGCGAGGCGTCCGAGCGCAAGCTTCATACAAATTTTTGCCTGTTGATGCGAATAGACGTTCAGAGCGTTCGACCTTATTGACAGACAATACTTAATTCATATTAACAAACCGTGCTTATCAGCGCGACTTTTAGTCTTTGATAATTTATTTTTAGATTCCTTTTGTTACTATTTTATAAAATAGGTATTAGTTATTTTGGTGGTGTTTAAATATTCGTTCAAATTACAATTATTAATAGTTTACATTTTATTTCTTTTTAGGTGAAGTAGTAGTAGGTACGCATAGATTTTTAGATACTGATAGGTAAGTTTTGGCTAATTTACGTTCCCTTTTTTTTATACCTATTAGTTTTATTTTCATTTACGTTTTAGCTTTATTTTTATTTGCCTGCATCAATGCCACCTAAAAAACGATTATCTTTATCTCGAAATTCGAGAGAAGCTAAGAGAATGAGAAATAGGCGTTCTCAAGAATCGGCAGAGGAAAGAGCACATCGGTTAAAGTCTATGAGAGGTTAGTGCCTCAACTTCTCGAGCCAATTAAAGCTCTCCCGAGAGAGAGATGCGATTAGGAGCTGACAGAGCAAGACGAGCTTCATCACGGGCGTCTCAAAGCTCTTCTCAACGAGAGCTAAGGCATACCATTGACCGAGAACAACATGTGTTATCCCGAGAAGCTGAAACTGCTTCACAACGAGAATTGCGACTCACAGCTGACCGCGAACGGCATACATTATCTCGCGAGTCCGAAACCTACACTGAGAGGGAATTACGTCTCACAGCTGATCGTGGGAATTCCACCCCTAAAGGGGTAAAATAGGGGATGGAAGTTTGTATGAAAGTCTGTCAGTTTTGAAGTTAGGATCTTCAAATTTGGTGTTTAGGCTGAAGATTGAAAATTAATTTCTACGTGTCTCGGCGTTTTTGGTAATTCTACCCCAGAGGGTTAAAAAGGGGGGTGAAGTTAAGTAATCGGATATTTACGACGTCCACGCGGGCGAAGCCGCGGGCAAAAGCTAGTGAGAAATAATAAGATGCAATAGACATTTAGGACTGAGCACTGTCTGTTTAAAGTTTGAACCGTTATACCAGCGCTGACCGTCACTCGCAGCTAACTTCCGAGCCACCATAAAGTTTGAACAGAACTGTACCCGGATTTGGGTATATACCGATCATACCGCAAAGTACCTATTGCATCGATGTTTGTATCGACGGCAAGTCGCTGTTTAATATATTATGTCTAGATCTCGAGTCTATCCGCCAGTTTGCTACTTTCCCACCGATACCGGAGAGCATGGACGCTGGTGACGAATAATTTGTTTGTGCTCCAGTAAGGAATGTTTCTCTGCAATAGAGCTACGAAATAATGGCTTATGCTGTACTAAAACTAAAAAATAAAATAAATAAATACTAGAGGCCATTAGCAACAAAGTAAACTATCTGGTTACCCAGCTGTGTCGGTTCTTCGATGTGTTTCAAAGAAGAATGGCAGGGCTTCATGAAATTTGGGGACCACGTTAAGAGTTCGCATTCATTCATAAAAATACTCTCAAAAGATAGATCTAACACAGAAAGATGTGCTCCCCTCCTCCCGCTGCTGTTTTCGAACCAACTCTGACGGATCATGAATTTGGCTGGCTGGCAGACAATACCGTGGTATCGAGCTGTTTCTAACAATTACATTTCATTTCTAATTCACAAGCAGAGACACAAGAAACAACTGGCACAGACAATACAGAAGAGGCAACCAAGGAGGCTTCATCGCAATCTACCGAAGCTAATTCTGGAAGTGGTAAGTAGATAGTAATAAATAATAGTAGTTTTACTGTGGAATAGTTCAAGTTTTATCGGAAATTAGCTTATGCCCGAGGCTTCGCTCGAGTTAATTTAGAATTTGACAATTAATTCGGGTTGTACTCTGCTTGTAATAATATAATTCAATCGTGATTCGAAAGACACGTGGTGCCATCTATTATTATAAGAACGTTGTTGTTATTTTCCTGGAGAACAGTACTTTTTGTCGGGATAAAAGATATCCTATGTCCGCTTCAGTACACCTGATAAAGTATATGCACAATTTCGGGATGATCGATCAAGTGGTTAAGGCGTGAAATGGTAACAAATAAACGAACAAACTTACTTTCTCGTTTATAATATTAGTAAGGAAGTAAGGATAAGGGTAATAAAATGCAATACATAATAAAGGAGCACTGTCTGTTTCTTAGTTTTTGGGGGATTCATTGTCATCGGTGGGTCATTGTTGATTCGATTTTATCTATGTAATGTTTGTAAATCACTTATAATTCAAATATGTTTTAGTTGCTGCTAGTGGTTCGGATGGAAAAGCAAATACTGAAGGATCTGCAGAAGGTTAGAAATAACAAATTATGTTCATGCAATGATTATCATTTTACATAAAAATGTCTACTGAAAACTATTATACACATTTAAGCATTCAGCTGGATCCGTCCAGAAAAAAATAATCACAATTGTATCTTACAGGAGCAAGTGGGGGCAAAGATGGCTCTACAAATTCCGAAGCTAAAACAGCAGGTGACGACTTTTTTAGCACTTTTATTTTATAGAAAGTCGTCCTTCCTTTAAGGTGAATTAATAAGACAAATGGTCAGTGTGACGCTGTTTATTGGTTAATCTTGAAGTGAAAAATCATCTTAAACATAAGCACCGTAATTATATCGCTAAATGTATCTCGCTGGTCTTTACAACTTTTCCGTGTAATATTTGACAGCTTCCTCCGAAGGTGACGCTGCCGCTGGAAGCTTTTCGAACGCACGTGCATCATCCGAAGGTTTGCATTAATTTCTGTATTTAAAATTCAATAGGTTCTATTAAACAGACATCTCAACATCTCAAGAAGGAAAATGTACAATCGTTCGCCACCATGTTTAAGCGGTACCTCATCGCTCCCCCTCGAAAACTATCTGTATCATATTTATTGTTCTGTCATTCTAGTAAAGGAAGACATTTTTACACAGGTAAAGAATTTTATTCAAGTTCATTCAAATGTCACGGATTTCTAACGGCTTAGGGCTGTCTCAGTTTATCCGCCCAGGCATAATAGTTCTATCCAAACTTTATGACGGCTCCGAAGTTAGCTGTGAGTGATGGTTTAATATGTGTAGCGTGGTATGGAGTGATGGTGTGGTGATGGAAGAGTTGTACCTCATAAGTATTAGGACCCACATGTCGACAGTTATGTTTTCTAAGCACATTGCTATCGACTGGGCACAATTTCAGACTCCGTGGCTGCTAGTGAGAAATTCCTATTTGAAAAACCCAGTAACACATTGCCCGACCTGGGAATCAAGCCAAGGACCTTATGCTCAGCAACGGTGCTTGCGACCAGTAGACTAAAATATCACTTGATAACATAAATAAATCAAGTTTTGAGAGCGACTGTCACTCAGAATTCACTTACTCAACTAATGCTCTATAATAAAGTCAAACATTAAACTCGATGTGCAATATTATCCACTGTATAACACAGAAAGATGTGCTTCCTCCTCCCGCTGCTGTTTTCGAACCAACTCTGACGTACCGTGAATTTGGCTGGTTGGCAAATAAAAACGTGGTATCGGGATGTTTCTAACAATTACATTTCATTTCTTATTTACAAGCAGAGACTAAAGAACCAACTGACATAGAGGAACCAGAAGAGGAACCAGAAGAGGAACCAGAAGAGGAACCAGAAGAGGAACCAGAAGAGGAACCAGAAGAAGAACCAGAAGAGAAACCAGAAGAGGAACCAGAAGAGGCTGCCGAACCTAGTGATCAAAGTGGTAGGTAGATAGTAATAAATAATAGGAGTTTTACTGTGGAATAGTTCAACACTTATGGGAAATAATAAGATGCAATAGAAATTTAGGAGCAGTCAGAGAGCACTGTCTGTTTAAAGTTTGAACCGTTATACCAGCGCTGACCGTCACTCGCAGCTAACTTCCGAGCCACCATAAAGTTTGAACAGAACTGTACCCGGATTTGGGTATATACCGATCATACCGCAAAGTACCTATTGCATCGATGTTTGTATCGACGGCAAGTCGCTGTTTAATATATTATGTCTAGATCTCGAGTCTATCCGCCAGTTTGCTACTTTCCCACCGATACCGGAGAGCATGGACGCTGGTGACGAAGAATTTGTTTGTGCTCCAGTAAAGAATGTTTCTGTGCAATAGAGCTACGAAATAATGGCTTATGCTGTATTAAATCTAATTAATAAAATAAATACTTGAGGCCATTAGCAACAAAGTAAACTATCTGGTTACCGAGCTGTGTCGGTTCTTCGATGTGTTTCATAGAAGAATGGCAGGGCTTCATGAAATTTGGGGACCACGTTAAGAGTTCGCGTTCATTCATAAAAATACTCTCAAAAGATAGATCTAGCACAGAAAGATGTGCTCCCCTCCTCCCACTGCTGTTTTCGAACCAACTCTGACGGATCATGAATTTGGCTGGTTGGCAGACAATACCGTGGTATCGAGCTGTTTCTAACAACTACATTTCATTTCTAATTCACAAGCAGAGACACAAGAACCAACTGACATAGAGGAACCAGAAGAGGAACCAGAAGAGGAACCAGAAGAGGAACCAGAAGAGGAACCAGAAGACGAACCAGAAGAGGCTGCCGAACCTAGTGATGAAAGTGGTAGGTAGATAGTAATAAATAATAGGAGTTTTACTGTGGACTAGTTCAACTTTTATGGGAAATTAGCTTTTGCCCGCGGGTTCGCTTGCGTTATTTAGAATTTGACAATCAATTCGGGTTGTACTCTGCTTGTAATAATATAATTCACGGATCATGAATTTGGCTGGCTGGCAGACAATACCGTGGTATCAAGCTGTTTCTAACGATTACATTTCATTTCTAATTCACAAGCAGAGACACAAGAACCAACTGGCACAGCCAATACAGAAGAGGCAACCAAGGAGGCTTCATCGCAATCTACCGAAGCTAATTCTGGAAGTGGTAAGTAGATAGTAATAAATAATAGTAGTTTTACTGTGGAATAGTTCAATTTTTATGGGAAATTAGCTTTTGCCCGCGGCTTCGCTTGCGTTAATTTAGAATTTGACAATCAATTCGGGTTGTACTCTGCTTGTAATAATATAATTCAATCGTGATTCGAAAGACACGTGGTGCCATCTATTATTATAAGAACGTTGTTGTTATTTTCCTGGGGAACAGTACTTTTTGTCGGGATAAAAGATATCCTATGTCCGCTTCTGTACACCTGATAAAGTATATGCACAATTTCGGGATGATCGATCAAGTGGTTAAGGCGTGAAATGGTAACAAATAAACGAACAAACTTACTTTCACGTTTATAATATTAGTAAGGAAGTAAGGATAAGGGTAATAAAATGCAATACCTAATATAGGAGCACTGTCTGTTTCTTAGTTTTTGGGTGATTCATTGTCATCGGTGGGTCATTGTTGATTCGATTTTATCTATGTAATGTTTGTAAATCACTTATAATTCAAATATGTTTTAGTTGCTGCTAGTGGTTCGGATGGAAAAGCAAATACTGAAGGATCTGCAGAAGGTTAGAAATAACAAATTATGTTCATGCAATGATTATCATTTTACATAAAAATTTCTACTGAAAACTATTATACACATTTAAGCATTCAGCTGGATCCGTCCAGAAAAAATTCATCACAATTGTATCTTACAGGAGCAAGTGGGGGCAAAGATGACTCTACAAATTCCGAAGCTAAAACAGCAGGTGACGACTTTTTTAGCACTTTTATGTTATAGAAAGTCGTCCTTCCTTTAAGGTGAATTAATAAGACAAATGGTCAGTGTAACGCTGTTTATTGGTTAATCTTGAAGTGAAAAATCATCTTAAACATAAGCACCGTAATTATGTCGCTAAATGTATCTCGCTGGTCTTTACAACTTTTCCGTGTAATATTTGACAGCTTCCTCCGAAGGTGACGCTGCCGCTGGAAGCTTTTCGAACGCACGTGCATCATCCGAAGGTTTGCATTAATTTCTGTATTTAAAATTCAATAGGTTCGATTAAACAGACATCTCAACATCTCAAGAAGGAAAATGTACAATCGTTCGCCACCATGTTTAAGCGGTACCTCATCGCTCCCCCTCGAAAACTATCTGTATCATGTTTATTGTTCTGTCATTCTAGTAAAGGAAGACATTTTTACACAGGTAAAGAATTTTATTCAAGTTCATTCAAATGTCACGGATTTCTAACGGCTTAGGGCTGTCTCAGTTTATCCGCCCAGGCATAATAGTTCTATCCAAACTTTATGACGGCTCAGAAGTTAGCTGTGAGTGATGGTTTAATATGTGTAGCGTGGTATGGAGTGATGGTGTGGTGATGGCAGAGTTGTACCTCATAAGTATTAGGACCCACATGTCGACAGTTATGTTTTCTAAGCACATTGCTATCGACTGGGCACAATTTCAGACTCCGTGGCTGCTAGTGAGAAATTCCTATTAGAAAAACCCAGTAACACATTGCCCGACCTGGGAATCAAGCCATGGACCTTATGCTCAGCAACGGTGCTTGCGACCAGTAGACTAAAATATCACTTGATAACATAAATAAATCAAGTTTTGAGAGCGACTGTCACTCAGAATTCACTTACTCGACTAATGCTCTATAATAAAGTCAAACATTCTCTTAAACTCGATGTGCAATATTATCCACTGCCTAACACAGAAAGATGTGCTCCCTCCTCCCGCTGCTGTTTTCGAACCAACTCTGACGTACCGTGAATTTGGCTGGTTGGCAGATAAAAACGTGGTATCGGGATGTTTCTAACAATTACATTTCATTTCTTATTTACAAGCAGAGACTAAAGAACCAACTGACATAGAGGAACCAGAAGAGGAACCAGAAGAGGAACCAGAAGAGAAACCGGAAGAGGAACCAGAAGAGGAACCAGAAGAGGCTGCCGAACCTAGTGATCAAAGTGGTAGGTAGATAGTAATAAATAATAGGAGTTTTACTGTGGAATAGTTCAACACTTATGGGAAATAATAAGATGCAATAGACATTTAGGAGCAGTCAGAGAGCACTGTCTGCTTAAAGTTTGAACCGTTATACCAGCGCTGACCGTCACTCGCAGCTAACTTCCGAGCCACCATAAAGTTTGAACAGAGCTATCGACGGCAAGTCGCTGTTTAATATATTATGTCCAGATCTCGAGTCTATCCGCCAGTTTGCGACTTTCCCACCGATACCGGAGAGCATGGACGCTGGTGACGAAGAATTTGTTTGTGCTCCATTAAGGAATGTTTCTGTGCAATAGAGCTACGAAATAATGGCTTATGCTGTACTAAATCTAATTAATAAAATAAATAAATACTAGAGGCCATTAGCAACAAAGTAAACTATCTGGTTAACGAGCTGTGTCGGTTCTTCGATGTGTTTCATAGAAGAATGGCAGGGCTTCATGAAATTTGGGGACCACGTTAAGAGTTCGCGTTCATTCATAAAAATACTCTCAAAAGATAAATCTAACACAGAAAGATGTGCTCTCCTCTTCCCGCTGCTGTTTTCGAACCAACTCTGACGGTTCATGAATTTGGCTGGTTGGCAGACAATACCGTGGTATCGAGCTGTTTCTAACAATTACATTTCATTTCTAATTCACAAGCAGAAACACAAGAACCAACTGACATAGAGGAACCAGAAGAGGAACCACAAGAGCAACCAGAAGAGAAACCAGAAGAGGAACCAGAAGAGGAACCAGAAGAGGAACCAGAAGAGGAACCAGAAGAGGAACCAGAAGAGGAACCAGAAGAGGAACCAGAAGAGGCTGCCGAACCTTGTGATCAAAGTGGTAGGTAGATAGTAATAAATAATACGAGTTTTACTGTGGAATAGTTCAACACTTATGGGAAATAATAAGATGCAATAGACATTTAGGAGCAGTCAGAGAGCACTGTCTGCTTAAAGTTTGGACCGTTATACCAGCGCTGACCGTCACTCGCAGCTAACTTCCAAGCCACCATGAAGTTTGAACAGAACTGTACCCGGATTTGGGTATATACCGATCATACGGCAAAGTACCTATTGTATCGATGTTTGTATCGACGGCAAGTCGCTGTTTAATATATTATGTCTAGATCTCGAGTCTATCCGCCAGTTTGCTACTTTCCCACCGATATCGGAGAGCATGGACGCTGGTGACGAAGAATTTGTTTGTGCTCCAGTAAGGAATGTTTCTGTGCAATAGAGCTACGAAATAATGGCTTATGCTGTACTAAATCTAATTAATAAAATAAATAAATACATGAGGCCATTAGCAACAAATTAAACTATCTGGTTACCGAGCTGTGTCGGTTCTTCGATGTGTTTCAAAGAAGAATGGCAGGGCTTCATGAAATTTTGGGGACCACGTTAAGAGTTCGCGTTCATTCATAAAAATACTCTCAAAAGATAGATCTAACACAGAAAGATGTGCTCCCCTCCTCCCGCTGCTGTTTTCGAACCAACTCTGACGGTGCATGAATTTGGCTGGTTGGCAGACAATACCGTGATATCGAGCTGTTTCTAACAATTACATTTCATTTCTAATTCACAAGCAGAGACACAAGAACCAACTGACATAGAGGAACCAGAAGAGGAACCAGAAGAGGAACCAGAAGAGGAACCAGAACAGGCTGCCGAACCTAGTGATCAAAGTGGTAGGTAGATAGTAATAAATAATAGGAGTTTTACTGTGGAATAGTTCAACACTTATGGGAAATAATAAGATGCAATAGACATTTAGGAGCAGCCAGAGAGCACTGTCTGCTTCAAGTTTGAACCGTTATACCAGCGCTGACCGCCACTCGCAGCTAACTTCCGAGCCACCATGAAGTTTGAACAGAACTGTACCCGGATTTGGGTATATACCGATCATACGGCAAAGTACCTATTGCATCGATGTTTGTATCGACGGCAAGTCGCTGTTTAATATAATTGTCTAGATCTCGAGTCTATCCGCCAGTTTGCTACTTTCCCACTGATACCGGAGAGCATGGACGCTGGTGACGAAGAATTTGTTTGTGCTCCAGTAAGGAATGTTTCTCTGCAATAAAGCTACGAAATAATCGCTTGTGCTGTACTAGATCTAATTAATAAAATAAATAATTACTAGAGGCCATTAGCAACAAAGTAAACTATCTGGTTACCGAGCTGTGTCGGTTCTTCGATGTGTTTCAAAGAAGAATGGCAGGGCTTCATGTTTGAGGACCACGCACAGTGTGGGAATCTCGCAATCTAGGGGGATCTAATTCCAAACTGAATGAAATAAAAGATACAAGTTAAAAATGAATGTCGATCGGTGTTCAAATCGAAAATAAAGTTGTATTAAAAAAAATGCGATATGAATTAATTTTGTTATTTTAGTCAATAATACCACTTTCGGCCTCATTTACGGAGGGTAAAGTAAGCAATTTTAGGACATCAGGATCTAGAGGAATCCGTTTCCTCTGCATTATAAGCCTTAAGCTGGATATGAAGGGGTCTGATGATATAAGAAGTATATTAATTAGGTTGGTATTAGTGTCGATTCGTGACGTATTTTTTGTGTTTTTTGTAATTTCGGCGGTCGTTCTGAGAACCAAAAAGTATTAGAGCAATGTTTAACTATTACATAAATAAAATACACTCCAACTTACCTTGAAAGATATACACAATAAAATAATAAACCAATAAACAAGACTATACGTTAATTTGGTCAAGTGAAGATGACACATAAATGTTGTTGTTCGTATTGTAAGGGTACAACGATAACTGTCTACCCACTTCAACATTTTTTATTTATTTTTTTAACTTACCTACAATAATTTCGAATATGTAGCTGTGACAAATGGGGTTTTAGGTTTTAATAGGTTATATCTAAAGGGTGTAAATAGACTCTTAACATAACCTAGTGTGACTGTTCGTAAATTACCCTAGTCTGATAAAATTTTCATTTTTCCTAATTCATGTACATATTAGTGTTAATGTCGGCTCCCCCGAAGACGTTGTAAGACTCGTCTCCAAACTCGTCATCTTTCCACCGACTTAGAGAACTGACCTCCAGCCCTGTCCTGACTTTAGTAGCTAGGGGACAGGGAGGGGTACTAGGTGAAGTTAATATTGGGGATTTACAGTTAAGACATATACATGAATAATATCAAATCTTATAAAACTAAATCAATAATAAAGTATGAAGCTAAAAAGACAAGACGGCGCAAAGATATGATTAATGAATTGTGGTAAACGAAACGTTCCGCTTGCGCTTAAGAATTGATTTATTTATTCGTTACGTTAATTTATTTGATTCCAAAATACTTAATGCCGATTCGCAGACGCAAACGATTCCATGTTACAACATGGAACCGTTTTACAACGTTTGCTCGTTTGGCGTACGTGTACTGTTAGACCTAAGTGCATAGTCCTACTGAGAACACCGCTGCGAACTCTAAGAGGTCACGTTCCCTAAGCTCTTTCTACTACTACTACTATCCAATCATCCGTTTTAACACTAGTTTTTCCCAAAAATTTTTCGCCTTTCTTGGCACTTTTCTTTATAATTCAATTAATAATAAAATATCTATAACTGGCAACACTAAATGTCTCGGTATGTTGAAATCTGTTTCCGTTTCGTAAAAATACAAAGTAACTGTTTTTGTCATCCATACATCATAAAAACCGATAATTAATAATTATTGGACAAAAACCAAATCAAAATTGGGAATAAAACTCGTAAAAACTTATAAATAATGTCGAAAAAAGATTTGAAAAATACCCAGGCAGTGGCAGACAGCTACTGTCACCTGTCAAATCAAATTTTCAATAATGCAAAATAAGTAATGGATGAAAACGAACTGAAGACACAATGATAACCAGATCAGTGGCTCGCCACCGCGCACGCCTATCGCCTCCGGACCCGTCGCTCAGCTCCGCCTCGCCACCACCGGAATCCAGCCCCGTCGTGAGTGCTGTGACACCGGCCGTGGCAGTTGCGTCGAGCTCGAGCGACGAGTATTTCTCTCCGCCGACGACGCCACCACCTGTTCGTCGACGGGGAGGACGCCGGCCGCCGGACGGCTTAGGACCTCGAGGCCCACCGGCCTCTGATAGGGTCCCAGCTCTCGGCGGGAGTGTGCAGCGCATGCGATGGACGCAATCCATTAATACAAATGTCATGCGCGCATACTATGGGGCTACAGAGGGGGGAAACAACCTGACCGCGTACCGTGTTCGAATGCTCTCTCTGTTTCAGGTGCTTGAGCCAGCTGTCAACGTGTCGGCACAACGACTATCGGATCAGGTACGAGTCATTCAGCGTAATCGTATGTTGGATGACACCGTGCTTGATCGCTTGCGGATGGAAATGCAGAGTAGCCATGTCATTGCCACGCCGCCGCAGGCTGTGGTTCCACCACAGTCTACCATGATATCAAATCGCGATAACGACGTGAGTAATGACATGGTTACTAATGTAAGTACCCAGTGCAATGAGGAAATGAGGAGTGGTCGCACATTCCAAATTCAATTCCATTCCAAAGAGATGAAAGGTAGGGCTTGGGAGCGACCGGACCAAGGTGTGGCTGACACGCGCCTGCCGGATGATGATGCCATGTCTTCGTTCTGGCGCAGCATCTGGTCGGTGCCTGTTAACCATACCGAGGGTGATTGGACTCGGGAGGTTGAGCGAGCGTGCGATCTGGTTACCAG
This sequence comes from Noctua comes, assembly GCA_963082995.1. Taxonomy (NCBI): domain Eukaryota; kingdom Metazoa; phylum Arthropoda; class Insecta; order Lepidoptera; family Noctuidae; genus Noctua; species Noctua comes. The sequence continues at coordinate 11,653,886 of OY720277.1, read as the reverse complement.
AAATGGGGGCAATCACTATCAGCCCCCAAGACGTAGTTCGTGCAGTCCGTCCGTTGCCGAACTGGAAATCTCCAGGGCCGGATGGGCTGCACAACTTTTGGATTAAATGGTTCACCAGATCGCACGCTCGCCTGGCGATCCTGTTCCAGTCAGCCTTAGAGTCAGGGTCGCTGCCAGAGTTCCTGACAACAGGTATAACCCACCTGCTCCATAAATCGGGTAGTACTGCGGAGCCCAAAAATTATAGACCGATTACCTGTCTTCCGACGGTCTATAAAGTTCTTACATCCATTTTGAGAGCTAAAATTAACAAACACATTGATGACAATTCTATCATGTCCGCTTCTCAAAATGGATGTAGGAACGGGTCCCGCGGTACTAAGGAGCTACTCCTCATTGATATGGCCATTAGTCAACAGGTTCGCCGTTCCCGATAGGATCTGTCGACATGTTGGATAGACTGTAAGAAGGCCTACGACTCCGTGCCACATACATGGCTCATGAGGGTGCTAGAGTTGTATAAAGTTGATGCAACTCTGCGCACCTTCCTGATGTCATGTATGAGGCAATGGAGGACAGTCCTTCGCTATCCAGGATGTCGGCAAATCCAGAGGAATAGCGAACCGATAAGGATAGAGCGAGGTATATTTCAGGGCGATAGTTTGAGTCCACTTTGGTTCTGCTTAGCCTTGAATCCTCTTAGCACGCTGCTGGAGGATTCAGGTCTAGGCTATCGGTTGAGGAGAGGTGGTCAAGTTATATCTCACCTCCTTTACATGGATGACCTGAAACTCTTTGCCCCCAACGATTTACAACTGATGGAGCTACTGAAGGTAACTGAAACTTTCAGTAGCGCCATCAGGATGGAATTTGGTGTGGACAAATGTGCGGTCATGCATGTAAAGCGAGGGGAGATTGTGAAATCCGTGGGAACCCAGCTCTCGAATTCCATAAATCTTAGATCCCTCTCAGCAACCGAAACCTATAAGTATTTGGGTATGTCGGAAGCGCTGGGCATCAATGTTGCTGACATGAAGCAATCGTTGAAGGAGCGCTTCTTTGGCCGCCTGAAAAAAGTATTTAATAGTCTTTTATCAGGCGGAAATAAGGTACGTGCCTTCAACGGTTGGGTCATGCCGGTTTTGATGTACTCTTTCGGCATACTCAAATTGACTCAAACAGAACTAGACGCCCTGGATAGGAGGGTCCGTACATTGTTGACGGCATATCGTATGCATCACCCGCGTTCTTCGGTTATGAGACTGTATATCCCGCGGAAGTGTGGGAGTCGAGGCTTTTTAAATGCTAAGACTCTCCACAATCGCGAGATATGCAGTCTCAGGGAATATTTCCTTGAAGCCGACGTGGGGATGCATCGAGATGTGGTCGTGGTGGACAAGGGCCTCACCCCGCTTTCTTTGGCTAAAGAGAACTGGCGCAAACCTGTAGTGCTTGACACTAACGACCGCATGGAGGTATGGCAGAGTAAGGAGCTTCACGGACGCTTTTTCCGGGCCTTGCATGGGCCCGATGTAGACCTATCAGCGTCCGTAGCCTGGCTACGTTTTGGGGACCTTTTCGGAGAAACCTTGGGTTTTGTCTGTGCAATTATGGATGAAGTTATGATGACGAATAACTACCGAAGATTTATTGTGAAGGATGGTACGGTTGACATATGTCGGGCATGCCACCGTCCAGGCGAATCAATCCGTCACATTATCTCCGGGTGTTCTCGTCTGGCTAACGGAGAGTACTTGCATAGACACAACCTTGTAGCCAGGATTATCCATCAGCAACTTGCTCTAAAATACAACCTTGTGGAATCGGAAGTGCCGTACTATAAGTATGTGCCCGACCCAGTTCTCGAAAATGGCAGTATCACATTGTACTGGGATCGATCCATTATCACTGACAGGACTATTGTAGCCAATAAGCCTGATATAGTGGTGGTGGATCGATCAGAGCGGCGCGCAATGATTGTTGATATAACGGTCCCGCATGATGAGAACCTCGTGAAAGCCGAGAAAGATAAGCAAATCAAGTATCTTGACTTGGCTCACGAGGTTGTCGACATGTGGGATGTGGACTCAGCGATCATTGTGCCGATAGTTGTATCAGCCCATGGCTTAATTGCCAAGAGCCTCGACCAATATCTGAGGAGGCTCTCGTTAGGCAGCTGGATCAAGGGCTTGATTCAGAAAGCGGTACTTCTGGACACGGCTCGTATTGTTAGGAGGTTTCTCTCTCTGGAGCCCTGACCGCCGGTAGCTTGGACCCTGTTCCCGATACCGGTGGGCTACAATTTTTTATATTTTTAAATGTTTTTTATATTGTTTTTTAAGGAATATTTAAAAATGTAATTTATTTGTAAGGAAAATTAATAAAGGAAAATAATAAATATCTATTTACAAACATACTAAAGCTGTTTGTAAAAGAAAATTACGCACCTGGCTATTAAGTCTTGATTACGCTTCCACTGAAAATTTACATAAACCTGTGTCTTAACACTCTCACATAAACACTCAAACATTTACACTCTCACATTCGCACACACACATCTACACACACATTTATCTACACACGCATTGCATCAATGCACTTTCATCACCCCATTTTCATTTTCATCCCTTTGATTTTAATTTTTGTTTTCGTGTATTAGTATGTACATATTTACTTATCAACATCCTATCCCACTTTTTTGTACAATACGTATTTTTATTATACTTGCAAGCATAATTTATATAAATTTCTTTTTTTTTTTGTTTGGTATGTTTTTACTGTGGTACAACTTTTGAGCTGTAGGTATTTCATACATAATGTTCCAGTAGTTTGTTTTTTATGTCAATTTCATATTTTTTGTTTAAAGTTTAATTTCAAATAATTAATTTTAAGCACTTGTTTACCTACTTCAAATTTAACTCTAGAATCTTGATTTAAATTTTTGCTGTAAATAAAATTGTATATCTGAGCCGGAGAGGTGATCTGTACCTCAGGACATATCTACTTCAGACACCTTTCTCTATTTAAGATTGTGCATTTACCAGTACCTGATACTTCTGATGTTGAGATAAACAAAGATTTATGATTATGATTATGATTACTTGTCTTTCCCAATCCTAAGGCAGTGGGTTGTGAGGCCACTGCCATTGAGGAAGACAAGTTTCTAGTATTTGGAGGTCAGATAGGCAGTCGCTCTATGTAAAATACGGGTATTCAGCTGCATCCGGTTCTAGCATCGGAAGCCGACCCTAACATAGTTGGGAAAAGGCTAGGCAGATGATGAATGGTCGGTCGGTAGTATATTTAACACAACTTGTAATATGATCTTAATGACGTTAAAGGGGCTAGAGGAAGAAAGCAACAAAACTTTTGTTTTAAAAGCATTTATTTTAAAAACAATTACACAAATGCTCGAAATGGGCACCACCTGATGTGATACACGCTTTGCACTGCCTAATAAATGACCGCTTGATCAGACGTGCAAAGCCTACATTTATGTCTTGAGCAGCGATTCGCACCCGTTCACGCAGTTCTTCGACCGAATTCACTTCCATCTTGTAAACTTTTCAACCAAACCTTCAAACATCCCCAGTAGAAAAAATCCAATGGATTTAGATCCGGGGATCGGGGTGGCCACAGAACGTGTCCAATCCATCTTTCTGGATAGATATTGTTCAGGTGTTCTCGCACTTATACGCTAGCTGCTAATAAGACAAAATCGACCACAGTATCAGCTTAGTAAGTAAGCGATGAAAGTGGTAGTGGTGGTAGTTCTCATCAAAAAAATCGAAACACCTCTGAAGTTTGGTTTTGTATGAGTTTTATGTATTTTTTTTACACTAAACTTAAAAAATAAATAATGGCAGTTAATTGCGGATATTATAAGGTATCGTTTAACGAGTATTATTGACAATCCAAATGAAGTTTAGTTTATAATGAATCACATAAACAACATCACGCCTGTTATCCCCGAAGGGTTAGGCAGAGGTGTACCTAATAAGTAGCACACCCACATTTCGCCACTTATGTTTTTAAGTATATTGCCATCGACTAGGCACAATTCCAGACTCCGTGGCTGCTAGTGAGAAATTCCTGATTGAAGAACCCAATAACACTTTTCCCGACCTGGGAATCGAGCCCAGGACCACTAGACTATAAAATCACTTGGTCCATAACATTAACAAATCAAGTTTTAGAAAGACACTGTCACTAAGAATTCACTTACAAGACTAACGCTCTTTAATAAAGTTAAACTGGTTCTTAAACTCGATTTGCAATATTATCCACTGCCTAGCACAAAAAGATGTGCTCCCTCCTCCCGCTGCTGTTTTCGAACCAACTCTGACGGATCGTGAATTTGACTGGTTGGCAGACAATAACGTGGTATCGGGCTATTTCTAACAATTACATTTCATTTCTTATTTACAAGCAGATACAAAGGAACCAACTGAAGTTGGCACAGAAGAAACAAAAGATGACACAAAGGGATCAACTGAATGTGACACAGAGGAAACAAAAGATGACACAAAGGAACCAACTGAAGTTGGCACAGAGGAAACAAAAGATGACACAAAGGAACCAACTAAAGTTGGCACAGAGGAAACAAAAGATGACACAAAGGAACCAACTGGATGTGACACAGAGGAAACAAAAGATGACACAAAGGAACCAACTAAAGTTGGCACAGAGGAAACAAAAGATGACACAAAGGAACCAACTGGATGTGACACAGAGGAAACAAAAGATGACACAAATTCACCAACTGGAAGTGACACAGAGGAAACAGAAGAAGACACAGAGGATCCAGTAATGCCCACGGGTTCCGATGGAGAAGAATGTACTGAACCGTCCAAATCTGGAAAATCGGGTGAAAAGCCTAGTCGTTATCCGATTCTAAGCTTCCCTATTGAAGACTTTTTGCGAGACTTACCTTTCTACGAATATCTCAGTCCGATCTCGCGCGGTAAGTTTAACTCACTATTTTTCTAAAACATGCTAAGTTTCGCTGACACCACGTATATACCATACTGTCCGATCCTAAAGGGGCATATACCCATATGCTTTAGGATCGGAACAGGGTTTTTTTATACCAATGACATTGCCAAATAGAATAAGAAACATACTCGTAAAATAGTAATGAATTTTAAAATGCATGATTTTTGTCCCAAATTACCAATGTTTCCCCAAATTCAAACAAACTTTTTAAACGTGATAACACCATCTTCGGTATAAGTATGTTCACTACCCGAGAAGCGACCACTCGCGCCCGTGTGTTGCCATAGAAGTTTCTTAATTTTATTTTATTTAACATTTTGAAAGGTGATAGAAATGTTTGACTATATTTGTGGTTAAAACTGAAAACTTGATATTTACCAGGTTTACTATGTTTTGAGATCCCGATATTTCGATGTATTAAATAATATACATGGTAAACTAAATATCATGTTTTCAGTGTTAACTACAAATATAGGGTGACTGGTAATTAGTGACCGATACTTAAACACGTGATTGTAGTCATGATAACAAACAACTTTCCCAAAGAAACTTTTTTTTATACTCGTTCGCTTCATCACGCCGCTAACAGCCGATAGGTCAGAGGCGCGCTTTCATACGGCGGTGTTATTAGGATAAAAGTGAATGAGTAGGTATAAAAATGGTTCTTTGGTAAAGTTGTTTGTTATCATGAGTATAATCACGTGTTTAAGTATCGGTCACTCATTACCAGTCACCCTATACATATAGTCAACATTTCTATCACTTTTGAAATATGTTCAGTGCTTAACATAGTTAAAACTTTTGTCTGCTTATTTTTTTTGCATGACCTGTCCCACTCCAGGGCAAAGGCCTCCCTCCGTTTTTTCCACTTTCCTCGGTTTTGTGCTTCTTCTCGACAATTTGTGAGAAAGCCTGGATGTCTTCCATTCACCTTCTTCTCGGTCTGACTCCCTCGCGGTAGTCCTAATTTGGGTTTTTGAGTGCAGTATGGCGCTAGTTTCTATTCAGAAGTTCGTCTAGCATTCACTATACTTCCATCTACGTACCGTATATTGGTGAGCAGTTGGCTATCAGCCCAGTATTCGACATGTTCATCTTTAATCCGACCTCAAGGCTTTCATTGCTTAGTTCTTGAAGCATTTTTTTCCAGTTCCGCAGCTGATTAAGAAAGAATGAAGAGGCGTAGAAATGTCAACCTCGTCTGACCCAGGCAAAATATTTGTTTTGGTATCAAAAGAGTAAACAATGAAATCGACAAATTGTTTCGGACCATGCTTGCTTTTAACTACATCGTAGCAAATTCTGTCAATTGAGTAGCGACGAACAATAACCCCTAGTAAGACATAAAATCTTTGAATAGACTTTTTAAATCTTATGGTGTTGTTTTTACAGCTCGAGCTCGTGCAAGCAGTAGATATTCACCGACCAGACCACGACCACGAAGGAGGAGACTGTGCCTCTGTGATGAAGAAATACCTAATTATGACTAGAGGTACTTACACACAACACATTCAGTTTAGGGCCTCGTGGCTAAATATTAACAGCCGCACGGGTAGATCTTCAAGTTTATCCATTATTGTTTACTCCATCCCACGGAAATAGTTAAGCCGTTGGTCCCAGCTATTATTTGTAGATCATTGACCGTTGCGGGTAGTCAGTACTAATCAGTACCTAAACTAGTCTTAACAGCAGTCATAACAAGGGATATCGTGTTACTCAGAGGTCGCAAGTAGGATAGGCTTCATGTAAATACTGTTATTCAGTTGCAAGCGGTTAGACTGGAAGCCGACCCTAACATAGTTGGGATAAGGATAGGCAGATGATGAGGACGGTATACAGGGTGTAGCGTATTTAATTGATTACTCTGTATGTGATGTTTGGGGGCCCTTTAATATAAAAAACGTCAAACCCCGGAGTTGATGCGCAGCTTTTCGTTTCTATTTTTTTTTTTTGAAAATTGCCACCTTTGTTCACTTTCTCGGCTACCGTGTTCACAAACGATGGACGGCATAGTCGAGAAAAGGTAGAAAATAATGATGACTCTAACAATTTTACCGTTGCCATGGTCTGAGCGAGACAGCACATACTTGTCTTAAATGAAGATGATGAAAATGGCAAATATTAGAACATTTTTCTTACTGCTATTTGTTGCACCCTTAATTTATATTATAACTAGCTTTTGCCCGCGGCTTCGCTAATTTAGAATTTGATAATCAATCCGGGTTTTACTACTATAAATCAATCATGATTCCAAAAACATGTGGCGCCATCTATTATGATATGAACGTTATTGATGTTTTCCTCGGGTACAGTACTTTTTTTCTGAAAGGTACCCTATGTCCGTATTGTACACCTGACAACGTATATGCAAAATTCAGGAGGATAGGTTCTGTGGTTTAGACGTTAAAAGGCAACAAACAAACAAACTTACTTTTGCATTTATAATATTATATAAGTAAGGATTAACAGATCATTACAGTTGTTGGTCTGTATTGCGGAAATGATCCGGAATAATTATTTTAGATTCCAACACGAGAGCCATAATTGGCTTTATGAGTTGAATATTTTTGCGAGGACGGAATAAAAGTTTTGTCAAATGTTATCAAAGAACCAAACAATGTTAGAAAAAGAATATGCAAGATTGAAGTCTCAGAATTATCCTAACAGTCAACTCCCTGATCAAAAATACAAATATGAATCACAAGCTAATCAACTCTAAATTGTTTCAGTTATTAGAATAAGAAGAAAAAGAAAATAAAAAGAGGACGTACTGCTGCATGAAAATGGACTCCGATTTATAATAAATATAGTAAAATTGTAAATATTAATGGTGATGGTAACCTTATATTTAATAATCGCAATGTATTGAAGCATGCATAATTATAATTAATTTGTTTTATTATTGTGTATTTTCCCTAGCCCTATTACACACAAACACACACTGCATGAAAATGGACTCCGATTTATAATAAATATAGTAAAATTATAAATATTCATGGTGATGGTAAACTTATATTTAATAATCGCAATGTATTGAAGCAAGTATAATTATGGTTAATTTATTTTATTATTGTGTATTTTCCCTAGCCTTATTACACACAAGCACACACACTGCATGGAAATGGACTCCGATTTATAATAAATATAGTAAAATTATAAATATTCATGGTGATGGTTACCTTATATTTAATCGCAATATATTGAAGCAAGCATAATAGTTAATTTGTTTTATTATTGTGTATTTTCCCTATCCCTATTAGACACAAACACACACATTTTAATACTTTTCCATACTGGTTAAGGTTTTTTTGTATGGATAATAGGCCCACCATAAATTGTGGCGTATAATAATGAAACGCATATTGATTTATTCCTCACAATCTCAAGATATCAGTGGTAATATTAGATAAGCCGTGTCCAACGGGAATACGAAAACACAATAACCTAAAAACGAGCGATATGTCTAATGAGAGGATAGATTCTATTGATATTTTTAAGTTAAATAGTGCTCTGATCAAAAATGAATATGCATCCATCAGCACAATGTGTTGAATGTGGTGCATTGAGCCCAACCGGAAAACGTGATTTTTCACCCCAAAAAAAAAGTTGTTCCACAGTAATAATTTTTAAACAGAGATACTTAGTTTGATGTACAGAATGTTTGGTTGACGGGTTCGTGTAGGGTCCGTTTACACTTTGTATAGAGCTACAAGAGGAAATTAACAGAGTTTGAGAAATCAAATAGTCACTGTAGTCCCAATAGCAATCTGAACAACAGATGTTATCCCGAAGCAATTATACAATAATTTTAATTAATGCTCTCAATCTATCCAAATTCACCCTTATCTATCACTACTTGGTTGACACCCTTGAGATTCTAAAAATACCAGGCAACAACTTGAGAAAACGTAAGTTAAAAACGATAATATTATATCATATACTGAATAATATAAGTTGTACTTTTTTTAAACTAGGGATCTCTCCGTAAACTACAATAACGTCAACTAGGTCCAATCATGCATCTGAAGAACTTCCGTGGCGTGCTCTGCATAAATATTTAAAGTTACACGATAATGTACGCAGGAATTGTCTTCTTAAAAACTTCAAAAAACATCCACGATGGCAACTACAGGGTGTACAGCACCACCATTCTACCACCATACCGCCGTACCATTCTTGGTTGATGGCTATGTGAAGGGTCTGTGGACATCAAACTAAGTAACTTTAGGCAAAAATTTTTGCTACCAAACGACTTTTTTTTTTTGGTGAAAAATCACGTATTACGGTAGGACTCGATGGAAAGCACTCAAAGCATTATGCTGATGGATGGATTGAATAGTACGGGGGTCGTGGAGGTGTGAAAGTATAAATCTTACATTATAAACATGTATTTAAAAGAAAAGTTGGAACTTTGACCCCCAATTTCTCCGTAACTAGAAGGTCTAGAACAAAAAAAATGATCGCAAAGATGGGGAGAACAAGTGCCTTTCGGCTATGTTAAGGGTCTATTTACACCCTTTATGTATATCTTCTCTCTTCTTCTCCTTCTTCTTATCTGTATGTGTATCTTTCAGCTGCATCCGGTTAGACTGGAAGCCGACCCCAATATAGTTGGGAAAAGGCTAGGCAGATGATGATGATATGATCTTTCAAAGTTGATTCACAATAAACATATTTAAAAGAAACGTAACTAAAAAAGAATAAGTAAGTAAGTTGTATTATTATCAATGAGCTCAAGACGACGCTGGAGGTGCGTGCGCGACCGCGCTGCGTGCTGACCACGTTTTTGAGCGGTCAACCAGGTAACAGAACAAGCTTATAACTTTGTGATTTTTCATGTTACAGTTTTGAAATTTTGTACACAGATTCTTTACATAAAAATACTAGACACGTGTTTCAGGTTTCGCATATACTAAATAGATACATAGATATACATAATAGTTATATAGATACCTTCTAAAACATTCCGAAGTAATCTGGCTACTGCCCTGGGATCTGGAGGCGACTGCCCTCCAGCGCGTCTATGAGTGGCGCGTGGAGGCGCAGCGCCGGGGCGAATCCCTGCTGCCTCGACAAGTCGAGGCGCGGCGGGAAGAGCTCCGGCGCGATCTCAGGGCAGTATGGAGGGAACAACTGTCGCAACCGAGGTCCGGGCACGCCGCAATCGCGGCGGTAAGACCCTTCTTTGAGGAGTGGCTGGATAGGCGTCACGGCGTCCTGACCTACCGCGTGACACAGGTCCTCACCGGACACGGAAGTTTCGGGAGGTACCTGTGTCATATGGGGAAGGAGGAAGCGCCTGGGTGTCACCACTGCGAGGACCGCCCGGAGGGCACGGTGGAGCATACGGTGCAGGACTGCCCCGCTTGGGCAGACCACCGCCGTGTCCTCACGGTGGCGATAGGCGGAGACCTCTCGCGCCCGGCATTGGTCGAGGCCATGCTGCGGGGCGAGACGGAGTGGGAAGCGGTCGCCTCCTTCTGAAGCAGTCATGCTCGCGAAGGAAGAGGCGGGCCGCGTGAGGGAGAGGACAGCGTCCTCCCTCCACCCCAGCCGCAGTGGTAGACGCCCACGGCGCCGGACGTCGGCAGACGATCTCCGGCCACCGTAGGCGCTGGCATGCGGGCGGCGAGTAATGGGCGACTCGCTGTCCGACCATGGACCATGCCCGGGTCGACGGTGCGTTGTGTCCCACGCGCGCCTCAAAGAGTGTCAGCATATAACGGGGCCCCCCTAGAGGGCCAAAGCCTGCCGGGGTCGCGGGACTCATAGAATTACCGTGACCCTGGAACATAAAGGGCTATTGAAGGACACCGTGGATTTTATTCAGTACAAGTCTGACAGTCCCTCCCGCTCTGCCCTGGGTGGGAGGACTCATTTGATGATTTTTACCACGTTAAAAAAAAAAAAAAGTAATCTGGCTATACATAGTTACTGCGGCAGGGTGCTAGTCAGTCATAAAAAACTTAAATAAGCTTGCAAAAGACAAAAACTTAACAACTCGACCTTTCTTACTAACTAAACGATCCTCTGATCTTTCTTGTCAAAATAAATAGGTATTAAATAAGTACTTCATTAAAAAGCAAGTTATTTTCATAACTTCAACACATTAAAATGAACCTATGTTGTTCAAAGGCACAACTAATTCGTCCATTAGCCTCGTTCGCAAATTAAGGCATTTCTTTTTTGTCAGGACTTTAGAAAACATCACCGACATGGTTCTCACCGCAGTCATTAGCTTAGAACGTTTAGTCCACTCTCGACCCCCCGACCCCTAAAAAAAGATTTGTTTATTTGTATCCTCTTAACCCCTAAACATAGTTCACACTCGACCCCCACGGGGTGAGTTTGAATTTTCATACAAAAGACAGGCATACCTCGTCCACTTTCAACCCCTAGTTTGTAAGTACCTAAAATTAATATTTAGGTACAGTAAGGTACAGACTAAAGGCAAAATAAGATAAAGTAAGATCCAGTGGGCAAATCTCGAACATCACGCGGGCGAAGCCGCGGGAATAAACATGATTATTTAAAACAAATATTTACTTTTATGAACAAATCACCATTTATTTATTATTTAAATTGGTGTTCAACATCAGTGTCTTGACAGATGCGACTTTTAATTTAAGTTTAGTCAATTTTACTTTCAAATAATTCCAAGTTTTCCACTGATTATTGTGACAGGTGTCTTCTCTAATATCTTCCTAAATAGAGGGTTCCCAACCAAACTCATACTGTCACTTACGGTATATCTTCCGTGATTGTTCGTTATTTTGAGCTCCCGATATTTCGACGCTGTTGCAAGCGCCATGATCAAGACTTGGTTTGTTTTGCGGGTTGACTGAAGAATGCGGGTGGATGGAAAATAAAATTGTTAGTAGCGGACAAATCTGTCTACCCTCTTTTTTTGGCTTTTGCTACGCGCACTACTGGAACTCGACAAACTACCTTTTTTTTACCACCCCACACTAGCAATTTCTCCTGTATTGTGGGTGCGATTACAAACATTCAAACTCACATACACAAACAACCAGACCCGGGACATCTACCTGTAGATCATACAAATATTTGTTCCGTGCGGGGATCGAACCCGCGACACGCAGTGCAGCAGCCGATCACTCAAACACTGCGTCAACCGTGCTGTCATACCAATCTCCATATAATCACGGAAGATATCCCGTAAGTGACAGTATAAGTTTAGTTTTAAACTGTGAAAGCTTAAAACAGTGTTAGAAGGTTCCCAGGTATGGCCCAGTACAAAAAAATGCCTTCTGGCTTCGTTAAGGGTGTTTTGACACCTATTATGTATAACACCGCGCTCATGTTAGTGCCTCAAGACTAAGCAGGTGTCATTTTTGATTGAGGAACTAGTGGATAAATAATAACAGCCACTTGGGTCGATCATCACATTAAGCCGAGCTTGCCTATTTTGGTCCGTGGATCGGTGACCACCTATTACATACCGAGTTTCCTCCGTGCTTCGGAAAGAACGTTAAGCCGTTGGTCCCGGCTGTCATTTGTAGATCTTTGACAGTCGTTACAGGTACTCAGTGGCCCGAAAGTATGACTCCTAGTCTTAGCAAGGGATGTCGTATTAACTAGTACTAACTGAGTTATGGAGATCAGATAGGCAGTCGCTCCACGTAAAGTGCTGGTATTCAGATGCTCCCGGTTAGACTGGAAGCCGAACCTAACATAGTCGGGAAAAGGCTAGGCAGATCATTAATTATTTTACTTGATGCTTCATAACAAAAAAAACATATTATAATGCATGTCTTACAGTCACGAAGCAATAATAAATGATTTAAGTACGTCAAATTCATAAAAAAATAACACGATTAAAACATTTCACGTTGCATCGATAAATCCTGTCATTTTACTGCCCTATATAAAACATCGTATTATAAGATGTGCCTATTAATGCTATGCAAGCAGTATCGAAGAAGTGATGACTATGAATCGGGTCATTTTATTATATGTGTTGGTCTTAACGGTGGTTGTTGGTAAGTATTATTACATAAGGCGCTCTACACACCAAAACCGCCGCGACTTGCGTACGCGCTCAGTTGCCCGGCGACACGTCACTCTAAGGGGCCGTCGCCACGAGCGAGAGAATCGCGGCGATATTACGTAATTCTATGGGGCCGTCTCCATGAGCGAGAGAATCGCGGCGATATTCTCGTATAGAAATACGTGACACGACGATAATATCGCCGCGATTCTCTCGCTCGTGGAGACGGCCCCTATACGAGAATATCGCCGCGGTTCTCTCGCTCGTGGAGACGGCCCTTAAGAGAGTGTATAGAAATACGTGGCACGACGATAATATCGCTGCGATTCTCTCGCTCGTGGAGACGGCCCCCTAAGCTGTAGTAATGTCAGAAATTTGAATATCGCGTGCAGCCGAAATGCCACTGACGAAGTTTTCGACTTGTAGTGATTTAAAGCCGCCAACTAGCCCTGCGACAGCTAAGTCGCCAACACAATGGCATTGGTGTGTAGCGTCTTTAAGTCATTCATACTTTGCACTATAAAGACTCATGTAATTTAGAAATCACAAGTAGTTTTTTAATCGACTTCTATAAAAGTTTCGGTTATGTATTCAGCCAGCATCTTTCTTTTTATATATGTACGCCAATATTTTCGTGATTACTGGTCTGATTTATGTGATTCTTTTTCATTTGGTAGAAGAAGCTGGCGCGGTGGTCCCATATTAATTTTATTTACATAGCTTTTGTGCTTTATGAGTTATCTTCAAAATGCTTTTTTTCTTATTCGTCTATGTGGATTATGTGCTAATTACTTCTAATGAAAATGTAAAATTGACAAGGCTTTATGTGAGATACCGCAACTAAGAAGGGTAAAATAAAAAAACTTTTTTCCGAAAAAAAATTACCGACTTCCAAAAATTTATTTACTTTCGGAAGTCGGTGGCAAAACAATCAATCAAACAAACTCCGTGCACTCAAATTTCGCCAGTTATTTAATGCGCGTTGAAGACCAAAAACTAAGCTAACTTAGTTTAGCTCAGCTCGCATAGATGACGCAGATTTTCATTCTAGAGTGCAGTCTGCAAACTAAACTATGTGAGCTTAGTTAGTTGTGTATGCAGATGCGCAGCTACACGAACTCTCTTGCCGCCTAGCACCCATTCGTCCATCCCTTTGTCCAGTATCATGTGTCGTACGTATACAACTGAAATTGTTCATCATCTCGTCATCTGCCTAGTAATATTGCGTGTGTACGCCTATGAATCAGAAACAATTGAACCCCTGGAAGCCAACATTCAACGCATTATTACCTACTGAAAAATAGCTGAATTACTGCGAAGAATGTGTGCGAACTGAAAACGTGCCGCAGTCGGCACATGTCCGAAATAATTTTCAAACATAAATGGCATAAAATGATCAGTTAAAAAAAGCCAATTTCATGGACATTCATCATCATTTTCTTGCCCTTATCCCATGTCACTTGGGGTCGGCGCAACACGTTTTTTTCTTCCAATCTCCTCTGTCAACCGTCACGCTATCATTCACTCCTTTAACTTTCATATCATTCCTCACACAATCCATCCATCGTTTCTTTGGTCTTCCTCTCCCTCTCCATCCATCAACGTTTATATTCATCACTTTTTTAGTCACATGCGATTCGTCCCTCCTCATCACATGTCCATACCAAGACAGTCGATTCCCTTTCAACTTTTCTGTAACTGGCGCAACTTTTAAACTTCCTCTAATATACTCATGGACATTAAAACTGTATTTAAAAAAAAGCAGTGTTATTGAGTTTTTCTATCAGGAATTACTCAGTAGCAGCCACGGAGTCTGGTTTTGTGCAATGTTGATGGCAATAGGCGCGCCCCCTATTAAGTGGGACATGAAAGTAACTGGCGAAATGTGGGAGTACTATTAGGTACAAATCTGACTAGCCTTTCGGGGAGCCAGGCGTGATATTAACTTACGTAAAACCATATAATAAGTTAAAGTTCTCCGCCTCTAAAAATCCACCCTTTACTTATAACAATATTTACTTAAAGACGAACACCTACTTTCTGCTCTTCTATTTCGTTAGGCGCCATTTCAAATAGTAATCTAATGCTAGAACGTTTTATTCAAAACAGGAACAGGAGGTACGTTTATCAAAAAGAAGCCATGGAATACTTATGAGAAACCTGACACTGAAAGAGAAATTAAACAACAACCTAAACCTGAACCTTGCGAGACTGAACCTCAGTACGAACAAAAACCCGCTCCAGAGCCAAAACCAAAACCAGCACCGAAAAAAGAACCTGATTGTGAAACTGAAGATAAGCCTAAGCCAAAACCGCAACCTGAAGAACCCAATTGCGAAACTGAAGATAAGCCTAAGCCAAAACCGCAACCTGAAGAACCCAATTGCGAAACTAAAGATAAGCCTAAGCCAAAACCGCAACCTGAAGAACCCAATTGCGAAACTGAAGATAAGCCTAAGCCAAAACCGCAACCTGAAGAACCCAATTGCGAAACTAAAGATAAGCCTAAGCCAAAACCGCAACCTGAAGAACCCAATTGCGAAACTAAAGATAAGCCTAAGCCAAAACCACAACCTGAAGAACCCAATTGCGAAACTGAAGATAAGCATAAGCCAAAACCGCAACCTGAAGAACCCAATTGCGAGACCAAAACCAAGCCGAAACCTGTTCCAGAAACAGATTGTGAGACTGATTCTGAGAAGAAAAAGAAATACAAAGGAAAATGGCGATGTAAGAAAAAAATAATTTCCTTTTTTTTTGTACAACCAAGTTCACGGACAGTCGACCACATTACTCAGGACATAAGGGTGAAAGTGGCAGACCGTCATTGAACTACGTAGTACATTAAGCATAGATGTTTCAATAGAGACCCTAGGACGAGCGCACGAAACGTAAACGCGACGATTTTTGAATCGGAAATACAACTATCCTACTAGTTTATTCAAACGTTGACACAAGCAATTACTAAAACCGATAGTATTAATACATTCTTTAAGTTCAGACAATATTATTCAGTGGCCCAAAAAGTCTGACAACCAGTTTTAACAAGGGGTATCGTATTACCCAGTTATAACTGGGTTGTGGAGGTCAGATAGGCAGTCGCTCCATGTAAAATACTGGTATTCAGCTGCATCCTGTTAGACTGGAAGCCGACCCCAATATAGTTGGGAAAAGGCTAGGCAGATGATGAAGTTAAGACAATATTATAAGTGAACGAGTATTTCAATTAATATCGTTTCCACCTCGCATTTTTCTATTGTCTCTGGTTTTTAAGTCCTAAGTTAAGAGCGTTAACGACTTACGGCATTTCATACAAACTTGCAAGTCCTTTTTTTTCGAAATGAGTGTGAGTGTGTGTGTGAGTGTTTTAATGAAACTTCATACGCTTATGCAGGATACATAAGTCTAAAAAGTTGACAGAGAACTTTCCGAAATGTCTTTTTTGTTTCTTGAAAATTTAAAACGGTCTAATTTAGCTGTAACACTATTTTTCGAAATTGTTCTTTGTCAAATTTTTAGACTTATGTATCTTGCTTATGCGTATGAAGTTTCATTAAAATCGGTTCAGTCATTTCGAAAAAAAAGGACTTTAAAGTTTTTATGAAATGCCGCAAGTCGTTAACGCTCTTAAAGAAACCAGGGTCGCACCAAAAGTGCGTTGGGTTGACTATATCCACAACATATCCCTCGCTATGCATTCTCGCTCATGTCTGGCGTAAACGCAGCCTTAGGCCTCTTGTCCACGTCACGGTTGTTCAACCGTACGGCGTGTTAGCCGTGCAGTTGAAAAAACGTGAGAGCTTGTACATGATACGGCAAAACCACCGGGCGAGACATCGGCCAAGTACGGCTCAGTAGCGTTTTATCTGGAGCTGTGCAGGACGTGCGTCATGAATTTTCATACGAAAAAGAAGATTATCGTTGCTTATTACATAAATAGGAAACTGAAAAAAGTAAAAAAAAGGGAAAGACAATCGATAGTCTTATCCCATATTATAGGCCTTTCTTGAATCAATGTAATTAATAATTCTTGATTTATGCGCATTTTATAAAAAAAATCTGGAATCAGCGTATGTAAACCGTCACGAATCCGTGCATAGGTCCGGCGCCGTCGACACACTCCCATAGACTGCCATACAACACTGTTAAAAATCACGCCGTGCGCAGACGCGGCGCGCCGAGGGGTAGACACGGCGCACACGGCGGCGGCGCCGTGCCGTGGCGCCGCCGTGCACGTCTACAAGCTTCCATAGTGATCCATACAACACTGACGACCGTGCCTACACACGGCGAATTAACCGTAGATTTTCACGGCGAAAAACCGTGTGTGTACAAGAGGCCTTACTCGGGACTTAAGCGTAACTGAAAAAATGTACTATGTACACCTTTGACTAACCTTTTTGGGTACAAACAGGCGTGATATTTTGTTTGTCTATTGGTAATTTATTTTTGTTTTTTTTTCATGTGCCTGCTCATCGGTGGACCAACAGCCTTTTTTGGTTAAGGACCTGTATTAAATTGTCATCTTTGAGCTTATTGATCTTGTGTGGAAAGGAATATTATTGACAATAAGATTATTTTATTTGAAAATGTATTCGCAATAATAAGCATCATTGAATAAAACTAATTTAAACAAATCTCACTTGCTTTATTAATATCAACTTAGAAATTTTAGTACCTTAAGCTGATATCAGATGTTTCGCTAAAGTGAATGGCTCACGTATAACAACCTGCTCAATCAAACCAGAATAATGTACCAATGGCATAAAAATAATACCGAAAAATGTAAACTACAAAGAAAACGAAAAACAAAAGAATAGTTCGAATAGAAGTTTAAAAAAAAACTGTATAAATAAGTCACCCACACATCCTTTATTACTTTACCCACAGTAAACGGATTTTCTATCCATGATTTGAATATCAAAAAGAGCTCTTTAAAAAAAAGAATCGTATTGTCTTTGAAGGATGTGTGCAGGCGTGATAGATTCCACATAAAGGCATTGGATACAAAACAGAAGGTAGGCCGCATCCGAAAGTAAATCTAATTTAAAAATAAATAACCCTCTGAAGAGAAACATACGTGTCCTGAGGGGTCTGGTGAATGCAAGAGGCAACGTTGCCCTACTTGTAACTTGGGGCTATTTTTCAATCGGCCTTTATCACCTCCTTATTTGAAATATCTGTAAATATTTTATTTGTATAAAATTTTGCTGAACTGGGCCTATTTGGCCCAGCCAGGAGTCACATTTCTTTGTGTGCACTTGTGGCATTGATTTGTCAAAAATATTTATTTGACAAATCAAATTACCCCAAAGAAAAAAAGATGTAGGTAAAATAAAATTTAAAAAATGTTAAAAGTATTTTCTGCCTTTTCATTCTTTTTTATATAATTTCTGAATATACTTTTAAAAGAAGGAACGTGAAAAAGGGTTAAGTGAGGTACCAACATTTTAGAACAATCATATGCTATGGGAAATTCATATAAACGATATATTCATATAATCAGCCTATAATACTCCCACTGCAAGGACACAAGTCTCACTCTCAAGAGTGGGCTGTAAATATGGGTATTTTTACAAGCTTTTATTTAACTTGCAATGTTTTTGTTTCTTTTTTAGGTTAAATATATTGCTACTGAATTTTAAAACAGTTGTCCGCAACTGATTAAGCTGAAATTTTGACACGTTTAGTTTGGATGACAATGCATGGTTAGCTAAGTGAAGTCATTCTAAATCCTATATGGCGGACTCCAAAATATGGCGGTCAAGCTATTTTGTATGCACCCCCATGCTATGGGTTTCAATTAAAAGGGTTTGCTAATTTGCTTATTACGAAAAAAAATGACGTCACACCTATATATAGAAGCTTGCTTTTAAAAATAGTATTTTTTAATTATTAGCTTGTTATGCTAGAATATACCACTGGGTGCGATGATTTCCTTCGCCGTTTTTAAAGCAGTGAGGATGAAATAAATTACATAAAGTAACGCGCCTCCCTGGGTTCAAACCCAAACCCTACAACTCAGGAGACGCGATCGTTCCCACTGGTCTACCACGGCTAATATAATCTGAGACATATCTAATACTTTAAACACACTAGAATTTGTTAACACCTAAAAATAAATGCGATAAAGACCAAAAACTAAAAAAAAAGAATCTTCAGTCTGAGGAAATAGATCGCTTTTTCTAGATAAAACTGTGCATTGAAATCCTTTTGTCTAAGAATATGTAGCGAAACAATACAAGCACCTAATTAAATCGTGATTCCTCTCATGTTAATTTTGCTTTTACGATTACACTGAGTAAGCTACTAAACTATCAAATATTTGTACAAGGTAACATTTTGCTAGGAATTAACATAAACACGATGTGTTCGTGATTGCAGATAAATGCTGGAACATTGAGTAATTGTAGCGAAATCAAAAGGCAAGACTAAGTTGATCAATTAAACTAGTTAAGGTTAGCACGTTAAGTCGTTGGTCCCGGCTGTCATTTGTAAATCTTTGACAGTCGTTATAGGTAGTCAGTGGCCCAATAAGTCTGACAACTAGTCTTACCAAGGGGTATCATATTACCTAGTACTAACGGGGTTTTGGAGGTCAGATAGGCAGTCGTCCCTGTAAAATACTGGTATTCAGCTGCATCCGGTTAGACTGGAAGCCGACCCTAACATAGTTGGGAAAAGGCTAGGTAGATGATGATGAAACTACTTAAGGTCCAAGTGGTTTATTCTTAGTTGGTGTGTGTTTTCACACACTTTTTTTTTTTTTTAGTGTTGTAAAATCATCAAATGAGTCCTCCCACCCAGGGCAGAGCGGGAGGGACTGTCAGACTTGTACTGACTAAAATCCACGGTGTCATTCAATAGCCCTTTATATTCCAGGGTCACGGTCATTCTATAAGTCCCGCGACCGACTTAAACACTCTTTAGACATCTTGAGCAGCGCCCCGTCGCGTCGTAATATTCTGTTCCTATCAGTGGCGAAGGTACCATACAACTCGATTCCTACCGGCTTCCCTTTGAAAACGCGCAATCAGTATTCCAAAGACAAATAATAAAATCACATTGAAGACATGTACTCCGGCTTACCTCTTAAAAAAATTAACTCTTCGCTTCTGGTTCCTAGACCTAGGTTATCAGATAACATAGATGAATAGACAATATTCATAATTTCTGTCCAAACTTTGGATTTCAATAGATCTGCTTAGCCTTTTCCCAACTATGTTGGGGTCGGCTTCCAGTCTAACCGGATACAGCTGAATACCAGTGTTTTACATGGAACGACTGCCTATCTGACCTCCACAACCCAGTTATTACCGGGTAATTCGATACCCCTTGGTAAGATTGGTTGTCAGACTTTCGGGCCACTGACTACCTGTATCGACTGTCAAACATCTACAAATGATAGCCGGGACCAACGGCTTAACGTGCTTTCCGAGGCACGGAGGAAACTCGGTATGTATTGGGTGGTCACACATCCACAGACCAACCTAGGCAAGCGCGGCTTAACCTGAAGATTGATCCGAGCGGCTGTTTTTATTTAGCCACGAACTACTTTCCTCCTTTAGCATGATTTCAATAGAAGTCTATTGATTTATTAATCATCAGACCTCTTTTTGAACTCTCATTCCCTAGGCAGGTACAATTTTCAATACACTATTGTACCGCCTAAAAATACCATACCTTCAATACAAAGTTAAAGTTCTGTAAAAAAGTACGCTACACTATACTTTTATCCATATTATGACATATTCACCCTTCAAAAGAGCCAATTTCGTTTAGCCGATGAAATGAAGCGCGAGAGCAGATTGAAGTGGCTGGCAACTACATCTGTGAGACGCAAATCTCATTTACCTTTACTACATATTTCCAATAACACTTTTAGAGCACATGCTCTAAAGGAAAAATCTTCATAAGATCGGCCCCTATGAAGGATTCTTTACTTTGAATTTGGTTCTTTTTTTTGGGGCGAGAAGTTCGTATCGTGGTGTAAATACAGGGTGTAAACAGACTCTTCACATAGCCATCAACAAAGCATTCTGTACATCAAACTAAGTAACTTTACGCAAAAAAAATTGCCGGGAATCGACTTTTTTTTTGGTGTGTAAAATCTTGTTTTAACGTAGGACTCGATGGAAAGCACTCAAAGCATTGTGCTGATGGATGGATTGAATAGTACGGGGGCCGTGGAGGTGTGTAAAGTAAAAATCATACATTAAAAACATGTATTTAAAAAAAAACTTGTGCAAAAGTTGGAACTTTGACCCCCAATATCTTCGTAACTAGAAGGTACCCAGGTATGGTCTAGAACAAAAAAATGATCGCATAGACGGGGAGAACAAGTGCCTTTCGGTTTTGTTAAGGGTATATTTAGACCCTTTATATTTAGATAATAAATGCTTTGATCCTTTTTGACGATAAGATCTGACGTGGTTTAATGGGGACTCAATAAATGTTACCTAGTAATTGTTCGGGAATTCTTGTTCATGGCGTGTCGATGGCAAAATGTTTGCTATGCTGCCCAAAAATCAGGTATGTGAACTCATCGTCCGTTCGGGACTAATAACTGCAAAGTATCCAAATCCATTCAAAAGTTTTTTTAAAACATATTGGAGTACTGGCTGGATCATAGAAACTGGTTCATAGAAAAAAAACCAACCCATACAAATATATTACACTTTTATTTACATACATTTTCATATTAATATTTACATTATTTTTCACATAAATTGCCATAATTCATACAAAATTATTAAACAACATTCGGCACATTCTATGCGGTATAAAAACACACATTACAACTGTCATTCGTTCATTGTAAATACATACTTATTTTATTGTTATCACAGTTTTTCGTCATTGTGTTGTATTTACATAATATTATAAGAATATATAGAGAAAAAGACTTGTTTCACCATTATTAAAAATGTTGAAAATTCTGGGTTAGAAGAATTTTCACACTGTATAATCTGAGTTATTGAATGTTAACTGTTATATTCCTTGTTATTTTTTATGTATGATCGACTAGTCAATTTTTTTCCTGTACATCATTTTTTTTTTATTTTTTTTATTTATAAGGCAAAGTTAATTCACCTTGCCACGCGTATCTTACTGTTATTACACCTACATAAATATCAATTTTCTACAATAGGATATAAAACTTATCAGGGACCAAAATTGCTAGGTACAGCCATGCTACTGGTACACGAATTCTTGAGACTCCGGAGAGCAAAGCTTGCCATATAAGTAAGTAACACGACTCTGGGCAAATATTTCTACATCTGTTCTCAATACAGGGAACATTATGGTAACTATGCCCAACTTTGTTATGGTGGCACTACACTCGGCAGATCTGGGAAAATATTCGCTTTCTACCATTAAGACAAAGTGAACTTTATCTCAATAAGCATATAGAACATTTTGTTTCGATTCAATACCGCGAAAATTTTGACTAATACGCCATGTGAAGTGCCAGCATTAACTGTCAGATAGCCCAAATGTCGTGAAGCTAAAAAAGCAAGTTTATTCCGAAGGTTGGTCAGCAATGGGGACACTGGACATGGACAAGCATCTACTTTGAATAGCTATTGTATAAAGGATCAGATAGTCTTAAGTAATATGCAATACAAAGCCATAGAGCATCATTTTAAGCATGGAACTTTAATTAATTGTAATATTTGATGGCACTGATCCAAAATTAACAACTGACAATCGGTACTTACAACAAAATTCAGCTTCTCTTTCCAATTAAGACAAATTCTTTACGTATTAGTATTTCTACTTAAATATTTGCCAAGATATGAATAAAAAATTTTTAGTCAAGGGCTCTTGGGCACTTCTTGATTATCACCACATAGCAAAATTCAGCTTGTCTTTCCAAATTAAGGCAAATTCTTTACGTAGTATTTCTACTTCATAACAAGATTATTATGTTAAAGATTTGCCTTAATTTAAAGATGAGACGATATAAATTAAATTTTTGAGTCAAGGGCTCTTGGGCACTTCTTAATAATCACTATATTATACATAATGGTGAAACACATCTTAATCAATATTTTTAAACACACTGCATACACGTTCATAAATCAAGATTTTCATTAATTTTACACAAAAAGGTACTCAGGTAATAATTAAATAATTATTTTGTACAAACAGACATAGACACCGTTTCGTGTTTTTATATTTTAACTAATTGTTCTACCTTCTTAGATAAATACGTCTTCTGTAGAAAAACCTTGGTATCGCTGGTCCTGAAAATAGAAAAATATATGTCAATAAAGTTGTATCGGATGTTATTTTGTTATCAGCGGTGAGAGGCTCTTGCAAGTTCAAAGTGGGTGAAGCTAGGTTGAGTCGTCGCGGGACTTATAGAACTACCGTGATCCTGGAACATAAAGGGCTATTGAAGGACACCGTGGATTTTAGTCAGTACAAGTCTGACAGTCCCTCCCGCTCTGCCCTGGGTGGGAGGACTCATTTGATGATTTTACCACGTTAAAAAAAAAAAAAAAGCTAGGTTGAGTCATTCACAGATTTTTCAGGGATCCATAAGTACTTATTGGTAGTTAGTTAGTCATGGTCAGGTACTATGTCAGGTATTCCTTTTCCATTCGGGTGACGCGAAGGTGGGGTTGGGGCGAAGCAAAAAAACACGACATGTCTTCATATTGTATTTATTTTGTAGCGCTGTGCGCTCTGGTCCTGGAACCTGCTAGTCGCAGTTACGACGTGCAGGCCCTCAACTTTTTATGTTCCGTCCTGTTGTATTTAAAAATATTTGTTATGCGTTGCTTGTTTATTTTTTTTTTATTTTTTGTCATTTTGTATGCACGTCATGTCTCTGCGACAATTAATTTTTTCCTTCTTTTCTTTTTTTTTTGAAGAGTCTACGATGGAGTAGGTTGTTCATTACTTTGTACTAGAAGATATTCCAATAGAATATGCCGATGATAGGAATGCGTTCACGTCGATCGTTCAGCGGGAAGAATTAAAATTCACAATCGCTCTACTCAGATTTCTGGTCTTCAGACCAATTTGAAGGGTGTAAAAGGACCCTTCACGAAGCCGTCAACCAAGCTTTCTGTACATCAAACTAAGTTACTCTAAGATAAATTATTGGGTGAAAAATCACGGTTTACGGTAGAACACGATGTAACGCATTCAAAACATTGTGCTGATAGATGTAATGAATAGTACAGTAGTCATGCAGGTATTTAAAGTTATAACATTAAAGACTGGAAAAAAAAAAAAACTTGTTAAAAAGATGGAACTTTCATCTCCAATTCTCCGTAACTAAAACGTTCCCAGGTATGGTTCAGAACAAAAAAAAAATATTGCAATGACAGGGAGAAGAAGTGCCATTCGGCTTCGTGAAGGGTCTTTTCACCCTTCATGCCTTTGATATGAATGCGTTCACGTTGATCGTTGAACGGGCAGAATTGGAACTCACTATCACTCTCCTCGGCTTTTCATCTGGTCTTAAGACCAATCTAATGTCTATACTAATATTAAGTATGGATGAATGGAGTAATCTACGAAACTACTGATCTGATTCCGAAAATTCTTTGCTAATGCGAAGCTACACTATCCCCGAGTGCCATAGGATATATTCAAACCGTGTGTATGTACTAATTTCCGTCCATTACCGGAGCGAAGCTGCGGGCAAAAGCCACTAGTAATCTATATTTATAAAAAATAATCCCTATTTCCCCTTGGTCACGCCATGACGCGTGAACGGCTGGACCGATTTCACAATTTTTTTTTGTTGTGTTTGTTATTGTCAGGAGAAGGTTCTTAGGTGGGTAGTAGGTAGGTAGTGGGTAGGTAGTGGGTAGGTAGTGGGTAGGTAGTGGGTAGGTAGTGGGCAGGTAGTGGGTAGGTAGTAGGAAATGGTGAATTGCAACGCATACCGGGAACAGCTAGTAATATATGAAAATCCCTTTTCATAAACAATCAAGATCATTAATTTCCTATTAAAGCATGACGACAATATATTGCAGATTTATACTTTCAAAAAAATATGACAAAATACTCTAACGTATATTTGATTGGTTGCAATATTTACAAAACTAACCACAAGGTTATATCAAATACAAGTCAATGTACAATAAATTGCTTGTAATAGATACCTATTATATTTTTTGTCTAGATTTCATTTCTATTGTATCGCTTTCAGTAATGTATTATGAATATTATATTATTATCTTATGTCTATTGGCGATAGGCCTTCAAAACCAAATTAAATTTGAAAGAACATTGAGCAACTGTAGGTTATGACCAAATAGCATCAAGGTGTCACCAACCAATGCATTGCAACCAAAATGACAAAAAGTGTGAAATACTTTATAACTATACTAAACTACTATTCAAAGGCGAAAGGAACCCTGTATATCTGTTACCTTTAACGCCTTAAGGGGTAAGCACAAGAGTAGCCCGCGAAATTAAAAATTTTCTTACGTTTTTTTTACAATTTGCAGTTCAGTGTCAGATATTTTGATTAAAACATAACAAATAAGGCTTAACAGACCTATAAACATTAAAATCATCAAAACAACCCCCTAAGTTCATCTAATCCCATTGAATGACTATTTCATGAAAAACTATTTCCACGACTAAAAGAACTGACCACCTTAACGGCTAAATTTGCCAAACGGATTGACCATGACACCTTAGCTAAATCATGCCACACAATTTACACCGATTAGAACGTTCCTGTGACATAATTTCCAACAGCCACACCGGCAAAACCGCGTGCCAAACCTAGTTCTCATCAGTCACCGATAAGCAATCACCTTATCTAGATAATCAATAAAGATTTGTGAACCAGCATCCTGTGTTATTGCAAAAATCGTTTCTTAATCTATTCAATCATTTTAATTGAGCATGAACCGATTTCTTTTATATTTTTTGACCCTATTACAACTCTGTATATTGTATATATATATATATTATATTTATATAATAATAATAATAAATTTATTTGCTAGAATATTACATAGGTGTTACACGGCAGAATAATATGATGTCCATATTATTCTGCTGTTTCCAGCGTACAAATATTTCAAAGAATTAAAATTAATATTAAACAATAAAATGTTGAGAATAAGGAAAACGTTAACTACTATGAAAAACAATGTCAGTATGTTTCCATCATCTCCCTAGCCTTTTTCCAACAATGTGGTGAGGTGAGCTTCCAGTCTAACCGGATTCAGCTGAATACCAGATTATTTTTTTCGATAATGTCGCAAAATTGAAGCAGATGACAATCTTCTAGGTGGACCTGGAAATGCCATTCCCATATGAAAAAATAAGAGGGAAATGCATTTCCAGTAGCATTTAATGCCTTCGATAAAGGATGTAAATAGACCCTTAACGAAGCTGAAAGGCACTTTTTCTCCCCGTCTTTGAGATCATTTTTTTGTTCTAGACCATACCTGGGAACCTTCTAGTTACGGAGATATTGGGGATCAAAGTTCCAACCTTTTCACATAATTTTTCAATTTTAAATTATTGTCTTTAATGTAAGATTTTTACTTTAAACACCTCCACGACCCCCGTACTATTCAATCCAACCACCATCACAATGCTTTGAGTGCGTTCCATCGAGTCCTACCGTAAAACGTGATTTTTCACCCCAAAAAAAAAGTCGTTTCCCACCAATATTTTTTGCGTAAAGTTACTTAGTTTCATGTATGTACAGAATGCTTGGTTGACGGCTTCGTGAAGAGTCTGTTTACAGCCTGTATAATTCAAGGTTTGTCGGGTTCTGACTACTCGTAACATCTGCCAAACAGCTCAGTAAGTTTCGGTACCTACCTATATACTTCAGTAGCGAAGGGTCAATTTTAGTAAGAGGTAAGCCGTTGTAAATATCTTTAATGTGATTATATTATTTGTCTATGGAATACTGACTGTGTCATTTTTAAAAGGGAAGCCGATAGGAATCGAGTTGTATAGTACCTTCGCCACTGATATACTTTATGTAAGAAAAACATCCTCAAAACTTCTAATTTGTGACTGCTTCCAAACAGACCCATTCTACTCATTGTTTACCCACGCTAACGATTTAATACAAAATGTTACAAACACATTCAATATACCAAAAATAATCACTCAAGTAAAGTTATGTCAGTATTGAAGAGTACTTGAGACAACACTCAGGGAATTTTGGAGCTTACGGAATTAATGTTAAGGTTTCGAGTTCGTCGCAGGTCGTTTGTGTCGGATTTCACGCTTGTCGACTCGGAAATGCACAAAGTTTCCTTTTGTGGCGTTTCTCATAACTTGATTTGTGACGGGGCAACCCTTCAGCCGGGTTCCGGCGTGGCGCCGCTACGGCGAGACGCGTCACTTCCGTCATACTGCCGCCCGAGTCATAGGATGTAGCGGGCGCAAAAACCCAAAACTTATTTTTTTAGATCTTGTCTGAATAAGTTTTTAACCTTCATACGGAGTTCAAAGTAAATTTTTGTGGTTGTGTTAGAAGATTTCGTGTTGTTTCAATTTTTAGGACGCAATTCACCTTTAAAGAGAATTTAGAGCATGAGATACAGAAAATAATTAAATTGTGCTTATTCAAATAAGCAAGAATCGATGAATTCGATGAGTTCTTCTCCTTCAGTAAGATCTAATCAAGTGATCACATTTTCTACAAGAGGTGAAGATGACTTTATTTTGCTGGCAGTGGATTATTTAAACACCACTGTTTAATATTTTTATTATGTATTATCTATTAGCAGTGTTACTAAATATTTGTGGTCGATTGAGTCCAGATTCTTTAAAAGTATTTTTATATTTTATACAATTTGATTCATGCAATAAAAGTTTTCTTAGTGGCAATAACTTCCAATCGTTCTCCTCAAAACCCTGCTTCATAGCTTCAAAAGTTTTCTTACTAAAATCGCTCGCCGCTTCTCGCTACGCCTATCACTATAACCTCACCCAAACTCAAAACAAGCGATGCACGTATCACAGCCGTGCAAAGTTCTAAGTCAGACAAGAACTCGTGTTCATTAAGAACAAACCTAGAATTTAATTCGTGTTACAATTTAAACTGACTTAAATGCACGTAGACTGGTTAGTACTATGTTAATTTTGGGAACAGATAATGCTTGTTATTATTTTAAAGATGGCATGTAAAGTAGGTATAAGGAGTGTAAATAGACCCTTAACGAAGCCGAAAGGCACTTGTTCTCCCCGTCATTGCGATCTTTTCTTCTGGACCATACCTGGGAACCTTCTAGTTACGGAGATATTGGGGGGTCAAAGTTCCAACTTTTGAAAAGTTTTTTTAAAATACTAGTTTATAAGCTTATAACTTCATTTTAAATACCTCCATGACCCCCGTACTATTCAATGCATCCATCAGCACAATGTTTTGAGTGTTACATTGAGTTTTACCGTAAAACGTGATTTTTCACCCCAAAAAAAAGTCGTTTCCCAGCAATAATTTTTGTGTAGGATAACTTAGTTTGATGTACATAATGCTTGGTTGACGGCTTCGTGAAAGGTTCGTTTACACCTTGTATTATACAGTCTCGTATAATACCTTATCTGTGCTGATCATCTAGCTATAGGGCTAACTATACGGGGGAGGTGAGACGTGAGTCTCCGTAATGTCCCCATAAAATTGTTTAAAATAAGAACAACAGATGTTTGTCAGAAGGTCGGAAGGTTTTTTAAATATACCTTTTCAGAATTGGCCGACCCCAACATAGTTGGGAGAAGGCTAGGCAGATGATGATGACCTTTTCAGAATTGGGTTTAGGGATAGCTCAAACTTTATTTTTACAAGCTGTAGCCCACGACCTTCGTCCGCGTGAAATTATTATTATAAATATTACTCTCTTGAATCGAAATGTGTTAAAAATTTTAAGGGTTTTATTTTTTTGGCACAGAACCCTAATTCTTTTTCTAATAAAAGTAGTCTAAATAAATCCTTATATCATCAGCTATTTGCCAGTAAAAGTCGCGTCAAAATCGGTCCAGCCGTTTCGGAAATTAGCCGGAACAAACAGACAGCCAGACAAACCGCATATACTATCATATGCATTCAGTAAAAAGCTGTTTATTTCTGTTATTTTGAAATTACAAACAGTCACTTTAATTTTATTTATTTGTATAGGAAATCTAAAAAGTAAACTATTCAAAGTTTTTTTATAACTATCTCTCGATCTACCTAATAACTCCCCGTCCCCTATAACAATATAATTGATATAGGTAGCTACCAGTGGCGAAGGTTCCATACAACTCGATTCCTACCGGCTTCCGTTTGAAAAATGACACAGTCAGTATTCTATAGACAAATAATCTGTACTCCGGCTTACCTCTTATAAAAAGTGACCTTTCGCTATCGGTAGCTACATATAGCACTTCAAAAACAACTTAAAAGAAGATACCTACAATTTCATTTCATATGAGAACTTTTACAACAAATCTTATAGTTATAAGGAATGTCTTCAGAACAAAGACGAAGCAAAACAAACAGTTCTTTCATAAAACAGAATACATGTCTGAGTTGTCACAGCAAAAAAGCTTATGAAACTGTCTTAAGTTGGCAACATTGGGGAAGTTTTCAAGACGTATCCGTTTTTCCACCCTCTGTTAAAACAATTGTTGTCTTACAAGAAACGCTTACAAACTATCTAAAGATATTAAAACGATATTGTATTTTAGGTACGAAATAAATAATATAAAAGGTATACAGTGTGTGTTAATTTTAAAACACAAAACAAAAAGGGTTCTAATGTGAATGAATTAAACAAACACACAAAATAACACCCTATTTTTGTGTGAGCACACATATAAATATGCATTAGATAAATATCAGAGGTCTGGCCAGAAATGGCGGACGCTGGCTCAAATTAATTTCGTAAGTCTAAACTCTTTTATTAAATTACAAAATGTGCGCAGCCCATGGACTTGTGATATGTCAATTTCATAATTAAAATGCATTTGACCGTGTAGGGAGGGCCCAAGAGATTATGAGTACCCAAATTGAATATTCCGGGTTGAAAGTGAACCCGAAAATATAAATGAAGTCATCGAGAAATTTCGTCAAACACAATTAAAAAGGTCCGGTATGAATAATTTAATCTCATACTGTTTTGTGTTATTAATTTGATGAAGCCCATTAAGCGAGTGTTTGATTGGGAAAACGTTTTATTTTTATCATACTGGAATCTACGCTATTTTTTATTATTATTTTTTTTTTTTAAACCCTAGGAATTTCTCCTGTATCGTGGGTGCGTTTACAAACATTTAAATTCACATACACAAACAGCCAGACCCGGAACAACTACCTATAGGCGATATTTGTTCCGTGCGGGAATCGAACCCGCGACACGAAGCGCAGCAGTCAATCGCTCAGCCACTGCGCCAACCGTGCCGTCAAAAAAAAAATCTAAATCGAAAAAAAATCAAACCAACATTTAAATGAATAGTAAATGATACAACCTTTACACTACTCTATCCATTTAAGTTCTCACACAAACGAAGCCAGTTGAATTTACTGAGCGCAAGCTGTCTACGAATATTTGTGAGGTTGCATTTCAGGAACAATGCCAGTTCAATGTAACAGACATTTCAACAGCAATGACTCAGCTACTATGCACGTAACTTAAACTACTTTAAACTGCTTTATAATGTTTCCTATACAAAATTATTACAAACTTAATTGATAGATATAACTTGACGTGTCAAAACGCAATGCCCTCAGGTCAATTCCACTGTTTGTAATCTAAAGGCCCCTGCATACCGTGCGAGTTAGTCGACTGGCCATGATTTGAATCACCTGACACATTCACATTTAATCAGTTTTTGTATGATTTCGGTCTACTCATTGGAGTTCCCCTTTTAAAATTATAAAGGGGTGAATCAGTGCAGGTGCACTTTGCTTACAGCACGTAAAAAAAATGGTAGATAAATGAAAGCTGACAAACAGAGTTATATTTTTTTGGAGAATTCTTGAAACCTGGATATTTCATCCTTTTTTTTTTTTAGGGTTCCGTACCCGAAGGGTAACCAACGGGACCCTATTACTAAGCCTCCGCTGTCCGTCCGTCCGTCCGTTTGGCTGTATCTCATGATCCGTAATAGATAGACAGTTGAAATTTTCACAGAATGTATATTTCTGTTGCCGCTATAACAACAAATAATAAAAATAAATTAAAAATAAAAGGAGACTCCCCTACTACAATAGCACGGAACCCTTCATGCGCGAGTCCTACTCGCACTTGGCTGGCTTTATTAATCTTGACTATGTCTCAAAATCAATTACACAATCTGATAGTACTTTATAGAAAGCTTATAATGCTAGGTTTTCTGATACAGGACACAAGTTTTATTCTTACCATGTTGGACTTAATCCTGACCTTTTACAATCTAAGCACCTTCTAACTAAAACAATAGAAAAGTGAAAGACGCTTGCCCCTTTTATCTAACAACCAATCATCTAACTATCCCTTGTACCAACAGTCAAGCCGTTAAGTTAGTAAGGTACCTGGTCTAGTTAGGAAAAGGCTATTCCTATCTACTTTAGGGTTTGGCCTCCAGTCGAACCGGTCGAAACTGAATCCGAATTTTAATGGAACGACTGCCTATCTAACCTACACAGTCTATTTATTGTGAGCGATCTGTCAAATATTCAAAAAGTAGTACTATCGCCAAACTATTCTCGTGTGCAAACAGCCTAATGTCAGATCACTCGTTCCGGCAAGTTCGCGTGCATGATCGAGTGACCTTCATAATGCCGGATCAGAAAGCTAGCACTCGTTTCCCTATTAAGTTTATTTATAATTATTTTCTTTGTCCACTACACTATTGTCGAATCAATCACGACTTTCAAAGTTTCGATATGGACCGAATTCCGAGTAATATGTCGACAATTTAATTTTAGTACTCGACCCAGTTTTATTGACATACTTTTTTAGTTAATTGTTTACCTTTCTAGCTTTTGTCGCATAAATATTAATTAATTGGGTATCGTGTGAATAATGGACGACATTTTAATTTATTCGTGTTTTTTTATATTAATCTATTTATAATAATATATTAATAAATTATTCTATTATCAATTAAATTGGTTAATCTATTTATAATAATATAATAATAAATTATTCTTTAATCAATTAAATTGGTTAATATACATTTCCGAGCCTCCTTCATTTCAATATTTACCATTTTTAAATTCAGCCGAGGTGGTGTCAACAAAATTATCATACTCTGCTTTATCTTTTCTTATCTTTACCTTTTATTAGATGTTACCTTATCACCACCTATTATTAACAAAACTAGTTTCCGGTTGCGGAAGTGAGAATATTTCAAAACAAACAAAATCATTATTATTTCATGGACATATATTTTAATGCTAATGTGTTGTGTATATTTCCTCTATTATGTGGGTATTGTCTTAGAGCTAAAATAACCGTGATGAACCGCCGTTATCATGTCTACTTACCGAGTAAATCATGCAGCTGTCTGGATCATGGCCAATTTGACTATACTAGCTACTACACAGAGTAATTAAAAAAGCTATTAATATAATACTCTACAATGCTAATTAAAATTACATTCTCTATTGTTAAATATACCGTATACGTATTAGTAGATACCTATCTACTTATAATGGCAGTGCAAACATGCGGATTATTGTGCAACGCAAAGGTAAAAAATAAAACAGATAAAAATTCATTCGTTTATTTTTATAAATTATAAATAACATGGGCTATAATCACAACTTCATTCACAACACTTATTATAATACATTATTTTTTCAGCTCACTAAATATACAATTTAAATATACATGCCTAATATACCAGTATTTTTTTCTTTTATATACATACAACTGGGGGGTTACCATGACATCTTAAAGCAGGAAAGAGGGTGGGAAAGAGACAGAGCTATACAGGTTGTCTAGCGCCATCTTTTTCCCACACTGGAATTACTTCTGCTTTAAGGCGTCATGGTAGGCCACCAGGGGGGTTACTATGACGTCTTAAAGCAGGAGTAATTCCAGTGTGGGAAAGAGACAGAGCTCTACAAGTCGTCTAGCGCCATTTCTTTCCCACACTGGAATTACTCCTGCTTTATGACGTCATGGTAGGCCACCAGAACTGATATCCCATTTTTCCACTAAAAGTTCGGCCAAAAATAATAACCCGTTCCGTGGGATACAGTCCGTTGGGAACAACTCATGCAAAAACTACCCATGCAATTAAATTTTACTACAGCAATATTTAACAAAAAATAATTTACAATCAATATGCTATTCTCCAATTAATAGTTCTTGGTAGAATAACATATTAAATAGTTACATTTATTTGTACAAACTTGTAACACGAGATTAGAAAATTTGTAGCTTTGATAATAGTTAGTTTTACCATAACGCCAGTCTTCGTCTCACGACGACATTCTCTACTTACATTAAATCATACATAAATTAACTATTTTTATTATTTTACATAATTCGATTTCCTGTAAAAATCGCAATCATAACCTATACAACTAAGTTTTTCAGCCACCATTTTGTTAGTAAACCTTTCAAATTTTTGCATAATTATAAAGCCAGACTAAGTATTTGTCTAAATTTGAAATTTAATAAAGAAGAAATAGAGGCCTGTTTGGCTATTCCTGGTCAGAAATTGTCGAACAGGGGTCTAATTCTGAGGCAAAAATGCCTAAAAAATTACCTGATGTGCAGACAAAAGGTATGATTTTCTAAAAACCTCGTGTTACAATTTGTACTATTATATTAGTGCTAACTACGGATGACTAGGGGGTAATCATCGGCCGTAGGTTTTACCTTGCGAGCCGGGGGGAACAAAGCCGTAGCCTGATGCTCCTACGACCACGCCGCTGGTCTGCGAGGGGTCACCGCTCGGAGAAGGAGGGAACAGCACTGGACCTGGAACAGGTATACACCTTTTGTTATTACTTGTCTTATGAGTTGTCGTACATATTTGGCTCTTGGTAAGAGACTGAAGTTGAAAATATTAATTAAGATGACTGGGGAGCAGTAGCGAATTTTTGTAAAAGGTAAGCCGAAGTAGTTATCTTTAATATGATTTTATTATTTGTCTTAAAAATACTGACTGCCAGTTTTCAAAGGGAAGCCGGTAGGAATCGAGTTGTATGGAACCTTCGCCACTGCTGGGGAGAAACTTCATCATCATCATCATCTACAGCCTGAATTCTGAACTCACAGCTGGTATAGGCCTCTCTTTTTTTATGCCAACTTAGGTAACTAAAATAGATTTATTAAATCTCTAACAAGTTTCATTCATTTACTATCTAAGGAAATAATATTCAAAAATTCAGTCCCAAAAAGATTTTGAAGAAAACATAACCTCAATCCAACCTCAACATTAAAAATATTCTCAGAAACGAAACGAAAACGAACAAAGGAACGTGTCTTCTAATCAAACTAGACGGAGCGATTATAATCTATCTGTCAGTTCAGAGATCAACTAACCACCATTATAAAATTTGTCAGCAGTCTGATAAAAGTTCAATCTTTAATCGTTAATCAATTGTCAAGATTTTATCAATTAGGTAAACGTGAATTTGACAATGAAAAAAATATTACATTGACACTTGATAATTGAATGACAATGGCCTTTGGGCAAAATAGAAGGTAGAAGTCACGCAAGCGCACACGCAAGATTCTGGGTTATTTTATAAATCGCTTCATTGGTTTAGTGGTTAGCTCAATTTTGGTAGGTTCGATATAATCAGAGAAGAGCAAAAAGTATAATTGGTGGGATTAAACCAGTAGTTTTGCTTGCCATTGTGATTAAGATCTTGAGATTACCATAGTCTGGCTACCTCATGACCTTGGTTTCCTTGCTGGCTAACTAAGCGTTTGAATAGACACACTATTCGTATTGTTTAACGCAACCTCTCTAAGCTAAAATAATGATTCACAGCTCGATATTTCATCCAAGACAGTTAAATTGTTTCTCTGGGACTTCGTCAAGCTTCATTGTCTGGGCGCTTTTCTGGTGGTCGCCACTGTTGATTCTGAAATTCTGTCTTTCAGGAGTTGCCGTGGTTTGGGAACAATATGGCGGGCTTGTCCCAAAAAAAACTCACGTTGTCCCACACTAGGAATTTCTCCTGTATCGTGGGTGCGTTTACAAACATTTAAACTCACATACACAAACAGCCAGACCCGGAACAACTACCTGTAGGCCATACAAATATTTGTTCCGTGCGGGAATCGAACCCGCGACACGCAGCGCAGCAGTCAATCGCTCAGCCACTGCGCCGACAGCGCCATCGATTATTATTCTATCTGTTAGCTATCCTCTGATAAAATTGCCCTTAACTGTAATACACCAGCATTCTTTGACTTCGGGGTGTGACAGTCTTTGAGATAAATTACAGTGCTTGATTAGGAAACTTGTTTAGCACACTCACAAATTATATACCCACTGAACTGAAATTGGTAGACTTGCCACCTATTAAAGACGCCAATGTCCTATTAAAGATTGATTGATTATGTTAACAGTAGTTTAATAGCAGTAATATTTGACAAAGTGATAATGTAAGGTGTGACTTCTTTAACCATAGTAGTTAGTCACCTGTCTATCAGTTCTACGGTAAATTACAGGTTATAATCATTTCTATATCATCACTTCCTTTTAAGGAGAGACCTAAGATCACAAGTCTACAAACGATCGTAAGATAGATTGAAAAGATACAAGACCCACAATCAAGTCTATTGTAGACGATTGCTTCAGTTTTTACTTCACCGATCCAAGCCCGATAAGGCAAGATAATCAAATTATACCGCTAGACACAAAGTTTCAATAAAGGCTAGATCCTAGAATCTAGGACCTAGATAAACCTTAGACTAGTTCAAAACACCAGATAAACACCCTTTCCCTCATAATATCTAGACAAATGCTTAACTGCATTTCCATACCGATTTTATCAACTGAATTACTCAATCAGGCGTAACTCAATGTAGCGAAGTAAACTTTATTTATCCTTTGACACTATAATGAAGATTTGCTGCCAATAATTTTATCGGTAATTGAGATATTATGCAATTACGTCGTATTATGTAAAACAAACCGGATTAAGATTACATTGCGATTGCGAGGAGATTTTCACATTTCTGCAAATAACGATAAAGTTATGGGCCGTAAATATGCGTCACTTTATCATTCATGTTTACATCTTTGCACTTTCTTTATCGTAAAGGCCACACAGAGCGCAAAACGTGAATCGAACCGAGGATCCGCGCTCGGCAGTTGCGCTTGCGACCAATAGACTAAAGAGGGATTCGTCCTACTATTATTCGGTTTTTGTACCAACCCAGTGTAGTTGAATGGTGGTCCAGCCTTCCAAAATTGTAAGTAGTAGATACAAACCCTGGCAGGCTATACTAGAGGTCTGTATCCCAGAAGTTTAAACATTATAGGTTGATTATGTTAATGCTCTGCCCAAAATACCACTATGTGGAGCCCGGACACCGCCAGAAGGCGTCGGGGCAGACCTTGGAGAAAATAGCGGTACCAGCTGAACAAAACCAGAAACCAGTAGTCCACATTGGCCCTGGATCGGAAGAACTGGAAGTTATGGGCCATGCGGCCATGAGGCTTTTGCCTAGCTGGATGACCTAGGCTAACAGAATCAGTAGGTTTATGCTATACTTATACTATGTACAGTCGCTACAAGATCAAGTTACCAAAACCTGTCAAATTTCTCCAAAAGATTTAATACCATAAAATGTTGAAGGTTAAGTTCAAAATCTAATGATAAAATTTGACAGTTTGTGGTAACTTGATACGCTGGCGTCTGTACCATCCCATACCACCCATGCTAAAAGGAACTAAATAGTTAGTCACGAGATTATGAGCGAGGGCAAGACGATTAATTCTTACATCTTAGCTACTGCAAGGTTTTAAGTACAGACGTATAATCTGAGCAATCTGACATTCGTCACACTCATTAGTTCCGCGTTTCCGCATGACTGTATGATGACAGTTTGTGTCCGTAATGACACTCTGGGAGTCTTGTATACTTCCGACCGAATTTCAGTTAATCTCAACGGAGAGGCGGAGATTAGAAAGGTAACAAGCGCATTGCTGCTTCCAAATGCGCTTGTTTTTTCGCTTTTCAGTCGGGTTTTTTAGTTTTTATAATTACTTTTTTATTTCCAGCTTTTTAGATTAATAATGTGAAAGATTTCACAGACGATTTAACTTCTTGATTTTTTCACACAAACGAACAAACATACATATTATATGGTCTGATAAATACATTATCCTCCTCAGTCGGGTTAAAAGGAGACATTACTAGCACAAGGGAGTGCACAAAAATAGATGCATTATCTCAGTAATGTAATATAAAGGGTGTAAATAGACCCTTAACATAGCCGAAAGGTACTTGTTCTCCCCGTCTTTGCGATATTTTTTTTGTTCTAGACTATACCTGGGAACCTTCTAGTTACGGAGATATTGGGGGTCAAAGTTCCAACTTTTTCACAAGTTTTTTTTAAATACATGTTTTTTTATGTAATATTTTTACTTAACACACCTCCGCGACCCCCGTACTGTTCAATCCATCCATCAGCACAATACTTTGAGTGTTTTCCATCGAGTTCTACCGTAAAACGTGATTTTTCACCCCCAAAAATAAAGTCGATTCCCAGCAATAATTTTTGCGTAAAGTTACTTAGTTTGATGTACAGAATGCTTGGTTGACGGGTATGTGAAGGGTCTGTTTACACCCTGTATAGTCCGATGGGACAGCAATCCGTCACGACCAGTGAGATCAAGCGCAGGAGCTAAGCTTTACGGCTTTACGTGCTTTCATGGGGGTATCACACCACAATTTTTAAATTCTAGTCTGGTTCGGTGTCCAATAGTAAACGTACTACTTCGTCATCCTCTTCTGAGCGTCTCGATGGCTGTCTCAATTGAATCAGCCCCAAATTTGTGGCGAGTTTGGAACTTTTAGTGGCGTCCATTAGCTCCTATTTATTTATTGATTTAAATAGAACGGCCGAAGCCAATTACACTATTTAAACATATAATTTATTTAACAGTCATGCATTCGTCTCACAAAAATTCAAACATTCTGACAGAGACAAACCTTCCATTCATTCGCAAACATACCAAGATCTGTGTTTGAGTTCAGGAGAGCGTTAATAGCGTTAATAAAAAACAAAAATACCAAAAAATATTTAAAAAATCCAGAAAAAAAAAAAAAAAGAGGAATAAATGACTATGACTAATACCTATAATCTGCAAACAACAGAACAGGCAGAACACGACATTCTGTGTCCCATCGTTTGTGGAACAACATACTACTCCCTATGCTCGGTAAATTCCTTGCTAACTAAAGCAAGGAAGCATTAAAAATTTCGTCATATCCTTCTGTAATTTCCTCCATCAGTTTTTAAAGCCTTTACTCACAGGTTTTTTGTTTTTATTTCCTCATACCGAACGTACAACTGTCTTCATTTTATGATTCAATAATATTAATGAAATGTTAAGTTATTCACATTAATAATCTCTTAGAGATTAATGATTTTAAATATCAATGTGTTCATCGCTCTAAATTAATTCATTTTAGTATTGCTTCCTTTGATTTTATTTTTAAATAAGTATTGTTACACTAGCTTACCTATGCATTGGCTACTATCATTTTTCAATCAAAATCTTTGAAAGAGATCTATTTTTTACTCTGAAGCTAATTAAATTATCTTCATTAATTCACTTAATATTATATACATTTATTAATTAAAATAAACTAAAGTACCAAACTAACTTAAAAAATGGCGTCAAAAAACTCCTCCTCGACGCTAAAACTAATTTAATTAAAATTTTTAATTCACTGCTAAATCTGATTTAAAGTTTAGCAACCTATAAAGCAACCCCAACCAGATATAATTACGATAAAAAATCTAGATAATTACGCATACCAAATAGAAATCCTTTCAAATTAAAAGTCCTTGATAGACTTGCTAATTGGCGAACAATAAATTCGTCCAAATAAGTCTTAACGTACAATTATTACACAATTGATTACAAATGTAAATCAGTAGCACGATAAGCTTTCGTTAACCTTATACTAACAGCTAATTATATCTGTACATTAAATTATTAGGTAATGAATGTCTATGACAAATAAGATGTTTAAGACATAAAGGCACTATTCCACAACAGCCCACGGCTAAGCTACGCCCGTGTATAGCTTCGCTTTGAAAGAAAATGTAGGAGGGATTGCCCACTAAAACCGGCCACAATATGTTAAGCATGACAGTTTTAAATGTGCTTGCAAAACTGAGTTCCATATTGGACACATACATGTAACTGCAAGCCTGTGGATTGGCTCATTTGCAAGCACAGCATCTCCGGCAACACATGGACGATATGGTTGCTTTAGTGGTTTTTTTACTTGTTATAAAAATAGAAAACAACTGAGAACCGAGAGCTGTGCATGCGACTTGCTAAACACGCTCAGTTATGCCCGCGCAGTCGTATCGTGCAGGCATAACCAAGCGGAAAAAATATCTACTTCGATATTTTGTAAGTTGCATGCAGGCCAGGCTAACTATACACTTTGACTGTAGAGGCAAAACTCCACCTGTATAACCTATCGGCTTAAGACCCAGGGTCACGCTATTCCCGAAAAAAATGCTAGCAAAACAAATGAATCGCGTTGCTAACGTGGCAAGCCTTTCCGTGCATAGCCTGTTAGTGGACGATCATCTTTATGGAAGTACGTAAATAGGAGTATTATGCCATTACCTCCTACGTACTCAAGGATAAGTCGAATTGTAGATCAAATTATTTACCTGTAGTTTTTGCTGTAATGGGACATAATTTATGCAAATGGATTGTTTGTTTGTGGATATAAAGCTTTATGTTGTGTGTAGGCGGATAATATTGTAGTAGAAATACAACCTCATACTTTTTTGAAGCATTAGCTTACGCATAATCAGCCTGTAATGTTCCCACAGCTGGGACACAGACCTCCACTATGTGAGAGGGAGTGGGCTATAAATCCACCACGCGGGCCCAGTGCGGGTCACAAACATCTTAGATTTTTTAGTAATATTATGCTAGTATCTGTTTTTCAAGACAGTTGTTTTCTGTGCTTTTATAATATTTTAATCCAGGAAATTTTCAAAATTTGATACCTAAGTAAGAGAAAAGTTTCGAATCTTTTTTTTCCTATTACAAAATGGGCCTGCTCTTGACCTCGATCACGCCTGGTGGAAAGCGGTAGATGAGGTCAATGATGGGACGAGCGTGCCCAGAAGATGCCTGTTCACTCTTGCTTTGAAGGCAGTGAATTAAAGAGATATTATCGTAGAGTAAATCTAGATGTTAAGAATCTATTGTTTTGACTGTTTTAATTTGTTTTCTGTTTTATAAATAGACATTCATAATCCAACAAAACAACTATCAACGATGAGTTTTAATGTATTCACTGAACACGCGATTAGCTACCGGGAAGTGAGACTTCCTAATTATATCTATTTATAACCTATAAAAACCTTATTAAAGATTTAAGTATTAATAATACTACTATTTACTGCATATAACTTTAGTCGTAAATGTCTTTATTTACTTGTAATATTCTAGAGTTATGTCTCTATAAATAGACATCTGAGATGCCTTAATAAATGGTAAAGAGGTAGCTGCTTATTTGAATATTAATTTTGAAGGTGAGCTGCTAAGCATGAGGTTTTGGGTTTGATTTCTACTTAGAAATCAAACCCAAAACCTCAGCAGTACCCAGTACCCAGTATCATTTGGCTTGACGTCAAGCCAAATGATACTGGGTTAGCCTCATTAGCAGCCCGATCTGGATTCGTGTCCAAATGATTGCATTACGAGCGCCCCCTTTTTGATGGGACTTGAAAATAACTGACGAGATGAGGATGTACCTACCTACTATAATAAGGGGTTCTGCCTGACCGTACGAGAATAACAGGCTTGTATTATTCTTTAAGATTTTAGCCTCACAGATAGAAAGTGGGTGACGATACAAATAGGCAATTACGTAATTACTTATCCAGGTGTCACTTAGCTAAGTTATCTAGGTCAGTAGATCATTTATATTATTGTAAGCTAAGCTGGGAAAGCTTACCGATACTTCCGTATCTACAATTCAGCTTTCATAATAAACTTAAGTTATTAGAGCAAACAAGCTTAAGTTATAGACCGACCGCTTTAACGGATCCTCCGCCTTGCCCCATCAAAGGCACCTTAAGTGTCTACAAAATCTTAACAATATCCCACAGGTTCCCACATGCTTTAAAATAACCATAATCCACGTAGGTATTACGTTACTAATTGAACCAATACGTGATCAACCTTCAGAAAATTCCGTTTAAATTGATTTCTTCGAGAGGACTCATTAAAGCGGTCGGTCTATAGATGCTATTACGTCAAAATCTACAATAGACTAATAGAAAATAACCTCATTACTTCTAGATAATTACTCCTATCGCCTACGCATTTCATAATCTATTATTATTAAATTAGGTCCCTTAAAAAACGATCAGATTTGAAATCACATGATTGGCCCCCACGGCCGTTTCAGTGGCCCACATA
Source organism: Noctua comes (assembly GCA_963082995.1). NCBI lineage: Eukaryota > Metazoa > Arthropoda > Insecta > Lepidoptera > Noctuidae > Noctua > Noctua comes. Next base: position 11,612,302 of record OY720277.1, on the reverse strand, counting down.
CATTTACGCAATCATTATTACACATTATTATAATAATGTAACTAACCCATAATTAATAGTATGGTAATAATGTGACGAAATAAACAATCAGCCCATATATCTCCACGGCTGGGATAGAGGCATCTTGTATGTGAGAGAGAATATGGCGTAATCCATCACGCGGGCCCAGTGCGTGTTGGTTGATATCACACCCCTTCGAATTCTAGGTTCTAGGACATGCCAGTTACCTCATAAAATTTCGGCCCGTTACCACTAAGTACTGCTGCTGTTTTTGGAAATTAATAACATAGCAACATAGCGCTTCGGGTGACCATGGCAAACTACAGCTGCGCACACTTACAGCCGCCATCACTGGACACGGCTCTTTTAATAAACACCTCTTTGTCATAGGAGTCACAGACAGCCCCCTGTGCCGAGCCTGCATGGAGGAAGACGAAACGGCAGCCCACGTGCTTCTACACTGCCCAGTGGTTGCAACAAACAGGGCAAAGTACTTCGGTACCCCAGGTACTCTCCGCGAGATTGTCAGCACCATCAGGGTGCTGCTGGCCATTCTCGGGGAGTTAGGGTGGATCGAATAAATTTCCCACTCGCACGCAAAATACGCGCTTTGACGTGGAGTTGCGGACAACACCCCATTATACAATACAATACAATACAACATAGCAAAACAACACGCCATAATCCCCGAAAGGTTCGACAGAGGTGTACTTAGTAGTAGGTACACCCATATTTCACCAGTTATGTTTAAGGCCCATGTACTAGGGGACGAGTATAAATCCAGTCTCCGTGGCAGCTACTGAGAAATTCCTGATAGAAAAACCCAATAACATTTTGCCCGACCCGAGAATCGAACCCTGGACTCCATGCTGACCAGTAGCGCTTACAACCACAAGACCACCGAGGCAGTCGAGATATGACACGTATGACTAATAAATAAGGAACAGTCGTATTGGCAGGAGTTTCAAAATAAGAACAGCTGCTACCGACCACGGTGATAAGACTACTCAGCCAGCATTACTAGCTACTGCCGGGTAATTCTTCGCAAACTATCTAGATACTTAATTTAGACCGTATTTTAGCACTTCCTATCCGTTATCGTAGAATGACGACATCTTTTGTTATCTATTGTAAGGCGCAAACCCACCGCGGTGCGCGCTGTGTTCGGTTTTGAAAAGAAATGTATTGATGACCTTTTGTTAAAATAAATCCGTATTCTGACATTCACTCCGATAAGTATCCCCGTTCTGATGTAATATTTACAGCTAATTAATACCTAATTATTGAAAGTATCATATCTACAATTATTCAAAAACTAAGGTCATAAAAACGTAAATATGCAACTGAAATTCATTCTTGGCCTCTTTTTGGATCTGATACACATATTAATTAAAATTACACACTTGCGTCTCTGTTCCTCGCCTTTCATATCCTGTTACAAAACCTCTGTGGGTGGTCATTGACGTTGGCATACAGGATGTAGCAAAAATATTGTAAAAAAAAATCTTTGGTTAATAAATACCATAGAGCCTAATTTTTACAGCTTAGGGCCCAAAAGTGTTAATGTGTGATTAATTGATTTTTGGGAGAAGAGGACGAAATGTTGTGAGGCGGAGGGAGATATCTCAACATGAATGGGACTCAATAAATTGATAAAAATACAAAAAATAAATCTACTTATGGAAGTATTCAATTAATTCACACAGCTAAACCCGCTGTGTAATAATGGGTAGCAAATAAATAAATAATGAAATTTTGCACAAAAGACTAAGAAATATTTTTTGAAAATTAATCCTCTAAAAGGGATCAAAAATTTAATTTTTTTTTGTCATTTTTGACGATAGAAAGTCCTAACGGGCACACGAGTCGAATTAGTTTTCGGTTCGTTCAAAATAAATTTATATTAGATAGGTACCTGTGATAGAATATTAAACTCAGCCTCAAAAGCTGATGAATGATTACCCACTGTTTACACAATTCCCTGTACATAATATGTTCGTGGGTATAATTTACTTCCGAGATACATAGTTAATGATAAATGTTATTGTCTTTCATTCTACTACAGCACGCGACATAAACGTTTGTTGCGAAATATTTGTCTTTAGGAGGGCTGAGGTACACTCACAGACATAAATATGTATACCCATACTGAGCTACCTAATAATTTCTTAAGCTAAGTGTTTTCTTCTAAATCATCTTTCTGCCCTTTGGCTCAATTTATTTGGGGTCGGCGCAGCATGTTTTTTTTCCATATTTCCCTATAACTCGTCAAACACCTCTTTTCTCGCATTATCATCGTTTAGACAGTGCATTCATCGTTTCTTTGGTCTTCCTCTACTCTTATTTTATTTTCAAAAGTATTCATTGATTATAGCGTTACAATTACAGCATCTTCAAACCTATGCGATATAGGTCTTATCTCAAAATTTTATTTGTTATTTTGCGAGAAAATGACCTTCGAACTTTGCTTGTGTACATATTTATGCTCGTGACTGTACGTAGATAGGTACCGTAGTAAAGTAGGATGTCAAGTTTTGATACTAAATAGCTCGTGTATTACAAATGTCTGTGAGTCATTGTGTCCCTTTGTGTCGTTACGAAAACACAGTCTCAAAAGTATTTTTACTATTATACTACAGTTATAGTCAAAAGAAATTGAAGGCGCTTTGCTTTTGATAGACAGAACTAATAGGCCTGCCAGACACTTTGTTGTTACAGGGAAATACTAAAAAAAATTAAAAAGAAAAAATCAGATAAATATCCACCTAAAAAAAATAAACAAAGATTATTTTTTACTCTTTGTCGACTTTTTTAGCTATTACAGTCTAATTAGAACCAGAAACAAGGATCTTAACCACTAATTACTCCAAAACAATCATAACTACGCATAAATCTATATCTAAAAAACTTCACGCAACGAGAACCATGCTCTAATTGCAAAACGAGGCATCGCCATGACATTGAAACCAAGCAACAGACCGCGTGAACGTATTAGCAAATGCTAAGCTAATCGTGACTGAAACACGAAACAATTAAATTAACCGCACTTACACGATATTATCTGGTTTATTTTCAAATGGCTTATAATTAAAATTCTAGACGAAAACACGTTTTAGTGCTAGATGATGACAATCGAAGTTATTAATGAGGATGTAATGGATAATCTGGTTTCGAAACATTGCAACTTAGATTCTGTCGAAGCAGTCAAAGGTTCGATGAAAAAATTTTGGATGAAACCACATTTAATGCTAGATGATGGTAACCAAAGTCGTTAATGAGGATATAAAAGATAACGCCAGTCAAAAGATCTAAGTTAAGACTCGTCCTTGACTGTGGACATTCCGGTTCGGTCCCCTATCAAGGACTGGACACAAAATACAGGTCTGGATTGTACTGTACGCAGGGTGTCGAGGTTTGTTCCTATTACATTTGATCAGTCCATCGATCGAATGCTCTAGGCTAAGGTTGTCTAACTTCAGAAACAGTTATGTCATTAACATGTGTACGCGAAGGTTACACCAGTGACAAGGAATGCTAGAACACAGAGCGAAACAACAACCGTTTGGTAGTAAGATTTGAGTGGCTTATTCGTATACATTATAAATTCGTAAACTGTCAAAAATACTCGATATCAAAAACTTGACGAAAGTGTCAGTCAGTCTGTAGACAAGTATCGCTGAGATGAGATTGCGACTAGATATTGAACGTTTTTTTATTACGAGAATTCTGTTTCTGGTTATTCTCAGTCGGTAAATGTTTCTTTTTAGTCCTGAATGACTTAATGTATTCATTGAATTTGAATATGAACTTTTCAGTCACCTCACTAAAATATATGGGATGTGAAACACTGATCTGTTTATGTGGCTTCTGATATTTATAGAATTCGTTCTAAATCACACAGTAAATTCCAATACTTACTACATTTATATTACAATTCGACATCTTTACGCAATCGTATAAAATATACAAAACGACAAATATACATAGTTTATAAAATGTAAATTTTATGTCTGTCGCGTGATTAGTTAATTAAATTAAGTCTATTTGGATGGAAGTAGAAGAAAAACAGTGTACGGAATTCTAGAGAGGAAAACAAGTCATTATGGAGATAAATGGTCCCTATTGACCGTATGTCAATGTCCATTAACAGGTTACTATTGTGTTTTTATGGGCGCCTGGTACTTTTGCAAATGAAGCAGTCATTTATTGTTAAGAAGCCATTGGTATAAAGGAATTGACACAAAAAATAAAGAAAGTGGGAAGCCTAGTCGCGTTTGAGACCATGATTTTAATATTGAAACCATAATCTTGACTTATCTCCTACCAACAAAAGCTTCACCAGTTATAATTCTAAATTAAAAATACAAAAATATTTCAGCGAGTAAAATAATCAAAATTAACCCAACAAAATCAGCCACCCAAATGTCATACAACACACAAACTTTATTTTAGGACATAAGCTGTAGCCATAATTAATTCTGATCGAGGGATGCGTATTGTCAAACGCGGGTTTGCAACGTGTCCTCGGTTTTTGCTCTAAGGAGCATGATTCTGTCATTAGGACCCTTCAAAGAGCTTGTCATACTGCGGTTACACTAAAATTGAACGGAAAATATGCCATGGCTAGATGACCAACGAGAGCATGTATGGCTTAATTTGTCTCGTTATAATGGACAAGTGGTGTTAAATTGCTGGCTTATTAGCTTCGTCTTGAGCTATTGGCTTGGAAAATCGGTGTGGACATGTGTGGCCGAAAGTTAAAAATTTACATTATTTGCACTGAATTTCTTTTACATACCATCCTTCTAATCCCATTTCTTAAACCCTAGGCTACTGTTTGGTCGTTAGTTTGATTGAAAACTTTAAGATCGATACGTTTTTTTCTAGTCGATTTAAGTGATCCGATCTATAGACGATAAATATCAGTAAAACCAAAGAGTCTCCAATCAGTTGAATTTACAGTACAAATAACCTTGTCTACACAATGCAACAAATTACGTGTCAATCAGTACTAGTAAATTTCTAATTTTATGTAATGTTTTATGTCGAAGCGTTTAGCACATTAGCGTTACCTATTAACGTTCGTCTCAAACAAAGTCTGCAAACAAATACTTGTGACAACGGTATGTGTCGTTGTTACTAACATAAACATCCTAAATCATGTATGTACTACACAGTTGGGATCAAGGCCTGAGTTTGTACTACATTTTGCGTCATTTACATCACTTTAGTGACTTCTAACTTCACACGAATCAAGTAGAATACCCGTAACAAATGCTAAATAAATAATATCGTTAAACTTTTAACTAATTGTCGCGTAATATAACACTGCAACGTTAAAATTCTAATTGGCAAGATGAAATATTACCACGAGAAGAAAAAATTAAAGACAATGCAAAAATTATGAGTCTGTCGGTCGTTAAACTCATTCACAATAATGATCCCGCGCTTTTTCACACAGATAATGAAATATTAATGAGAATAAAACAAACACGACCACGTGACCTTTTTGGAACGCATTTTAAAAATTAAAAGAAAAAAACTGTTCCATTTTTTGGCGTCGTCTTGGTTTAGTGAGTTCAACGAAATATTTGAAATAAGAATTTTGACAACAAATTATTAATTGTACATTACGAATTTCTTTCACTCAGCGTTCCCTTGTAAAATATAGACTGGCAACAAAAAGTATTTATCGTCTATTATGCATGGTTCACTACCGTCTGGTCTATTGTCCGTATTATTTATTCACAGCAAGATAATTATTGCTTTAACAAATTGATACTGAAACCGTCTTAATTAAGAAATCACTCAAACAGTGTAACGAGATTTCTATTGTTTAGATGACAACCAGAAATTCGTCCTAATGTAAATAATACACGTCATTAAAAGCGAAGTTTGCAAGTTCAATATTGAATACAAACAAAAGTCTATGTAAAGATGCTTTATTCAATAAGGGCCCGCGTACCGAAAGCAAGCAATGAGTTGGTCCGTTAAAAAGTTCCAATCAAGATATTTTCAAAGAAAAGAACTGTCCTAGAGGTAATTCCACATCAGACAATTGAATAAAATCTAAGTCGAGGATGTGTAATCGTCATTGTAAACTAAGGCCAAAAGCTATTGACCTATCTTGTTGAAAGACTTTCTTGAAGGGAGTAGAAAGTGAAGAAACCTGTTTAAAAGACGATCTATTGTGAAAACAATATAGTGTGTCCAAGAAGACCAACTGCTATAAAAGTTTAAAATTTAAAAAATCCAGTCGATTTTCTCATAGTAAACTAATCCTCTCCCCTCGCTCCAATTTACACAGATCCCGCTCAATATCTTAAAATGAATAAAGCCAAGCTAGCTTACATAACAAAATGCAAATAGACTTACAACTGCGGTTTGTTTTACCGTAGAAAAGGACCAGCCATTTAATTATGTTTAATTTCCATACAGCAAGGCTTGTATCAATCTACAAAGGTTCCGTAACAGCGAAACTTTGTTCGCTCATTCCAATTTGTTTTATTGCACACAGCTTTTACAAATACTTGTTGCGATGTAAATAAACCGCGGATAAAAAGACCAAAGTATTTTATCAAACTTTCCGGAACTGTGTTCTGCGGCCGCCATTTTTTCTCCTGCCATGTTATGCGGTAATAATATGCCTTGTACTTTTAATGCTTCTACGTCCCGGAATTTAGGTGTGTCCATTAATCAAAGTGTATTGGATTGAATGGATAATTAATTACAGGTATAAGCTTAAAATCCGAGCATTTGGCCGTATTAAACGCTTAATCTACTTCCTGCAATGGGGTTTTAGGGCGCAATGTGGTCTCGTAATTTAAATTACGTGATAAAAGGTGCGATTTGTGTTATAAACTGCTGTCTTTAAGAGGGAACAGGGTCTGCAATGCTCCGTACAAATGTATTCCCATTTTTCTTCCAGAATAATAGAATAGAATAAGACATTTATTTCAGAAAATCATAATAGTGCATAAGGATAAGGATAATGCATTTTTTTTTCATAAAATCATGGTCTATGTCCCTGTCATTTCCTTTTTTTTCAGCAACTAATAAGTAAAGCAAATATGGCCCTCCAAAAATGACAAAAATGCCCCATTTTTACGGCCGTGATTAGAGGACTATCAGACAAAATCGAAAAAAAATAACATCAACAACAAACCTAGTCATACTCTTTCTTAAAATTTTGAAGTCAAAAGTAATTGAATCGGCTCAGTTTTCGAGGAGAAAAAAGGGGAATACGAAACGTCGATCTCGTAAAAATTTTGTGATATAATCGCTCTGAGCAAATTCCTCGCAAGCCCTGTTCCCTCTTAAGTGTCCGTTTTCTTCCCACACCAAAGGAATTCAATTTTCGCAATGCAGCTACATCGATTTACTAATGGTGGAACTGAGACAAACGACACGAAAACAAAACACAACGGGGCGTTTATCAAACGACACAGGACATTAGCCATCGAGTAAAAGGACCAGCGCTCTGTACTAGCAACAACAAAAGCGTTCACCAACGACTGTTATATCAGTTACATGCAATTAATTATAGTACAGTCGTCTACAGTCGTACTTCCTCAATTTCATTGCCATGGACATTAGTGAGAGCCGCGCCTTAGGGAATTGCTGCTTGTGCAACTAAAAAAACGTCATTATGGTGCTATTCCACCAATAAATAGTAGCTAGTGGATACTGCCTGAGCAAGATCTAGTGCAAGAGTCGTCACATCATGAACAGATCATAAACTGATAACTATTGGTTTGGTAGCCGATAGTTTTGTAGCTCATTTCCGTCATACTAATAGTTACTTATTGAAGCTCAATCAAACTGAACTATGAAATCGTAAACTAATTATTCATCCGGTCCTTCGGGACTTCATCGTGTGAAAAACTTGATTTTATGTTAGTTTTCTTAGTTTGCAAAATAGTAAAGTGTCTAGTTTGCGTACGGCATCCGTATCTACTTACAAAGAACGAATATTTGAATAATAAACGTGCACTTAACTGCCAAAAAATGTACGCAATATGGACTTTTCGTAACATTCAAATGCGATATATATCTACATGGGCGAGTTACTTATCAACCATGTCCGTTTTTGACCAACATTGTGAAATGTTTTGACCAAGTACAAGTCGATTGAATAAATCGCTGAGCTGATAAAATAACGATGACTGATTGCGATACCGGAGTAATTATTATTCAGCGATCGTTTGAATGAAAGAACATTATTTGCATAGTTGTAGGAAATTGTTTAAATTGGTGATAGCGATAGCGTGTCTATTGATAGAAAAGTCGATGAAACTGTTATGGAATAATTACTTAAATATCCTAACTAATATTATAAATGCGAAGTAAGTTTGTTTGTTTGTTACTTTTTCACTAATAAACGTCTGATCGGATCGTAATGAAATTTGGTAAGGAGATAGATTATATCCTGGGAAGGATATACTCTAACTTTTTTTGTCACACATACACATCAAAATTTTCACGTGAACAAAGTCGCGGGCAAAAGCTAGTTTAAAACAAATTTTCAACAGAAGCCATTACAATATTTGCGTGTGACTTTGCCTGGTTAAGCCAATGAGATGGGGGGCTTTCATCTTCGAAACCTATTGGGTGTGGTCTGTCTTAAGTACTTTAGCTGCTAGTGATTATTTACATCTTTCAAGCGTTAGTTTGATTTGTTAAACAAAGATATTTCCTTGTATCGCTTTCATGCATGACCATTTTCTTACATTTAGCAATTATTCATCTGCCTAGCCTTTTCCCAACTATATAGGGGTCGGCTTCCAGTCTAACCGGATGCAGCTGAATACCAGTATTTTACATGGAGCGACTGCATATCTGACCTCCACAACCCAGTTAGTACTGGATAACACGATACCCCTTGGTAAGACTGGTTGTGAGACTTTTTGGGACACTGACTACCTAACGACTGTCAAAGATCTACAAATGACAGCCGGGACCAACGGCTTAACGTGCTTTCCGAGGCACGGGGGGACTCGGTATGTAATGGGCGGTCACCCATCCACAGCCCAACCTAGGCAAGCACGGCTTAACCTTAAGATCGACCCGAGCGGCTATTATTATTTAGCCACGAGCTCATTTATCAATTATTATGAGGCGCAAAGACTTTACAGCACGTATGCAGCATGCAGCAGATAGCCCAAAAACGTGTACAGCAGCTGCAGACAGCATGGGCTAACGTTTTACGTTTTGCAACTTTAAGATAACCATCGCACTACATTGTTTTTCTCACGACCTTGAGACGCAAGTAGGTGTCTTAATGAATACACTATGACATACCAAACGATACAGTCCAGAGTCCAGAATAAGCTGATATCTTACTGTATGGAATATCTGTAAAATGTAAGGTCAGATTATACTGGTATTGAATAGGTTTATATGTCGTCAAGTGTACAATAAAACATTAGGCTGTTTGACATTGTTTTTAATACCCAAAACAGTTGACATTTTTAATTGCTTTGAGGTTATTTACATGGCTTGGGAATAATTAATGCTTGTCTAATTTTTTATTTTGTAATGTGTGACATTGAAAAGAGCTGGGTATGACAATGTTGTTCATGGAGGTTTCTAGTGTCACATGATGACATGACGTACAAGTTTTTTTTTTACCGACTGCGGCAAAGCCCAAAAGGAGGGTTATGTGTTTTATTCATTTGCTATGTTTTTCCATGCAACGCGTGGTGAAGTACCTACGACCTCTCAATCAGAGGTGGTTTGAGTCACAACGTTGTAACCTTTTTTTTAAACTGGTGCACAAATATCGAACTGAAAAGTCGCTAGACATAATTATTATGGTAAAATAATAATACAACATGCATCTATAAAGCGAATAACATGCAAAACAAAATACCTATTCTATTTCATTTGCATTTACACGAATTGGTAGAAAATTGTAACAATCCCTGGTGGATTTAGAAGTAGGTATTATAATTAGCGCCAAAGCACAGTGACTTAGAAACAACATGATTGTGTTATGAATAAATTGAGTTTAACATGCGTTTTATACAAGTGATACTTAATTTAATCCTATAGTGCAAATATTCAAGTTGTCATGCATGTAAAAGCCCGCCTTTTGGCAATCAGATCCAATGCAAGGAATAGACATGCACTGTCGGAGGTGCGTGCAAATCGTACGTGAATCTCCAAGGCCCCCGAGTCATGGTAGTGGTAGGAACCGTGGGGTTTTAGTTGGTAGGAGTTCGACATAATCGGGGAGAAAATAGCTCCCCAGAAATAGGGTAACCATAAGGATTTCCGTACAGAAACAAAGGACAAAGGCAACTTGGGAGAGGCCTATATCAGCTTGCAGTTTTCTGCGACAGGTTGAGTGGAATGATTGATTTCCAAAATACAATACAATACTACAGTGGCGAAGGTTCCATACAACTCGATTCCTACCGGCTTCCCTTTGAAAACTGGCACAGTCAGTATTTTATAGACAAATAATAAAATCACAGTTAAGAATTCTACTCCGGCTTACCTCTTACAAAAATTGACCCTTCGCTACTGCAATACACAATATCTGTGCTATTACCAATAGGTACCAAGCAGGCATGCAATAATAAAAAAACAGAAAAAACCTTGGAATTCCTTACCGGGGTTAGCCCTGGGGTCTCTTGCTGCAGCCGCGAAGTTATTGTAACTCGGGGCGCCGAAGCTAGTGCCGAAGTCGGAAAAGTCGACATCGTAGTGTCCGAACTGAGCCGACGTCAGCGCTATGCATGCGCACACGACTAGGGCCTGGGAACAAAAGAAAAACGACTTTAATACTTCAGAAATTAGCATTATTCTTCTTTAACAGACAAGGATGAGCATCGTGAGGAAACCAGCATGTTCTAGAACAGAAAAATTTAAAGGCATCTTACATCTGGCACGCACTTGACCTGTGTGTCCCAAGTTCCCAACACTGGGAACATAACAGGCTGACTATGCTAGTCTGTGCCTTGTTTTATGTATTAGGCTTTAGTTAATCCAAATTATTTCTGATTCTGTGTCCCGTGAAGAGGCAATGTTTCAACGTTTCGACAGTTTTTTTTTTAGTTCCATAAATGGATGTATTAAAATGGTCTAGCCGACCGGTGATAAACTTGGTATTTGTACATGCTTAATTTGTTTTCCTCTTTAAATTATGCAAAGACTATCCCTTTTTAAGAACGCCTTTTTTTTCTTTTTTTTTCCGGTGGGAAATCATCAAATGACCCTGGGCGGAGCGGAAGGGAGTGTCAGACTTGTACTGACTAAAACCCATCCATGTTCCTTCTTTGCCCTTTGTGTTCCAGGGCCACGGTATCTCTTTCGAACAGTCTCGCAGCCCTGGTTAGGGACACCTCTTGGAAAATTAAAATAAAACTACTTAAATATAAACCACAAACAATTTATAGGTGGTTTACCTTTCAAACCAACAGTACATACCTACCTAATGAGTACAAAAACTATATACAAGCAAAAAGCATGCATATAATAGAACGCGTGCCATTTAATGTCATGGGTTTTTTAACCATTATCCGTTTTAATGCTCGACAATGGTTTTTTTTGTTATAATTACTGAGATATTTTTAAACGTCATGTGACATAGAAAAATTGTTTTAAATTTTAAGGTTTTTAAAAGGTCATTACACGATTAAACCTAACCAAATTGATTTTTAAGAAGCTTGCAAAGAAAAAGGTGTACTACTTATACCTAAATTGTCTATTTACGATAATACATGAGACTTCTAATCTGGGCGATTAATACTATAGGTCGATGAACCAAGTCTTACAAAAAATTAACAAGGGCATCCGTATTCAGAACTATTGTTTTCTTCTCCAACACGACTGAACTAGATTTTGCTGTCAAAATGCTTTTAAAAATGTATGTCCCAGCCACTCAATAAAGTAACATAATTGTAGCATTTTAAACAACCTATGAATCAGCACCTTACTATTTTGGTAGATAATTACAGAAGGCCAAAATGAACTCAGAAAATTTACACTGTGAACCACGATTTGATTATTGAAGCAGCAAAAACTATAATCATTGGGAATACAGTGATATTTAATTCTAATTTGAACTATAAACTTTTTGGTCCAGATCATAATCTAAGATACATTCAAATGATACATGGAGGAAACGACATAACGAACGAGCAAAAACATAAAACAAAATCGAATCTAATATATCTCACAAATCAGATGGTATCTTGCGCCGATACAAAAATATTTCGTACATATGACTCGTAACATATTTATCATTAGAACAAAGAGCCTTTTAATCGGTATGAATATGTTACAATTAAGTTACATGTAACATGCATAATTATCTATTTTTTAATCAGTAGGTACAACACTATGGTCAATGTAAAAGCTTCCTCTGTATCCGAAGTACTGTCTTTTATGTCATCTATGCAATCATCATCATCAGAATCTCCAATCTTCTATCAACTTTGTTGGAGTCAGCTTCCTCTACACAAGAACACTCAGAATCTTTATTAAAACTGGTTTGGTGATCGGCCTTTCAGGCACATTATCCAAAAAAAAAAAAAAAAACTCAGGCCACAAAAGTAAAAAAAATCAGGACATGCAACTTTTTGCCAATAGAGTATTTGACTGAAGAAATCTATTTACTCCATCAGTTAGATTATCAAAAAATATTGGACTTTTTTTTTTAAATGACCACAATACAGCGGCGCGTTGAAATCTCGCGTGACGTCACAATTTCTGTTACTAGCCAGTGACGTCCCAAGCCCCCTCTCTTGAACTTTGATGCGCTGTATCGTTGTAATTTTTTTGATTATTTGGCTAAAGAAAAAAAAACGTGGCCAACATTTTTTGGTGATGTCAAATAGCCTATTCCTACCATAGCAACTCCTCCAAACTCTTCACTCTTCAATACTTTCTAAAACAATTTTACCAACCAATACTCCATATTCATAGAAAACAATACAACTTGCACAACTGGCTTTTATCAATTCACAATTGCGATAGTAGGAAGGTAGTATACAGTATACGGAAACGTAGTGACGCAAGCAATGCATACATTCATACGGACTCGAACAGGTTTAGAACAGATTCGAACAGGTATGTGATCTTGATATGTGACCTCAGACGGGGACGTGGACTGGGCGTGCGTGAACCCTGTCGCGGCTAGTCGGCACTCAGCTGATATGTGCACACGTGTTTGGGTGTGTAGACCGGCGGTATAAACGACTTAAGTTTTAATTTTACTTTTGACAGCAGTAGATGCAGATTTTACTTTTATTTCTTTATCCGAAAGACCATAAACGCACGCGAATGCTCCATGCCAAGTCACAATTTCACCTACCATTTTGTCACATATTTGTCTCGTTTGACGTACAGAGCACGTCTTTGCTTGTCACGTATATATGACAATGGCGGTCAAAAGGTTAAAATGACTGGTTCACCAAAAAACCGAGAATTCTGGCATTCAATGTTTGATCAAAATTTAGCACAGGTACAGTTTAAGACACCTTAAATACGAACTATTCAATTATCTATAAAGTGTTAAGAATGATCACTGCAGTGTCAATAAAACAAACGATTTACCTAACTCGATTTTAATGTTAAGTTTTCAAACGTCTACCAAAAGAAAGCTTGGCAAAGCTTTCACAAACAATAGCCAGCTTAATTAAAACGAAATAATCAGTAAATACATGAATTAATAAAGTAACTTTTAAACTGATTGCTTCCGCATCTAGAAACAGTTTATCAGCTACTGGACTATCTTTCGCAACTAGTCTGGGCCACCCGCCCGTCTGTACGGCCCTACGCAACATACCGTACCTGTTCCCATTAAAGGACACGTTGTAAATGCTTTCCGAATCGAATATGGTAATAAGTTTGATACCTACACTTTGCTTGCAAAACTGTGACAAATTTACCACTTAGTATTTTAGTAAGTCAAAGCCCTTTGGAAGTGTCGTAATTAGTTATGGTTATTGTTTAAAAAAATACTGTTGTTTTGTTTATGGTCACAGCGATAGGTGTCAAGGCAGATTTGGAACAAAAAAAAAACATAACGAATTATAAATTGCGTGTTGATTGTCGTTTAATTTCCCATACTTAACCCAGTTTAACGTTTTTTTCTAAAATATTTGAATGAGACGTTATTTTTAACGAATTTTTAATTGAAACTTATTTGAAGTAAGTATCATTCTAACCATCTTATGGAGTTCTTCACAGTTTAACTTAGCACTATAATATTATATCCATCAATCATTGCCTAACAGATAAAATGCACTTAAACAGAAACAGGTTAGTGATTAGCCCATCGCATATCCAAAACAATCGGGTTCCCTGTCAACAAATCGCGTTCCAAATACGGTTTACTCCACAATAATTATTCATTATGAAATGCCAGGAGTAAATAAATTAAATGGAGTAAAATACTTTAAATATTCTTACTTGGTTATGTGAAGTAACGAAGCGGGTTTAAACGCTGCCTAGGAAGTTTAGTAACTAGAGTGTTCAATTGATGAAACTGTTCGCGATAAAACTATACAGATAATTGAGTTATACAACGGCTTTTAGAAAGGCTTTTAGGGTCTACTGGGTCTACTTCAAGAGTGGTGAAAGACTTATCATCGTCAAGTGTCAGAATTGTTCTAGTGATTGCACGTCTTTATTATTGACACGATAATTTGTGAGATTATGCCAAAGTATGTAGGTATTAGCTGAATCAGTCGGGTAGATCGATTGATTAACAAAATAAAAGTGGTGATTATTGCTTGGATTGGTGGCCATTTTTACACAGCAAGCGGTTTAATTGTCGGTCCTAGATGTCAAAACGCAGTAAGTTAAGTACTTACTGTGTTTTGTAAATACTTTAATCTAGGTGTCATCTGGTTAGTCCTAAAACAATGACAAAGTTATATGGGAAGAGGTTAGATAAATAATAAGTTTGCTATATTTATGTATGTATCATTACCGACCTAAACAAGACGACACACGCAAATTGCTTCATTGACTTCTATTTAATTTAAGTAAATTCTCAGTTGACAAGTATAATGCGATTTTCCGATTACTAGCGAATTGCCAAGAGTGGGTGAGACTGGTCGTTGCAAAACTGACAGGGTGCAAGTTTCGATAGCACCGTGCTCCCGATAGTACTCGATAATTAAACGTTTAATAATGTGAATGGTAACACGAGTGATGCGAAAATTGGACCCTAATTTAAGAGTAGATTTCTCTAAATTAGATTAAACTATTAGATTTTTTTACTTGGTATTTCTGACTGTTTATTTAGGTGTTTTCTGTGAAAAAGTGAGTGTGTCTGTCTGTTGGCAGTAGTTTCTTGAAAAAACTACGTTACACCATTGATCTAGCTAGTGTAGGCCCTTGATATAGCTTGACTGAAAAATTCACGAAGATTCATTTGGAATACTGGAATTGTGATTCATTTAGAATGACGATCTTAAAATAACGCAATGGATCGATCCTAACTATATCAACCAATGTATAGTTCTAAGTATAATCAGATATTCGTATTTTCTACGAATCTAAAGTTAAAGTTATGGCTTAATGATTATTCATAGTTTACGCGTAATCGAGAAACAAATTGTTATTGTTTATAAGTTATTCAAGTTTATGTGTCTTTGGCTTAAAACCGAGATTAAATTCCCCAATTAGCTGAAATTATTTCTTAAGTCTATAAAACTTAGCCTATTCTAGTGAAGAAACATTCTTTATGACTGTGATCCATCATAAATCTGCCAGAATCTAATCGCTAGAAAGTTTACTAATATACCTGTGTTCTTACGGCATATCTTTGTATTATGTATTCTAGAATTGTTTAAATAAATCTTTCACAAATAATTAGCTTAGATTACCTAATAGTTATTCTGGACCCAATAGTTGTCTACATAGGTACCATAAATCTGTCCGAAGTCTCGCTAACAACTCTTCCTGACTAGATTCTACCTTCCTACTACTGCTAGCTAATTGATTACTCAATCCAATAATATAACTTATTCAAATAACAACAAAAAGGTTCTATAACCACCGCCATTGCTGTCTTTTCGCTATTATATTGATGCCTGTCGTAATAATTTATAATATCGAGACAAGTGATATTAAATTACGCAAATGTAAAGAAACTGTAACACAAAGTTTCTAAAAATAACCTTTTGTTTGTTAAGGTCAACATGTTATCAAATAATAGCAGCTGCATGTACACAATGGTCCACGTTGGCCACTTTTCATCGTCCATCGATCACTTTGAACCAAAAAGTATTTGTACACTCAAATTCTTGCCAGTAACAGAATACTGGCCAGTAAGATTCATTATGTTTAAATTTGGAACATTGATACAAAAATATAATTATATTTTCTTCCGATTTCTCCCAAGGCATAAACCTCTTCCCTTTTACGCGATTGTTCCTTGTTTGATGATAATCTAGCCTTGAAGTGCTATGATTTCGTTGGTCAGCCATCTGCCCTTAGCACCTAGCGTAGACTCCATATTCTCCGTCCGTCAGAAATTGCCTAATTCTGTTCTATTCTGAATCTCATCATAAAATTGCACCAGAATCAACAAGGTCCTTCACTAAAGTCTACGTGTATCGAGTACAGACCGCAGCCGATCATGTGATTTGAATAACATTCTCTTAGTCAACCCACTCGGTATGATTTCGGGAAATAATCGAATCGGACTGTTCGATTTGAGAGTCAAATTGGGTGGCGAATCGATTTGAGTTAGGTTTTTAGTCTAGCTAGTGATGTTCCGTTTGGCGTTATAGTGCGGTTCTATTTTCCTGTGGGTATATTTATTTATGTCCCGTTGGAAGAGACTTCGTAGGAAACTTTTACCAAACCTACTATATCTGTACCATAGCATAGCTTTTACCATGCATAAAGCTAAGAGGTGTATGACACGATTTCCCTCCAGCGTGTATTTTACAATAGTAATATTACTACAACTATATGCATTTCAACTAAAAGAACCTAGTTTTATCTGGCTTTACCTAGAATAATCCAAACTTTTAGGGTAAAGGCCAAGATCAAATACTAATTAAATTCAGACACTCAGTCATTCAGTCTAAAAATATACATATTTTTTTTAGATTGACATTTTGCTCAATGCATCAATCATAAGCATTCATTGTCAAACATTGGACTATTTATAAATATTTGAAAATCGAAGGCAATCCAGTTCCATCTTGGCTGATTAAAAAAATACTGAAATAAATCTACATTATTAATTACCAAAAACATTTTAAACTATTAAATAAACTATTTAAAAGGTATTCTCGAAATATTAGTAAACGCTGACTAATTTCTCATGTCAGAAATTAAAGCAAGGTTAAACAGCGTTATTAATTGACTGACTAAAATACCTTTACATTACATTCTTGGAATATATTAAATTCTTTGTGTACATATTAAGTACACTGCATATGTGGAAAGCCAGCCAAGTCAAATTGAACCTTGTTCAAAAATGATAAGTTAAACATTTACGTGAAAGGTAACTCAATAGCAAATTCGTTTACTGACATGCCTCGGGCAAAGTTATATGTAGGAAATTAATTATGTTAAAAAAGCTACTCCATATACATGCCGAGATGAAAAATGATCTGTGAATTAATTTATAATGGTGCAACATTTCGTAATATCTACGCATCGTTTGACCAAGAGACTAATGCTCTTTTATAGTAACTCTTGGGGTCACCGAAATAAATGCTTAAATTAAAAAGCTCTGCCGGTTTGAAGAAAAATAAAGGAGCAATCATACAGGGTGTAAACAGACCCTTCACTTATCCGTCAACCGAACATTCTGTACATCAAACTAAGGAACTTTACGCAAAAATTATTGCTGGGTATCGACTTTTTTTTTTGGGGTGAAAAATCACATTAAAAACATGTATTTAAAAAAAAACTTGTGAAAAAGTTGGAACTTTGACCCCCAATATCTCCGTAACTAGAAGGTTCCCAGGTATGGTCAAGAACAAAAAATTATCGCAAAAATGGGGAGAACATTAGTGCCTTTCTTTTATGTTAAGGGTCTATTTACACCCTTTTATTTAGTCATTCATTCAGGCGTTGCTTAGTGTAAGTGAAAATAAGCATAAACGCTTTAAACCGTTAGGCTGATCTAAATTATTCAGATCATTAGGCACAAACATGGAGACGGATTGTTTACCTCAGTTAACTCGTTTAACAATCAAAGTCCTTCACTGAAATTCCCTGAGCCTTATGCTCTGACATACTGTGTAGTCATAATTTAAAGAATTCCCAACACGTGTTGTTGCCAAACTTGAAGGAGGCCTATATTCATCAGAGAATGTATTCTACCTAAAATGATGATGACGATAATCAACATTCAACAGATGACGTTAACTAAAAGAATCTGTGTTTACTTTCTCCCAAAGGATATCAGTTTTTCCAGTCTTGGAACCTACCCTTAAAGTTTATTGAACATAAATGCCAATACTTTGACAAAATTAAAGACCTATGTAGATATCAGTAGCGAAGGTTCACTTTTTATAAGAAGTAAGCCGGAGTACATATCTTGAATGTGATTATATTATTTGTCTATGGAATACTGACTGTGCGACTTTTCAAAGGGAATCCGTTAAGAATCAAGTTGTATGAAACCCTCGCCACTGGTACATATTGATACATAAACTCACGCCTTTTCCCAATAACTGAGGCAGAAACTACCGAAGCACCCTAAGCTAATGTTATGATCCTTACATACGCCTTTCGCTTCACCTACGTTCATACATCTGGTCATACACGCACATAAGTCGTAATTACAACGCATTACAGAATCAATGTCAACAGTGTACTCAGAGCCTAAGCATCAAGTATGTACGTACAATTCACAAATCAGGCGCATGCGTGCGACGAAACCGAATCAAGTGTGAACGCACCAAGCTGCGCTTGCGACACTGTGACGTAACCGACCGGCCATTGTTAAGAGACACTGTTGTAAGTCCATATTTAGCATTATTCCTCTAATGGTCCGATCTTGGGCTAGTTTTATGATTTTCCGTACTATGAAAAATTGATGGCGTTTATTGGAGACTGGCCGGAGAAAAACGGACAAAAGAAAGATAAAAAAAAACAGATATCTTGTTTTTTTAGAATTCCTTTGACTATCTCTTACTCTTTACTCTTGTTTGCTCATTGAGCTATGGGATACAAGAACCACCGATAAAGTCGACGTCGCGACTGACCAAGATGAATGAGGAAGGACGAACTTGACTCCTTCCGAAAGGACTGGCAAGCAAAGGCAGACGTGTGAGGAACAGGAAGAGGGAGACCTGTACCCAGTAGTGGCACATTAGAGAGTAGATGAATAGGTAGGTCTGATTGCCTAGGCGTTCTTGAAATCACGGACCTAGATGTATCTCTAAAACATCAGAATAAATACCATTGCAAATCTACGTGTACATGACAAAATAAGTGTACGTATTTAAATGACAAATCATAATGACTGTCGAAAAGTTCTGCATTTCTACTACAACTCAAATCATATTTAGGGATATCACATAGTCACTCATAACTGTATACTGGTCTATCTAATAGGCACACGGGACCGGTCAATGTGGCGACACTTGGGGAAGGCCTATGTCCAGCAGTGGACGTGTTACGGCTGAAATGATGATAATGATCAAATGGGCCAATAAAAAAAAAAAAAAAATAGCAAATAACTTATAGTAACGAAATTAAGTAATTAGTACTTATTAACACCTGTCTCAAAACCAGACTAAAATGAATAAACTGACCGCCTAACCTACACAAGAAATAGAGTTACATACGCTTTATTACGAGCACACTTCAAAAAGCAATCGACAGTAAAATTACTATTTCAGGTCTATGAAATAATACTATAAATATGTAGCTTATTATGGAACAGTTACATTTATATTGCACAAGAGATTTCGGAGCAGGCAACTGACGATTGTTATACGACGCAACGTGTTTAAAATTCGTTGGGTATGCTTGGCTAAAGATAAATGTATGATGTATGGTAATACACGTCTGCATTTCTTCTTTATTGGGTCAGCTAGATTAGCTGCTTTGAGAGGCGTTTACTTATGCTTGAAGTATGATGTAAAGCAGACGTTTTTTGAAAGAGATCTTCAAACTTATAACACCAAAAAAGGCATATAAAGAGAGAGAGCGGGCCCATTTCGTAATAATTTTTTTTTTTTTTTTTGTGCAGGTTTTTGACTAGCAACATCACACTTAGTTCCATCATTAAATCTAAAAACGGGAGATTTACCATGCTTACTATTTAGCACTGTTGTATCACGGTTATCCATAATCATGGTGCTTACAACAGTGCCGAAATCCGAAATATCGGGAACTCAAAATAAATAGTAAACATGGTAAATATGCCGTTTATAGTGTTAATGATAGTGGCAGTAACCATGACAGTTTAAAAATTTAAATCACACTTGATTTCCTCTAAGAGTTGGGCAGTGGTAAGCCATACATCACCCACATTTCGCCAGTTACCGTCTACTACCATCAACTATCGCTACCAATTGGACGAAAACCCACACCACAGACTGCTACTGACAAATCCATATGGTAAAATCCAACAGCACTGTCTGTCTGCTTTATAGTAGTTTAAGCAGTCTCCTACTAAGAAGACCTCCCATCCTTTTATGCCTGACGACTAAAGTACAGTCGCCAGCATATCAAGTTACCACAAACTGTCAAAATTCCCCAAATGATTTTAATCATAAAATGTTGAAGGATAAGTTCAAAATCGAATGAGAAAATTTGACAGTTTGTGGTATTTTGTTGCGCGATTTGTGGTAACTATGTGTAAGATGGGTTCGCCAGTGACAATTAGAGTAACGACCAAGAATCCAAGATTCTCATAAGGTCACTATGGGTCAGTAGCCAAAGGAAGTACGGCAATTATCCATAGTTATCCAATTTTCTAGAAAATGCTGTGTGCGGCTTTAACCAACAAAACTGAATCCAAGTTGTTCTAATAACTCATTGTAAATGCTGAATAACGGATATGTCTCGGATCTTAGCACATAAATAATACTCACGAATCTAATCCATCTTGACTACTGTATGGAGTTAAAGGATTTATAACTGGCACATAAGCCTCTCACTTCAAAGATGATCAGGTTTCTGGTCCCGTTGTCATGGTAACAAGTTTTTGAAAGCACGACAAACCGAACTTAGGGCCTCGACAAATGAAAATCGTTTTCCACATCGCTTCAACGATTTTCTACAAGTCTGACGTAAGCTTTTCGATAGCTAGTGTCAAACCAATTCATTTTTTACTTTTTGAGCTTGGTTATCGGTAGAGTGTCACTTCGTCTAGGTCTTCTTGTTTGTCTATTTGCGAGACTTTGGAATTCCAACTTCATTTAAATAATTGTTTGCATTTAGGCGCTCCCTCACTGGGAGCATTCGCCTGTAATGTAACAAATGCAAGATTCGATTTTGAGCATTACGTTCACTTGTTTTTGTACAAAATCGAAACTTGGATTGTTACATTACAGGCAAATGCTCCCGGTGAGGAAGTGGCTTTTGAGGAATGTTGGGCCAATGATCCTTGCGAGGACAATACTTCTCTAAATTAAGGTTACTTAGGGTTCAGTACCATAGAACCATGTAACTCCTACAAAAACGCTGACCAGCAGTTTTTATTGATATAATCTCAAATCTCTGACATCTATACTATCTATACTAATAGTATAAATGCGAAAATTTGGATGGATGGATGGAATTATGTTATCCAATCACGACAGAACGGCTGAACGGATCTGGATGAAATTTGGCGCAGAGATAGTACAGTCTGGAACAGCACTTTAGATTTTTTGTTCAAATTTCCACGCGAACGAAGTCGCGGGCAACAGTTATGTTATATATTCTATTTACATTCTATTATATTTTTTCATATTCTACTTCTTATTTCAATTACTCTACCATCATATCTTAAAGAAGTACGCCGGCGGCAAGTCTTACGAAAAAAAACTGAAGCAATTATAAATATATTGAGCGCTATAACGCAATGTTATAATGCTGCAATTAAAGTTCATCATCATCTACGCAAAGCAGACCTTGAAACGCAGAGAAAACAATAGACCTTAAAATGCCCAATAAATCGCAGATAATAAATAATAAGACTGCCACAGACTAGACGATAACATCCTCATTTGTCATGAATCATGGACCATAATTCACGCACACAAATCTTCTGAATGAAACAACTTAAAATTTAATAATCATTTAATTGGTAATTATATTTTATTTATGCGAAGATGTTAGTGTTAAGATAATTATCGGAGTTTAGGCTAGCACAACAGATGATTTTTATCACGAATACCGGATATCCTACAGGGTCAGGCAATATAAAAATGTTGAACATCACGCGTCCAGTTTCACCTATTATTTTATGATAATTATTGATTCATATCTGATTCATGTTTTATATGAGGTCATCTTTTATTGCAATTATTTAGGGCCCTATAGTCCCCCACTTAATTAATATTCGTATTGTCGTATCCGTCGCGAGAAGTTTACACGGGAGCCCACATCTGACACTACAAGATTCCTTAAATGGCAACAAGGACTTTGCTTGGTGTTGGGAAATCCTTCTAACATCCGCACTGTTTTAAATTCCCAGGACGCAGGCGGTCGAGTGCTAAGAAACTGGTCCTATGACTGCTTTTGTTAGCGTGAATGCTATTGCTAATTTAGTTTTTTCTTTAAATGCTTTTCTACTACACTGAACTTCGCAAGAGCAGCTCCTGAGCATGACGTCTTGGATTCGATACCCAAGTTAGGCTAAGTGTTATTGGGTTTTTCTATCAGGCAGTTGTCAGTTGCAACCACGGAGTTTGGATTTGTGCCCGGGCGAGCAATAGGCTCGCCCACTATTACATGAAACTTGAAAGTGGCGAAATGTAAGTGGACTAGTATTTTCACCTCTGCTTAACCATTCTGGGATTACAGGCGTGATGAACTTCGGTACTTAAAGTGAAAGTAAACTAATAAATGCACAGCAGCATTTTCCAATATCTCGTATCGGTACTTATGCCATTATTGCTTATGATCAGCTTCTAACGATCAATAAAGAAGGCCCTATGTCCAGCAATAAACATTTACGAACCATTATCGATTCGTATATATATAATATGTTGTCTAAGGTCATACCTATTAAATTCTATATAGGGCAAATCTGAATATTGTGTATCATGATTTACGACATCTTAACCGCTATTATGCTGAGTACAATGTTTATTACATCAATAAATACTGTTGGTAGTGTTTTAAGATTTTATTAGCGGAGCATTTCTCCACAGGCATGCTTTAACGTAGTCGTGGGCAATTTTGTTTCCGTATTTGAGAAATAACTGAAATCTAGTACCTATAGATCTTTCCTTGCGAAGTTATGAGACTCTTGTTAAGGCAGAATGAACCGAATTCAGCATTAAAATCCTACTACAAATATAAATTTAAAAAATATTAAACAAAAAAAAATTAAAAAAAATGCTAAAGCTAAGCTAAATGCTAAAGTTTATGAGGATGTATGGATGTCTGGATGTTTGTTCCTTTGCCACGCAAAAACTACAGACCGGATTTGGATGACATTTGGCACACAGATAATTTATAACCTGGATTAACAAATAGGATACTTTTTATCCCGGTAGCATGATCCCGTGGGACAATTACCGAACTCCACGCGGACAAAGCCGCGAGCATAAGCTAATGTTAAATTAAATTTCTTACATTGAGAAAAGGGTGACCTTAATATATAACATAAACCTCTAAAAAAATCATTGATTTCTTTGGTCTTTTTACCAATAATGACTTTAAGGAAAAGTGAATAAATCCGACGTCCTGTTTCGAAAAAACCAAAAAACCGTTTATGCAGCTGCGTTTTTCGCAACGGAATTATCCTGTTGAATGCATATTGAATACCAATAATTATACCAACGAGGTCGTTTCCGTTTTTTCAAAATATCCATGAAATTCATAAAGAAACGTGTCGGTAAAAATAAAAGTTTGAAATGCACTGGTTTTAAAAAGTAGTGTGTTAAGTATAAATAATTCAAGCCAAACGGCCGCAATTGCTCGCTTTAAATGTTACCGTGCATCTGGTATGCCACTCAGTTACTTACTTTAACACTTATGCTAATTTTAATACCACTTCTTTAGCTCCCAGTCGCTACTATAGTCCATTCACTAAGACATGACACAAAATGTAAACAAAAAAGTGACATACTAAATCACTTCGGTTTATTCAAATTAGGGCCGTCGATTGAATCGTTATCTTTTATTCAGGTTCTAACGTATAGCCAATATAATATAATTGAATATATTCGTACATGCAATACTTGTAAAACGAAGTCTGTATAGAATACAAATAAAATACTACGGTATTTTTGTTAAGGGGAGGATGGCACTACTTTTCCCATCTGGCACTATGAAAGACATAGGTATGGGGGCGGATGGGAGCAAGTCAAATGTAGTTAGACTTTTTATGGTATTGCATAGATTCAGTCTATAATTAAATTCAGTGAGCCGTGATTGTAAAGTAAGTAACAAAATCATAATGCAAAATCATAAACAATTAAACTGAGGCCAAACACTAACACCTCAGTACACTTGAATGAACAAACATAACAACATTGCGTTGACATCTTCGATGAATGCGATAGTAATCGCGATCTCCAAGTGTCACCTAGATATCCAAGGTCTGCTGACTACGTCACAGCGGTCCAGCGATCCAAGCCAACATCATTATAGCCACGCCTATTCCAAGCTACTATGTTACCTTAGTACCTATAACAACTTGCATTCGATTATAAAACTGTCCACAAGTATATTGAAAGCTGAGTACTGAGTCGAGAAGGTCGCATGTCTCCAACGAACAATTTAACGTATTATATGACTTTCGAAGTTTATTTTTAAATTAAAATCTACATTGTGCAATGAAGGACGTCTAGAGCCTATTTTCCGAAAGAAACCTGAAATTGAAGTTTCACTTTTTTATCAACGTTACACAATTCGACTAGTCTTCTGTCTGCGATTATTTATTTTATGATTAATTTTTTGTTCGACATAAATGTTTGTTAACAAACACGATTTTGATCGCTAATTTATGTACAATCTAGCCGTTTGTTTTAAACTGCTCGTTGGTTATAATTTATGGTCTTAAATATCCTCATATTGACAAGCGGAGAAGTGGTAACAATGAGGTATTTATCAAAGACCCCTTGACGTGCCCTAACGACCACCACTGGCTTGAGATATCTGAATTATGATACGAGGAATTAATGCATTCCCAGACATTAAGGCTGTAGGCTATACCGCCATTAAGTACCATTAATAACCATCAAACAATATCTGCAGTACATTGATATTTATGTACACGAACGTTTCCGAATGGTCTCGGATACGAACGAAATATATTACTTCCCGTTGATTTAACAACTTTTTTTTCTGACGACGACGTAAGAGCTGACAAGACATGGTTTCCGCATCAAAAATCAAACATTAAGCAACATCGTTAAGAGGTTTGTTAAAACCCCAAAACAATATACAGAACCAAAATAAAACGACTACAGGAAAAAACCAAAATAAAACGACTACAGGAAAAAACCAATTCGGAAACGAAATTTTTCTTGCCTACAGTCAGCATCAGTGCTTGGTTAAAGGCAAGGTCACGCCCTATCATAAGAGATACTTATCACACGAGACTTCAACATAGTTGACCGAAAACACAAGCTAGCCGTTAAGTAAATTTCACAATCGATTTGTCAATCGACACCCAGTCCAAGCTACACACAGTTGTAACCATCACTTAACTATGACCACATAGCTCTAGGCCTGCACTGAATAATCCACGAATATTTATTAGGTCCACCAAAAGTTCCGCATTCCGACAACCAAGTAACCAAACTGTGGTAGACCAAACGAGCGGATTCCTTACATTCTCGTGTTTCTCCGTATTATTCTATTACATACGGTACGGATTTTTTTTTTCTATGATTGCGTATGTCGGTAATTGTAGCTAATTAGTGTTGTACTGTATCCGTGATAAAAATAAATATAAAAGAGATCTTGTCTGTGTCCGTTTGTGCTTCTTGTAATCACGGAAACTGTCGAGTCAATTTTGCAATGGTCAAGACATGGAGCTTCTTTTGACGATGAATTTGTTTTAGAATTTACTTTATATTAACCTGAGAGCGATAACGGTTACAGAAAAAAAAAAAACAAAAAAAAAAGTAGATATTATGTTAATCCGTTTAAAAGAATTGCATTGCTTTGAAACTGATTGTCATTTTTCTATGTCTTCTGGGGGCCTAAAGTGGCCGCTTTTGGAGAAGCATAATAGGATAATAATATGAATTACGTTACAATTCGTTAAATGGCCGCAAAGTCACATTTCATAATATTAACTACGTCTGTGGCTATTTTATGAATTTTAATGTTATTCATACTATTATCCTATTATGATTATGTCAAAGCGGCCATTTTGGGCCCCTCGGATGCATGCTAAAATGCACTAAGAAATAATAATCACGAAATAAATTCTTGTTCAAGCCAAAATCACCGTACTGCTACAGGTACAGGAGATAATCTTACTTGAAATCCAATCCTAGCGTGTGTAGTACCTGTATGATATGTGTGATATGCTTTAGTAATACTATAATAATTCTAAGCTCACTGATCAGTGAAATACAATCTCATTGAGCAAGAAATTCATTGTTTTATTTCGTGGACATTACTGAGTGTCGGCTTATAAAAGGTCTGTCAAAATTCTTTCAATAATATCAGTGTGAAGTAATTGGAAAGAAATGGGGGAGCCCTTTGCCTGTAGCTTCGCTTCTTTTTTGTTTTTTTTTGACATTCAAAAGTGCCTGTGATGGTCTAATTGAAATAAATGCTTTGAGTTTGAGTTTGCCCAGAACTGGGACAGAATAGGCTAATTAAAATGAAGTAATCAATATGAGTGTCAAATTAAAACAATATGTGAAAGGATTTTATCAATATCAAGGTTGTTATTGTTAAG
The DNA here is from genome assembly GCA_963082995.1 of Noctua comes. Classification (NCBI taxonomy): domain Eukaryota; kingdom Metazoa; phylum Arthropoda; class Insecta; order Lepidoptera; family Noctuidae; genus Noctua; species Noctua comes. Next base: position 11,585,286 of record OY720277.1, on the reverse strand, counting down.
TAGATAGTATTTCTGTGGCATAATTTAAACATGATAGCAGTGGCGAAGGTTCCATACAACTCGATTCCTACCGGATTCCCTTTGAAAAATGGCACAGTCAGTATTCTATAGACAAATAATATAATCACAATAAACATTTAAACTCCGGCTTACCTCTTACAAAAATTGACCCTTCGCTACTGATGTATAGTATCTATAAATAAACACATAAACTCTATTAATCTCTTCCATGAAGAGGCGCTTGCCTTGCTGTAAGGCTGTATTTAATGAAATTAAATAAATAATAAGTCTTTAGATATTTATTTATAAGATCAGATATATTTAATGTGAGTTTCTCTCTGTGTCAATTATGTATTGTAATATTTTAAGGGTAACTTCTATAAGTTGTAAAGTCGCCATAGCAACGAAAAAAAAAATTATCTGAGTGTTTTTTTTTACGAAATTATTATAATTCTAAAAAAATTTGAGACTTTTTGCATAAAACCTTTATATTCTAACAATGACAGTAGGTAAATACGACGTAGTAAACTAGCGTAATGGATGTTAAAAAATAAGAAGCTAGTATTTATTTTGTGGGTCAAGTAATTTTAAATCATTTATTTTTTATAAAATATACTCAGATAAAAAAAATAATCCCTTGAAATGGCTTCGTTATAACCGTTAGATGATTCCCTGAAAATATTTCGTGTATCAATAGCTAGACCTTATATACCGACAATCGCAGATTAGCAGCTGTGCGTTAAATTATTCCTATTATGTATCCACATTTTTGTAACATTCCATTTCTTACTTTTCCGGTCAAGCGGGGTATGATTAGTATGATTATTTACGTTAAGTAATCATAAAAGCTAAACGTTCTTGTCATGCATTTTGAAACTAGGTTAAAACTGACAAATGCCTACTTGTAAGGACATAGCTATCACCATATTTGTTGAGCCAATGACGTATTTGAGTACATAGTTATAGAATATCACTCAAACATTTTTTTTTTTTAAACTTTGCCTTACTCTAGGAATTTCTCATTGGGAGGCTATAAAACATAGGAGCTATTTAAAAAAACTTAACATATATAGCAAAATTATTGACGTCATATATCAATAATTCTGACATTTAAGTGACAAATTCTTGTAATTTTATACAAAATAAATCATCAATCATTTATGCGATCAGATTTATATGTCGTCTTTTTTTAAAATAATTTAAGTCAGTTGCGTCATGAAGCGGCTGATAATCTTTTTTTGAGTAATTTATTTAAATGCATGATAACAATAATTAGCATTTTTTAATATAATTATGTCAGAATGACCGCGACCTAGCACACGGTTATGACGTGCAGTCGAATGAGGAGAATAGGCGAAATTGGAACTACGAGGCAAGTATCAAAATTATTGGTATAGCATAACCTGTAAACAATTTTTCCAGTTTTTCTTAGCTCTTGTCAAGAAAAATCTGGACATATCGTTGACACTTTTCATTTAACTTTTCCTTCAGTTTCTTCTATGGAAACATTAAATTATAAAATCTAAAAACTGGTTGAGAACCAGTAGCTTATATCACGTAATAAAAAGCCTGTACGGTCCATGAATGGGCAGTGTAGCGCGTACGTCACATAGCGGGAAGCCGGCGCGGGCGCATTAGTAAAACTCACAAGATAAAGGGACTAATCCACTTGTTGGATATTCTGATAAAACAAAGTGCGACCGCGGACTCATCAGTTCATCACAAACGATGGCCCACCTCCTGTCCTTTTCTTTGTGCAACTCCACCTGCACTTCGAAGAACATTGTTCGAAGCCACTAACAACATTGTCGATGGAGCAGAGTTCTGGTCGAAGCTAATTTAAGAATCATCGACAAGACGACGACTTGGCTGAATTCAGCTGTCCGAATTACACACTACATTTAATTAGTAACTAGGGCTGCTTTTACCATTGTCAGATAACGTATATTTGAAGAATAAAATATGACATAAATAGACATATTTTCTACACAAGAGGTTTTGCAGAATGATCTTCTTTCTTCTCTATCGTGTGGTTAGTGCCTAACCTGGTCTCAGAGATTGTATACCGCAGATAGGCCTCTGACTTGGCTTTACATGCCGAATGATGAAAGACAGAGACAGAGATGTGTCGCTATCGCAATTTGTCCGTACCGGTTTAGCCGAACTTTTTATTTTGTCAAGTGGATTAGGTCCGTTACCATTCTCACATGATAACCTGTGCGGACCGGTCCGGCTGCCATCACAACTTCCTCTTTCCGACTACCGCAATAATACTTATCGATTCTATATCATACATAATGTTTGTTTATACTTTTTAATTCGATATATTCCACGTCTAACCAGCTGTGACGCTGTGGCCTTTGAGTTTCCGGAAAAACACTAAATAACGCGATAAAATGGATTTATGATAGACTTTTGATTAAAATATTTTTATGGCTCGTTAATATGGAGTCATCTTCTTTTAGTTACCTTGATTGTTACTTAGACAGTAATGACCTGATTTAGTTTTAAGATAAATCGACACAAAATACGTTCCAAGCGATTGATTTGTATACAGTCTTATGTGGCGGTACTTTCATACAAGCCTACAAGCTTGGCTTGTCTTATAAATAACCTACTACTCTTCATGATGTTAGGGTTTCCGAACAGCCAGCTTGCCTTATGGGCTTGCCGTATTGTTGCTCCCTAGACACACCGCATATTATAGTCATTACCCGCTATAGGCCCGCAGATTATGGTTCTCTCCCTTTTACATAGAAGGGTCCTGCGTCCCAGCAGTGGGCAATATTGCTTAGTTATTTGATTTGCAACTGAATGTAAGAACCTGAATAAAAAAGTTGTAATGACCCAAAAAAAAAACTTGCTAAACACTCTTGTATTTCTTATTTTCTGCTTACCCACTATAACTAATAGCGTAAGCTCTCACATATGTCACACATAACTGCAATACTAAACTGCCAGCGTTTTGCAGTCATAAGTGCCGTTTGCGCACTCTCTCCGTTACATCAGTAAAGAAAAATACAAAAATTTCTCATCAGCCGTACGTTGCGAAAATTGCCGACCGTAGCATGACTCGATTTATCGACAAATTATGTAATATGATGATCTTGTACTTATGTATGTAAATTATAAAAATAAATGAGAGATAACATGCGGTTTACATACGTATCTTATGTAGTTATCTGTGCATTAGAGGTAAATGGCGCTGATCATAGAAACTCTCAAAGAAGTAATCCCTAAAATAGATCTTCCGTGTTCATTTGTGAACATTTCCGAGATGATTATTTAGATGATCGAAAGAATATTGTCAATTAATATTTCGTTGTTTTTTTTTAATTGTTGACAATAGCGTTCAACAAGCAAATAATTGAGCCCTGACTAGGAAATTGAACAAAGTGAAATGCGCAATGAAAATTGGTTTTTCCACACCGAATTAATGAGTTGATATAGATAATAGTTTAGCTATAGGCTTTAATTAATCGTAAAAAAAAATATTAATAAAGGTAGAAAACTATTTCGTTTTAATAAGCTGTTATTGTATTTACCCAATAACGAATCTGTAAGTAGCACAAATGACCAAATAATCTTAAAAACGAACGAATAAATACCATCGTTCCTTTGCGAAAAACAAGTGAGACACACAGAAGTTGACAGAACTATTGAAAGATGTCGATTACATAGAAACTGCAGTTACGAGGTCGACATTTATGTAAACAGAGACACAAGGCCTTTATAACGCATTAAACGACATATTTAAACTTACCTTGACAGCAATGAGGCCATAATGCTTGGATTGGAAAAAGGAAGTCGGACCTTTTACAATGAAAAATTCGTCCATTGACTGTCGTTTGATGAAGGTTATAATCCCTTTGGCAATGGCATGATAAGACTATGGTATTAAAGTCTCGTTAGCTTTACTTCCCATGAGATGGCGCCATTCAATTGTGTTGTACCTACCTACAAATTACTGGTTCATTTAGTGATTTGATTATAATAGGTGTTATTTTTGTACCTTGTTACTTTTTGATTCTTATTTATTTTTCTGTAGTGTCTTGTTACCTAATTCGATTCCAGCCAACTCTAAGACAAGTATACACGTATTAACATGAGCATTGTATTGCAGGAAATTGCTCAGGCAATCATAAACATATATCAACAACATTACGGTTTATAATCGCCATAGAAACAGAAACTAAAACAAACGTTGAATGCAATCGCTGTTTTCGCTTTCTACAGCACATTTTACGAATGCGCTTTCTGTCTTACACAATCTTACAACACTGCTCTTAAAACTACGCCAACCCTATCATTAAAGTCCTATTATTTTGGTCACATACGAATTGTGACCATTGCACATTATGTCCGCAATCGCTGATTTCAAACTGCCAGTTGTGTGCTTTGTTTCAAATAAAATATCAACGTAATCACGCTTCAATAGATCGTTAAAGAACACGATAATTACCGCAGATAATTTAGACATCACATCATTAGATTTAACACACGATTAACGCACTTAAAAAAACTAAGTCAACGTACGTACTATGTCATATAAAATAGGTCATTCACCCACTATACGTAAAGTCGTGAAGGTCGCTTTTTGCATATCTCGGTCACGAGTCAACTGATGATCATCTGGCGATCATGAATTCATAAGAATTTATGCGAATAAACCACACAAAAAAAATACTGCAATTATTATGAGAACCATTGTTTGTACACGACACCCTTGGCCGTAATTAATCAAATACTTTTGTTTCATTAATGTATGGAGGTAGGAACTACTGACCGAGATGTGAGAGGTAACATGGAAACTGTATGTATCTTAGATAATTAATTAATTGTTGTCTGAATGCGATGTTCTGAGATTGCCTAACTAGGAAACGTGTTCACGGTGATGCAACAGCGTACATGGCTATAATAATAAAACGGCTAAGTAAATCAACGTGTATTGAAAAATGATGTGACGCAGAATTAGCATGCATTCAAATGATTAAAGTCATTTGTCATATTTGATTGACAGCTCGGACTTAATATCATTAGGAAGTAAGTTATGCAAGACCCCCGAAATTATTAAGTATCCTTTCAATACATTGCTTTTACTTACTACCTACTTAAATATTCATAGATTGAAATCAAACCGAAGTTTTTTCGTCAAAACAGTCACTGGGATTACTATTTCCACCAAGGTCTCATAAGCGGAATGTAAATTAGGTGGTTTAAAGTAACGTTTACGCCAAAGGAATAAAGCAAATAGTTTAAAATTCAACTAAAACTGACCGTGTCTGAACAGTGATGTTGAAATATGCAATATACTGCAAATGATGCATTAGCTATAGAATACCTGTAATACACTATTGACATTAGTGACATTAATAACCTATAGGTATTCCAAATGACATAAGTCATAGGTCAGTGTCACCTGTCAAATATTTGCTCTCTGCTCTAAAACGTGAATGATTATATCATAATTTTGACGTATAATATAATTTGAAATTTGATTTATCGTAGCAAACAATTGGATAGCCGCGGTACAGAAATAAATAAGATTGGGCAAACAAAAAAGGTATCACGTTAAGTGAGAGGTTAAGAATAGTTTAATGTCATTGTTATGTAGATGTAAGATTGTGTGGTTTTTAATCGTTTAGGAGCGTAAAAAGAGGTAAGTAAAGCGGTTTCTGCGTGGTTTAAGGTGTGTAAAATTCTTTCCTTACTAATATTATAAGTGCGAAAGTAAGTTTGTTTGTTACCTTTTCACGCCTAAAGCACTGAACGGATCATCCTGAAATTTTGCATATACGTTGTCAGGTGTACAGAAACGCAATTACCTTTCATCCCGAAAAAAATACTGTTCCCGAGGAAAATAACAATAACGTTCTTATGATAATTGATGGCGCCACGTGTCTTTCGAATCATGATTGAATTATATTTTTATAGAAACTTTAGTAGCGTGTTAAGAGTTTAATTGTCAAGTTCTAAATTCACGGGAGCGAAGCCGCGGGCAAAATCTAGTACCTATATATTTTTACGATGTGTTGCCAAGGGTTAAAATCTCTAGAAAATAAAGAGGATAGTAATTGTAATTACAGTATTTATTAATTAAGTACCTAATCCGGCGAGGGAAAGCAGCAGTAGAGTCAGATACCGGTAACCCAAATAATTATAAAATTTGTCATATTTTTTTTTAAATACTAAATGGACTTACTCTTGACCTTGACCTCAATCTAGTCCTGAGGACAGAGATGAGGAAATTCTAAAGACCTTTATAAATTTTCCTAGAGAACAGACGTTCAGCTAACCCGGCCTTACAGCTTTATGGGAAACCCTATAACACTTAACACACTTGTGTTAAGTGTTGTCAGTTTACCCCACAACGTATAACAAAGCACGATTTACATTTATGATATTCCATTCATATAAACAATCGTTACTTTTCACAATATCTTGATTTTCTCATACAAATAATGTGATTTCATTAGCATAAGTAAGTGTTTGGTCATTTGTCATGCGAAAATTATGAGAAGGTGTGTTTGTTTCTAAATTTAAGTAAAATGACTATGATTGCGAATGCAAGGAACAAGAATTTAATTCATGAAATTTATTTTCTTTTACAGATTTTCCGGGGACAATTTCGTCTAGTTTTAGACGAATTAGGGTGTTACCACGCCAATCGTCGATCGAGGCCATCGATCGATGGTAGAGTGGACAAGTCGTCGTCGATCGACAGTTTCTACTACACCAATTGATCGATCGTCGTCATTTCTACCATCGATCGATCGTCGATCGGCGATCGATCGATTGGTGTGGTAGCACCCTTACTCAGAAAACAAGAATGCAATCTATTATAAAATAAAATTTGGCGACAGTACAGTACATACATCGGCAAACAATACCTAGGATATAGCACAAAAAAGAATCTACTTTTCAATCAACCAACAATTTAAGTAGATAACAATTTTATTTACGAAAACTGCGAACCCGTGATAATTTATTCAAACAAACACTTACTAAAACTAGATTAATTCTTCATAATCTCAGTGTTTATATCAAACTGTTTTCTACAATTTATAAGCTTGGAATCGTAATGGGCAGTTATCAAACGCGATCGTTAGGAACAAGTCTATCGCTCTATCGCTATATCGCGAACTGCGATATGAATTGTGAAACTATTACTGGATAATAGTTTAATGTCAAACTATTTTACCTTTGTTTTATTAAAATGTAAACGGTAAATTGTTATACAGGGTGGAGACGACAATGCGACAATAAATTAAACTGTATGTAACTCATGACGTTCCCAGTCTGCATAGAAAAATTCAATCGAAAATTACTGGATATTTTCGATTGAATTTTGTATGCAGTTTATTCACAGGACGTTATTTTTCATTTTTAGCATTTTCTACATAGTGTAGATAATAGGCTACCACCAACAGGTTAACGAATCCCGCATCGGTATAAACGTTAAACACATGTTGCCAACTCGTTACTTCAAAAACCTTGGCCAAAATTGTCGTATTGTCGTCTCCACCTTGTATAGTGATTAATATTTAAAATTGGTATGGCAGTGGGTGTGGCGATAGTAACTATTATATCGGGTTATTGTTTTAGGCTAATATTATCAAGTATGTACGTATCTATTTAATAGAGGAATTTATAATAAGGTTTGTGTTACTAATTTTGTATTAAACCCACATAGAGGTACTAGAAACATTTTTATGAAAAATAAAATGTAAACAATAGCAAAAATCGATTGATACTAAAAAACTACAAAAAAATCGATTTAATTTCTTTTTTAATGCAATCTACTTATCTAATAACTTACTTAGGTGGGTAGGTATTTGCTATATTACAGAAAGCTAATTAACTTTTAATATCTGATAAATACCTTTTCATGTTCACGTCGTCAACAATACAATACTTAAATGAAAGGATGATAATGTAAAAGTCTTTTTGAAACCAATTAAAACTTATGTAATGCAACCTTTTATATATCAATACTTCTTATCAGAATATAAACGTCAATTTTGAATACTATCTTTTAATAAGGATGAGCCAGGTTACTTACTTATTAAAGACCGAGTTCTTTTTTAATGTCAGGTTTTTAAAGTAAAAGAAAAGTGATCGAAGTTAGAGCGAAATCGATCTTGGATAGTACAATTATTATGATTTTGTTATCGATATCAATTAATCGACAATTAATGATAATTAAATTTTACTTTATCTTTTGAATTGCAAAATTTTACAACATAGAAATGTTGTATATTTTGCAATTCAGGATAAACATAAAATTTCAATTACTAACTCCAATAGATTAAAATAAACTAGGTGTCTTTAATTGAAAGTGCTAAATTGCAGTTAAAGTAACGAAACTTTACCGTAACGTAACTAATTACGGTTATGCAAACTAATTCAGATCATAAACAAATAAAGTAGGAGTGCTTTGCAATTAAATAATTATATGAGCTAATAAATTAACCAATAAACTGATAGTTAAAATAAGCTAGTTTTATATTCGCACTTGTCTATCACACGTCATTATATTTTGAAAATTATGTTCCGGAGTGAGTATGTACCTATTATAATTTATGTAAAAATATTCATAATTTAACAAATCGGCAACAGCCTGTTATCAAGGAAATCCGTGTCCTAAGTTATCGATTGACTGAATTATGTCTACGGCAGTCAAATGACTCACTCAGACAATACAAGTTACTTACAGTTTCGTTATAATTAGAATTTATTTCGGTGCTTTTACCCGACCACGAAATTAGTTCGTTAAAATAATTGTTTAGTGATCTTATCTTGGAAATTAAAACTTTAATGTACTATAATATCGCCTTTTGTTGTATCTTTGTTTTAAATCTGATTATTAAAACAATATGGATGATTAAAATGGAGCATGATATCTTGGAATTGAAAGTAATTCTAACTGTCTTGGTGTTGCTCTTTTATTTCCTGAATAATATTGAATAGTAAGGTTTATTTTAAGGTTACTATTAATACTAACGGGATATTTATCATGTTTACTGTTTAATATCCCGTTAGTATTAATAGTAATGTGTAACCATGATAGTTTAAAATCTTATATTTTAAGGTTATTTGTTACTTTTCCAACACGTCTATTAATAACGAGGTTACTGTTTAATTCCTAGAGTAATATTAAATTATATTGACCATCGCGTATTTATAGAAATTATTCTGGAATTTTGTCTTTAAATAAATAAATAATTTAACTGCCATAAAAATCTCAGTCTCTCAATGAATCCGTTTACAACCGTTAAAGTTATGTAAATCCCAATAATTTTATGTTTTAATAAAAATTGTGGTTACGGATAATCCTTGTCAGAGGAACTGGTTTCTTACTTCTTACATAAGTTGAGAAACGCACTTCGTAAGTTATGCATGTGTATCTTGTAATTAACATGCTAATAACTATATTAACTACTTCACTAATTATGACCAACTAAAATAATTGGAACTACTTTATCCCTCAAAGTTATTGTTCTACAAATTTAATGGATAAGCCCTATCATATTCTGTAACTAAAATACTTAAGGCATTATTTTTATTATTCCGTTTTCAAAGAAATATAATACTGCTAGTAGGTCTCAATCTGTCAGATTCCAAAAAAAATATATCACGATCGTAATCCCCGAATGGGCAGGCAGAGGTATCTATAGTACAGCCACATGTCCTCAGGATGTTATAAATTCCTTATAGGTGGCCATCAATCGGGAACAAATCCTAACAACAAAATCCTACTGAGTAAGATCATCACAAATAGTAAAAAATTGTTTAGCAGCTTACAAATCAAGTTCTCAAGATCTAACTATGAAATTGCACTCTATTTTTCACTCGTAAAATTTAGTTCACATAAACATTTACTATATTCAAACACTACTCAAATACGTAACATACACACGAAAACTACGAATGACCATTTCATCATTGTTATTCAAGTTCATCATATAAAGTATTTTTTATAGCCGTATGTTAAAGAACTTGACATAAATTGTACGAAAACTGGATCATTGACACTTTAACACTTTGGCAGCGACTATCGTGACTTACTGACATTACTAATCACGAAAAAAAATCAATCAATTACGTACGTGTTTCCGATTATTCAATCATAAAAAATTGGTTTAAAAAATTGGTCTAGTAATTGTTTGTTTATTTTTTTACAGTAGCCAAGTTCTTAATTTAAATTAATCGTCTTAACGGCCAGTAATTTGAATACAAAAAAAAACACTTCAACCACGAAGGTTGTTTAATTGCCAAAGAAAAGTAAAATTACTTACGATTTTCACGTAGTGGTTCATGTTGATAAGATTTACAAGTACTGTCACTGTCACAGTATCACTGTGTTGCGCGCGCACTGTGTCCGAGTGGTAGATGCGTTCGCGCAGACTGACTGGTCTCGGAGTTGCAGGACTGACCGCTCCCGCTAGAACCAAACGAACAGTGGTGGGTCCACAATTACCAACACAACGACACGACCGGACTAACTTAAACTTAAGTCGTTCTTACACACGGTTTTCGAAAAAAAAAGTTTAAAAGCAACCTTGACAATTATAATGTAATTAATGTTATGTTCTCTTTTAAATATCCTTTATTACGTACAGTGTTTAGTGGGTGGATGTTGGCGGCGTGCGCGTGAGTGTGGTAGTGTGCGCTTGGGCAACTTGTTCACATTATATAGAACGCTGCGCGACCTCCGACACGCGGGAAGTGCGTCCGCGCACCACGTGGAGTTGCCATGGCAACCGATGCAGGCAGGCAGGATCAGGATGTTTGAAAAGGGGGCTGTTAGAAAATCTTGAATCGCTTCCTGAGATAATTGTTAGTTATATTTGAATTGATTGTTGCTTAGACAACCTTCTTGCCAATTTTTTTTTTTTTTGTCGTATTAAATATAGTAGAACGTTTGATTTGAATTTGATTTTTTAATACGACTGTAGGCGAAGTGCTATTCGTTTATTGAGTGCCATGCTTTTCCTGGCTGTAGATTTCTTTATGAACGTATAAGGTTTATACAAAGTCTTTTTCGATATGTGTAGGTGCATAAGTAGTCTTAAGCACGTTAATATCACGTTTCTTTAAAACCTAGGTAATATATTATTGAGGAAAATTCAGAACACAGTACAGCGTTTATTCGACTAGGTAATTGCCTCATTACTGCGATTACCAAAATTGTTTAAAGAAGTGTGATATATTAGACAAGCAAACCGCAATAAATAAACAGATGCAAATTAAAATATCGAATTAATGAGTAGCCGTAGTATTTAAGTAATTAGAATAACGCATCCAAAAGGAAGCCGCAATAACATTAGGCCTTCAATATCCTATAAACCGACCGCTTTAATGATTCCTCCGCCTTGCTCCATCAAAGGCACATTAAGCGTCTAGAAAGTCCTAACAATATCCCACAGGGTATTTGCTTTAAAATAACCATACCACCACAGAGGTATTACGATACTAACTGAACCAATACGTGATCAACTTTCAGAATATTCCATTTAATTTGATACCTTCGCGAGGACTCATTAAAGCGGTCGGTCTATAGCCTATCTAGAACTGCTAGAACCTAAATACTTGCGCCTTGGGAACATTGAAACACACAATGTAACCTAGTGAGTGTTACCTTAGGAATCTGGATTAGCTATTGAGGTCCTTGCGATGAGCCAACAAGCAGACATCGACATGGTTGTGTGACTAGTAAACCAATATGTACTCACTTATTGCTTCACCAGGCTACGATAGACATTAGTCAGACTACTAGAGAACGATACAATGGGTATTAAAACACCCTTAAAGAAGACGAAAGGCACTACGACTTGTTTTACCTGTCATTGATGTTTTTTTTGTTGTAGACCATACCTACTTACCAAACTTCCAACTTTTTCACAGTTTTTTTTGTTATAACTTAACTTTAAATACCTCCATGACCCCAGTACTATTCAATGCACCCATCAGCACCAAAAATCACGTTTTACGCTAGGACTCAAAGTAACGCATTCGAAACATTGTGCTGATGGATGAATTGAATAGTACGGGGCTCGTAGAGGTGTTTAAAGTAAAAATCTTACATTAAAACATGTATTAAAAAAAAAACTTGTTAAATGTTGGAACTTTAACCCCCAATATCTCCGTAACTAGAAGGTTCCCAGGTATGGTCAAGAACAAAAAAATGATCGCAAAGACGGGGAGAACAAGTGCTTTTTGGATATGTTAAGGGTCTATTTACACCCTTTATGTTTGCATAAAAAATCTGGTTGTGGAAAACATTCGTGAGCCTACATAGCTACTGTGCTGGTAGGCTGGTACATTCTTGAAGGTACGTCAGAATTCGATTTCGAAACGTCTTAGGAATCTGCTTTACTTATAATGCGATGAGCTAAGATACCTAGTTGTGAATACTAAACATAACATTACTACACATAAATTTGAATGAGGCCGATGTCGACATATTAAATGGAAATGCTGCTTAAAATTTTCTTGCTTTAAGACCCATGGTGTTTTAATTAAGGCTTGTTCCCTATTCATGGGACTTAAACATAGCTGGCGAAATGTGGGTGTACTATTAGGTACACCTCTGCCTAACCCTATGGGTATTACAGGCGTGATGTTATGTTATGGTTGTTAGGACAGAACCCCAGTCACCTATAATCCCATCAAAATAGCGTTGGAACTGTCAGTGTCAAAATTTCATAGCAACTATAAATCTGACAGTTGAACGCGCTTAAGATATGCTTAAGATTTACTGATCTCGATCGGTTGCATTACTAAAACTCGTCCTTAGTCACCTTCTTCGTCACCTTAGACATAAAACTGTATGATTCACTACCATTCGTAAGAAACCTTCATGGAGACCCGCAGCTTGGGGATGACAGAAGGCGGAAATAATATGGTTTTCAATGGATTCGATGTGTGACACAGCACACAGCCCTCGGTTAGCACCTATGTAAGGTTGTAATCAAACGTATTTTGTGGAATCTGTAGCATTTCTTAACAAGAATTAAAAGGACGAATCCAAAGAGAAGGAAGATCCATAAAGACTTGCATCAACTATAAATTCAAAAATGGAACACAGAAAACAAAAACGAATCCAGATCAAAGGACTATCCCTGTACAAAAACAAAAGAAAACCAAGAAAAATATAGAACACGGTCTTTGACATAAAAGGTGTTACAATGCCAGGACATATCAGACACAGACACACAAACACACACACACACACATACACATATATCACTCTTATACATATATTTGTAACCATATCAAGAAACTTTCGTATAAATAAAACTGCAAGTTGAACTTGCCCTTGCTGATGTCGAAACATAAGAACTTGGTAACTGGTAAGTTAGCTTCCGCGTTGGACATGGAATGCCCGTGGGCTGGAAACAGGGCAATGTCACCGGACATGTACAGAGAGTGGGACATTCGAAATCCTTATAATTTTTATTTCATAATTTCTGCCACGGTTAAACTATCGATTGTTTTTTTTCGTCGATTATGTAAGAGGTGATATGTTAATTAAAGAGATAACGTATTTTTATGTTGAAAGCATTTATATGTTTAAGAAAAGTAGAGTAACCATTGAGTTTCTTGCCGGTTCTTCTCCAAAGGAAACAACCCACCCGAACCGTGCACGTTTTTGTCGACGTTTTATAAGTGCGCATCCAGGCCTATGTGAAAAAAAATATTTTGATTTTGAGTATTGTGCCTATGAGTAATTTGAATTCGTTGTCTTATTATTTTGAAATTGGCTATATAATAGACAGGAACTAAAAGTTGTTTAAATTCTTTTCCGTGCAATAAAAGTAGCAAATAAACGAAGTAGGGCACGGAAGAGATAACATTTTTTTTATATAATCATTAAATTAACAATTATAGCCTTAAGATTAACCCTGAAAAAGGTTGCATAGTAAAACAAAGGTAGAACACCTTTGACTAATCTAAAATTAACAGTTTTCTGGAAATAAATTCAATGTAAATTAACTTTTTGGTGTTGACAAGGACGCCTGTAAATAACTGATTGTTTAACAAGTAGGTACTTAAGTACCTCATATCATTGATTTTATTAAATTGTCTAAGTAATAGGCAGTTGCGTATTCAGTGTATAATAGCTGGGACCCTCCTAAAACATCGCAAGAAGAAATTAGCTGTTCCTTGCATTCATGTTCGCGTAACTCGACAAAATGTCGCGAACAGCTGACTGATACTTTGAGATAGTGAGTCATCATCATCGGCAGCCTTGTTCTACCTACCTGCTCGTATAGGCTTCCTCCCTGATAATGACCCTTTTTGAGTTAGGTCACATCACATCACCTCAGCCGAAAGACGTCTACTGCTGGACATAGGCCTCCCCCAAGTGTCGCCACATTGACCGGTCCCGTGCGTCTCGCATCCAGCGGATCCCTGCAACCTTTACCAGGTCATTGGTCCACCTAGTGGGAGGCCTTCTAACGCAGCGTCTTCCGGTTCGCGGTCCATAACTTTTCGGCCCCATCGGCCATCCGTTCTGCGAGCAATGTGCCCTGCCCACTGCCACTTAAGTTTGGCTATTCTTCGGGCTACGTCGGTAAGCTTGGTTCTCTTGCGGATCTCCTCATTTCTGATTTGATCACGCAAGGAAACTCCGAGCATAGCCCTCTCCATTGCCCTTTGGGTGACTTTAAGCCTTCTGATGAGGCCCATTGTGAGCGACAACGTTTCGGTCCCGTATGTAGTCACCGGCAACACACTTGAGTCAGGTATTTCATTGATATCGTAACAAAGCAGAAAGCGCAGAATTTACGTACAATTGCTGTCCCAGACCGGAGTTCCGAATCCGTTACTGATCGCTGTCACAGACTTTGAAGGCAAGTTTGATAATGGTGCATTGTTTACTGTCTTCTGTCTGTCTGGATTTTTAGACTGAAACTCAACGGTGCATAGTGTTGTCTATTAAGTAGATAATAGGTATTGTATTATTCAAAGTGTAACCTACGGAACCTAAAGAATGCTTGGTTTTGGCAAGGTGTTACCTACAGATACAGAATGCTTGGTTGACGGCTTCGTAAAGGGACGGACCCTTTACGAAGCCGTCAACCAAGCATTCTGTAGGTACATAAAACTAAATAACCCTACTAAGAAATCATTGTTTTTTTTATAACCTTAAAAACTAGTGTTAAAAAAAAACCTGTGAAAAAATTAGAACTTTGACCACCAATATCTCTGTAACTAGAAGGTTCCCTGGTATGGTCCAGAAGAAAAAAATATTCGCAATGACGGGGAGAACAAGTACCTTTCGGCTTTCTTAAGGGTCCATTTACACCCTTTATAGCGTCCACAGTTCCATAGCTTAACCTGTCCGCGGATTAACATTCTTTAGAAGACAATAGAAGTAAGGCCTCGCCACGTCGGTCTAGCGGTCGCAAACGCGACTGCTGAGCATGAGGTCCTGGGTTCGATTCCCGGATCGGGCAAAGTGTTATTGAGTTTTTTTATCAGAAAATTCTCAGTAGCAGTCACGGAGTCTAGATTTGTGCACGTTTGATGGCAATAGGTTCGCCCCGTATTACATGGAACTTGAACGTAACTGGCGAAATGTGCGCTACTATTTGACTTGGACCTCTGCTTAACCCTTCAGGGTTTACAGGTGTTATGTAGTAAGGATCTTCTTAATGTAAGAAATGCCCTATATATGGAAGATCAACACCACGAATTTCACATTAAGCCTGTGATTCCGAAGGGTTGCACCCACACATCGCCTGTTTGGTAAGTTTAGGTATGTTTCATGTTATAGAGGGCAAGCCTATCTCTATCAATACTCCTAGTTGCCCCTGGCTGAAGGCCTTACACTCAAGGCACAGCTGCTGCGGCGGCTGCAGCAGCTTTACAGTTTGGCAGAAGTAACATTTTTTTTGTAATTGGATGTTACCTCGAATAAACGCTTTTTCATTTTCATTTTTTTTTTTGTTGTTTAGTCCGGATAAGCAGAATCCAGCTTCATAGGTTGACCTGCGAGGAGCCATTAAATAAAAAAATATATATATAAATACTCTTAGCAGCTAAAATACAACTTATTAACTAGACCAATAAAAATACCTTAGAGAAAACCTGATCTATCATCAAATTGCAGATGACTCCGAAAGAAAACGACATCACCAACACACCACCAAAGAAAATTCGAAAAAATTAAACCAAACACCCGGCCACTATAAAAATAGTTTTGTACTGGAACACAAATAAAATACTGAAAAGAAAACTCGTAGACATTTCATCATTTTTAACGGGAAATCAGTGTTAAAATATTGCTGTGTTATAAGTGTCATCGACCTTTGACTCGGTCAGGGCTAATGTTGCAGATAAAATGGGGTGATACTAGATCGAAAGTAAGATCTCTAATAGCAGAAATGCATAAAAAAGCTGGTCTATTTTGCATAACAGCGGAAATTACTTTCATGGTGTAAAGTCTAATTAATGGAGGAGCTCGTGGCTAAATAATAACAGCCGCTCGGGTCGATCTTTAGGTTAAGCCGTGCTTGCCTAGGTTGGTCTGTGGATGGGTGACCACCCATTACATACCAAGTTTCCTACGTGCCTCGAAAAGCACGTTAAGCCGTTGGTCCCGGCTGTCATTTGTAGATTTTTGACAGTCGTTAAAGGTAGTCAGTGGCCCAAAAGTCTGACAACCAGTCTTACCAAGGGGTATCGTATTACCTAGTACTAACTAGGTTGTGGAGGTCAGATAGGCAGTCGCTCCATGTAAAATACTGGTATTCAGCTGCATCCGGTTAGACTGGAAGCCGACCCTAACATAGTTGGGAAAAGGCTAGGCAGATGATGATGACGTGGATTTAGTAAAAAAGAGTCTGGTAGATTACTCTACGGGCCCCAGAAAAAGCAGGCTACAGGCACCCGTCTGGTTGGTAGGGTTGACCCTCGAAGCTGGACCTAAGTCATTTGTTTTAAATATAACTCGCGAAATGTAGTAGTGTGTGTGTGTGTGTCTGTATGTTGTGTGTGTGTTGTGTATGTATGTATGTAGTGTGTGTGTGTGTGTGTAGCTGTACTATTAAGTACAGCTCTGCCTATCCCTTCGGGGATTACAGGCGTGATGTGTTCTTACTTACGAGTATTCGCCACTACATTAACAGAGTAAGTGGTCAAACGCGAACCTTACGAATAAAAAAGTTACGAGTCACCGCATCCGTACTGAGGAAAAAATATGTAGAATACTATTGATGATGTAAGAGATTCGTAATAATATAGTATTATGATCATTATTTCACGTGAGTTACCTACGATATGAGAATGCGCTGACATAAGCATGACGAAGACAATTTAAAGATGGCCTATTTGAATCGATATGATCGACCGCAAAAATTGATGGTTATCGAAAACTAAATTTACCATTTCAACTATCTAATTTACGATTCTAGCTTTTAGTTTCAGAGAAAATAACATCATGCCTGTAATTACAAAAAAAGAATTGCAAGTTAAGAAGTAGGTAGATATGTACTCCGGCTTACTTCTCATAAAAATTGACCCTTCGCTACTGACGTGTAGTATGGTCCCATCTCAGTAATACATATTATTATACGACATGACCCCAGCTGAGTATGAGGTCCTGGTTCGATTCCCAGGTCGGGCAAAGTGCTCTTGGGTTTCTCCATCAGGAATATCTCAGTAGCAGCTACGGACTCTTGATTGTACCCGGTTGATGGCAATATGCTCGCCTCCTATTACAACATAACTGGCGAATAGTCGGTATACTATTAGGTAGTTACACCTCTGCCTAACACTTCGAGAATTAATTACAGGCGGTACCTAGGTACCAGGTAGAGGTACCTACTGTTTCAGCCCATAATATACTAGGTGTAATCGGGCCTTTCACGAAACCGGCAACCAGCCATTCTTGGCATCAAACTATGTAACTCTACCCAAATTGTTTTACTAGGAAACGTCTTTTTTTGGGGTGAAAAATCATTTTTCGGTAGGACTTAATGTAACGCACTCAAAACAATATGCTGATGGATGTATTGAATAGTATGGGGGGGGGTCATGGAAGTGTTTAAAGTAAAGTTATAACATTAAAAATTGTTTTTTTTAACTTGAGAAAAAGGAAAGGAACTTTGACCCCCAATATCTCCGTAACTAGAAGGCTCCCAGGTATGGTCACTTGCACAAAAAAAATGGTCTCTATGACGAAGAGAACAAGTACGTTTCGCTTTCGTTAAGGGTATTCTAACACCTCTTAGGTAATCGGGAATGAACCTATTGCCATCACGGGACAAATCCAGAATATTGAAAAGACAAAATACGACGAATAATAAATAACACCCCGTACTGCTTTCTTCGCCCTGGACACCGAACCCAAGACTATGACGACGCCTGCGGCCTCTAAATAAACTAGGATAGTACCTACCACATATTTAAATAAAATGCCAAATGCAAAAGTAAAAAACTAAAATGTACAACTGAACAATACAAAAACCTAGACCTTACTACGCGACTGGATGTTCCAGCCTTCGATTTGCGAAACAGTTATATAATAGTGTAAAAGTAAATATTTTTTACAACCGCTACAAACATTGAACTTGAGTAAAAATAGAATGACATCGACCTAATTAATACATCCATGGTCCGGTAAATAAACCTTTGCGAGTGAGTTGGCAATAATTAAAAAGTATTTTTTTATGAATATGTAACAATGCCAGGCCGTGACGCTGAAAGCCTGACAAGTGGTAGGTAACCTTAGGTAGTTAAGAACTGATACACATTTGGGTAGACCGCGCCGCATTGCAAATACCTTTCTCATCCCTTTCATCATCATTTCAGCCAAAAGACGTCCACTGCTGGACATAGGCCTCCCCCAAGTGTCGCCACATTGACCGGTCCCGTGCGACTCGCATCCAGCGGATCCCTGCAACCTTCACCAGGTCATCGGTCCACCTAGTGGGAGGCCTTCCAACGCAACGTCTTCCGGTTCGCGGTCGCCGCTCCAGAACTTTTCGGCCCCATCGGCCATCCGTTCTGCGAGCAATGTGCCCTGCCCACTGCCACTTAACTTTGGCTATTCTTCGGGCTACGTCGGTAACCTTGGTGCTCTTGCGGATGTCCTCGTTTCTGATTTGATCACGCAAGGAAACCATCCCTTTTTTTTTTTTTTTTTAACGTTGTAAAATCATCAAATGAGTCCTCCTACCCAGGGCAGAGCGGGAGGGACTGTCAGACTTGTACTGACTAAAATCCACGGTGTCCTTCAGTAGCCCTTTATGTTCCAGGGTCACGGTAATTCTATGAGTCCCGCGACCCCGGCAGGCTTTGGCCCTCTAGAGGGGGGCCCCGTCATTATGCTGACACTCTTTGAGGCGCGCGTGGAACACAACGCGCCGTCGACCCGGGCATGGTCCACGGTCGGACAGCGAGTCGCCCATTACTCGCCGCCCGCATGCCCGCGCCTACGGTGGCCGGAGATCGTCTGCCGACGTCCGGCGCCGTGGGCGTCTACCACTGCGGCTGGGGTGGAGGGAGGACGCTGTCCTCTCCCTCACGCGGCCCGCCTCCTCCTTCGCGAGCATGACTGCTTCGCAGAAGGAGGCGACCGCTTCCCACTCCGTCTCGCCCCGCAGCATGGCCTCGACCAATGCCGGGCGCGAGAGGTCTCCGCCTATCGCCGCCGTGAGGACACGGCGGTGCTCTGCCCAAGCGGGGCAGTCCTGCACCGTATGCTCCACCGTGTCCTCCGGGCGGTCCTCGCAGTGGTGACACCCAGGCGTTTCCTCCTTCCCCATATGACACAGGTACCTCCCGAAACTTCCGTGTCCGGTGAGGACCTGCGTCACGCGGTAGGTCAGGACGCCGTGACGCCTATCCAGCCACTCCTCAAAGAGGGGTCTTACCGCCGCGATTGCGGCGTGCCCGAGGAAACCATCCCTTTAGTACTTTTGAAGCACATTTGAGCCATTGAGCACTACAGACGGGGCGCAACACGCTTCTTTGTATTGATATGCGACGCTCTGAAGCCCGATTCGGGTGTGATGTGCAGTACCTAACTACAGTTTCAGTCATTTGGAGAGTAGATATAGAATAGTGCGACTGCTGCGCATGAGGTCCTGGGTTCGATTCCTATGTTGGGCAAAATGTTATATTTTTTTTTTTTTTTTTTAACAATTTGTGTACACACTAAATACCGAAAAGAAGAAAGGAACAGAAAATAGTACAAAGGTGATGCTTATTTCTAAAGAAATCTCTTCCTGCATACCTGCGAAAGGAGATACTAAAAAAGATTGAAAAGAAAAAAAAAAGGAAAAAAGATTCATTGAAGATTGGGTTTTTCCATCAGGAATTTCTCTGTAGCAGCTACTGAGTCTAGATTTGTGCACGTTTGATGGCAATAGGTTCGCCCTCTATTACATGGGACTCAAACTTGCGAAATGTGTGTGTGTACTATTGGGTACACCTCATACAGAATGAGGATCCTATGTAAAGGATGGATATGCAGACGACAAAGGCTACCGGCTGTCGCCATTACTATTTCTGCCACCAAACAGCTTAGTCTGTTTTCTGGTTAGAAGAGTATAGGTACCAGTGCAGTAAGAGACATCAGACATATCTTTATCCTTTATCCTTTATCCTTTATCCTTTATCCTTTATCCTTTATCCTTTATCCTTTATCCTTTATCCCTTATCCTTTATCCTTTATCCTTTATCCTTTATCCTTTATCCCTTATCCTTTATCCTTTATCATTTATCCTTTATCCTTTATCCTTTATCCTTTATCCTTTATCCTTTATCATTTATCATTTATCCTTTATCCTTTATTTTTTAGAATGGCAACGCAATTGCAATGCCTCTGATATAAGTTTCAGTCAGTAAACATGGTAAATATCCCGTTTCTAGTGTTGATGATAATAACTCTGATATTTCTAATGTTCACAGCTGGCAGTGACGATTTACGGTAACCGTCAGTTGGGTAGCCTGAGCAGAACCCAATAAACAATAATTAAATAAAGAGTATCCCTAATTACAAGTGATTTGTATTGCATAATGAAATGAAACAAAAAAATTACTGAATATTAATACAACATCGTGGAAATTGAAAATAACCTTGTTTCACACAAATTAGTAAGGGCTAACATTAATTTATGGGCTGTCGCTGTCACGCCATTTTAACTCACAATAGACGTATTTCTGGGTATTGGGATAATTTATTCACTTTAGTAGATAATGGGTGACCCACTTTATTGATACCACTTACGGGTAAGATTCTATTACAATCACGCAAACCTAAAAAAACTGCAAAACAACCTCTTACCACGACTTTGATTAATTTTGTTTTAATTAACATAACCCCTATAATCCACATAGGGTTAACAGAAGTGAACCTAATACTACACCCACATATAGACAGTTATGTTTAAGTTTCATGTAATAGATCGTGAATCTAGACTCCGTGGCTGCTACTCAATAATTCGTGATGGAAAAACCCAAGAGCATTTTGCCCGACCCTGGAATCGTATCCCGGACCCCATGCTCAGAAGTCTCGCTTGCGCTTGACCAATCAGGCAGTCTTTTTGTTTTATTAAGTCTTACAACATTAATCCAGTTTTCGTTGAAGTTGAACAGGAACCACCTCACGCTGATTTACCCGAAAAGGATGAGCAGATGAGTATAATTCAATCACACACACGCCATTTGAGTAAGTGATGGTTATGGTGATGCGTATTGTGCTGCACTAGGCACACATTCAGGGATACAAACTGCTACTTTTTCAACGCCAGGTCCACTGCTTAGCAGTTGCACCAGTGGCGAAGGATCCATACAACTCGATTCCTACCGGCTTCCCTTTGAAAAAAGGCACAGTCAGTATTCTTTAGGAAATTAATATAATCACATTAAAGATTATGTGCTCCGGCTTACCTCTTACAAAAATTGACCCTTCGGTACTGAGTTGCACTTCATCATCATCACTATCAGCCAAAAGCAGTTCACTGCTGGACATAGCCTCTTAATTGCTGCACTTCTTGCAACCACCACATCAAGAGTAAAGGTAGTCATTAATGATTAATAATCGAAATTATACCATGACAATTAAACAGTTCTAGATAAAAAGATCACATCTATACAATCATCATCATCATCATCTGCCTAGCCTTTTCCCAACTATGTTGGGATCGGCTTCCAGTCTAACCAGATGCAGCTGAATACCAGTATTTTACATAGAGATTTTTTTAGATCACATCTATACATTTATACAAATAAATAAAATAGAAATGTCTGTTTGTAATTTCAAAATAACAGTTTTTTACTGAATGCATATGAAAGTAAATACGGTATTTAGATCAATTTTTATTTTCATTTTTGTCCGTCTGTCTGACTGTTTGTTTGTTCCGGCTAATCTCCGAAACGCCTGGACTGATTTTGACGGGATTTTTACTGGCAGATAGCTGATGTTTTAAGGAGTAAGGCTACTTTTATTTTAAGAAAAAAGGATTAAGGTGCCGTGCAAAATGCTTAAAACACCTGAAATTGATAAAAAAAATCCGATTCAAATATGGGAGTAATATTTTTATAATAATTTCACTCGGACGAAGGTCGCCGGCAATAGTTGAATATAAGGGGCCGTCTCCACGAGCGAGAGAATCGCGGCGATATTATCGTCGTGCCACGTATTGCTATACACTCTCTTAAGGGCCGTCTCCATGAGCGAGAGAATCGCGGCGATATTCTCGTATAAAAATACATGGCACGACGATAATATCGCCGCCATTCTCTCGCTTGTGGAGACGGCACCTAAGCTTGAAATCAATTACCAAAGTGTCACACCGATCTTCATCAAATCGATGACACTCTATTTCGATGTAAATATTTACCAGTAAACTTTACGACACGGTACATCAAACATCATAGGCACACTCGACAATCCTTCACCTTGCCAATCTGCCGATCAAGCGTGACTTCGGATCGCTAAAAAACCGTTATTACCTAATAAGAACAGAATTATGCCAAGTTCATTGGGCATTATAGTTATTTCGATTGTCTGAAGTAAGTGCGAGACAATGCAACCAATTGTCGACAAAATAATGTAGTTTCGTGTGATTTTTCCCTTCAAAACTAGTCGACACATTCGTTTATTGTCAATTGTTGCGTTTAAATACTACATAACATAACATCACGCCTGTAATACCCGAAGGGTTAGGCAGAAGGTGTATAGGTTCTGTTCAAACTATAAGGCGGCTCGGAAGTTAGCTGCGAGTGACGGTCTGCGCATTATACAGTCAATACGATGCTGCCTCTGCGCCCCGCTGATACCTAAAATTGTGTTCTGCGCAGCTTTACGTTAGATGTTTCGAGCCGCAATATAGTTTGAACCGTTATACCTGCGCTGATCGTCACTCGCAGCTAACTGCCGAGCCGCCACATAGTTTGAAAAAATCTATACCATATTTCGCCAGTTATGTTTAAGTCCATTGTCATAGGGGACGTGCCTAACGCCATAAACTCGACACAAATTAAACCAAACTACGTGACCGCTACTGCAAAAATTCTGATTGAAAACCCCATTACACTTCGACCGACTTAGGAATCGAATGCAGGACCGCATGCTCAGCAATTGAGAGTGCAACCGTTAGTCCAACGAGGCAGTTTAATAAGAATGCAGATGAATTTATTGTGTAAAAAAAATAATAGGAAAAAAAACATACAGAGAGCAGATCTATGTTCCTGCTGTGGGGACGTTGTATGCCGATTATGCTAAGTAGCGTGGATATGGAAATAAGTAAACAAACCAATTAAAGTTAGCCTTAGTAGTCTATTAGACGTCAGTTTATGACTATACGGAAGGTATTATTACTAATACTTCCTAAGAATGGCTCCCACGGACAGACGATAACCAAAAGAAAACTCCTGTGATATAAAGGTGCGTCCAGACCTGGCGAATGCGCCGCGAAAGCGCCGTTCGCGAGCCGCTTGCGAACTGCACTCGTGTTGCTCGCGTGCGGTTACAGCCTATATTTGGTCCGCCGTTCTAGTGCAACCCTAGTAAGGCTCGAGTGGGGCGCGCGTGCAGGTCTTGCGCACATACGCGTGATCTTTGAGCCTCAGTTGTGAATTAATGAATTTGCTTTAATTTGTGAGGTGATCGCGGGCGGCACGCGCGCACCTCTTGCGCCGCTCGAGTAAGGCGCAGGGGCTGCGTACGAATATGAAATGCACGCGCGCAGTTCGCAAGCGGCTCGCGAGCGGCGCATTCGCCAGGTCTGGACGCACCTTGAGGGTATAAGAATGAGCTTTTGTGCAGTTTGAAAAATACCAAATAGGCATCATGCTGGCTACGTTTTTTATTGCATTATAGGTCCGCTCGATGAGAAGAAGCAAAACATTCAGAGAAGTGGAAAAAATGGGGACAGACCTTTGCCACTTAACCCACGATCTCATCTGAAGGAAAGCAATGAATGTCATGCGCATCGTAGATCTCATAAAAAACAACATTATTTTTAGTATATGCGAACGCTGAATGTAGGTTGTTCAGAATAAGTAACTGAATCGATTCCAATAATTTTCAAACCATGTTATATTTTGTCCCAAAAATATTAAAAAAAGGCTACAAGTTGGACACCGAGCGACACTAAGTACCTATCGCAATCATTTAGGTACCTACTGTCCAATTCAATGAGCTCAAGACGACGCTGGAGGCGCCTGCACGGGCGCCCCGCGCGGTTTCCACGTTTTTGTACGGACAGCCAGGTAACAGAACAAGCTTATAACTTTGTGATTTGTCATGATACAGTTTTGAAATTTTATACATAGATTCTTTACATAAAAATACTAGACACGTTGTTCAGATTTCGCATAAATACTGAAACTAGTATTGTATAACTTTTATGACCAGCAGAGTTAAAGGTTTGAATTATTTTTATTAAACTTTGAACCGTCATCTAACCTCTGTTATATTCGTATCTACATATCAGGGCATTGATAACTTTGTCATGACGGAGGCTGCCCCGCTTACCAATTCATAGGTATCGACACACGTGCGTCAAAAAACATCTTCTAAATATTGATTGATCTATAAAATATTGGTTAATGCAAATAATGTTAACTTTAAATTAATTATAAGACTAACAGAATGTCCACACCGAATATATTCTTTCGTTTGTCCTCGACCCAACATTGAAACCGAATTGGTCAAATGTAAGATACGTTTAAATATACTAAAACATTCAAATTGCATGCAATCGCGCAATAATTACCAAGTTACGAATCAAACATTGAAAAAAAGGTATATAATTAACACGACTTTTTTGCGGTTACATTTCGTATCGAAATAGGTTAATGTCGCTGTTATATTGTGAATAATTTAAAGTAGGTACCTACCAGTAGCGAAGGCTCCATACAACTCGATTCCTACCGGCTTCCCTTTGAAAAATGGCAAAGTCAGTATTCTTTAAACACATAATATAATCACATTAAAGATATTATGTACTCCGGCTTACCTCTTACAAAAATTGACCCTTCGCTACTGGTACCTACCTACGTTGGTATAGTATTAGGATATGATAATCTTAGAGCGGAAGGAAGGATGACGGTGGCATAGACCTTGCAACTACTTCCTTTAACGTAATCGGAACTGGTGCACTCACTATCAACCTCCACACGACCCAATGAAACGTATACCGCGTATTAACTCGTTAATTTCTTATTAAAAAACAATGTCAAGTCAACCGATTACTATCGTAGAAAATGCTTGTTTTTAAACTTGTTTTACTTGAAATTACGATACTATATATACAACGTGTAACATACTCGTAATAAACGCAAGACCTCTCGTGTGGTGTCTCAGACCATGAAACTGAACAAGTTTTGTTCTATGACTTTTGGAAATTCATAACTTTTTTTTTAGTTTTACCATACATGTGGATCAGCTGATTGCGTCCGTTCCTATAGAAAGTATTTTTTTTTTTTGCGAATCTCAAGAACTCGTAGAACAAAAGATGTTTAGTTTTATGGTGCGAGAGACCACACGGGAGGTCTTGCGTTTATTATGTTACACGTTGTATATATGTAGCGGCTTTATAGGCCTTTAGGTTCACAGGTATACCCAGTTACAACGTTGCACTGCTTTGACACTGAACCTCTTTGTGATTGGGCTATAATCCACCAAGCAGGCACATAGCGAGTCGGTAGATGTCACAAGTCTTAGAATTTTTGGTTTTAGGACATGCCGGCTTCCTCACAATGTTTTCCTTCACCGTCTTGAGAACAGTGGTGATGAAATAAATCAAAGTAAAGTACCCGCCTGGATTCGAACGCGCCACCTACGACACCTACTCACATTTGTCTTATACAATGGCGCCTAAAGCGAATAAATATGGTTTTTTTACATTGATCATGACATAACTAATACTAGTACCTAAACCAAGAGTACATTGTGTCAGGTATTTTAATTTTAAGTTTGCTTGCTGAATGAAGTCAGCGAAATGTGTGAAACCTTTTATTCTATAAGACCATCATGTACCATATTTCATGCAAAATATAGAATCTTGAATCTTAAACTACTAAACTGGTGTCGATAATTATGAACTCTGTAATGCAATTTAATTTTATTATTAAAATACACACACACACAAACTAGATATATACCTGTTTCTAGATAGCATTATTTACGAGTAATAGTTGATAGCTGATCATTGACACATTTGACATTACCTACTCATTATTGAATTATTTGTCTGTAAAACTAGCAGAGGTAGGTATTGCTGAATTAATTAAGTAGTATTATTAGGTATGTTAATGGCAGCTTATAAGTTTGTTTTTAAGACCCAGTTCAGACTATTATAATTTAATGAAATAACAGGGTCCCCAATCACTAGTAAATCAATAGTTAGCAGTGGCGAAGGATCCATATCACCCGATTCCTACCGACTTCCCTTTGAAGAGTGGCACAGTCAGTATTCTATAGCCAATAATATTCTATACAGTAAAGATATGTACTCCGGCTTACCTCTTACAAAAACTGACCCTTCGCTACTGATAGTTAGTACATACCAGCGATGTTTCCGAACCAGATAAAGGCCAAAGAAAGGTACGGATACTTGTTGGTAACTATTCTTTATCCTGAGAAAACTATTATCACAATATTTTCGACTAAGATCGTTGATCATCAGGTTATCATCATCTGCCTAGCCTTTTCCCAACTATTTTGGGGTCGGCTCCCAGTCTAACCGGGTGCAGCTGAACACCAGTATTTTTCATGGAGCGACTGCCTATCGGACCTCCTCAACCCAGTTAGTGCTGGGTAATACGATACCCTTGCTAAGACTGATCATCAGGTTATAAATATAGGAAAATAAGTAAACTAAGAAATTATGTTATTGTTAGGAATTTTATTTTTCTATGTACTATTTTTGTATGTTCCTATATCTTACTAAAAGTTGTGTTTTTACATTCTTATACTGCCAAAATTAATTTTCTTATATCTATAGGGGCTTAGCTGCTATTGGGGAAAAACCTGTATGAGACTGGCACAGGACCGGACAGATTGGCACAAGAAAAGAGAGGACTATACCCAGCAATGGATGATGATGATTAGGGGCTTAATTTGTTAACTTAGATGATCATTCAAATCATTTATTTCTTTGCAAACATTCGTAATAGGTACATAGATGTTGTTTTATAATAAGGTTCTCCACATTTTGCCGTCACATGGGCATGTAAATAGTTTGTCTACAATTATTATAAATTTAAAATACGTGGCATGTCATTACATAAAATAAAAATAAAAAATATCAACATGGTCAAAGTAACAAAAAAAATTAAAAATATAATCAATAACGTCAAACAATTAAGTGGCATGTCATTGGAATTACATAAAATAAAATTAAAAAAATGTCAACATGGTCAAAGTAATAAAAATATTATCAATAATGATAACTTTATTGTGCATGCTGTGGTGTCCTAAGTTGAAGAGGACACGTGGAGTGTCCATTATCTAGAAACGTTTGGTGTCTCTTTTGCGGGAGATCCTAAAATAAATAAACTAAATTGACTAGTAATCTTTGAAAGTTGGATGGAATGACTATAACACGACAAATTGGTTTCAATTTACTTACTTAATTCTTTTAATTTCCCTTACACATCTACCAGCCATTTTTTAAATCAGGAACAATGTTCTAATAGACATGTGAGCATACTAGATCGCTAAAACGCGGCCCACATATCTGTGGTTAAGCCCTATGGTTACAAAGACAGTAGGTAGATCTCAGACAGGCTTACGTGACCACTAGCACGACTCAGAATTCGTGCTAGCTACATTGTGATAACAAAGATACCTTTGCTGTTCAACGAACCTTGATTCTACGAAATACGAACTAAACTCCAATACCTTGAGAAAAGAAAGAATTGCGGTAATAAAAACGAATGTTAATTTAGAACTTTTCAGTGAACATTTTCTTTTATTTTATACTCACATCGTTTTTTTATTCCATTGATACTTTGAAAAATATCTAATACAAGACATTTTGCAACACAACAAGGTTGTTTAGAGCGTATTTATTGAACCACGCCTGCTTATGAATTTATGCATTTTGAATACTTAGATTTTTTATTTTATAGGCATTTTTGGTAAAAAAAAAAACAATTCCGGCAACTAGCTATGCATGTTTTCTTGCAAAAAAAATCTCCCGTTGTAGACGTAGCGGACTACGGGAATAACTTCTAAGCTCGTAGCACTAGTAGTCCTTATCCGACTACGGCGTAGCAAGGGTTGCGAAGCTGTATCTTCTCTGGATTTATTGTACATAGAGTTTAAATAAATAAAAACAAGTATTTAAAAAAAACTTGTGAAAAATTAGGAACTTTGACCCCCAATATCTCCGTAACTAGAAGGTTCCCAGGTATGGTCTAGAACAAAAAAATATCGCAAAGACGGGGAGGACTAGTGCCTTTCGGCTACGTTAAGGGTCTAGTTACACCCTTTTTTTTTTGGTTTTTTTGGTTGGTGGATGTGTGGTCTTTACACGAAGTATATTTGTATATTTTATGTAATCGTTGATGTGAAACATGACTATTCTAACACGCAACGGCGACCTCTAGCGGTGCATTAGGTAATTAACATGCACTCTGTCGAGGCGGTGTTGAGGCCGCACTAAATAGGACAGAACCAGCGGAAATTGTTCTACGAATGTTTTGTTTACTAACATTACGTATGGCTGTGAACTATGTCGTCGTTACGGTGTGGGGATTGGTGATTAGAGGGTACTTTTTACATTTGTTAGGCTCGCCTTGACCACTGCCTCATCTTATGGTAAACGAGGATGCGTATACGGCGTTGCACGCGGGCCTATAAGAAATCCACTCATACTGTAATAGCTTCCCCATCTTTGCTGTCACTAAAAAGCTACTAATTGGCCTAAGACTGCACCACTTCCACGGCGTCATCGGGGGGAAATAAAAACTCTAGAATTTCGCACAATAAACGAGTTCACAAATTGTCATATATTTTCTTTGTGTTAATAATTTTGGAAGATCAGTCAGCCAGTGGGACGAGACTACGAGTAGTAACCATTTAATTTAAATTCCCTCGTCCCGCGTCCCGCGTCCCTGTTTTGTTGTTATTATTTATCCTCCTCTTTGTCCCTTTTATGTACAAGAACTTCAGCCCCCTTTCCTATCGGAGCTTTCCTGTAAATATCCAGTCATTTCATTAACCATTTTATTAATCCAAATCAGCGAAGATACAAAATAATTTAATTTTAGAGACTGATTTGAATGTTAACAAAAGCTTGAATGAAATATCAGATCAAGATGATGGATGTTGAAATACTCGTAACAAGCACCATCATCGTCTGCCTAGCCTTTTTCCAACTATGTTGGAGTCGGCTTCCAGTCTAACCGGTTGCAGCCGAATACCAGTATTTTACATGTAGCGACAGCCTATCTGACCTCCACTCAGTACTGGTTAATACGATACCCTTGGTAAGACCGGAATGACGCGTGAAATCAGCTGTTCACTTCCTGGCTAGCTACAGAGTTCATCGAACTCGTCGTCGCGCTTGCCGTTCGCTACGTGCGTTTTGCCACGGTAACGATACATTGCGTGTGAGGAAATAAAACAAATTAAAAAATACTTGTTCCTGAAATAATTTCTTGTACTGGTCATATACTACTGATTTCACCCCATCAGTCTGCGGAAGTGCGGAGGGCTTTCTCACACCCTGTATATCATCATGCTCTGCCCTTGTCCCGTTCTACTTGGGGTCAGAGCAACACGTTTTCTTCTTCCATTCTCCCCATCAGACGTCACACAATTAAATCAATTGGAGTTACTTTCCTAAAGACACGCAGACGCCATTTAAACAGGAAAACACTTGTTTTGTATGTGGGAAAAAGGTGTTGGAAAATAA
The DNA here is from genome assembly GCA_963082995.1 of Noctua comes. Classification (NCBI taxonomy): domain Eukaryota; kingdom Metazoa; phylum Arthropoda; class Insecta; order Lepidoptera; family Noctuidae; genus Noctua; species Noctua comes. The sequence goes on along the minus strand of OY720277.1, from coordinate 11,554,894 downwards.
AAAAACAACTGTCCCTTATATAAATATTTATTTACTAAAGACTAAATTCGAGATACAGGTTTTATAACACGATAAAAAAACAGCGGGTGTGACAGAACACCCTGTTTAAGATCTTAGCGATGGTTTTTTTTAATTACCCTTTTGAACGCTTAGATTTCATACAGAATCATAGCTCGATTTACCATACCTAATTATCAAACTTTTAGAACCGACGAAGCGCAGTTCAGTGCGGATTTCGCGGCCAAAATGATATCAGTTTTGCATACATTGAAATAAAGTCCAAAACTAAATAAACTTAATGATCTGAGACTATGGTTAAGATTAGGCCCACCATCGCAAAAAAAAAACTAACCTGAAGAAATCTTACACTATTGCTACAAAATTGTAAGTACTACAGAGTTCACTGACGGTCTGCCACTTTTCACTCTTATGTCTTTAGTAATAAGGTTTAAAAGTGGTCGAACTTAAGTGGTACATACTGGTGATTATTAACATGAATATTATAAAGGAGTCGTTACTAACTGATGATAATTTCAACGCACCCATAGTCCTTAACTGTTTTTACACACCTAAAATGATAAAGAATGCTTTCTCGCCAAACGGGCTAGCGTAGAACAAGTGCCTAATGCAGTGCGGTTTTCTTTGGCAAACAAATATCAACCTTTCAAGGATAGAACTAAAGTTGAAAATAAAGCAACTTCCAATATGTTTGAGACAGTATTAAAACGGTCACTGTAGATAAGAGTCCGATATGTTTGAGACAGTATTAAAACGATCACTGTAGATAAGAGTCCGTCATGGTTCTTTTGCCGCGTGGCCACAGTCGGAACTCAAACTCTTGACGCATTTATTTCATGTAGACCATTACAGGAAGTTTTGAATGTCACAAAAAAACAAAAATGAAGCTGCAGTCCCAGCCACAAGGCATAATAACTTGTGAAAGTACTGTAGTTGCCCATTCCACAGCATAGATTTCTATGAAGAAGACTGGGCAAGAAACTCCATAGACACTCTTTTAAATCAAAATATTGTTACAGAATCTTGGTAACATCATTCATGTTGAGATTATATGTGAGAACGATGTAGAAACACGTGCAAGTTAAGAGCGTCCAAAGTAAAAAGATATAATTAACAATTCAAAAATAAAATAAACCATGGCAGCTAAGAGACCAGTCCCTACAGACGGCGCCAGTTCACGAACATGACGCACGGATCAGCACCAGCTCAACCATTTTGAATGAATGAGCATGACATTATCTCAACCGCCAGGGCAAATTCGAGTCAATGAAAAATGTAGGTACCCAATAAAAATGGTAGCTTACTTGCTTGGTACATAGATTGAATCTATACCATGCAAAGATATTTTTCCAATCTTCTGCAACTTCCACAATAACTTCACATGGTAATCAATTAGTTTGCCCCCATGGTTGTGGAGCAGGACCAGCATTGAGCCAAGCATTTTTATCATCACAGTACCCTATAAAAGATGAATCTACTTTAGCTACCCTGAAACCTGGCTGATCTAGTTGGCCCCTGTTTCTAAAGCGCAGGCCACACCGCCAGCTGGCGGGCGGACGAGTGACGCGAACGACGCGTCGTTTCACCTCTTTTCATACCTTGGTTCACACCGCGAACTATCGAAATATACGAACAAAGTATGAAAAGGGCGTCGTTCGCGTCGCTCGCCCGCTCGCTAGCTGGCGGTGTGGCCTGCGCTTTATACTAGGCCCCGACTCCACACAAAGGAAAGACGAACGGTCGGAACGGCTTGTTTCAAATCGTGCACATCTCTCACCGCTCCGCTCATCGGCGTTTTGGTGGAGTTCGGGCCTTATAGTGGTCTGTCACCTCTCTTACTAAATAAATGCAGTTTTTTTTTAACGCCGCCATCTCGTTTTTCAATCAATTTCATTCAACCGCTAAAAGAACCATGGCGAACTAATAATTGTGTCTGCAAGCGTGTGAGTACCAATACAAACCATCTCTGGTTTAATGGTACAAAACAAACTCCAGACTATATGTTTAAATAATAAATATTTGCCAGACTTATCAGTGGAAGCGAGCTCACAGGAACCTTATGGCTTAGGGTTGGACCTCATCTGGCAGCACGGAATCGCCTTTTTCCGTCGCCCTTTCTCTTTCTGTCGCTTAGAACTGCCATTTGCTAGACCGAGACAGAAAGCATAATGCGATAGGACGCGGCGGAATCCTCGAGGCGATCGGCATCACGGACAAAATGCAATGGTCGGCAGGGAGACTCCGGAACGCTGAAGCGCGCATAGCATGCTATCGCATCCTTTCACCGCCGATCACTTGCTATCGCATGCTGTCTCACTCTATCGTACAATGGCGCACGCGGCCGCTCGTCAGCTCAGTGCAGCCTGTTCATTCATTCCGTACGGATGGAAATAACAATGACTGACGAAGGATGAACCTAGTATCTCCGTTTTATTTTGCGAATGCGTTTCTTTTTATTATTTTGATTTTGCATTTCTTGCAAAATACACGCTCTCTCTTCCGTGGTCCTATCCATCTCGCGCTTGAAACTAAACTGATCATGAAAGAACGCGGCAGTATGCCACCCATGCTGCAGCATGCTGACGCGTGCGATCGCCTTTTTTGTCTGCGGAATGCGACAGCGCGCGTTCGCATGCGGCAGCATACTGCAGCACGTGGTAGCACAGGCGGAACAAATGCGATTCCGTGCTGCCAGATGAGGTCCAACCCTAAGTGTAAAAAAATTAGGATCACAGTGACTTTGACAGCGCAAAATCAAAATAATTGTTAAAGGGTCAAGTCTACAGCGGTCTCTAGATGTCGCGGTAACAATTATCTTTAAGAGCTGCCAACCCGTCATACTTTTCATACAAACGCTCGTACGTGATTATGCCATTGTAACACATCTATCTTTGATTTTTTGTAACTGATAGGTATCTTGTGCACTATATCTAGGTTTCTATCATAGCAAAAAGTAAAAATTTGGAGAAACAAATTCAGTATAAGCCTCTAAAAATCTGCTATTTTGCACATATTTACCTAAACTTTGGCCGTTCATATTGTGCTCATAAATTGTAAAAGTAAAGAAAACATTGTGATAGAAACCTTGCAAATGTAATAGAGATTCTAAATGACAAATATTAATTTCACAAACTTGTAAGCGTTATTCAAAAACACGTAGGTATTTCCTGGATCAAGTTTATGAAATTTTCGAACTCTATTTTTCGATCAAAGCTGTCGCATTAGGCGGGTATGAGGTGCGCGAGAGACGATTCGTGCGGTGTCGGGGCCCTGTGAGACGGGGGAGTTGAAAAAACATTGCCACTGTGGCTCTGGATGAAACAACAAGCTTTTCGACCATGCTCGAGATGAGATAGACGGACCGGGAAGGGCCCTCTTAACTAAAAATAAAGAACAATATATTTGCGAGATTATTTTTATGCAACTTATTAAATAATACAAAAAGAGACTCTCAGGCTTATAAATAAGTATTAGCATAAAAATAACAGACAAAATTTAACAAAATATCAGTCACAAACCAAAACTCCTGTCATAACTAATTCATTAGTAGCAGCCCCGCAATTTTTTTGGAATAATATCTAGATTATTACGAAATTAAAAAGTACATAGTTGTTCTAACAACAATCAGAGAAAAATGTATTTTTGAAAAGGATGATTATATAACTCTACCATTAATATTATTTGACACAATCCCTGCATAAAGATCACATGACTAAATACAAAAGATTATAAACAAAACAATAGTACACACCAGTAGCGAAGGGTCAATTTTTGTAAGAGGTAAGCTGGAGTACATAATCTATTATTATTTGCCTGTAGAAGACTAACTGTGCCATTTTTCAAAGAGAAGCCGGTAGGAATCGAGTTCTATGGAACCTTCGCCACTGGTACACACTATTTATTAGTAAAAAGTAACAAGCGAAAAATTAATTCCTTTCAATTACGTAAATTAAATCACTGAATTAATAAGGAAAAAAAATATGAAAAATATAATAATAGAAACACAAATAAAAGTCATTTTCAAATAAATCTTAACTAACCCTTTCACACATTTTTTTTGTTTTTTTTTTTGTTTTAGTGTGCTATTTTTTTTGGTTTTTTTTATGTTTGTGCGTAAATGCAATAAGATAACACTTCAGTATTGCAAGTTACGATATTGTAAATATAAGAATGATACAGACGTCCAGAATGACAAAAAATTCTTAATAGTTTTTAATAATAGTAGTAAATTTTTAGACGAAAAACATGCGGCTGAATTGCAGCATCTTGTCGAGGACACGAAGACGCTTTGGTTTAAGTTCAAGTTCGCGGTTGTCAAATCGCTCGCCACTGTGAATAAAAAAGAAAACCGTAATCATAACACAACATCACGCCTGTAATCCCCGAAGGGTTAGGCAGGGATGTACCCATTAGTACACCCATACTTCGCCAGTTATATTTAAGTCCCATGTAATAGAGGGCGAGCCTATTGCCATCAACCAGCACAAAACTAGGCTCAGTGGCTGCTACTGAGAAATTCTTGATGGAAAAACCCAATAACACTTTGCCCGACCTGGGAATCGAACCCAAGACCTCATGCTCAGCAGTCGCGCTTGCGATCACTATACCAACGAGGCAGTCCTTACCCGTACAGTCCAGCAGCCTGGGCAGTCCCTGCACCTACTATATACATAATATATTAAGAAACGGCCTTAATATTATTTTGTATTTAGCAGGTACACAGGTTTTTTAATAACGACCGTTGCACTTCTGGGTTTATTTTGAACTTTATTTAAAGCACGTTCTTCTTCTACCTACCTAGCTAGAAGCTGTATTAAATGTACCTACACTTGTTTTATCAATAATTGTTTTTAGCTGTAAGCCTTTTGTAACACCTTTTTAAACTTATGGAACGCAAAATAATATGAATATGAATACTTACTGAGTGAGAGATCGAGCCCGAAGGCAGGCAAGATGCGCGTAGTACGTCGGGGTCGGGTAGGACACCGACCTCATGCAGCGAGAGTACAAGTGGCACAGGTAGTATGTGAGCTGCTCTACTTCATCATCTGGGATCTTGCCGTCATTGCAGACCGCGTGGTAGCGTGTCGGACGAGCTGTGCCTTTTATCGCTTGGTGGGATACCTTTAAAAACGAATAAAAAAGTTATAAGAAAGATTTAAAAAAACATTTTCGTTTAAAAAAAAATAAAGCACAAAAAGAACAAAGTACTGCACTGTCACAATTGTTGCAACAATTCTGACTCCTGTTTTGAGGTCTACCCAAAATACAACCAGAAGTAGGATTATCTGCCAATCGGTCTAAGTTCAGATATTTATAGTTGAGCATTGAGCATTTTGTCAAATGCAATAATTATCTTACACGAATGCTGCTGAAAAGCTGAGCAGATGAAGACAAATCTGCACTATCTATAACACATCGTAGATTTGAATAAATCTTACATACCAAGTAAAAGTCCAATTCGGACGAGTGAACGATATCTGTATCGACAACTGTCCCAGGTTCGACATTGAAGCGCGCGTTGGCTCCTTCGTTGAACAATCTGAAAATAAAATAGGATTTTTATTGAGCTATCGATAAACTGTACGTATATAAGACCACTTTTCAACCTTATTCCTAAGGGCATAAGGGTGAAAATTGGCAGCCCGTCACAGCACATTGGTCAACGGCGTTCAATGGTTTGTCCATACATGCGAGCGACGCATAATAAGCGCAGGCCACACCGCCAGCTGGCGGGCGGGCGAGCGACGCGAACGACGCCCTTTTCATACTTTGTTCGTATCTTTCGATAGTTCGCGGTGTGAACCAAAGTATGAAAAGAGGTGAAACGACGCGTCGCTCGTCCGCCCGCCAGCTGGCGGTGTGGCCTGCGCTTTAGACTTTTCAGCACTACAACCTTCCACGCCCTCAACTCACAGATGCGCTCCACTACAGACTTTAAGTGCCGATAACGGGCGATTTTGGTATCGCGTATGAGAGTTTTGAGTGGCAGGTTGACAGGAAATTTTTTTTGGTTAATTTAAGAGTAAGCACAAATAAAAAATCATTTTTTTTATTTTCTGAGACACTTAACGTTATTTATATTCATTCCAGATTATTTCATTCCAGAACGCATTTTAGTATCCGGCTCAAAGGACCATTGAATGGGCTAAATATAACGGACCGTTTTAAAATCGAATGCATACAAATACGTGCCTCGTGTGATGCCGTTTCTGCACCAATAAGAACAGTACTTCTGGCTTCTTATTCGGACCCGCCATTCGTTGGTAAGCCTTGTGAACAGCCTGAAGCTCACCGTTCATAACCTGCAAGAGCACAATTTAAAAAATAAATACAAAATTGGCTAAGTCACTCTTTAAAACATTTTCGGGGATTTTCTCCGTTCCAGTTGCAAGAAATGAACTGGAGGAGCTCGTGGCTAAATAATAACAGCCGCTCGGATCGATCTTTAGGTTAAGCCATGCTTGCCTGTGTTGGTCTGTGGATGGGGTATCGTATGACCCAGTACTGGGTTGTGGAGGTCAGATAGGCAGTCGCTCTATGTAAAATACTGGTATACAGCTGCATCCGGTTAGACTGGAAGCCGGCCCCAACATAGTTGGGAAAAGGCTAGGCAGACGATGAGTTGGAAGAAATGAACTATTCATTCATTTTAAAGTTATTCTCTACAGCAAAATAACTTTAAGATTCTCATACGGTGGCCATTTTTTTAGGCCGACTTTTTCGATTGTGACAGTTCCATATTACGAGCGCTTGTTGGGGGAGGAGAGGGGGAGCCTTCGCTCGGTAAGAGAATCGGTCAGTGGCTAATCTTTATTCAATATTTATTTAGTTCCGGATTCAACTCCTAGAAAAATTACTGAATTGTATACCTGAGCAAATTGTCCTTCGGATACGCCATCGCGGAACACAAATATCTTCTTTGGAAGGAAGTTATGATTGCGTTCCCTGTACAGCTTTAGGTGATCAAACATCATTTCTTCAAACTGGACGATCACCTCTTTCTGTTAATATAAATAGTACATATTTGAACTTAGAATTTTAGTTTTAATTTACTTTCATTGCCTCTATGGCAAGTTATCTTTTTTAGTGCTACGTAATCTAGGTTGATTGTTTTTTGTGATAAAAAAGGCCTTCAATAAATAACGCTGTAATTTATGGTTTGTTAGCTAAGTATTGAATACGAAAAATAAACTCTATGCAGTTGACTATAAGTTCCAAATCACAAGTTTATAAATTCTGAAAGAGTTACTTACCTTTGGCGTTTGTATGCTAAGCTCAATGTTATACACGTAACATTTAGGGTCCATGGACGCGGTCACCGCTGCAATGCTTGGTACATTAGACTGAAAGGAAATTAATCAGGTATAGTATGTACAAAAGATTGCGTTATTAATATTGACCGACCGAAAGTTCGGTTCGGCGACTGGAGAAAGTAGTTTGACAAAGAGAAAACTTCATATAAACGCGTCGTAGTAGGTGCACTAGGACAAAGAGCGGCAAGTCCCAAATTTTGAAGCTTTGCCTCTGTGTGGTGTTACTCTGTGACGCGACGTTCTTGCTGTAAATGCCTGCTGAATATTCAACGTCTAAATGTAAAACTTTTTTTTTCCATTTTTTGACGCTTTGTTCGCTACGAAAAACCTACATTTAAAATGAGCCCTGGGTTGGTTCCCGGCATCGCAAAAGTGCAACTTGAGTTCCTTTAGGTTGGTTTCTGGCAAAGAAACTGTTAATGACCAGGACTACCAAGAGTCTTGGTGTTCAGTACAGTCACAAGCACTAATATGTTTACACGAAGCAACTTTTAAAAAGGTTTTGCTCCAACTGTATTGATGAATGTTTTACGTTTTCACAAACATAGTATTTCGGAAGGCCATATTATTACGAAATTCATCTTATCTCAAAATAGAAACCGTTATTTTACGAGAAAATTTATTTTGAATTTTGCTAAGTGTATACTTACATATTATTGCTCCAGACTGTACACAACATAATAAAGACTAGCTTTTGCCACAAACATAGTTACTTACCTTCATCCCCCTTTTTAACCCTTCGGGGGTAGAATTATCAAAAACGCTGTGACACGTATAAATTAATTTTCAATCGTCAGCCTAAACATAAAATTTGAAGATCCTAACTTCAAAACTGATGGACTTTCATATAAACTTCCATCCCCTATTTTAGTCTACTCTAGGACCAGCGGTTTAGGCTGTGTGTTGATATAGCACCCAGTCAGTCAGTCAGTCAGTTTACCAATTTATATACAGGGTGGAGACGACAATGCGACAATAAATTAAACTGTATATAACTTATGACGTTCCCAGTCTGCATACAAAAATTCAATCGAAAATTTCCAGTAATTTTCGATTGAATTTTTTATGCAGTTTATTCACAGGACGTTATTTTTCAGTTTTAGCATTTTCTACATAGTGTAGATAATAGGCTACCACCAACAGGTTAACGAATCCCGCATCGGTATAAACGTTAACAACGTCAACACATGTTGCCAACTCGCTACTTCAAAAACCTTGGCCAAAATTGTCGTATTGTCGTCTCCACCTTGTATATAGATTGCAACTGTTCATACCTGATCAGGTGACGGATGAGTGACATCGGCGCCCACGACCATGACTCCTCCGTCTTTCAAACATTTGGGCGTGGTGACAGAATCTATTGCTTGATTTATTCCCATCAGCTTTGAATTCACCTGTTGACAAATAGTACACTTATTGTGAATGACTGACCACATAAACTACTGCAGCACGCGTAGCATGACCATCGTAGAAACGGGTTTTGTAGATGGAAGAATCGACAAAATGACAGACTGAAAAGAAGTCTGTCATTTTGTGCAGATCATAACTCATTTTCAATTTTATCCTTAACCTCATAGCATGCTTATAAGCAGTGCATAGGATCGTCATAACATTTTACTAGCTGTTCCCGAACCGAGGTGATCCCGTTCGTGACGGTGCTTAAGGGCTTACTGTTACCACACCAACCGATCGATGGTAGAATGGATTACTTAGCCGAAAGAGAGAAACTATCGATCGACGGCGACTAATTCCTTCTGCCATCGACCGATAGCATCGATCGACGATCGATCGATTGGTGTAGTAACACCCTAAGTGTACGTTGCAGTATGGAATTTCAAAGACAGAATGCCGGGCGGCGCCGGAGTTGATAATACTTGTTGTTGGCAATACTGATCCTGGGAAGTGCCAATTAATATTCGTTGACTTGTAGGCCTCGTCCATGGTGAATACGCGGTGAATAGGACAGCGGGCGCGATTGCGAGCAGCAGTAGAGGTTATAGACTATTGCTCGCTAACTATAGTTCTGTTCAAACTTTATGGCGGCTCGGAAATTAGCTGCGAGTGACGATCTGCGCAGGAGTTATTGATCGTGGCCGAGAATTTAAATGGTGTAAGAATGCACTAAGAAATATATTTTTAATTTAAAAACTCACTAACACTTCATCAGAATATTATTGTAATAAAATAATATTGGAGAAAAAACAGGCAGGCTGAAGAGGAAGTTGGCAAGCCATGTCGCACGGATGCAGAGATGGGCCAAGATCGTCACACACAGCTTGCTCAGGCGTCCGAGCAAGGACAGCACCGTCGAGGTCGGACGCAGCGAAGATGGCGTAACGATCTGTTCATGATTGCGGGGCTAACATGGCCAGATATCGGACAGGATAGAGAGGTATGGAAACGATGGAGACTAGTAAATAATAATAATAATAATTACCTTCAACAGAATGTTTCTCGCAGTCATATTATTCATCCGACGCACTGTGGCTTCCTTCACGCACTGCGTCAAAATGCCGACTTCACGCTCAGCTAGTTGCTTCACCTGTGCAAAATCGTTAGTTAAGTTTTTAATCAAAATAGACTCACGTTGCTAGATTGTTACAGAGCGTTGTTTAGTTTGGAACAAATATCGGAACTGTGCGTTTTAAGTTAAAGGCATTTTCTGATGCCGGGTACACATTGGTGTAACGTAACGTGAAATGTAACATGAATGAGCCGTCCAGACTTATGCAATGCAACATGAAATGTAACCCAACAATAAGCGAATTTGTTTCAGCGTGTGTTACATTACATGTTACATTTCACCAATGTGTATCCGGCATCAGATGATTAAATCTCACACAATACCTTATGATAGTCATCCTTGCCCCTCGCAGAAACGATGATGAAGACAAAACGTACCTCATTGTACAATTTCATTAAATCGCTGTGCAGCGTCTTCATTTTACCATTCACAATGACATATTTTGGCTTTGCAACGCTCATACCCATCTGAGTGCCAGTACTTATGATCTGAAATATTGTAATATCACGAATAAAGGTGTGTTCTACTCCGTGTAAAGAAATGTTTAAACATCTCATACGGATGTGACGCACACTCGTGAAATGAAAAGATTAAGCACATTTCTATTTGACTTACACCACGCATGAGACTTCATTTTTGCGACAACGTTGTAAAAGCAATGTCTTGAAATAAGAATGTATTACAATAATGCTCAACTTTTTCATTACAAAAGTGTCCGTCAAACAAAAAAAAAGGTTGTTTAACAGCGACACACTCACTCACGAAAATGATGACAAAATCTTACCAACTTAATCATTGAATCATACTCATTCCTTGGGTCGGTATCAACAGCGATGAGAGCCCATGATTGTAGCTCTTCCGGTTTCAGGAGGCGCATTGCCTGCCATTGCCCGTTTCTGCGAAATAAAATAATTATGTTTTATAGCCATTTGGAAAACATACTCTATCTGTTAATACTTTAATAGATTTTAATATGAAATACTGGTATTCAGCTGCTTCTGCCGACCCCAACATACTTAAGAAAAGACTAAGCAGTTTGTGATGGTGTAAAGCGCCTTAGAAGATATGCTACTTTTAGCATCAGCAATCGGCAAATTTCCAGACTAATGCTGCATCTCGTTTTAAAGACTTGCTGCTTTTGAATATTGCACATATACTATCAACCAATTCTTCTTTGTCAAGTTCACTAATTTGCATGGCCTTCACACGATCTGACCAAGACAAAAGAGACAGAGCTATACAGGTCGTCTAGCGCCGTCTCTTTCCCACACTGGAATTACTCCTGCTTTAAGACCTCATAGTAACGCCCCTGCACTTTAAAAAGAGACTGCGACACAGCACGCGTAGCATGACCACCGTAGAAACGGGTTTTGTCGATGGAAGAATCGACAAAATGACAGATCAACAAAAGAAATCTGTCGTTTTGTCGATTCTTCCTTCCTCAAAACCCGTTTCTTCGGTGGACATGCTACGCGTGCTGAGTTTGTCTAAGAGTGGCCGCACACGGGCCTCCGGCCACAGCCACAAACGCCGCCACGAGCTAGAAGCTAGAAGCGGCTACAAAGGTAGCTGAAGCGCGCGACAGCCACTTGTGGCCGGTGGTCGAAACTTGCGGTCGGTGGCTGCTACTTTTTTTAACCCATGCATGCAGTATCATAATGGACTCGGACGAAGAATGTTGACTGAGGTATGGGAGAGAGGGGTGTGGAATCGCGCTAGTGGCGTGTGGCGGCGTTTAGTGGCCCGTGCGGGCCACAAGAAGCGAGCAGCGACGATTTGTAGCGTGTGGCGGACACCGGCGTCAACAGTGTGCGGCGAGTCCATATAAAATGTATGAAAACTACAGGAAATATGCCGGTGGCGTCATTTTGTGATTGTGGCCGGTGGCCCGTGTGCGGGGACCCTAGTTGCTTTAATAGTCAAACACCTTCTCATCTACGTAGTTTAAAAAAAATGTCTTGTAAAAGTCTGTGCTAAAGCTCTAAGGTGATATGCAAAATACCTGGGTCTAGCCTTGCCATTTCCAATATCCAAGACCGGTGGCTCCAAAACTTTTGCGTTGACAGTGTAATACTTATCAGAGATCTCCAGGCCAAACTTCTTGAAGCTTGGATTTTGGGAATATTTCATCTAAAACAAAAAGCGAATAGAATATCAGAGTGAACTTGAATATTAGGAGAGAATGGAAGAAAAAAACGTGTTGCGCCGTCCCCAAGTAATATGGGACAATGAGTCGGATGGCTTTATTTCCTTTATATATATTTTTACAAATCATTTACATTTTTAAATATTCCTCAGAAAAAAACAATGTAAAAACATTTAAAAATATAAAAAATTGTAGCCCACCGATATCAGGAACAGGGTCCAAGCTACCGGCGGTCAGGGCTTCAGAGAGAGGAACCTCCTAACAATACGAACCGTGTCCAGAAGTACCGCTTTCTAAATCAGCCCAAGGATTCAGAGAGCGGTACTTCTCTCGTTAGGCAGCTGGATCAAGATCCAGACAAGAACTATTTAAATAAGAAGATTGCAATTTGTACAAACAAACACGTGCAAATTGTAATTTTGATGAAATAAAATAAAAAATAATAAAAATAAATAATAATTTTATAGATTTTTTTTTTTATTTTTTAGATAAGCAAATCAAGTATCTTGACTTGGCTCACGAGGTTGTCGACATGTGGGATGTGTACTCAGCGATCATTGTGCCGATAGTTGTATCAGCCCATGGCTTAATTGCCAAGAGCCTCGACCACTATCTGAGGAGGCTCTCGTTAGGCAGCTGGATCAAGGGCTTGATTCAGAGAGCGGTACTTCTAGACACGGCTCGTATTGTTAGGAGGTTCCTCTCTCTGGAGCCCTGACCGCCGGTAGCTTGGACCCTGTTCCCGATACCGGTGGGCTACAATTTTTTATATTTTTAAATGTTTTTTATATTGTTTTTTCTAAGGAATATTTAAAAATTTGTAAAAATATAAATAAAGGAAATAATAATTTCATCAAAATTGTAATTTGCATACGACAGTGGGCATACATATTACTTGATACTTACGTTGGAAACAACTTCAGTGATTTTCCTCAATCGCTCATCAGGTGGAGTGGCGGCTTCCTTTACCATCTTCGATACTTGAACTTCGTTTAGTTGCCTAGCCAATGGCTGCAAATATGAGTTTTTGTTTATTCATATTCAAGTTTGTACAGGCAAAACTGCGCATGCACAACCTTTCGTCTATGGCGGGCTTCATGGACTTATGGAAAAAAACCACCCATTTGAATTAAATGAAGTAGAAAAATTATTTATTAATTCGCAATGAACGATTTGGTGCATCATATAATTTATTATGCGTGTCGTTCGCATATATGTTTACCTAGACATAGTATAGTGCAATTAGACATAAAGTTGGAAAGAAGTTCACAGCGGTCAGATTTTCATGGGACTTTTTTTGTTGAGTTGCTAGGAAATGAAGACGTAAAAAAAAATTGCGAATGAATTTTTAGACACTATATTCATGAATGTGGTTTTCTTAACATTTTTTTCTGTCCAGTTTTCTGTGAAAAAGTATTAGTTACCAATGAGAAAAGAAATCTTAGTCTCACACATTCGGTATTTAAGAAATAATTGAAAGAAAACCGGAATTTTTCTAACAAAATCTTGAAATATGCATTTCATCGACAACAATGAATAAACACTTGCTTCGGTGAAGGAAAACATCGTGAGGAAACAAACATGCCTGAGAAATATTTCTCGACGGCATATAAAGCCAAGTCAGACGCCCATAGGCGGCATAAAAACTCTCGACACTAGGTTAGGCACTAACCACACGATAAAGAAGAACAAATAAATAGCCTTTGATAGATACACATAGGTCACACTATTACGTCACAATATACATTCGAAGTTATTTGCAAATGAAAAAAAAAACAAGAGAAAATTTAAAAAAAGAAAAAGTCGCGCGCGCCGGAATTTTTTTTTTCTACCTCTAGGAACTCAATAAAAAACTCCAATGAAAATCCGACCACTAAAAACTTTGTTTCACCTTTTGAGTACTTTTTGTCTAATTGCAATCGGCTATTAAGTGTTTATTATTTTAATTTTAATATTTTTTTACTGATAGAGAAAATACAAGATAAGTCGTGACATACCTGCCCTTCACGCACAGTTAGAAATTCTATGGGGAAGTAAATGGTTTTGTCCCTGGAGCCTACCCACACGCAATTGAGATCTGGGTATTTAATCCTGAAAACAAAAGTGCATTAATTTATTGATCTTCAAATATAGGGAAGGGTGTCCAAAATGTATCACAAAGTTTAAATTGATTTCTTTGTATGTTTACAGCAACTGATTATGATAATACACCGTGACACACAGGATGTTCCATAATTTTATTCTAATGTATTATTTATTTTTCTTTGTATTAATGTAGGTAAAAAAAAAAAACGCGCCTTTAGCTATTTTATGTTAGGTACATTGAGTGGACCAAATTTGTAAGACGACTAAAAAGTCACGGTGTATAGACACATTTCAAGTAAGTAAGGGCTCATTTACGGAGACGCGGCTCGTCACGCGGCGCGTTGTGCGGCAAGGTCCGCAGTAAATTCAAACAAATGGCGATGTATGAGATCGTTTACGGAGAAGCGATTTATCACGCGTTTGCTTGAAATGCTGCGTTACTTGTAGCTGAGCCTGCAGGTGACATCGCAGCGATGCAGGCCACGTTAAACGCGGCGGGGCACGTGGCCTTGCGGCCAGCCAGTTTTGTTCACGGCGCGCGGCGTGTAAAACGTAGCGATAAACGCGACGGAGCACGCGGCGGCACACGCACTGCTTCACGCCCCGTGTCTCCGTAAACAATACCTGTTCATTGTCGTACATGTTTGTGATAACCCGGGCCGCTGCACGCGCCACCTCTCCGTAAACGGAAAAAAGCGCAACACACCGCGCGAAGCGCCGCATCTCCGTAAAAGAGCCCTAAGATTTGATAATTTTATCGAAATAAGTTATTCCGTGATATAAAAAAATATGTCTTATCACTTATCACGCCGGTAGCGTCTAGAGATGGCAGTACTAATAAAATTAATTGCACCGAATGTTCGTTTAGCGCATCAATCCTGTCACAACCTCCATTCAAAGCCATACATTTCTATGTCATTAGTGTCGTTCTGCGCATAAACCGTGACACGCTTGGATGGCACGGTGTTGACATTGTCGCCTCGAGCCTACCCTATGCTCAGTAAACAAAACCGACACTTACCTGTATTGCTTGTCCTGGGCGAAATAATCATAAACACTGGTTTTTCGCGAGCGGCCATCCTTTTCAACGATGGTGAAATACAAGTCACGAGGTGGGGCTACTACGCCATTCGCAACGAACTCGCGACGATCACCAGAGCTAACACAGTTGCCGACCAAGAGTGCAGTTACCTGAAATAAGAACAGACTGTAGCATTTCGTGATAGTTGGATAACATTCATTGATCGGTGATCGCTGGTTGGACCATCCCCCGAAGCATGACAACCATAGACAAGGATTTCTTTGACAGAAGAATCGAGAAAATGACAGATTATGTCGACACAATGACAGATTTCTTTGCATTATCTGTCATTTTGTCGATTCTTCCGTCAAAGAAATCCTTGTCTACGGTGGTCATACTACGGGGGCTGGTTAAGACTCTCGTAGACGAGGTCAGCCTGTATAAAAGAGAGGAGGTCTATACTCCGGAGTAAGTGGAACAAGATTAAGGATGGTGATAATCATAGAATTTTGTGTTTCTATTACACCCTAGTTTTTATCTACTGAAAATGGCTATTGTATGAAAAGTCGCAAGCACAGGTGCTTAGCGTCAGAAAAATATTCATTTTTGAGTGTCTACGGAGATAATATTAGACTTACGGTCCGCTACTTGCCAAAAACTAATAAAAGAACAGACAGATATCCTATACCATGGACAAGGAGCAAGTTTGCCAGAAAGCACTATAACAGTTTAGCGCCACGCCTCTACTTCAAAATTTTCCAGTACAAGCTAGTTAGTACAACAGCAAGTAGCAACTACAGTACTTTCACAGTTTTTATGCCTTGTGACTGGGACTGTAGCTATTGTGGTCTTTGTTTCGACAATTCAAAAGTGCCTGTAACTGGCCTATTTGAAATAAATGCTTTGATTTTGATTTTTGAGTTAGACAAGTAAGTAATTTCCTAGAAGTATTTTTTTTTTTGCATTTTCCATCTTGTACTATTTACCTTGAGGCCTTTTACAAAGCTTACGAAATAATCCCCGCCGCGTTGGTGCTCGACCGCACGATTAGGATCCAGTTTGAAATCTCTTACGAGAGCGTCGAACAGACTCTGGTGCCTAGGAAAGCCTTTATGAGCAACTGAAATATAAAATAGTTATGCTATATTGTGGACCTTTTGCAAAAAAATTATATGTTGTACAGTAATTAATGTATATGTATATGTGTGAATGTGTGTTTGTGTGCATGTGTATGTGTGTAGGTGTGTGTGTGTGTAGGTGTATGTGAGTGTGTGTGAGTGTTTTGTGTGTACGTGAGTGGGTGTATGTGTTGTATCTGTGTGTGTGTGTGTGTGTGCATGTATGTTTGTGTATTCAAGTCACAGAACAGAAAAAAACAGTAGAAATCGCATAGAGCTTTATTAGTTTCGGAACCAGCGTACACCAAACTAACACATAAACAGGTTAATTGTATTTCGTAACACTAAGAAAAGCGTGGTGTGATTGGTAATTTAATATTAAATGAAAGAAAGTAATATATTAGTCTTCGTTTTTTTGAATATAAACCATAATTACATGCCAATAGAGTGGTTTATTATCTACTCTGTTTACGTATTAGCTCATACGGAATAGTTTTACGAGTAAGTTCTGCTACTCGCCGCTAGATGTCACTACACTAAATGCATTTAATAAGCCTTTATTTGTTTTGGAATAAGATTAATATTTCCCGTAACGAGCTCATTACTATTTGTGTGCTATTCGTCCTTTTCTAGGGTTGTACCAGTGTCATTGCCCTTTTATCGACATTGCGTTTTATTTTCAAACAAAATTCAAGAGTCGATAAATATTTTTAAATTTAAAAATGAATTAAGTACTTATGTTTGAAATCAAGTGTTATAAATTTATAATAATGCTTATGATTTATATAACGAATAGTTAATAATTTATTGTTATGTTAATATTGTCATGTTAAACTACTGATTGATTTCGAAAATTATACTATTTGATAGAAAGGTAACAGAATAAACTACACGATTTGTTACTACGGGTACCTAGTACCTACTTTCTATTGACATGGGAACCCTTCGATTTCGCCGGCAGCTACACTCGTTTTAAGTATGTTTTAGCTCGACCAACTCCTTAGCGAACTTTGATGTTTCAGACTAACACATAGGCCACTTATTTTATTCTATTATATTCTTTTCTATCTGGATCCTTAGGAAATCTGAAGCCATAAAATAATACGAAACCCATTTTTTTATAGGTTCGAGACTTTATGAATGACATAGGGTGAGATAAATCTTTTCTCAATTTGAATATTACGAATAGATTCCCCATATCCATGTTTTAAACTTATTTCAATCCTGGATAAGGAAAATTAAAAAAAAGGGTAGAAGAGTTCATCATAAAAAAAACGCACAAGGTTAATTTTTCGCCCATACATCATAGAACATTGAAGTTTAAAATATCGATAACTCATTATCGATAACGTCAATCTCTAATTGAGTAGCGGACTGTGACATGTGCGTAGTTGGAATCTTCGAGAATAATATGTTTGAGTTAAAAGAAAGTAGACCCTATGTAATAAACAATAAAGTCTATTTGTACTTGTCTTGTATAATAAAATAATGTTTTTCAAATTTAATCGAAATAAAGTAAATTAAGACTTCCCGATGGTATGATATACCACCATTTGATACATTTTTGGTTCTGCTATCGTTTTTACATTCTAGAACAGCACAATAAGGCATTTTAGTATTTTTTTAACATTAAAATAGGTTTTATAAGAGTTATTGTCACTGTGACGCTTCTATCTAGACTGATGTGCGTGGCGTGGGCGTGGGGGAAACAGTTTGCGGAACAGCGCAAACCTCGGGGTACGCGCGGCCCACCCACATGCGACTTCTACTGTTTTTTTCTGTTCTGTGATTCAAGTAATTAAAGAAGCATCATCACACCTTCTATAAAAAATATTACAAGATATTGTTTTAATTTATTGACTACTATGAACCTTAAAGGCCAGAATTATGAACCAGGTTTCAGCGGTAATAACAAGCATTGACATTGAAAATTTTGTTCAGTTATAGGTATTTCTATGTGAAACTGAACAAAGTCAAAGGATAAAGTGTTAGTATTATTAGTAAATTGTAACAAAATAAAAAATGTTATGCCTCAAGCGATTTAAAACTTTTTTTTCCTTTTTTTTTTCTTTTTTTTTCCTTTTTTTCTTTTCTTTTTTTTCCTTTTTTTATAATAATGAGGGCATATAATTTAAAAAAAATTGAGGTCCTTTGCATTTCTTTTGACCCGCTGCCGTTACAAAAATACAAAACTTAGCCCTCCATAAAATTATACTGGACACCCCTGGTCTAAATGTATGGAAGAGCAGATTAAAGAGAGTTTTAATTTACGATGAAATGTTCTATGTCAAAATGTATGATGTCCCATTCCACCCTGTATAACTACTAAAAATATTTTCACTCACCATCAATGTTGATAAAGGCCTTGTTTGTAAAAATAGCCGATTGGAACAATCCTGTCCACATTTCGTATCCATAGCCTAGATCTACAGGATTATTCGGCCTCCTGAAGAATTGTCTACCAGCCTAAAATAAAATAAAACCCTTCTAAAAACTGCCGCAACAGAAAAGCAATGGATTCCACGTAGAGAATCGACATGTTCTTTGTGTTTAATAAATAAATAATTTATTTCTCCAAAAAAATCTGTTTGAAACTGACAAAATAAAAGCAAAAAAGTTAAGTATTGTCATTGAAAGCGTTTTGGTAAATATTTGTACAGCTTTTTCTTACACTATCCTACTCACCAAAAAATACCTACATACCTTTACATATGACTCCAAAGCACCCTGACGCAGAATAACATCAATGCATTGGATCTCTTCAGTAGGATGGCACAGAGACGAACCACGGGATGTCATGTAACTATAACATTAATAACGCATATAAACTATAATAAATCCTGACCTGTCGTACTGTATGGATCGGAATGCTGTGCTGTGAAAAAGATGGATGATAAAAGATTGCATGTAGCGGAGATGAGAATGTTGAGGTGGATGTGTGGTGTGACAAGAATGGATAAGGTAAGGAACGAGTATATTAGAGGAAGTTTAAAAGTTGCGCCACTTACAGAAAGTTCAAAGGGAATCGACTGTCTTGGTATGGACATGTGATGAGGAGGGACGAATCGCATGTGACTAAAAGAGTGATGAATATAAACGTTGATGGATGGAGAGGGAGAGGAAGACCAAAGAAACGATGGATGGATTGTGTGAGGAATGATATGAAAGTTAAAGGAGTAAATGATAGCGTGAGAAGACAGAGGAGATTGGAAGAAAAAAACGTGTTGCGCCGACCCCAAGTGACATGGGACAAGGGCAGGAAAATGATGATGAAACTATAATAAATAAAGTTAATTTCAATATGACTTAGGATATCATGACTAAACTATGTGTAAGCATTACAGTTATTTCTCTGAAATCACACAAATTAGAAGCACTCACCGCCTAATGTTGTCGAGATCAACAACACCAGTAGCTTTCAATGTTACTTCGAAACTCAAGGTCTTTCCATTCTGATCTTTTAATTCGACCTGAAATCAGTTAGCCGTATTAATATCTTATGCTACAACGTCGTGAACACATAATACTTATTGATGTGTATTTAATAATAATAATAAAAAACAGATCACAGATAAAGCACTTAAAGAAAAAAACAAATACTAACGGTTGCTTGGAAACGCTCTGTCGTTGTTATTTTGTCCAGTGGATTCAAGGAATAACAATTTTTCATTTGATCAAACGCAATTAACTCCTTTGCGAAATACTTCGCTTTGATTTTTGCGAATGCTTCTGGTAACATCCTTTTTGGTCTATCGGGATTGAAGTTCACATCGTAACGAGACTGCAAAAAACGAATTAGATATCATTGTACTTGTTGCATCAAAATATGTATTATTAAAATTCTGTAAAAAGCTTAAGGCAGATCCAAAAAATATACAGAACATGTAGTGCTCATGAAAACTGTTGGACCAACTAAGAAATATTTTAAAAAACACAGTGTGTCCTCATATTTTTTCGATTAATGCGAACATAAATGAAGGAGCAGCAGACTTTTTTAACAAATTTCTGGTTGGTTCAATAGCCAACTTTTAGTTGATCAATTATAACCTTACTGCCTGTATAATATTATATTGAATTGATTAAGTATCTTATCTCTGTAGCAAAGTGAAATTTTAAAGATCACTATGTTAAAGCATAGCACCATAAAAAAATCTGGTACTTACTATTTTGAGAGATTTAAACTGCATTTCCAGATAATTTACCAGTAATGTTACGGGTCTGTGCCTGACCGTACCACCAGGAATTTTGCGAGGTATCTTGTATAGGCATAAAACCGGTTCTAGAGACTTTTGCCGAGCAGATATTTGCGGTTGGGCAGCACTTGTCTGTGCAACAGGCTCAGGCGTTGGAACTGGCGTGGGTAACGCCATGACTGGCGCCTGGCCTGGAGGTAGAGCTCTAGGCGCAGCCCAACCACGGCCCCTACCAGCAGATGGCCCTTTGCCCCAAGGCGCTGGTGGCGCGGATTTCACAGGCTCTGGAATTTGCACGAGTGCAGGAGCGGGGCCTGACACAGGCAAAGTCACTTGAGCACCAGAACGAGATATTGACAGGGCACCCAGGTCACTGGTAACAGACTGTACTTCACGGGGACTCAATATCTGCTGGGCTGCAGGTGGCTGGGCTGCAGGTGGCTGGGCTGCAGGTGGCTGGTCCGCAGGTGGCTGGGCTGCAGGTAGCTGGGCTGCAGGTGGCTGGGCTGCAGGTGGCTGGGCTGCAGGCTGCTGGGCATCCCCCTTCTTCTTTCGAGGTCTCTTTTTCTTGGATGACGTTAATCCTAATCCAGTGTCGTCAGCCTCTTCAGTTATTGCTTCCTTCTCCTTCGCTGGTTTTACTGGTGCCTCGGGTGGAACATCAGATGGCAGCTGTGCCTCAACTGATGGTTCAGAAGGGGCCTCAGATTGAGCTCTAGATGGTTGCTCTGAAGGCACTTCAGCTTCCGCTTTAGAAGATTCGGAAATTGATGATGGTTTTCGAGATGCTTGCAGAGATTGCAAAGCCTGCATAGCCTTCTCCTTTTTTTCCTTTTTTTCTTTCCTTTTACGGGCAGCTCCCGTAAGACCTGCGTCATCTTCTTCCTCAGCTAGTACAGGTTCTGAAGTAGATGGTTCCTCAATGCTTTGTGAGGGCTCCTCTTTTGGAGTATCTTTTTTTCCGCCTTTCTTTTTTGCTGTTGAAAAAGTTATAATTAATCATTTAAAATAGTAGTAAACGATCAAGATTGGAAGAATTGAAGAAAAAAACATGTTGCGCCGACCCCAAGTAACATGGGACAAGGGCTGGAAGATGATGATGAAACAATCAAGAGTACGTCTAGACTTTTATTAGAAGAGAGTGACCGCTGAGTTCCTTTCGGCTATTAAATTCTCAGAGAACTCAGGTACGAAACACTAACCTCATCTAGTTTTATAACATAATTTGACGTGTAAAAACGTTTTTGGGGTTCCGTAGCCAAATGGCAAAAAACGGACCCCTTATAGATACGTCATGTCTGTCTGTCTGCCCGTCCGTATGTCACAGCCACTTTATTCAGAAACTATTAGGACTACACAGTTGAAACTTGGTAGGTAGATGTATTTTGTGAACCACTTTACGATTTTTATACAAAAATTAAAAAAATAAAAGATTAAGGGGGGGGGGGGCCTCCCCATACATGGAATTGAAACTAAAAAAGAAATATCGTCAAACCTATACGTGCGAGGTGTCTATAGATAGGTCTTTAAAAGACATGGAGGTTTTTAAAACCATCTTTTCTCAAAGCCAATCGTTTGAAAGATAGACACTTCCAAAGTGGTAAAATGTTTGTCACCCCCCCTCTAATTTCTAAAGTAAGAGGAGAAAAATTCTGAAAAGATGTAGGATGTAGGATGATTGTAGAACGTAAAAAAACTTTCAACGAAAATTGGTTTGAATAAGATTTGATGTTTAGTTTTTGAGATGAATGATCCTTCAAAATATTTTTATTATATTGTTTGGTGCTACAGAACCCTGTGTGCGTGTGAGTACGGCTTGCACTTGGCTGGTTTGCAAACCAATAGACAGAAATAAATATGATTTATTTAAACACTAGCTAATTAACTGTTTGATCGACTCATTTGATAGGATTGTGTTTAGACTATCAGACCACTTTTTTGGTGTAGAGAAATAATCATGAATACCCTCTCTGTCTGGGGTGAACAGAGGTTACGACTCCTATCGACTAAAACTCCACTGTTCCTAACTACAATGAGTTAGGGGACGGCAGATGCTCGAAAACTCACGCGCACCCACCCTGCCCTATGATATGAGTGACAAATAGGTAGACCACCACCTAACCTTTTGAGGACAAGAGACATGATGTTATGTGACTAGGGTTGCCATAAGTCCGGAATTTTTCGGACATGTCGGGAATATTACATTAGTGTCCGGAATGAGGGGAAAATTCTAAAACGTCTGGAATTTTACAACAATGAGAAAATAACAACCAGTTGATAACAAGATAAAGCTAAATGAAATATAACTTTGAATAAAACAAATAGAATAAATTCAGTTAAATTGTACTGCACCATGTAAAAGCAAAAAGTCTGGAAGTTTCTTCAAATGTTCGGAATATTCTCCGGAAATAAAAATCATAGATCTGGTAACCCTATATGTGATAATCAAACTTATGAAATCAATTCATGAAGTCGGGTTATCCTTAACTGGACATAATTGCACAATTTGCAATGCAGTTGTATCACTCTTTTTCACTATAGCGTATAGCTTCATACTTCTTTTTACTCTCAAAGTTTACAATCCAAGCATCACTGTTTGAGTTTATTGGAATGCAAGCAATCAAATTATGGCAATAAAGGATGCAAGTACTATGCAGTTTGTGTTACCTTTAGTAGGCCAACATCAATAAACGATAAGAAAATTCAACACTATTTTCCACTACACTATGCAGTTTTGTAAGTATGATCATGAAATGATTGGAAAACATAAATAGATTCCTCGGTTCACTGCTTATTTACTTTGTTACTATATAAAACAGAACACTCTCCTACATACTAATAAAATAATATCATTGAATGATTACTTACGTGGTTTGCCCATTTTCAAAACTTCTTACTTTAGGTTGTAATCTGTAATAGAATACAATATTGAACTGAATGTTAAAACAGGTGCTATTATGTGAATGTATTAAACAGGTGCTATTATGTTCACTTGTGGTTTCAGACTGAATAGTTGTTATGATTATTTTATTTTTAAACACATTTAAGGAATGAATGATGTCAGAAAGGTAACTTCTAGATTATAGTGTTGTGAAAGTTCAAGGAGTCCCCTATAACTGTGTTGCCACTTTATTTTATTTTTTTAACTAGCAACTATTTTTAGTAAGAAATGTTATTTTAGTACCTACCTACATTATTATTTAGATTTTAGAATGTGTATGTAAAATATGTAGAAAAAATAAAAATTTCACAGTTGCTAAACAATCAACAAGTGATTTTCAACATACATGGTAATGAAGTAAATTCAAAAGTTTTGTATCAAAAAAAAACTAAGATTTAATAAAATCAAAAGTATTAAACATTTATTTATTTTTAGGGTTCCACTGCCAAATGGCAAAAACGGAAACTCTTTTGGATTCTGTCTATCTGTCAGTCCGTATGTCAGAATGTAACAACCCTTTTACTCTGAGACTGTTGACACCACACAGTTGAAATTTGGAGAGTAGGTGCCTCCTATAAACCTCTAACAAATATGATTTGAAATTAAGAAAAAAATAAAAATAGGGGTGGTCCTCCATACATGTAACTGAGGGTTCGGAAAAAATAAATCTACATAATATGCAGTTTCTAAAAAAAACATGTCAGGTTTTATTAGGTACCGAGACTAGATTAGCATAGCATAATGAGCCTATAATGTTGGTACTGCTGGGACACATGGCCTCCTCTCTATGTGGAATGGGCTATAATCCACTATGAGGGCCCAGTACGGGATTGTAGATGTCACATATTTTTGCTTTTTTTTTTTTGGTTCTACAACATGATGGGTTCCTCACAATGTTTTCCTTAACCGTTTTTAAGAGCAGTGGTGTGAAGTACACTGTTTGTAAGTTGGGGCCGCCACCACTGGGCCACTGCTGCTCTCTGGGCCAACGCTGCTCTCTGTGCAACTGCTGCTCTCAAGAGATGAGATTAGATTATAGTTATGTAATCCTTTTAGGATTACAATTTTAAAAAATACCCCAATGAAAATTAAATAAAATGAGGAAACTTACATGGCAACACAAGGGCATGGGGGTTTCGTATTTTATTTGGTATTTATATATTTGGTATATATATATTCTCCTTATATTCCCCTGTCACATTGACTAGGGTTTTTTAACATATTGTATAACAGTGTGGGGTGTCTATAGATAGCTCTTGAAAAATGATATTGTGGTTCCTAAAATATTATTTTTTGTAGCAATATATTTTATGGATAAGCAATATGTTTATGAAAAGGATGGAGACGACAAACGGATCGTTTTATGCATGAGATCAAATGCGAACCAGTTGATAGTATACAAATTGCTTGCTTCTAGGGAATTGCAATCCTTTGTCAAGGCTTCATTTTGAGCTCCTTATTTTTAAATGGTTCTCCTGTAAGATGTCTTATGCAAGGCTGTTTGATATAATTGTATTTACCTTCTCTTTTTTAAAAGAAAAAAAATTGGAACTAAATAATAAAAAGATTTCCTTTACAGTCATGCGCTCCATTGCATGGCAGGCAATTGCAGGCAGGTTGTTGTTATCTTCTCAATCCCTAACTCGCAGTTTCAGCTTTTGAGCGATAATATTTTAGTTACTTGTGTTAAGGAATCTACCCAATTAACGTCTTAAGCGGAACTAAAAATGCCGAATGTTCACGACAAGGCGTTATTACCGAACACGTCAGCCGTCGCTGTATTTGACTCAATATTTTATGAAAAGACGTGGTAAATCTAATAATGACGAAAAAAGAACTACGTTATTTAATCGAAATATGACGACATTTTGTTTAAACGTTATTACTACATGGTTAATTTTGCAAGTATACTTAGTTATGCTAAATGTTTTCCCACAGGTCACAGGTAATTTAAAGGCGTAAAAGTTTAAACTTACAGAATATTATAGAACACGGAAATCTCTTGGATTGCTGATTCTGATAAAATTTTGCCTTCGAATTTATTATAATTCACCACTTCACATAAAATTGTACATTAATGGCCGGCCACCAAGCTGTACTAATGTTTTTATTTATGTTTTCTTTTGTGAGTCGACATCAATCAATTGTTCACGTTATCTCAAAAGTATGGAAATATGGAATGACTGGACGTCAACTCTTGTCTATTATTCTCATAGAGTAATAGTAATAGTGATGGGATGGCGTAGCTGTCTGCCAAAGTACAATGGCGATAAGACCATAGACATTTTTTTAAAACTAGTAGATTCGCTGACAGATGGTATTGTGTATCGTTTTATGTCGCTTGGCAAACAAATACTCTGAAGTCATGGACTTAGTATAACTAAGTCCATGTCTGAAGTACTCTCTAAAAATGGTCAATAAATTGTTTAAAAAACGATCTACCACTTCAAATCTGCAAAACCAAAATGGTTTTATCTAAAAACAATGTCCAAATACTTCTTGCGCCATTATGATAAAAAAATATCGTGGTAAGTACGTTGGTAGTTCTAATGCAGTACAAGGGCTTACAAGTAGGTGATTTCGCATAGGACATGGACAAGGAGAATTAATGAATGAATAAATAAATGATTTTAGGGTGCGTCCACTTTTGGCGAATGTGCCGCAAATGTGCAGCTCGCGAGCCATTTGCGAACTGCGCGCGTGCATTTTATGTTCGTACGCAGCCCCTGCGCCGTCCGCACGCCGCTCGCGCGCTTTCTACGCGCCGTACTCGAGCGGCGCAGGAGGTGCGCGCGAGCCGGCCGCGATGCACCTCACAAATTCAAGCAAATTCACTACTGAAGCTCAAGTTTACGCGTATGTGCGCACGAGCAGCGCGCGCGCTGCACGCGCGCCCCCTCCAGTCTTGCTAGGGTTGCACTAGAGCGGCGCACGAAATATAGGCTGCAACCGCACGTGCGCAGCTCGCGGGCAGCTCGCAAACGGCTCGCGAGCTGCACATTCGCGGCACATTCGCCAGATGTGGACGCACCCTTAGTTCACTTATTATTTACTTATGAATATTTTTCAGTAGGTATTTTGATAAGTAAATTTGTATGGGTTAGGAATCTAAAATGCAATAGCTACTTCAAAAATGTTATCACCCCGGTGATCTCGCATTGGTTAGATTTTCCATACTTGTTCATAAAGAAATAGAAGTTACAAATGAAGAGTTATTTGGAAAATCTAGGAACTAAAAGATTAACACTTTAACTACCCTGGACGGGTTAGAATTGTTCCGACCTACTAGAATTACTTTTGCGACTTATAGACAAAGTTAAGATTCTTGAGAAACTGGGCTGCAAGAGCGAGCGTAGGGAACTCGAAATTTTTTACATCTTGTCTCGAATAATATCCGCCGTGCAGAGATACAGTGTGACATGATGCCTCCGGGGTATGCTTAAACAGTAACGAGAAAGTAAATTTTGTACATGCTGTACCTATTAGACGTTTAGTACGTGATAGAAGACATTTCCCAGCATGAACTTAGTATACAAACTAAGTCCATGTTTCCCAGAAACAGCGTCGCAATAATTCAGTTTGGATAGTCACTAATCTATCCACCTTTCTCTTCCTCACTGCGATAATAAGGAAATCCCTCACTCTATTCAGAATCACTAAAGGTTCTGTACAGAGTACAAAAAACATTTTTAATGCTCGTCAAAACTTATTTCTGGATCAGTGATTATACTCAAGTAATAGGTTACAAACGATTTCTACCTTTTGTATACTTTCTCGGTCACAATCAAACAAACTACAGTCACCGACTTCAAAAGCTAAAGTTATTTTACACTTTTTTATATTTTTGAAGTCGGTTTTGTTTTTTGCAAAAAAGTTATTTTTGTTTTTGGTCATCTTCACTTTTATTTTGTCTGTGGATTGAATTCAGCGACTTCAGGCAAGCAAGCAAGTTCAGGCAATGTTGTGAATGCGAATCTAATTTTTATTTTGTTGTTTGATGACCTGTGGAAAAACAAAACAATAAAATTATATAACTGAAAACGGTTTGTGGTTCTTCTGCAATACTTAGTGGTATTAATTACTACGTATCCAAAGTTCTGAGTAATTTTAGTCATGTGTATTGAAGTGTTTACGGCGACGACATTCGGCAGCAATATCGTGACTGTAAATGAATTATGGCTTATTACAATGCCGGCAATGTCGTAAATACAATTAACTCATCTGATCAAACTGATGATACAAATATTACGGACGATCTTTCAATAATACCACTAGAAAAAGACAGTTTCGGTAAGTACATCTCCAGGTAATGAGAAAATTGAGTGTAAAGATCAATTATTTAGTGTTATTATTACAGCACAATGCGAGTTATGTGGTCGCATCGGTCGTCGGGGACAGTTCTACCTGAAGAACAATAAGTTTTGTTCGCTTAGATGCAACGCGAGTAACGCAAGAAGACGACATTGTAATTGGAAGTTCAGGTTGATGGAAAGTGCCGAACACATGGCGGGTATGATACCGATGGAGCCGCTGCCTCAGCTGCAGCACTGGCAGACTTCATTAAATGAGATACAGGTAAATTAAGATTAGTAAATCAGTAACATATTCTGTGATAAATTCCTTCTTTTCCTTGTGTCAGCTGATTGTTGACAGCACAAAGGATACTTTTATTATTTTATTTGTTTTATTGCATAATCAATCAAACTAAAACTCTCCTTAAAAGTTAATTACAGTTTGTAATACAGTTCATTTACATTTAATTAAGATCAAATAGCATGCTGCCTAATGTAACAACAAACTTGAAAGTTAACAATGACTACAGTTGATTCTTTAAAATAACTTTTCTTACTGTTAATGTTAGCCTTCATCATCCCACTGCTGGGAGAAGCTGTGACTTCTTCTTCAGTTCATTCTATGTTACCATCAATTTAATATGGTACAATATTGTTATTAGGCTGGACCCATAAAACAATCGGCTGCAGTAGTAGCCAACAGTTATGAATGGAAGGACGAGTTGTTTGGCTGTGACTTCCTTGCCGCACCAGTGAGCTTGTTCAAACATGCTCCCCTGCATGAAATGTGGGATAGCACATTTGAGGGCATGAAAGTGGAAGTCAAAAATAATGATATAGAGAATGGCAATGATAAGATGAGTGACTATTTTTGGGTAGCTACAGTATTGAAAGTAAGTACCTTGTACTGTTATTTTATGATTGACTTGATTTTGCCTCCGACTTTGGCCACATGGTGGTCAGAAATTATCCCGCAGCAACCACTATACTCCAAACCCAGATCATGGTGTACCTGTCCACACAGACAGTTACTTTCCCATTGTTTTATAAAATTAGCAACCAGTAGTAACAAATGTGCAGCATTTGGGATTAGCATCCTACTCAGTATTTTGTAACTATTATTAACCAGGATGATTCTGCAACCCATGCTTTTTCCAAAACTCAACTGGTTGTTGCTTGATTTTTTATTGCAACTGTTTTTTTTCCACCCATGTGTTATACCAGTTACCAATTTATTAATATTGTCCTATAATGTGTTACTTTTAATATTACCACCCGAGATTTGGTTATTAGTGATTCAAACAAATCTTTTGAACGCCAGAACATAAAGGCATGCGTGTGCCCTGCACACCAAGCCACAATCTCACCTACCAATTTGTCACATATTTGTGTCGTTTGGCATACAGGGCACACACTTGCTTGTCACGTATATGTGACAGTGGTGGTCAAAAGCTTAAACAATCAAGTCAGTGTGTGCAGTAAAATGGCTGCTTAATTTTTTTTAATGACATTCAAAATTTTAAATTTTTTTTACAGGTGAAAGGTTACATGGGACTGTTACGCTATGAAGGTTTCGGCAGTGATGATTCTAAAGACTTTTGGGTTAATCTTTGCTGCTCAGAAGTTCACCCTGTGGGTTGGTGTGCAACTAGGGGCAAACCTCTAATACCCCCTTGTAGTATTGAAGCTAAATATACAGACTGGAAAAGGTATGTTAGTCATTATTAGCATATATCTAATGCTTAAATAACAAAATATTCAGTATTGTATATGCCTGAGGGTTAAAACTGACGAAATGTTGTGTCAATGATGGAAAGAAATGGATGTGCCATGCACCGTTCCGAGGTATAACATGGTATTCGAATGGAGTTTATACTTCAGTTATGGTTATTAAAAATAAAATACAAATACGCTTGACAAAATTTGTCTATTTAAACAGAGCACAGTACACACGGCCGCACGTGAAGAATATATTAAAAAACACACACAAAAACACTAATAACACACACAACACTACACTAATTCATGCAATCATTAATCATATTTAATTATGATTATTTCAGATTCCTTGTTAAGCAGCTAACTGGCGCGAGAACACTACCCGCCAATTTCTACACTAAATTGAATGATAGTATTGTATCTAGGTTTTCTATTGGCTCCATCATGGAAGTTGTTGATAAAAATAGGATCTCACAAGTTAAGGTACATCTTTGTATTTTATTTTCTGCCTTAAGGCGTAGGTTTTCAGGTTGTCTACATGTGACCAATATTTCATCGATATCTGTTCAGCCGTCAATACGTGACAATCAAACTCACATCCACATTAAAAATATTAGTTACAATGATTCTTCCTCCGGGATCTATGGTCTGTATTCTGTGACAGTTAATTGTTAAGCATTGTTCAATTTATTTAAAAATCTGCCTTTTGCTCACATAACTAATGCATGCATAGTTCTCTAGAGTACAAACCTAAACAGAATAAATAGGGATCCTATGAAAATGCGTATGACTTGACTGCATGATAATACCTAGTTCTTTTTCGACATTCCAGGTAGCTACTGTGTGCGAAATTATAGGAAAACGCTTACACGTGAAATATTACGACAGCTCACCAGAAGACAACGGTTTTTGGTGTCACGAAGACTCGCCACTCATACACCCTGTCGGGTGGGCTTTTAGAATTGGACATCCTTTGGATGCACCTCAAAGTTATTGCCAAAGAGTAGCCGCCGGTCGGCTGATACCGAGTGACAGTACTCCTGAGATGTTTTATAAATACCCGAGTAATGAACCTCCTTTGTTTGCTGAAGGAATGAAGCTTGAGGCCATTGACCCTCTGAACTTATCAGCTGTTTGCGCTGCAACAGTGATGCAAATATTGAATGAAGGGTACATGATGATCAGGATTGACTGTTATCCTGCTGACGCGTCGGGTGCCGACTGGTTTTGTTATCATCAGAGATCGCCGTGCATATTTCCTGTGGGCTTTGCACTGGCTAATAATATTCCTCTTGTGCCTCCTTCTGGGTAAGTCTGATTATCGATAGTGGTAATATAGAGTAAAGCTTAAAGACATCGCGGGCCTGTGGACGGTGAGTAATGGGCTAGCTCGCCGTCCGTTCGTCTTATGACAACAGGCGCGTTCGTGCTCCACGCGCGCCTCAAAGAGATGTCAGCACACAAGAAGGCGTCCGCAAGGGCTAATGCCTGCTGGGGCTGCGGGACTGTTCGAAAGAGATACCGCGGCCCTGGAACACAAACGGCAAAGAAGGAACAAGGATGGGTTTTAGTCAGTAAAAGTCTGACACTCCCTTCCATTCCACCCAGAGCGGAAGGAGTCATTAGACGATTTCTCAAAAATTTAAAGACATTGAGCGTGCTGTTCGATTTTTAACTTTAGTCGTCTACTATAAATTTCTTTCGCGCTCATTATCCCTAACAGCATTTCAAACCACTGTCGTTATTTATTTTGAGGTGAATACGCACCAAGTTAGCCCCACAACCTGCATTCACATTAGCATCGATTCTTAACAATCTTGTCATGAAATCGTACGAAACTTCGCTAATGAGCATTTCGCCTTAAAAATTGCTACTTTGAATCCCACACTCAATCAGACACAGAAATAAACAGGTACTTTATAAAACGAGCTAACAGCCGAACCGAGTCACAAATTACTAGAGGTCGTAAGTGAAAGCTGGATATAACTTACTACTACATTTTCTTCTGACACTTTGATTTCTTTCACAGTATTACAATGGAAGAGTTCAGTTGGGAGCATTACTTGACCGTATGCGGTGGACAGGCGGCCGATCGTTCGCTGTTCGCGGCGCGAGGTCACGTGGTATCGCACGGGTTCGTCGCTGGTATGCGGCTGGAGTGCGCTGATCTTATGGACCCACGACTTGTGTGCGTGGCCACTGTCGCTAGAGTTGTCGCTGATCTCCTTAAGGTTTGTCTATATTTATGTTATTACATGGATTATTGGCTCCTGTGTAGGTAATAACAGCCGCACGCCGCAAATGTGAGTTGAAAAAGTCATATTATAGCCATTCGTTTCATATAAAATACTAGTATCCATCCAGTTAGACTGGCAGCCGAACTCAACATGGTTGAGAAAAGGCTAAGCAGATGACGATGCATGGCAGACGAACGACGCGATGGCCCACCTGATGGTGAATGGTTACCGCCGCCAACGGACCAATAAGAGTGTGAATTACGCTGGCTTTCCTATGCAAAATAAAACAATGTAATTATACAGTGCTGCTTGCCCGCGCGCCATATTTGCCGTACTATAAAAATGGAGATAGCAATGAAAGAAATATTTTTTTATTTTTAGGTCCACTTTGACGGTTGGGGCATGGAGTACGACCAATGGCTATGGGCGCACAGTACGGACGTTTACCCAGTTGGTTGGTGTCGTGCAGTAGGGCACAGACTCGAAGGACCGCTTCAACCTCCTCCGCGGCCGCCGCGCAAACTGCCTATCAAACAGCCAAGAAGACGACGAAAGCAAGGTAACTCGTCAATACAATAATTTTATACTGGGTGTAAACAGACCCTTCACATAGCCGTCAACCAAGCATTCTGTACATCAAACTAAGTAGCTTTACGCAAAAATTATTGCTGGGAAACGACTTTTTTTTTTCGGGTGAAAAATCACGTTTTACGGTGGGACTCGATGGAAAGCACTCAAAACATTGAGCTGATGAATGGATTGAATAGTACGGGGGTCGTGGAGGTGTGTAAAGTAAAAAAAATGGTCGCAAAGACGGGGAGAACAAGTGCCTTTCGGATATGTTAAGGGTCTATTTACACCCTATATAGCATTATTAACACAAAATATGACTGCGAACGCATCTAATCAATAAATGCGTTCTCTAGTCTTACCAGTTTAGGGGATGAAGAACAGGGTCTACATCCCCAATTGAAAGGGAGGATCTTCCGACCAGACACATGTTGTGCCTGTTATGCCGGGTACACATTGGTGAAACGTAACATGTAATGTAACACACGCTGAAACAAATTCGCCTGTTGTTGGGCTACATTTCATGTTGCATTGCATAGTCTGGACGGCTCATTCATGTTACATTTCACGTTACGTTACCCCAATGTGTACCCGGCATTAGACTTCTGCCCGAAAGCTGTTGTCGGGTTTTCAATATGGTCTTAAGTCGCGGATTACTAATAACGTGATTCAGAATTTAGATGTTAGTTCTTCATTTGTGTCATTTATGGCGCTGTAGTAGTTTTTGTAATGCCGCTACACTATACACGATTATCAAGATTATTCGTTAAACTAGTTATTCCATACAGCTGTCAATGACGGTACGGGAAGTGAATTAAGTTTATTATGACTTTTCGAAAATAAAATTATAATACTATTCGACAAGCATATGTGAAAGTGAAAGTCCCGGGATTTCGAGACATGAGATATCCCGAAACCCAAACGCTAATTATAGTGCTCTTTTAATTTTAAAGAAATCGCAACTTTATTGTTGCTGATATACTTTCACTTGTTGAATTAGAAGTAACATACTTACATCTTGCTCTTTCAGTTGGAATAAAAGTCGCTCAACCGCCAAACACGACCGAAGATAGCTCACAGAACTCTGACATGGGTGATACCAAGAGCCTATCCCCCCCTACAAGCGTGTCTGAAGTGTCCCCAGACGCACCATGTCCGCCTGAAAATGACTCCAGCCAAAACAAGATGGATGTTGATACGGAATCTAAGGATAGCACTGAGCCTTCTGAAGAAAGGCTTGCAGATATGAAGCCGGAGACCCCGGTAAGTTTAAACTTCCTTGTTATGACATTCAAGTAGTAAATAAACTAATTGAGGCGTGTGAACTTGAAGGAATCAGTTATGACTACTTGAAGCGGCAGCCGATGGGGCCGAAAAGTTCTAGAGTGGCGGCCGCGAACCGGAAGACGTTGCGTTGGAAGGCCTCCCACTAGGTGGACCGATGACTTGGAGAAGGTTGCAGGGATTCGCTGGATGCGAGTCGCACGGGACCGGTCAATGTGGCCACACTTGGGGGAGGCCTATGTCCAGCAGTGGACGTCATTTGGCTGAAATGATGATGATGAAGCGGCAGCAAGCAATAGCTTCGGTAGTCATAACTGACCGGTGCAGTGCTGCTGGTGTTTTTGTGGGATCTTAATTATTTTAATACTTATATTTTATTTATTTCAGAATACACCTACAGATACATCGCGGAACACACCAACTGATATATCTCAGAACACACAAGATAACAATGACATATCTCTAGATTCCAGTCAGAACATACCGCAGCTTTCCCCAATTGCCCCTTTGATTGAGGATCCAGATCCTGATAAGGTGATACCTAGACTAGTCAATACATCAGTACCCTTAGATGTCCTTAATTCCATTAATCCTAAAAACTGGACCGCAGCAGACGTTGCCAGATTTCTAACCGTCAATGACTGCCAACCATACTGCGTTAACTTCGCAAACGTCACCGGCGCTACGATGTTAAAGTTGACAAAAGACGATATCATCGAAATATTAGAAATGAAAGTAGGTCCTTCATTAAAAATTTTCGACCTAATACAACAATTAAAATGTAAAATAAAACAACCTCAATGCAGAATGCTAAATAATTTTAATAAATAAATACACTTCTTCAGTTTACATTTGTAAGACTTTTAAAAGTTTTTAAATGTGGAACACCTGGCCATTTGGGAACCTCGCGTCCTCATATATCTCCGCGATGACAAAGTCAAACGGCTAGACCACAGAAGAACTAGGGTCACGGTCCATACAATATTTTTGTAAACACTTCAGATGATCATTCTTCTTCCAATTGTATTGGTTAACCCAAAGAAGACTTGACTATTGGACTTCGAAATGAAATCTGAAGGTCTCATCATCAATCATGAACTTATACAAAGTGTGACGAAGTAGCTTTTTAAGCAGTAGAATATATTCTAAAATAGCAAACATATTCTACACCCGCCTATATTTTGGTATTGCATAATAGCTCAGGTTGTTTTATAAAATAAACATATTTTGGCCAGTCACTAATGTTTGATATCAGATTTGTGTGTAAGGCAGAACCTACAGTCCTTTCACTTTATTGCAGCTCTGATTTTGAATCACCGCCAAATCACTGTGATCTTTATATTTAATATCATAAGGTCCATGTTGGGTTGCTTTAATTCCGTTGGAACAAGGAGGTTGTAGCACAGAATAAATTTGCTACGGTCAAACGAAAAATAACTGAAAGGACTGTATATGTCTTTTATATTCGCCATTATTTTAATTTTCATATTTATTGATTTTCGTTAAGTGTGAATGGGTTTGAAACTATACCCAATGTAGTGTTACTCTTATAGACTAGGCATGTTCTCATATTTTAGCACACATGTAATTTTATATTGTGCCACAAGTACCTAGTGGTAATCAGGAACCAGATCTAATTCAATTGTCTTTTTTTGATCAACCACATATTTAACTACCTGAAGAAAAAATATTGTAATTGCTTTTTATTGACAGAAAAAAGGAATTGATGGTGTTTATAAATATCTGTGTGTGATAACAGTATTCACAAAAAAAAAAACATCAGGGAATATGAAAAAATGATATTACTAGAGGTACATGAGGTGATATTGTTGTCTAAAATAAAATCTGGCATGTATTCTACTAAACTTCTAGTTCTATAGAAAAATTCCAATAATAATGAATTTGGGTTATTCAATGTGTGTTGTCTACATTATATATTTGTGGATATGATAAAAGTCTGTCTCAACTCCTCGAAACTGCATCTGAAGCAATATCATATTTAATCACATCATTGACAATGACGAAATTGGTGATAATATTATAACGATATATTTTATTTCATGAGGGGAGAAATCGATATTTTGTATCAATACATTTTAAAATCATGAATCCCGTATCAATATGATTAGAAAATAATGCATTCTGCAAAATTCCGTTGATCAATACAAATTATACAATAGAATTGTAATGAAGGGAAATGTGTTGTAAATATAGTTATTATGGCAGTTCTCATTTTAATGTATCGGCGTGAAATTATTGTGTTAATTTTAAATGTGACCAAACGGGATTTAAGACAGTTTTATGCTTAGACAAAGAGTATGAGTGATAAATACCTACATTGCCTTTTTAGAGACATAATTATGTAATTATATCATTTAGTACCATCAGCATAGTACCTATGTGTAATCGTTTGAATGGTCTGGTATTAAAAGCAAAAGTGTACAATAATACTGATTTTTCATTTATTTAAACATTACGTACATCCTTATTTTTAGAAAAATTGTTTTCAGGAATATTAATAAAGTTCGCCTTGGTGACTTGCAGCTTCAGTTTCGGGCCACAAATTATATGCCCATAGCTCCGACAGTGTTCATTATTTTGTTTATTATTTAAATACTACACTACATTGTGTAAATCTTCATCAGCATTTCACCAGTAAACATCTTTATTAGTGCTTATATCTTGCAGTATTTGATTTGTTATTAATCTGAAACATAGTAGGTACCAATTTTAGTAAATAATCCACTGAATCACTGGATTTTTTAATAACATTATTTGTGCGATTAATCTTAGGTGTGCTGCACACAATCATGTTTGGGTCTGACTCTGCACAGACCGGCCGCAAAATGATTACCTAAATTTTTTGCCATCCCGCTCCGAATTTCTGACCCAAACATTTTTGTGTACCATCCCTTACATACCTTATAGTGTGCATTTGAACTGTTGATGCATAAAGTGTACAACACAAAATGTTCCCAGATCTCTGTGCGTGACATTTGTGGTATTCAGAACACCAATAGGCTTCGCACATATTAACTATCTCGTCATTGATTCCTAAAATTAATTCAAAGTTGAGAATAACTGGCTAAGGGCTGAATTCTTAATCGTCAGATAATTGTTATCTGAAGAATAAATAAAACGAATTAATAAGTTGTCAAACTCATTAGTCATCTGACTACTGGAAATTCAGCCAATATACAACAAAAATGTGAATGCTAAGCCAAAATAAGCACATGCTAAAATTACCTTTCTGATTCCCCTCCTTGGGTTTCAATTCGGGCGTCAGATCTCTCGCCGAGGTAACGTAAAAGGTCCTCAAAATGTCCATTCTGTGCGCCCCTGACATCCCTCGACCCTTCTGATTGGATAGGTGTAAATGGCGCGAGAAAACACATCGCCTCTTATTTATGTTTATTACAAGTACTCTGAAATAAGAAATGATGATTTACTTGGTAGTAAGTAAATGGTAAATATTTCCTGTGGCACACTTCGAAAATCGGCATCATCATACAGCCCAGGAATGACCACCGTAGAAAGGGGTTTTGTCGATGGAAGAATCAACAAAACAACAGATTTCTAATTTGTTAAACTGTCATTTTTTCGTGACTCTTCCGTCCACAAAAGTAAAATAGAGATATAATAGGGCTCTTTGATTGAAGGTGTATCAAGAAAACAAATATTTCATTTTTCCTTTACGGTAGGAAAATTGATATATTTGTCAAGATTGAAACAATATTTATGCTTATGCTAATTCACTAGTTGTGACTCAATAAAAGTACTAGAGTCTACTTACCCTAAGACACACGGCTCAAATATCAAGCTCATTGGAAAATTTCGAGGGTGTGCAAGTTTAGCTTCCTTTATAATGGATGCATATCCTTCCCAGCATTGCAGGACTATTTCATCGATCTGTGATAAAGCAGGTGTTGCTCCGCATACTACCAAAATGTAAACATCTGCCAGGAGTTTACATGTTACTGCTCTAAAGGCAACCTGAAAAATATTTGCTATTGAAGAAGTTGTATATGCAGATTGGATTGTGGGGGGGGGGGGGGGTGGCTAAGGGTGTTTGTGCCCCTGTCCATTAGGAGTTTCTGTCCAAACATTGTGAGGTTTAAGTCATCAGTAAGAGTGACATGTCAAGATAAGGCTGGTTTTGGTTACCAGATGCAGAATGATCATAATGTTCTGGATCTGGTGTTAAAATATCCATTTCTGTAAAAAACACTTTCACAGGTCAAAAATATACATAACATCACGCCTGTAATCCCTAAAGGGTTAGGCAGAGGTGAACGTAAGAGTACACCCACATTTTGCTAGCTATGTTTAAGTCCCATGTAATAGGGGGCGAGCCTATTCCCACTAACCGGGCACAAATCTAGGCTCCGTGGCTGCTACTAAGAAATTCCTGATCGAAAACCCAATAACACTGCCAGCCCGGGGAATCGAACCCAGAACCTCATGCTCAGCAGTCGCGCTTGCGACCAACGAGGCAAAAATATATTACAGAAGAATCTCACTAATATGGCACTATTAAAAAAAAAATCAGTCGAATTGAAAAAAAAAAAAGAGGAGGTTATCTCTTTTTGGAAGTCGGTTAAAAACCAGAGGGTGCCGGATTATTGGAATGTTCGGATTACTGGATTGTGTAGAAAAAAATCAAAAAGAGAATATAATGTATTTACTAACATATTTCACAATAAACTAATTACTTAGTTTTAATGTTAACGAGATAAGTTTTGACGTTAGACTGCTTCACAACGACGAAGCGCATACGCGGTGCATGGCGTAGGGAGGGGCGAGTAAAGCGCGTAGGTAGGGGCGAGAAAGGCGCGTAGGTAGGGGCGATAAAGGCGCGTAGGGAGGGGCGAGAAAGGCACGTAGGGAGGGGCGAGAAAGGCGGGGGCGGAGGGTGCCGGATTATTGGACGTATCGGTTTATTGAAGTGCCGGATTAGTGAGATTCTACTGTATTATATTTTAAAAATTGGATACTGTCAGTGATTTATATCAAAGTAATATGAGAAGAACCCAAAATAAACTTAGAGGTCAGAGTCCTTTAAAGTACAGTCATGACCAGTGATCACTTGACCAGTCAAGTCATATGACTTCATAATAGTAGGAACCATGCAGATTAGTGTCAGAAGTGGACTTTAGGGCAAAGAACCACACAGATTGTTTTTATGATTCTAAACTAAGGATACTGACATTAGGGCTCATCTGTGGTAAATATACAGGAGTATCTCTCAGTGGTGCACCATCTTGAGCTGCAGCAAGTAGCAGCATCAATCGAGCTTCCCTTGGGTCCAGCTCATGGAAGTCTGAACTAGTAGCCATCAGGTGTCCGTGAATAATAAGACATGCCCATCGGCCTGTCACACTTTCCGCGTAGTTGTCAAGTGCTTGCTGAAATCAATAATTTATATATTTTTTAAGTACTACATAATACAGGAATAACTTTTATGATGTTGGGTGAGACTTTTATGAGCTCTCAAAATTATCTTTTTAAATGCAACAATACACTTTTCTAGCTTTCATGGATAATAGAATGGAATATATAGAGACGGCAGGGTGGCTGAGCGATTGACTGCTGCGCTTCGTGTCGTGGGTTCGATTCCCGCACGGAACAAAGATTTCTAGGCCTACAGGTAGTTGTTCCGGGTCTGGCTGTTTGTTTATGTGAATTTATATGTTTGTAAACGCACCCACGATACAGGAGAAATTCCTAGTGTGGGGCAAAGTTTAACAAAAAATAAATAAAAGATTAATGAAAATTAGAATACCTGTAATTGCTGAGCTTGCGGGCACAAAATACTCTGTATCAAATCCAACACCAATGTTGGAAGGGGGCTAGATAATGCATTAGGATCTAAAGACTCCAACAAGTAATCCAGAATAGGATAACACTGTCTCAAATCCCTTTTGATTTGGTCAATATTCTTTAAGTTTTCCAGTTCTTTCTTTCCGATACAAAAAACCATGGCATCGTGGACACAAGATAAGAGCAGTTCTAAATCACATTCAAGTCCTCCAGTAGCTATGCCTATTAATGTTACGCTGCAACATTTACACTAGAATGTTACTGCTGAGGAATTATTAAGTAAAAAAATATCATCACTCATCATAAAAGCAAGAACAAGTCTTTTACATCAGCACCATTATCATTTTCAATTGAGCCAAAAGAATCCACTGCCGGACATAGGGCTTTCATAAGGGTCGCAACTCCCCACATCAGCTGCTGTGCTTCTCACACCTATGTAAAATATATTTTATGGGAGCTAGTTTAAATTTAAAAAAAAAAATAATTTGGTTCGGCTCTAGCTAATGGAAGCGCTATTCGTTCCATCTTGTTTTGAAAATGTAGATTAACATACCTTTTACAATATTCTTTCCAAAGAATAGTTCCATTATCAACTTGAGTGTCTATCATGGATAAATTGTGGCATTTACTGAACATATTGATGCCATGTAGAGAAGCTATGGTTGAGAATTGGACCTGAAAGGAGAATAGTTTAGTTTAGTTTGCCAGTTTTGTTTGAAAAAATAAGTTTACTTATAGAATAGGTACGATTATTTTTATTTCTAATGGTGTTCTTTCATATTTCTCTCGAAATTAGCTAATTTCATTTATATTTTTATTATAAATATGCGATCAAGAATTTTGTTTACTTACATTTTCATTATTACCGCGTTTTCTTGAAAAGATAGGAACACCGCTTTCAGTGGCTACAGCAATAACGATAACAGACATTTTTACATAAGTTTGAATGCCAGTACTTTTAATACAATTTATTAGGAATTGCGAAAAGTTTTTCGAAGTTTCTTTAAAAGTTTGTTGACCCCTCAGATGACATTGACATTGAACGTCCTAACAGTGTTGCTAGAACCGATGAAACAAACTCCACCATTACATTTATAATGATATCTGGATTGTAAGTTTTTTCGCAAACAGGTTTTTGCATTAAACGATATTCATAACTTTTATGCCAAGGACAATAACAAATTATTAATGGTATTTGTTGCATGTAATTAACAGAATTTAATTTTAAATTGATAATATTTGTACGCCAAATGGCAAAACATGGAGCACAATCATATGAGAATGTAACATCTCGCTTACTCTGTAACTACCTATGTTAACAAATAAACATTCTGATTCTGATTCTGACACTGGCTTTGTATAGGGTAACGGAACCGTTTAGTTTAGTACTTACGAAAACCAAAAAACTGCATAAAGGGTTCAAATAACACATGTGTAGGAATTCATAATTATTTTAATAATGTATCATCATGTAAATATATAATAAGAAAACAGGCACAGTGAACACACGATTTGCGAGTTAACGACACATTAAACATGTATAAATTGTATAATTGCCTACTTGATAAATTAATAACAATAAGATTTAAAATATTCGATTTTGTCTAAGTACTTCTTAAGCACCATCACTGTACAATTTGAGGTATTTCCGAGATCACGATCACTAGGTAAGATCGCGTTTTATTTTTAAAATATTCGTTTTATAAACTCATATTCTATATTATCTAAAGTACAGACGCCCACATCAAGCTACCCGAAACTGTCAAATTTTGACAATCTACCTTGATCCTAATGCTTTAGCGATAAAGTTGAAAATCTATTAGACATTTGACGATTGTAGTAGCTTGATGTGCTGGCGTAAATGACTTCCATTAAGTACATTAGGTACTTATTACAGGAACAGAAAATTTTCTGTTCCGTGTACCTACTGGATAACGAGTGTCAAATTTCAGTAGACTGTTGATTTTCTGGATCTTGAGTTTGTATCTCGTTAGCTGTAATGTAACAAAGCACAAATATAGGATTAATTTAATTTTATTAATGATTTATGTTAATTTTACTTACGGGCATCCTTAGTGAGCAATTTAGGTCCAGCAAGAGCAATGAGTAACGCTCCTAGAGGTGCCGATATCATTACGCTTAATACACTGACAGCTAAGATAGCCTTGGCATAGTATTCTTCATCTGCTTTAGCAACACCTGATGTTTGTCCACTATTAACTAAGTCCAAAGCAGCTGGTCCTAACGCTGCCTGGAAATCATAAGTAAACACAGATTTATTAAACATACTTGAGTGTTCGAAAGGTTTTGGAGCATACGCATAGATGCATTAAAGAAGGTCTGTGTACCTGTACAGTAGCTTTCGCTGTCCACGTAAGACCGATGAATATTTTCTCCTTACTATTGAGACCACAGCCAAAGCTCACAAAATACGTGGCGAAACCGCGTATAACTAAACAGGACACAAGGCAAATAGTAGCCATTTTTATAACTTGTGGGTCTAAGGCACTAATCTGTTGATAAAATGAAATATTGTAATTAAAAACTCTTCAAGATCAATTACATTAAGATTAAGTTGTTAAAATAAAAATTGTGCTCACCGTAACTTGAGCTCCTGTAAAAGCAAATAATATGGGTTCGAAGAATATCCACAGGATTCTAAAAATATTACTAACTGGATTTTTATTTACAGGCCAGCCCTGTTTTTCCCAAAAATATGCCGCTATGAACCCGGACGATACTATAGCCAGGGGACCTAAAAGTAATCTCACAGGTAACATTTTAAGTTTCTAAATTTTGAGACCATAAATAACTAGCTTAAAGATTATTTCTTACCTGCACCACTCCATCCAATCATGCTTGATATAAAATAAGAAAATAGGCCTCCTAGAAAGAGAGCTAAGAATCTTAATGGCACTACGTAAGTGTCTCCTTTTTCAGGAATAATTGAAGTCATAGCTCCCCAAAGTGATCCAAGGGCTACACCAGCAATAATGGATAGTGGGCCCTGAACAAAAGAAAAATTATCAAAAACATAGAGTTACTTGCATAGTAAGTAACTCTATGTTTTTCCATTGCATTTGTGATTTTTTGCCAACGCAGAATTTGCGTAAAACTGGGGGAAAAAAATTGCCTTACCTTAATGATATTAAAGGTAGCAGATCCTGTTGAAAACATAGCGTTTAGAATAATCGCAAATATAGCAACGCTTATGGAGTCATCCACTGCAGCTGCAGCAACGACGATTGTTGGAATACCCTTGGATACTCCATAACCAACGTCACGTAGTCTAAATAGACATGGGACTACTACTGCTGGTGACACGGAAGCAATCATTGAACCTAGTAGAAAGCCTAAAACAAAGTCTTAGGCATTAGAGACGGTTACTCAAGCATGTTAAGTGATGAAGGTTATAATAAAAAAGAACTATGTGTATCTACCCAAAGCACTAAAACTATTAGAAGTCTAAATTATAATTTAAATCTACTAACCCCATATCCACGGTAAATTTAAGAGAAAATGTGTGCTGACTGTTATTGCTACACATTCCACCGACCAAGGTAA
Source organism: Noctua comes (assembly GCA_963082995.1). Lineage (NCBI taxonomy): Eukaryota > Metazoa > Arthropoda > Insecta > Lepidoptera > Noctuidae > Noctua > Noctua comes. The sequence goes on along the minus strand of OY720277.1, from coordinate 11,512,046 downwards.
GAGACCTAGTTGCAAGACGGCAGCGTAGTGTTTCCTTAAAACTGCTGCATCTAGACCAAGTCCAGCTCTGGTTAAGATAATGACCAAAGCAATTTTCCTGAAAAGTTCGATGAAAAATAAAAATCTTGCCGCTAAGTCTGTCAAAGAGTTACCTGCGAAATGAACACTTAGTCATACCTCAAATCTTGATTAAGTTTTCTATAAGAATCCGTCATGTGTACCAGCTGAAGATTTTGGAAAGCTATACCAGTCAGCAGCATGCCTATTAGTGCTGGCAGTGTTGTGATCTTCAACCATATCCAGCCCATTAAGTACGCGGAGATGACTAGCAGTGACATACTAAGTAGCTCGCCATTTAATCCTATCGACTCACCAAGCTCTGCATATAGGATACCCCATGTGAGAAGGACTGAAACAAGAAATTAATCATACATTGTTTCATTCATCATTTGGATAAATATTGTCAAGATTTTTTCGAATTTTTGCCGGCATCTCGTGACCGTAGTCATCATAGGACACTTTGTCAGGTGCTTTCAATAGAATGGCGTCAATATCAGAGACAAACACAATCATTTTAATGTAAAGGTATACATACGTTGACTATTGGTGCGAGTGACTTGGATAAACATAATATTATTAAATTAGGTATGGTAACGTCATTGTAGCCTTGCACTGCCCGCATTGTAGGTTGATAATCTATTTTCAAAATACGTAAGATTATGGTTTTTGTGTGTTTTGATCTAGTTTATCTCTGTTTATATTGAACATGTAAACAGAGATAAACTAGATCTTGTGGATAATCAGAACAGTAGATATCTAATCAGCTCTTTGTTATTTGTAAGAACTTATGTTTACCGGCTTACCTAATGTTTGTTACATGCAAATAAACTTCGTAATATGGTCTACGTCATAGACCATAGAAAACAAAACTTACAGAACATTATAATGCAGATTTGTTGTGCTGATTGTCTGTAGGTTGAAAAGAAAGGAAAGGGAAACACTTTTGGCCACCATGATGGTTGCCATGATTGTGTTGAGTCTTCTTGATGACATCGCAAGCAAAATTTTTCCCACCATCTGTAAGTTTAAAATGAAACAAATAGGTACCCATATTTTGAATACAAGAATTCTCGTTTGAAAGCTATATTTGGACCTACCTGTTGTAACTTTTCCGATTTTTGCCATTGTCATCTGTAAAATATATTAAAATAATTAGATAATGTTCAAAATATGTGCATGCATAGCGTATCTCGAAAACATGCAAATAGACAGAAAGACAGGCAAACCGATAAACTCCGAAAACGAAAAAATAAGTGTCAGCAAGAAAACAAATAAGACAACGAACAAACACAGAGTAGTAAATAAATGGAGAACTATGTGAGGCTATGTGTAACTGCAAACAAAAGCGGAATTTGTTTCTTGCAGGAAATGATATTTAGTACTGAGTAAATAAAAAATGTGGGGTGTGTGTGTAATTGTGTAGTACACTCAATTTCTTTACTACTTGTATATAAGCAAGGTGTGCAATAAAGTCCCTTAGCTTAAAGATTTGTTTACCTACGAACGTATATACCCGAACACCTATAAACAGTAAATACACAAATGAATGAGACATGTAGATTTATGACGAGACACATAGTTAGATAATACACCAAGGAAAAAAAGAAAATGTTTGTCTGACCTGTAGTTTCATGATTTTGTTCCATATCTAAGTCTATGTAACCAAGCCGCTTGGCTGAAAACATTTTGACGGACATAAGTATTAAACACTTCAAAATTAATTAACTTACACGTGTCTAACGTGTATGACAAACGCACAACAATAATTATGAAATAGTACCTAGATAAGGTATAATAAGGTTATCTTGTTTTATTTGATTGGTGCATAGGATGCACGTTGAATAAAGTATTTTAGGTTTATAAATAGTGCAACTGTACATACGATGGAACCAAAATAAATGTTAATCGTAAATTGGTATATTAGCTGTACGTCCGAAAGTATGCTAAAGATGTTTATCTAAAACAGCAACTTAATACCTACATCTTTTATTTTATGTAGCTTCCTACCTAATTATCGACTTGGTCCTTCGAGTCGATTATTAATTTTCAAGTTATCTCTATTGAATTCTAGACGTTTGTGCTTACCAATACCTATGTCTCAGAAGTAACAGAGTTAACACTGAGACAATAAAATCTAACTGAAATGTGGTTAAATTTAAGCCCAACTTGTTTTTCTCTTCACAAACCTTCAATAAACTCGATCGTTAATAGAGTTTTTAGCTTATCTTAAAATTAAACTGTAGGTGTTTGGTTTTGTATACCGCTAGCTCTGACTGTATACCGCAACCACCATCGTTCCATCGACCACCTTTCGGAGCTTAACAACCATTCCGTCAGAATTCGGTTAGGCCTTAAACATTAATTCGCGTTTATTTCGTAACCAAATGTAAGAAATTAGGAATACGAGTCACTCAAAGTTCAAAATACTACGTCAATACTAGGACTGAATCATTGGTTTATTTTGATTGATATCGTTTATTACGGCGCTTCGCGGCTTAGTAGATAAAAAGACACAGATTTACTGCCTGGCTGTCTGCTACAGTTTTAGGTGTCATTTTACAAGGTAATATTGATAAGGAATTGTGGATTTTATTTAAAGATGAAATCATTTTCACGTTATTAAATCCGAGATTTGTAACTTTCGAATTCATTTTTTTTGTAGGACTTTACAGGAGACAGTGTACACACAGGTATCTGGTGTACAGTAGGTACATCAGGGGGCCTAAAATGGCCCCTTTATTTAGCACAGTAATTTAATATAAATTTAAATAAATTGTCACTTTGTGACCATTTTACGAATTGTAACGTAATTAATATTATTATTTTATTCTGATTTTGCAAAAGCGGCCATTTTAGGCCTCCTGTGTACTTGTTTTATCCCAGTTCCAAATTACACCTGGTATTCCCTGAAGAGCTAGGTTAAGTGGTGCCTACTTAAGTAGATGGTACACCGTCTTTTCGCTAGTTAGGCGGCTGAAGTCTGCTACCTGATATAATAGAGAGGCGAGCTTAAATAGCTATATGAAGTAGGCCCAATTCCTAAAGTAAAAGTGCAAAAAAATTACCCGACCAGAAATTGAACCTAAGATCCCACGCTTAGCAGACGCGCTGACGACTTCTTACAAGACCAACGAAGTAGAGACCTAGCTATACTTCAGCTGTTGTTTCAGATTAAACGTCCTACAGGTGGAATGGTGATTGCAGTATGCGGATATAAGTGAACTGAAGGACGCTATTCAGCTTATAACGAGCTCATGACGAGTGTTCAACTCATCGAACAAACCCCTTAAAAACTAGAACTAAATAGACTTAAAACTACTAGGAAGTCTGTTATCACACTCCGTTTATATCATTTTTAGAGACTGAAAAACTGAAAAGAATTTTGTCGATCAAAGTAATTGAATAGGCAACACCTGAATTTTCAATATTCATTTGGGTATTAGTGAAAACGGACATGAATCATGAGTCTGCCGAAAGTTTTGGAATGGTAAGTACTATTTATTGGTGATTAAAGCTATCTTGGTATAAGAAAAAACAACAAAAATATTTTAATAACTTACCACTTGTACACAAGTGCCAAATACTTCGGTCTAGGCAAAAAACTCAATATAAATTCTAAAAATATTTAATACATACTTTTCTTAATGGAAAATGAAATTTTGCACCAATTTATGAAATAATTAGGTGCTTCCTAAAATACCGTGTATATAATAATCTACTCGGTTTCACTTTTGTTTTCATACTAGTGTCCAGTTGTTAACTTGTACAAACATAATAACGTTTGCGCCATGGGAGAAGGCCGCCTAAAGTCAAAAGTCAACAAGATAAATGAAATAACTGAAAACATGTGGTTCCTATCGCATGTGATAAGTTTATTTGCTCTGGCAACACTAGAAAATCTTAATACAATAATAACTAAGCACGAGATTTCTTAGCTATCATGAATAATTTTGAATTACATTTATAAAAATTATTTTCCCGTATACACATTTTTAAATAATATTAATCAAATCTAAAATTACTGCCCGAGTTTGATTTACGTCAATAAGATAAACTCCGTGAACTAGGTGCCTACTTTCGGGAAATCAGTGAACTCATTTTATGATGAACTTTTATCAGATAATATAATTATTTAACCATTTTGCCACGAAACCTATATTATTGTGTTTCCCTGAAGTTAAGGTAAATGAAAAAATTACTGAGTGGGAAACAGATGTGTTTTGACAGCTTTCTACTCAGTTGTTTGTTTGTTTATTTTTTGAGTCGAGCTGTTGTCTACTCGTAATTTCGTACAATTTATTTAACAAGGAAAAGTCCTAACTTAATTAATTTTAAAAGGTTTAATTCAGTCATTTCAATCCTATAACATTCTGAAATGTAAATATTAAAGAACATAACCTAAAAATGTTTTTGTTGAATGTACAAGTAAGTAATTAGCAAAAGATTTGTTTATTTTTTATGTGTTTGAAGAAAATGCATACCTAATTAAGTACATACATACCTATAGTGTGCAGTTTATAATAAGTCTCTACATTTATTTAGTTTTGTTTACCACAACAAAATTCTACTACTACTAAGTAGGTCTGCACGCAAATAAACTAGTTTACCAACTAAAATGTCAATGTGTTTCACACGTTTTCAAGGACTTGATAATTTAATTTATGAGCACAAAAATAAAAGGAAAATTAAGTATTTTAAAGAATGGTTCATTAACTTGATTTTATTCTAATATGTAAATTTACTTTACTCTATGATGTAAATAATAAGACAGGCACATGAGCATTGCGAAAGTGACCATTGACCAATGGCCAAAGGCAATGAATAATAGTTTGACAAGATGGCGTTAGATGGCACTAAAAGAAATAATTTAAAACTTGATTTAACAATGTAACAGAGGTAATAAGCTCATTTGATTATATAAACGGGCCTGCGCAGACAGGGATTTTTGTCCGCCGGATAGAATTATTAATCTCCGTTCCTGTTCATTGGTTGTTGTATTGTTTTTTCTTCTATTGGTTGACGTTCATTGGTTGTTGCAAATTGTTCGCGGACAAAATTGTTCCTCGTTTTCACAGGCCTTAAGTATTCTGTGGGTACCTAATACACCGCTTTGTTTAAATATTTGCCAATAAGCTACATAATTATATATCTGCATGTTGTTTGAGATTGTAGGTAAAGTTATTGTTAGCTTTATCTCTGTTTCAACAAGGATTAATTAAGTTTGAGAGATAATTAGGTACTTCGATAAAGTTCAAGAGTTATGTATTAAAAAGATATAGCATGGGATGTACGTTCATAGCTAGCAACTAGTAACCTACCTACTGAATAATTTTGTGGAGGCCAAAAACGATTGGTTTGTTTTTGGTCTCCACAAAATTATTCTTTTATAGACTTGTTTTTCAGTTGATGGGTAGGTACCTACATTACAACCAAATTAAAAAAAACCGGAGCCAAAGCTTCCCCCAAATTCCTCCAAGTAAGTAGGTAAAGTCTTGGTATTCTTATTTTGCACCACATAGAATCAGCCCTCAAAGTGTGCGTCCGGTGTCCAGGTCCAGGAGATTTAAGGAGATCTTACCATATTACTTATTTCAAGGACGGCCTCGGCGACTTCCGTCTTCAGGCACCCATTCGACCCTTAAATGTATTTAAACTAAATGCGACATAACAGGTCATACAAGTAAGTAATAATCGAATGATGCCTGGATAGTAATCGGTCTATTTCAATCAGTCGAGAACGAGAGGAATCTTTAATATTGTCTACGTCAACTGTCAAGTAGTGTATCTACATGATCTAGGTACATCAGTAGGTAGGTACACTATTTCGAATAATTCAAGGTGCAAAGTCTTAATTACAACGAACATCTAGGTCTTATTCCCAACTACCTAGACCTAGAAGAACCTAGACCAGATTTTTTTTTCATCTCCGAATACCATCTCGATAAGAAATAATTTGGCCATACATTCCAACAACATTCATCACCTAGTTTGTTATGAAAGAAATTGAAGTAGGAAAGGATAAAAGCGGCAATGAACGTGAGTTAATTGTGTTGGTCGGCTACCGTATAGAGACAGGGTCAACAGCAGTTTGCACCGTAAATTGCGATCAAGAGGGGCATTTTACTTTTCTCTGCGTGCTGTGGTGTTGATTTCGCGTCGTTGCTTGCCGTTTCGCCGCTGCACCGACAGCGCGCGCATTGCGTTTCCTTTTTTAAATATTTAACTTTTTTTAATAATTTTTTTTAAACAGTAATCCTCAATGAGGTGTTAACTGTTTTTTTTCTGTTTTTCTGAGAAGTGTTTTGTGCCTGTGATAATGTGCGTAATGAAGTGCGGGATATTATTGTGTTTGGTATTTTTGTCCACGGAATTAGGCAAGTACTAATTAACTTTAGTAAAACCAATACCTATTTTTGTGGTTGAATATTAAATCTTTCTCTAATTTGAGCACCCCCGAAAAAATCCCTATCTTCCTGTGAACAGCATAAAAGCAATGAAAGAGAACGTGAATAAGTACAATTTCTTCAAATAAAAATAAAAAGGGATAGCAAGCAGGAAGGATTTAGATGGCTTTTCATCAAGCCAACTGAGTAAAAACTTAATTTTTTGAAAGTTTCCTGTAGATCTATACCGATTAGAATGACCGAGCCAAAAGAGTGCCTTCTACAATACCAGACCAATTCTCTTAAATTCCATGTTATATATAGCTAACGTCATTCTGCATTGGTATCCACCGATGTTGCTAACTAATCAATCAAAATGATCCAAAATAAACAATCACTGGATAGTAAAGTTACCCAAAATCTAAGCCAACATCGTACAAGTTAAAAAAGTAGTGCAGGTTCAATGGTTTAACCACTAGCCGCGACTTTAACCCGTTACTGCAGCTACGACGATCACTAATAAATATGTAGATACGGTTTCTGCTTATACTATTAACATGCAATTATTAATGATTATTTTTCCACTCTAATGATGTTAGCTGACAATCCGAGGAGAAATTATGTGTCTCTTAATCGGTTTACATACATATGGCCCTGTTAATCTTAATTATTTGGTCATTCATGCGGATAGAACCGGTGGTCGTATGCGCGTATGAGAGATCATGAATGAATAAGTTAGTATTTGTTTCATAGAGACAACTTACAAAATTATTTTCCTAACTCGTCGAGTGTAGTAATAGCAATAATGTCACGTCTATAATATTTCCTATAGGCGTTGTCATTTGGTAGAGGTGTTCCTATTCCAATAGCAGACCAAAATTTCACCATTATGGTATCTAGAGGCCCTACCACGAGTGTGCGGTGTAAACATAACGTAAACACGTCGATTTTAAAATCTATACTTATCTATACTTAATATTATAAAGCTGAAGAGTCTTTTTGGTTGAACGCGCTAATCTCAGGAACTACTGATTCGAATTGAAAAAATATTTTAGTGTTGGATAGCCCCTTTAACGAGGAAGGCTATAGGCTATATAACATCACGCTATGCAAAAAGAAAACAAGTCAGAAGCGGCGGGTGATAATATCACGCTACGACCAATAGGAGCGGAGCATCAATGAAAAATGTTTAAAAAACGGGGAAAATTGTATTTTTTATTATAAGTCACGCGGATGAAGGTCGCGGGCAACAGCTAGTTAAAAATAATCGCGTCACATCATATTTTCATGATTTTGAGAATTTATTCATATCTATGGATGGTACTGATTGCGCTTGTTGCAAACAATACAATTATTATTTTCGATTAAATATCGACGCATTTACTTCACTTTCACAACGAGCGCTCGTGCTAGGGCCTCTGAAGGTAGAAAGAAGTCCTACGCGTTTTCTCAAGTCGCTTACGCCGAGGCGTCAACCATTGTAGAAAGAGATTCGATATGAAACGTTTGTAACTTGGTTAGCAGGTGCTAGTCTATTGCCATTAATTAATCAAGCAGAATTCGATGCTCCGATTTGCGAAGTACCTATCTACTGAGTAGAAATGTTAAGTTGAAAACCCAAGACCAATCGAAACCAGGATCCCCAAACAAGGGCTGGACAGGTAGGCTTACCTACTTGTTCCCTCGGGGGAATTAAATTAAGTGACAACCTCAATGCCACTTTATGCCAATAATTTTGAATTGGTATTCATTGCGTTCTTTACGTTGTTAAGCAGACATTTTTTTAAAGAGTATGAAGCAGTGTATACCATGTTTCCCCCCAAATCCTTCAGGTTGAGATAAAAACTGTGTTACGCAACTTACGCAATTATGGCGATGCACGCTGGTCCTGGGCACATTGCTCGCAGAACGGATGGCCGATGGGGCCGAAAAGTTCTGGAGTGGCGACCGCGAACCGGAAGACGTTGCGTTGGAAGGCCTCCCACTAGGTGGACCGATGACCTGGTGAAGGTTGCAGGGATCCGCTGGATGCGAGTCGCACGGGACCGGTCAATATGGCCACACTTGGGGGAAGCCTATGTCCAGCAGTGGACGTCTTTTGGCTGAAATGATGATGATGATGATGATGACGCTGGTCCTTGCAGATTGTAAATAAAACTTAGTCACCAAGAAAAATAACATAATTATTCTACAGCTCATTACATGAACCGTTTGACCAGTAAAACGAACATTAGGTATAGGCTATTTGTACTAAGTAACTGTGAACAATACTAAGAAAAATCTTAGTACTTTCATACCAACTGGGTAGGTAGCATTAATGTCCCAGACTAGTAGTCAGACAAATTTTTCGTTTACGTAATAAGTCTACGTTTAAGTTTATGTTACGTTTCGTTTAAGTTACGTTTGGTTTAGGTTACGTTACGTTTCGTTTACGTTACGTTTAAGGTTATGTTACGTTACGTTTCGTTTACGTCTTGAAAACGACTGATTCGATTTCAATGAAACTTGCAGCGTTCCCTAAATTCAGAGATACTTAATCCGTAACCAAGAATAATTGCATTTCGATCTCAATTTTCTGAGAATTACCTGGTCAAATATAAAAACAAACAAACATAGGTACATAGGTACACTTATGGCACACGTGTTTAACAGTTCACATCGACTAACATGGCTACACTAAGGCTTAATGCGGTTAAATATTAACGTGTTTAAGGAACACCTATTATCAACGCAGAGCATTTACAACTACTGAAGCTACCACTAAGCATGATTTTAAAAAAAATTTGGTTCCTTTTATAATGGAGCCGCCACTAAGAATTTTTAGAAATTCCACACCTCTCAAAACTGATATTTAGTATCCAATAACGCGTTAACTAACGACGGTGTAGCCCCTGCATTATACGAATATTGTATTAATTCCAATAATATTGCAGACACAATATGTAGGTCGAATACTTTCTTTTTTTTGAACTCTGTTAAAAATTGTTTTCTTGATTTAACCTGATAAACAACTCATACCTCCTTTCGGGCTTCGCCGCAGTCGGAAAAAAATAAAGTTAAACTTAGATCATTAGTACCAAAAATGTAAGCTATTAATAGCTTATGTGTGTCTAACTGTCTAGACAGCTGCAGTCATGTAAATTGTTGTTTTATTTTTAGCTTCACCAACGTATCACCGACTACTTTCACTTGATCTGCTTTCAATGCGATATTGTGTCTGATACTTCAGTATCAAGAATTCAATCAGTTTTGTAGACATTTTGTTCCTCTTATGATTATATTAACGTAAAGTTACTTAGTTTGATGTACAGAATGCTTGGTTGACGGCTATGTGAAGGGTCTGTTTACACCCTGTATGTATAGCATCTACAAATAAATAAAATTGAAGTGTTTGTTTGTAATTACAAAATAACAGCTTTTTACTGAATGCATAAATGAAAGGAGGGCCTCTATATGATGAACTCCTTCTTCAGAAAGCGTGAGCACAGGAAGTGGACCTGGCAGAGTCCCGATGGTGCAACTAAAAATGAGATTGACTTCATCATGTCAACCAAGAAGCAAATGTTCAATGATGTCTCTGTGATCAATTCGGTGAAAACCGGGAGCGATCACCGCATGGTAAGAGGCACATTGAACATCAATATAAAGCTTGAAAGGTCTCGACTGATGAAGTCTACGCTCCGTCCAGCACAAATCCAGATCCAAAACCCCGAGAGCTTTCAGCTTGAACTCCAGAATCGTTTCGAGTGCCTAGGAGGCTCAGTGGACGAATGCAACGATGGGTTCGTGGAAACTGTCCATGCGACTGGGTCTAAGTTCTTCAAGACACGTCGTGCACAGAAGAACAAAAGACTCTCTGATCATACTCTCGAGCTCATGAAGGAGCGGCGCGAGATGATCCTGCAGTCTTCAGACGAGGCGTGGAAATACCGGCAGCTCAATAGACGGATCTCTAAATCCTTGAAACGCGACCTCCGCCGCTTTAATACCGAGCGTATTAAAGACGCTATTGAGCGGAATAAAGGCTCCAAGGTATTTTCAAGAGATCTGGCTATTGGGCAGAGCCAGCTCACGAAACTGAAGACCGACGATGGCAGGATCGTATCCGCCAAACCGGAGCTGCTGAGGGAGATCGAGAGTTTTTATGGGCAGTTGTACACTTCAACTAGCAAACCCGTTGCAAATCTAGCTAACGACCCAAGAGCTAGACTGACCCGACACTATACCGAAGACATTCCGGATGTCAGCCTGTACGAGATTAGGATGGCTCTGAAACAGCTTAAAAACAACAAGGCACCGGGTGATGACGGAATTACGGCCGAACTCCTGAAGGCAGGTGGAAAACCGGTACTTAAGGCCCTTCAGAAGCTGTTTAATTCCGTCATACTCGAGGGGAAAACGCCGCAGGCATGGTGCAGGGGTGTGGTGGTACTCTTCTTCAAAAAGGGCGACAATGCCCGGCTGAAGAACTATAGGCCCATCTCACTTCTAAGCCATGTCTACAAGCTGTTTTCAAGAGTCATCACGAATCGTCTCGCGCGCAGGTTTGACGATTTTCAGCCTCCCGAACAAGCCGGATTCCGAAAAGGCTTTAGCACCGTAGACCACATATATACGCTGCGACAGGTTATACAGAAGACCGAAGAGTATAACCTGCCTCTCTGTCTAGCGTTTGTGGACTACGAAAAAGCCTTCGATTCGATCGAGACTTGGGCTGTACTGCAGTCTCTCCAACGGTGCCAAATCGACTATCGGTACATCGAGGTGCTGAAGAGTTTGTACAAAAACGCCACCATGTCAGTCCGACTTCAGGACCAGACCTCGGAACCTATCCTTCTGCAGCGAGGTGTAAGACAGGGAGACGTCATATCTCCGAAACTGTTCACCGCTGCACTGGAGGATGTCTTCAAGGTTCTGGACTGGAGAGGGCTAGGCATCAACGTCAATGGCGAGTACATCTCTCACCTTCGGTTTGCCGACGATATAGTGGTCATGGCTGAGACCATGGAGGACCTCAGTACAATGCTCGATGACCTCAGTAGAGCTTCCGAAAGAGTAGGTCTTAAAATGAACATGGACAAAACCAAAGTCATGTTGAATGCCCATGTAACACCCACTCCTATCAAGATCGGAGACTCTACACTCGAAGTTGTAGACGATTATGTCTACCTGGGACAAACGGTCCAGTTAGGTAGGTCTAACTTCGAGAAAGAGGTCAATCGTCGAATCCGACTCGGCTGGGCAGCGTTCGGGAAGTTGCGTGGTATCTTCTCGTCCAACTTACCGCAGTGTCTCAAGACGAAAGTCTATGACCAGTGTGTGTTGCCAGTGATTACATACGGGACCGAAACGTGGTCGCTCACAATGGGCCTCATCAGAAGGCTTAAAGTCACCCAAAGGGCAATGGAGAGGGCAATGCTCGGTGTTTCCTTGCGTGATCAAATCAGAAATGAGGAGATCCGCAAGAGAACCAAGGTTACCGACGTAGCCCGAAGAATAGCCAAACTTAAGTGGCAGTGGGCAGGGCACATTGCTCGCAGAACGGATGGCCGATGGGGCCCAAAAGTTCTGGAGTGGCGACCGCGAACCGGAAGACGCTGCGTTGGAAGGCCTCCCACTAGGTGGACCGATGACCTTGTAAAGGTTGCAGGGATCCGCTGGATGCGAGACGCACGGGACCGGTCAATGTGGCGACACTTGGGGGAGGCCTATGTCCAGCAGTGGACGTCTTTCGGCTGAAATGATGATGATGATGATGATGATGAAATGAAAGTACATATACGGCACTTAAATAAAAAAAAAAAAATTGTCTGTCTGTTTGTTTCGGCCAATCTCCGAAACGGCTGGGCTGATTTTGAGGGGACTCTAACTGGCAGATAGCTGATGTTTTTATAATAATTTCACGCAGATGAAGGTCGCGGGCAACAGCTAGTGTTTAATATGAATATGAAATAAATATTTAACCTTTTCACCGCCACGGATTTCAATAGAAGTTCCAGATTTCCGTGCCACCAGCGCCACGACTTCATTAGAAGCTCTTAATTTTTAACTACTTCTAATAAAACATAAAAGTACTAGTATTTAAAAGCTTCGTTTCATTTTATTATTAAACATAACACGGTCTAATACCCTGTTTTTTACTTTTCCACACAAAAGTAGCCCTTATTTGTCTTAAAATCAGTAAAAACATTTATAGCTTGGCGCTGGCGAGGCATCGCGTTCTGTGTACGTTGGCGGTGAAAAGGTTAAGTCAGTAGGTAGGTACATAGCTAAAGTTTATCAAACCGTTACAATAAAAACGTAATTTTAAATTCATTTTCTTTTAACAGCCTCTTATGTCTCAACTGTTAACACGCGAGGCGTAACAAAGTTGAAAGAAGATGAAAGTATTTTGTATCTAAAAAACTATTTTCATTGTTCTATTAAAACACTTAGGTACTTTTGCCAAAGCAAAGATGCTATATCAATAGCATAATAATAAACCATCGGATTCGCATTGTGCTGTAAACAATAACTGATGTAAGTAAACGCTGCCTTGAGAAAGTAAAAGTGATGTTAGTCATACAATAAGATTACTAAGACTAGACTACTAAGTCTTTTATGCTAGTGCAATAACCTTTAATGTCTTTTCAATTACCTTGATTAATGCAGTCTTGATTAATACACAGAAAAACCCGTCCCTTGAAGCGGTTGTAACTAGTTAGGATTCCGGTTATTGAACAAAACAGCAGTCTCATGCATGAAGTCTCGTCTTGAAATGTCAAATAGACTGCTATGTTGAGTTCCGTCCCGGGGCTGTGTTTGTTCAGTTGACGGAATCTCGAAATCTGTCACTTGCAGGCGTTGAGTACTCTTCGGCGCCCGGTGCATCTGCTGCTGTTAGTTATTCTGTGTGGACTGAAGAGAGTCCAACCTATATCGATCTCTTTCTATAGCTCAATGAGTGACTTTTAACGTGACTTTTTTATTCGTAAACCAGCCAATAGGTGAGGCTTTTTGAAATCTCGTTAGGTAGATTTTAAAAAGCCGGCTCATCTCGTCGTTTACGGTCATTTGGAACCGTCCATACCGTCCTGTGCCAAAAAGGAAAACCATTGAACTCAATAAATGAAAGGGATAGTGAACCACCGTGAAGTTATTCGCATTCAGCTGTTGTTTTATCAATTACGTTTCAACAATGACCAACCAAGTGGATAACTGATGTGATGATGCATAAAAAGTAGGTCAACTTTCAGAGAAATCAAAACAAATTGTCACTACGTTGGTAGTGTGCGGAATTAAACAAGAACGAAAGTACTTGAGCAATGCGTAAGCGCAATAGCGGAAAGTTTTGCTGTCGTAGGTCGGGTCCGGTGGCTGGATATGAAAGGATGAGACTGGCCCGAGTATCCAGTTTAGTGGCTTGTAGTTGGAGAGGCTCATGTACAGTAGTGCAGGTCTAACACCACCTTACGAGGTCAGATGACGACGATGTGAAGTTACATCTACTTCTTGGTGAGCTCCGTTTTTAATACTTGAATTTAGTTCCACCCCATTCCCAACATTAGACTAGGCAGATGCTATGCTAGCTGCCAAAAGATGAGTCACAAATAACATTACTGTTATACTAATTATATAATCATCATCTGCCTAGCCTTTTCCCAACTATGTTAGGGTCGGCTACCAGTCTAACCGGATGCAGCTGAATACCAGTATTTTACATGGAGCGACTGCCTATCTGACCTGCACAACCCAGTTAGTACTAGGTAATACGATACTCCTTGGTAAGACTGGTTGTCAGACTTTTTGGGCCACTGACTACCTATAACGACTGTCAAAGATCTACAAATGACATCCGGGACCAACGGCTTAACGTGCTTTCCGAGGCACGGAGGAAACTCGGTATGTAATGGGTGGTCACCCATCCACAGACCAACCTAGGCAAGCACGGCTTTACCTAAAGATCGACCCGAGCGGCTGTTATTATTTAGCCACGAGCTACTAATTATATAAATGGAACATAAAAAATAACTACACAAATATGCTAATCAAAAAGAGTTTAACTTAATAAAATATTATTGCACATCAACTTTCTATTCATAATCTTTATGATATTAAACCCAGCAATTTAATTTATTTTAATGTATTTGCAAAATTCCGAAAACTCTTTAATCAGTACGTTTATGCAATACCTACATGAGAGAGATCTTCCACTTCTGTCAGGCATTTTGCACTTTTGCAGTGAAATCGTCTCCAAATCTTAAGGTTAAGAAATCAAGTTTAACGGCATGGTATTTTAAAAGGGCATTTTAAAATGGCCTCTTATGTGAACCGAATTGTTTTGATTCCTCACTGGTTTATTACGTCAGTCAACATGCTTACCACCTCAATTAATGTCCTCTTTGGTATTCGAAGCAGCGCCAAAGCCCTTTTAGTAGTGCTGTTGTATTCAGCTCAGTTAGTTATGTAAACATTACGTGTTTGAAATGTCTTCTAAGGAAGAGGAAGCCTCTTGATGAAGGAAATTGGGTCGCTGACTAGCAATTTATTTACTTAAATTTAGATAGGTTTTTTCAATTAACCTGCAGAAATGCCTGTGATCAATTCAGTGGGTTTCAGAATTGCATCTAACAGTCCTGTTCTATATTTGAGTTGCACGTTGCACGTTGGCTTAGGGTACCACTTCAAAGGGTCATGATAAAAAACTGGACATTTCATCATCATCATCATCATCATCATTTCAGCCAAAAGACGTCCACTGCTGGACATAGGCCTCCCCAAGTGTCGCCACATTGACCGGTCCCGTGCACATTTGTAAAAAAAATATTAATTAAACTTTTTTTCGATAAAGTATACAGGGTGTAAACAGACCCTTCACTTATCCGTCAACCAAGCATTCTGTACATCAAACTAAGTAACTTTACGCAAAAATTATTGCTGGGAAACTACTTTTTTTTTGGGTGAAAAATCACGTTTTACGGTAGGACTCGATGGAAAGCACTCAAACCATTGTGCTGATGGATGGATTGAATAGTACGGGGGTCGTGGAGGTGTGTTAAGTAAAAATCTTACATTAAAAACATGTATTTTTAAAAAAAACTTATGAAAAAGTTGGAACTTCGACCCCCAATATCTCCGTAACTATAAGGTTCCCAGGTATGGTATAAAACAAAAAAATGATCGCAAAGACGGGGAGAACAAGTGCCTATCGTATATGTTAAGGGTCTATTTACACCCTTTATATAGGCATACAAATGACAAGGCCAAAGTTCGGACGGGCAATGGCGCCCAAAAGTTCAACATGTCCAGAAAAATCGGGATGTATGGTGACCCTAATCCTGGCCAGGGCTTTCCCAGTTTATTCGGTAACGATGAATTTGTTTGCTCTATAACTTGTTGGCAATGACAATACATACCTACCTTTCTGTATAACCTGGTTGTATACCTATCTGCTTGATACAAACTAGCCAGTCCAGTGGTCGGGTGGTGAAAGTACATGTTATGCCAGTGTATAGGTAGTGTGTACCCCTTCACTCTCCATGTTAAAGTTTAAAACTATGTTTAGAATAAACTTATACTGTCGCTTACGGGATATCTTCCGTTTCGTCGTGTAATGAACAATCACGGAATAAACCGTGAATGCTTAAAACAGTGTATGTTTAGAATGCATCTTAATGCAATATATTGATATTCAATCTTAGCATTGATAATCCTACTTTCCCTTTTTTATATTGTGCATCCTCGACTTGAATCTACAGAGTGTAACAAGACCCTTAATGAAGCCGTCAACCAAGCATTCTCTACATCAAACTAAGTAACTTTACGCAAACATTTTTGCTGGGAAACTACTTTTTTTTATGGGTGAAAAATCACGTTTTACGGTAGGACTCAATGTAACGCACTCAAAATATGGTGCTGATGAATGCATTGAATAGTACGGGAGTCATGGAGGTGTTTAAAGTAAACTTACATTAAAAACATGTTTAAAAAAAACTTGTGAAAAAGTTGGAAATTTGACCACCAATATCTCCGTAACTAGGAGGGTTGCCAGGTATGGTTATGGTCTAGAACAAAAATATGATCGCAATGACGGGGAGAAACAGTGCCTTTCGGCTTCGTTAGGGGTCTTGTTAGACTATAGTTCTGTTCAAAGAGTATATTACTTATACCAGTTCTGTTAGCTGCGAGTGACGGTCTGCGCAGGTACGGGTATAATTCGGTTCAAACTTTATGGGAACTCGGAACATCTACCGTAAGGGTGCTTAAAGGTGGTTTTGGTGTACATAAAGAAGCAGGTTTCCGGTACAGACAAATCTGTGCGGGTCGGTAACGATCGGTGCAGGGTTAACTTGCATATAGAAACAGGTAAATTTGTCCGTATTGACCATATGATTTGAACCCGTATGACTCGTTCCAGGTAGTCGGCACCGACAAGTTTAAGCCTGTTTCTTTATAAGTGAGCGCACGAGATAACATAGAAATTAATATCTTCACCGATCGGTACCGACCCGCCCGTACCGGAAACCTGTTTGTTTATGTAACCCAAAAGCTGCGCAGAACACAATTTTAGATATCAACGGGGCGCAGAGGCCGCAACGTCTTGCAGCTAACTTCCGAGCCGCCATAAACTTAGAACAGAACTAAGTATACAAAAATATTTAGGTTCAAGAAATAAGCAAGGACCTTTGCAAACTTCTTCTATTAACAATAAATATTACCTACTTTTTATTTCTATGGCGACGAACTAGCCAATGGGTTGAAGCTTAGACCTTTTATACTAGCTTGGAGACTTTATCAAAATAAGGGTTAGGCAAGTTATACCGTCTCGCAGTGGCGAAGGGTCAATTTTTGTAAGAGGTAAGCCGGAGTACATTTATCTTTAAATGTGATTATATTATTTGTCTCTAGAATACTTACTGTGCCATTTTCCAAAGGAAAGCCGGTAGGAATCGAGTTGTATGGACCCTTCGCCACTGCTGTCTCGTTAGTCTAGCGGTCGCAATCGCGTCCCATGTAAAGTATCACGGTTTTGAGGAAATGCTGGTTTTGTGGCCGATCGATGCCACAATTCACTGCACTTAAAATACCTGCTTAACTAGTGAAATGTGTCTGCACTATAGCTTCTGCTCATCCCTCTGGAGGAAACAGACGTCATAATATGCTATAACATTTCTCACGGAAGCCTTCGCAGCGAGCGAATGTAAAATAAACAGTTCCGTTTCTTATAATTACAGTGTCTGAAGTGGATGGCGATCTGGCGTCCATGTTGGATTTCCGTTACTTTCGATGTGTTATGAAACGAGAATGGAAGTGTCCGGACAGCGAGATTAACTTTTTCATGTATACGCCGTAAGTATTTATTAACTATAAATATTTAGTACAGCGTTACCCATATACTAAATTATATTATCCTGTCCATCTGTCGTCCCACGGAACCGCAAGAATTCTAACATTATCGTCTTCCATTCAACATGCAAGTTTATGGATCTACCTATATCAGTTTTGAGATCTATGATTCATGTAGATATTGCAACTTCTATGCAATCAAATTATCGTCTAGTCGGTTTCTAATTTGTTCTTCTGTCTAATACCTATTATAAATGCAAAAGTTTGTGAGGTTAGATGGATGGGTGGATGGATGTTTGTTACTCTTTCACGCGAAATCTACTGAACGGATTTGGATGAAATTTGGAATTTTGAAGGAGATGGCGGGACGAACTAGACTGGTTCCGTCAGAACTGGAAGGAGGACGCGCGGTTTCGCGAGAAATGGAAGGAGTGGAGGAAGGCCTTTGCCTAGGAGTGGGACAGAGCAGGATAGAAAAAAAAAGGTGTAATAACAGTAAGTGGCGTAGCTTTCGGTGGGGGTGGGGGGGGGGCACGCACCTAATGTAATGTAATCTAAACATCTGAACATTAGTAGTGCCACCTATAAAATTTCGTAAAACTTTGGCAGATTGCATAACCGCCACTATAGTCCTTTCGATGTAGGAAAGTGCAGGCGACATTACATCTACCGTTCCTTTTCAATCTTGAACGTTACCTTGATTTATTACTTTTATTTAAATTTTTGATTGATTTTTGGGGTGACACCTACAATATCCGCACCGGATGCCACCCATGCTAGCTACGCCACTGATAACAGTAGTTTTTATACTCATAAAACTGCACTACTTAATGTGTAAACATTATTTGTACGCCTTGCAAGGCAGCACCTCGTGAGACATTTCTGTATTTATAACACCAACCACTTACTTTTACCTGTGTCACGAATAAATGTGTTTGAATTTGATTTTTTCCCATGTTTCCAGTGAAAATTCTCACAAATACTTCGTAGATCCTCGATATCCAAAACTCCTTCGCGATTTCGGTTGGAAGAAGACGAGGAAGAATGTTCTCATCATTCATGGTTTCAATGGCACATACTCTAAAACACCGATGACTTATATTCGAGATGGTGAGTTTTAATTTTATTTAGTTACTAGCTGTGCTCCGCTGTTTCACCTGCCGCTTCTGACTTGTTTTATTTTTGCTGGGCTCTTATTGGTCGTAGCATGAGGTTATATAGCCTATAGCCTTCCTCGATAAATTGACTATCCAACACTAAAAGAATATTTCCCACCAGCATCGGGAACAGGGTCCGAGCTACCGGTGGTCAGGGCTCTTGAGAGAGGAATCTCCTAACTATACGCGCCGTGTCCAGAAGTTCTGCTTTCTGAATCAAGCGAGAGCCTCCTCAGATGTTCGTCGAGGCTATTGGCTATTAAGCCATTGGCCGACACGACTATCGGCACAATAATTGCTGTACTCACGTCCCACGTGTCGACAACCTCGCGAGCTAGATCGAGATATTTGAATTGTTTTTCCATAAATGTATTATTATTAAAAATAAAATTTATGCAAAATATGGAAACTTAGACACATGGTAGGGATGATATAGATATAGATTATAAAATAAAAAAATATTTGCTTTAGTTTTATTTTCCAGGGAGAAAACAGGGGAATACGTTTGTACGGGCCGCCGCTAGCCTTCCCTCTTAACGGCTGAACAGATTTCGATTAAACTTGACACACAGGTAGATAATGACCTGGGTTAGGATTAGGTTATTTATTGGTAGAATCCTGTGGTATAATTTTTCAATTCCACGCGAATAAAAAAAATAAAATAAAATATCGGTAAATAAATGCATCTGATCTACTTGCACATCTTAAGCTATCACGCATTCTTCTGACGGAAGAATGAAAGATTCGTTATGTATTGCAGTTCCGCTATTTCAGCGACCAGAAAAAAAACGACAAAAATATTCAATGAAAGTGTGAAAGTGATAAAGAAACGAGACGACAGACTATGCGCGTGATCATACAGAAGGCGGAGCACTCGCTTTGACACTAGCTATTTTCGACTTTATCTCCGTGTGTTTAAGATAAAAACTATCCAATTTGCTTCTTTAGAACCCAGGAAACCTGTCAAATTTTACAACGATCGGTTCAGTGTATAAGGTGTGAAAAGCTTACAAACAGACATAATTATAGCCAAACGTATGTTGTGTAATTTTATTATGTTGCGCAAAGGTCAAAAAAACATCCAGCCGTTAGAATGCTTCGAGGGTAAAAAGACTCCCACATAGATAAAAGATACTTACAAACATAGACTCCTACATGTGAAAAACATAACCCTGTCTTCGGTGTCGCGCAGTCGGGTAAGAATAATGGTAGATGTGTGTGATTTTGATTAAGATCAACTACCTTTTTTTTCCAAGTCAAAGTGAACCCATCACCATTGATCTCTCGGTTAATTTTAGTCTACACTACATAAAGAGGCTGAGGCTTAATTAGCACAAGCTTGATTACATCACTAGAATAAATGTATAAATGCTATTATAATTGAATGACACTGAAATTGTACTTTAATTCAATTATTATTTATATTATTACATTTATATTGTGACATTCCTTTTTGAATTTTAACGATAATTTAAAAAAAAAAAAAAATTATTAATCACCAATGTAATATATTTAAAATTTGTACGCCCATGTGGTAGAATGTGTTGAGACAATCTACATAAACTCAAGACCATTTAATATACATACCGACCATGTTCTGACAAATAAATAATGATTTGATTTGATTTAGATTTTTGAGAAAGTTTAGTTCAAATCACAGAATAAAAACGTCAAGACCGAAAAGATCTAGACTTTCTCCCTGCAAAAATGATGAGGTCTGTTGAATAGTCCATTTGCAATGATTACGTACCACCTATTATAATTATGACCACAGTAACTGTTCCGCCAGAGGAGCTCGTGGCTAAATAATAACAGCCGCTCGGATTCATTTTTAGGCTAAGCCGTGCTTGCCTAGGTTGGTCTGTGGATGGGAGACCACCCATTACATACCGAGTTTCCTCCGTGCCTCGGAAAGCACGTTAAGCCGTTGGTCCCGGCCGGTCCTTTGTAGATCTTTGACAGTCGTTACAGGTAGTCAGTGGCTCAAAAAGTCTGATAACCAGTCTTACCAAGGGGTATACTGGGGGTTATACTGTCACTTACGGGATATGTTCCGTGATTGTTCATTATTTTGAGCTCCCCATATTTCGACACTGTTGCAAGCGCTTATGGCGCCGGTGACAGTATAAGTTTAGTTGTAAACCGTGAAAGCTTAAAACAGTGTTTGGCTATCTTATTACCTAGGACTAACTGGGTTGTGGTCAGATAGGCAGTAGCTCCATGTAAAATACTGATAGACTGGAAGCCGACCCCAACATAGTTGGGAAAAGGCTAGGCAGATGATGAGTAACTGTTCCGCCTGTTTATTTACCTGCATTGTTTTTAATCTCTTTATGCATTTGTTTACAGCGTACCTGTCTCGCAAAGACTACAACGTGTTCATGGTAGACTGGTCTGTTCTCACCAGATTTCCTTGCTACCTCTCTGCGCTGTCTAATATGAAGTAAGTCACGTTGGATTGCTAGGTGACACGAGAATTATTTTTACCATTATCATACACAGCGAAATTTTTGCCATTCTTAATTTCTTCTTCGTGTCGCTGGCACGAAATTTTTTTTATTTTGTAAGCTTAGAACTTTGCCAATTCCACCGTGTCGTCGGTGGCACCGCGAAGGTCACTTTGGCGGCATTTTTTTGGGCTAAGTGGGCAGTTTGACTAACAATGATCTATGATAATTGTATGTATAGATAGTTCTACGATCCTTCAGCAGATCATCTGCCTACAATGCTTTAATACTATGTTCTGTTCTGCCATAATTTGTATTACCGACTCAGCAGTAGGTGTAACAAAATGGAAATTTCGGTTTTGAAAGACGCATATATTTTTAGGTTTTTATAATGTGATTTCAAAAAAATTGAAGATGATGTAAGGTGTTTTCTATATGCTTAATTAATTTATATGACAAAAAACTAAAGCTTAACTCATATAACTTTCCAGAAAAGCAGCTCAATGCACAGCTCAACTCTACTCAGCAATAACACAAGCTGGTGCATTGGCTAAGATGACCACCTGTGTAGGACACTCCTTGGGCGCCCACGTCTGTGGCATGATCTCCAATCATCTCACTGAGAAGCAGTACAAAATTGTCGGTAGGTATCTTCTCCCCTCATAGCACGAAAATACACAATTACACATAAGCCAGTCAACTCGGTGGTACGGGCCAGAGAGCCACTACGCCATAGCGGAGTGTACTGCAGGCCCTGCTCACGACTTCGCTTCACCCGCTCTAGTCGTCTAAACATTTGATTCACTTGCCTGCCAAATGAGTCCTCCCACCCAGAGCAGAGCGGGAGGGACTGTCAGACTTGTACTGACTAAAATCCACGGTGTCCTTCAATAGCCCTTTATGTTCCAGGGTCACGGTAATTCTATAAGTTGACAAGCTCTTTAAGTAACTTTATGGATACTTCAATGAGAAATTTTTCGTGTATTTCATAAATTTATTTATCTTTTAACATCGATATCATCTGGTTTACATCGATATCATACAGTTTTTGTGCACTTTTATCATGTCCGTACAAAAATAATGCGCTGTACGAATTTATAATTTATATACTTATTTTATTTGTAAGTTAAATAAATACGTATACTTAAGTTCACAGCTGCGGTTGTTTGGGCAGCGCCAGAGTGACAGTCTTAATTTCCAGGTATTGATTGATGCCGTCTTCACCCCTGAAAAAAATAATTGGTGTTACTCCGGCGTTTCTTATGGTCAACCACCATACAATACCAATATCTGTTTGTTTCATCCTAATGAATTTGCTGTCAAACTCTCATTCAACACTATTTGAAAGTAGATTACTTTAAGAAATTAGCCAATACTCACAATTCTCTACCAATACCAGAATCCTTAAAACCGCCAAATGGAGTCTGACTTGTTGTGTGGTCATATGTATTGATCCTGAAATTCAACATTACAACTCATGAGAAATATAGGGAATGTCTTAAGTATGAATGTGAATGGCTTTAAGAAAAGCAGCAGACCAAAGAAAAGATGAAGGGATTGCGTTAAAGATGATAATATGATTGCTAGGAAAGAAGTTAACTCTAAGAATGCGTCTAATAAAGATAAAAAAAAACTTTTTGTGACAATCCGAAATAGATTGGGACGCAAGACGATAGTAGGATGACGATGACATTATGGATCAAACACATTTTTGCAAAATATGTCCAAACGAATAATGCTTACCAGATGGAGCCAGCACGGACTTGCTTGGCAAAGCTAAGAGCAGTAGTGATATCATTGGTAATGACTCCAGCACCGAGACCGTAGTTAGAATCGTTTGCGCGGTCGATAACTTCCTCAAACGTGTCGAATTTAAGGATGCTTTGGACTGGACCAAATATCTGGGAAAGATAAACCATTTTGTAGAAAAAACGATAAAACTTAAAATGTTATCACGCCCGATTGTAAAATAGAAATAAATTTTAAAATGTGCTGTTTCCAACAGAATAATAAACGAGAAACAGAATATCTAACAGTGGTAGGCGAAGAGGAAAGCCGACACATGCATAATATCTTTGCACTGATACACACAGAGCAAGATAAGAATTTCCTTAACGAGGAGGAAAAAAAGACTATTGGAAATAATTAATTAGAAATTATAACTTAATAGTAATTTAGTGTAATGTAGTCAAGAAATAATCAAGAACATACAAATAGAAAGAAGAAATGAATAAAACATGGATTTGCACTTAACGTGACGCATAAAAAATAAAACAGACAAAAATATAACTTTGGGAAAAATATACATCACATATACGCGAAACGGCCAGCGCTCAGAATAATACTGTGAAAGACGAAGAAATTGCGCTGGTCTTTAGCAACAGCCAGCTAGAATCTTACCTCTTCTCTAGCAATCTTCATGTTATCAGTAACATCAGCGAAGACAGTAGGCTTGATGTAGTACCCCTTGTCTCCCACCTTGTCACCGCCAGCTACGCATTTTGCTCCACCCTCTTTACCAGCTTTGATATACCCTAGAACTCTGCTGTACATGTCTTTGTCGATCTGGAAATTGAAAAGTTTAGTAGTATTTAGAATTTTTTGTATGTTGTCCTTTAACTGGAAATAGGAAAGAACAAAAAAAAAAATTATGGGAGTATACATTTGTGTACTAGCAGAGTTAGACAGACTCAAATTATTACAGCATAAAATAATAAATGAAGTGTAAAATTGTATGCATATTTTTGCTTCTCTAACGGCTCACAAATTAAACATTCAGTTGACCATTTTCACATCATAAGATCTCAAGATGCCATACCTGAGGTCCTTGCTGTACATCATCGAAAGGATTCCCCACAGATCTCTTGGAGGCGATCTCAGCGGACTTCTCAACGAACTGGTCGTAGATACCAGACTGGACATATGTCCTAGTCCCGGCGCAACAACATTGACCGCCATTTGCGAATGCTGCAGCATGAGCTTTCTGAGCTGCTTTTTCAACTGGAATGGACAATGTCGCAAATGTATTATCATTATCTTTAAAAAAAAATAGATAATTCCTAACACTGGGTTAAAATCTGGAATGCAGATTATGTGATCAAGACTCGACGAAAGTGGCCTGAAATTTGAATATTTCAAGTGGAGGACATTGTTGTGGTACAAATAATATGCTAATTACCATCAGCATCATTGAAGACCACCAAAGGGCTCTTGCCTCCGAGTTCCAAAGTGACCCGCTTAAGGTTTACAGCAGATGCTGCTCCCAAAATCAAACGGCCTACCTGAAATAATAAAAGCAATTAATCGGTGTTACATAGTAAAGAGCACTTGTTAAATTTCCACTCGGGGTCGGGAATCATTTTTGTTGATCAATATCCTATTTCTGAGCCTCCTTAAATTTTATCAATCTAAATAAAATGCGACATACCTCAGTAGATCCTGTAAATGCTATCTTATCAACATCAGGGTGATGGGTAAGCGCTGCTCCAGCTGTAGGCCCGTATCCTGGCACCACGTTCACAACTCCTGGAGGGAACCCTGCCTCTTTGATCAGAGCAGCCACTGCTAGCGCAGTAAGAGGAGTCTGTTCTGCTGGCTTAAGGACTATTGTGCAACCTAAAAGACGATCGATTTTTTATTGCCTGCATTACTTAGTAACTGGGTAAGACAGGAGGCAGTCGCGCCATGTAAATTATAGGTATGCAGGCACCTGCACGGCAGACAGTTTTAACAGTTTGCGTATTGTCTCTTAAGCGGCTGTTTACGAGGTTAATAAGGAAATGTAAATAATGATCTAACGTATTTGGTTTTCTATTATTGGCTGAATGGGGATAATGGTTTGAAGTCTCAATAGGTAAAAAGTAGATATCTAAACCAAAGATGTTTTGCTGATTGATCTAGAACGAAGCTTTTATATTCGGAAAGGTTACAATC
The DNA here is from genome assembly GCA_963082995.1 of Noctua comes. NCBI lineage: Eukaryota > Metazoa > Arthropoda > Insecta > Lepidoptera > Noctuidae > Noctua > Noctua comes. The sequence goes on along the minus strand of OY720277.1, from coordinate 11,486,741 downwards.
GAATCTGTACTTTTAATGAATGATTTTTTTCATCATATAACTAACCTAACCAGATGCAGCCAGGGCCATCTTTCCCACTGGTCACTCTGGGCACATGCCCAGGGCCCCACGATCTAAGGGGGCCCCAACAAGTTCCTGTAACTGTCACTGCCGTAACTGCCTGTAAGAAACTTAATTTATCCCAGGCAGAACTGCAGGATACTAACATTTTCTAACTGTTAACCAATTGGGGGCCCTGGGCATCTTAGAATAATGGTGCCCTTGTAGGATGCGATTAGCGAGCTCGAATTTTTTAGCACCCTGCCTCGGATCGGTTAGTTTTTCTTGTGACAGTTCATACAAAAATTCGGTGTGTTTTTAGTGGCAGAGAACTTTAATTTTAAATAAAACACAGAAAAATATTTTTGATATCCATATTTTTTATTTTATTTTACGGATAATTTTATGCGATTAATATATGAATATGGTGGGCTGATACGGCTGGTGCGATCATACCAAAATCTGAAGGTCCAGCCTGTATTTCGGCAATAATACGTAAAATGTTGGCTTCCAAGTGCTCAATTGTTTCTAATTTCGTCAAAAATTATGATTGAGAATGTAATAGTCAACGGTGAGCAGTACTGAGACACTTTACGTGCCACAATTGCAAAGCATGTTGCAGACAGGTGGTTTCAAAGGAACAAGTCCATATGTCAAAATGTGAAGAATGCACAAATACCTATGATTTTTCGCTTGAGTGCAAACAAACATTAACGGTATAAAGTTATCAGTCAAATAAAGCCATTTACAAGGGTATTAAAAACTTTTTTCTGTGTTTTGTTTCCATTTAAAGTTCTCCGCCTCTATAAACGTCCTCTGTAACTATTGAGTTATGATGAAAGCTTGATGCAAAAGCGAGCGGAGCGAGCTCGAAAATGTTAGTATCCTGCAGTTCTGCCTGGGATAAATTAAGTTTCTTACAGGCAGTTACGGCAGTGACAGTTACAGGAACTTGTTGGGGCCCCCTTTGATCGTGGGGCCCTGGGCACGTGCCCAGAGTGACCAGTGGGTAAGATGGCCATGGCTGCATCTGGTTATACTGGAACCCGCCCGCGTATTTGGAAAAAGGCTAAGCATATGATGAAAAAATCATTCATTAAAAGTACAGATTCGATTGTAACCTTTCCGAATATAAAAGCTTCGTTCCAGATCAATCAGCAAAACACCTTTGGTTTAGATATCTACTTCATACCTCAATAGGTAATACTCATATATTATATATAGACATATATATATATATAGGTAATACTCATAGGCTCAACAGTCTCAATGAGACTTCAAACCATTATCCCCATTCAGCCAACAATAGAAAAGCAAATACGTTAGATCATTATTTACATTTCCTTATTAACAAGATCGTAAACAGCCGCTAGTGAGACAATACGCAAACTGTTAATTATAGTGATAAACAAAATACACATACCTGCAGCTAGCGCTGGTGCAATTTTCCACGACAACATTGGTATAGGATAGTTCCATGGTATAATCTGTCCACATACACCTACTGGCTCTTTCAGCGTGAAAGATAATACTTCACCATCTGTAAGAGAAATTAATGTAAAGCATATCATCACGGTTATAATATCAAAAGGAATAGGATCTGGTTGAAACTGGTGCATTAATTACACACCAATTAATTATATTTTATCAGCATATCGCAAAGTTTATGATACACGCAGTTAGCAACAGTCAGCTTAATATTTTCCCACTGCTCGGACATAGGCCTGTGCTCTATGGGGGTAGCTGTAATGCACCACGCGGGATTGGCGTAGGTGTCACAACATCGCTACTTAAATAACCCTATCCTTCATAGACAAATAAAATAAAACCACCACCATACCATGTTCTAATGCATGTTCTCTGCAAAGGTCATGCAACTATTAGAAAATTTCATATAGATTAGCAGTACAAAATCGTTATAGAATTTGTGTCAGCTTTTAGGCATTAAATATCAAAGTATATAATATTTGCATGCAAAACATGCATTTAGGTTGACATGAAACTCAATCATGTACATTTATCTAAATAGATTCACAATGTAACACATCCACGATTTGCCATAAGCAAATATTACGATATAACATTGATATTCAAACATGTTTCATGGATGCTCCGACACTTTTAGTCGTAGCATGATGTTATATAGCCTTTCTGGATAAATGGGCTATCCAACACTAAAAGAACTTTTCAAATTCAAACCAGTAGTTCCAGACATTAGCGTGTTCAACCAAATAAACTCTTCAGTTTTATAATATTAGTTAGATTTCATAGAAATGCATATAACACACTGCAATCACGCTAAATAGAGTTTGTATGATCGTGACAATAGACGTCAATGACGTCGTTATCTCAATGTCTAGGAGAGATAATATTAACAATGCGGATATAATGATGATAATTTTGTTAGAAGAAAATGATATATATGTGGCACTTATTCATCAAATGAATGATGACAATAACTAAGTCTTCATTACCATTACACCGATAATTAAATTAGGTAACTCGTTACTAGCACTGTTTCTGTCATCTAGATCTCCCTACTATATTATCTTTTTTTTTTTCAATTATAAGACTAATTATTTCGGTAATTTCGTTTCGTACATAACCAGTCACCACTATTGATGATTCTTCAAACTGTACATATGTTCCGGTTTTCATATAAATATATAGATTTAGTGCTGAATTGTTGCTTATCGCTTTGTTCCTTTTAGTAAATCAAATAGTAGTTTACCTGCAGGAATCGTATTTCCCAATATTTTATCAGCTTTGCCGGCGTAATATCTCAAAACTGTCGCTGAATAGTACACTTCTTCTTCGGCGTCTTTGACTGGTTTCCCGCAGTCCAAAGTCTCAAGTTCTGCCAAGTATCTAGCTTGGGATTCTATCAGTTCTGCCAACTTGAGCATAAGGAGACCACGTTGTGAGGCATCCATTATGCGCCATGCTGAGTAGCGGCCGAAGGCTTTTTTGGCTGCTGCCACCGCCAAATCTACGTCAGCCTGTTAAATAAAATAAATTTTACAACAGTTTTTTACTTGGATGATTTTGTTATTTTTAGAATGATTTCATCAACTGATAAAATGTTGTTCAAAAAGTTCTTATGGTTTGTCGTATTTATTGCAATCAAATCTAGGTAATTCTAATTTTATTTATTTATTTATTTATTTACTTATTTATGTACACACAAAATTTGATTCAATTTCAATTTTTTTATTTTCTATTGCGGCACTTGTTCGAAATATGGTTTAAATATAATTAATGGTCTTGATATTCCGACGATAGCGCTCAATTATTATGCTGCAGTTAATCTGATTGAAGTCATGATCCCTAGAATTGAATTACTGCAGTTTTCGGCGAAATTATATTGATCGTAAGATTAAATGTAATCTTTATCGATTTTCTTGGCCTTAATTATGTCTAGATACCTAAGTGCCACTGTATTCTAGTTTCATCACAGACTTTGTCGTTGTCATAATCAACGTTACGAGTGATGATAAAATATAATCAGTTTTTGAAAAACCAAGTAATGTCTTCTTATCTCTCTACATACAGAGCAGATGTTTCAGTAATGATGTAGTGATAATTTTAATTGCTGCCATTGTCTCTTAGCATTTGTTCGGGTTTTTACTGATTTTGTTATTGTTTACCAGATTTTTTTTTTCTTTAGAACTGAACATGTGAGTAATTTGTCGATTGTCAAAAAGTATTACGAGACACATGCAGCTTCTTCACCTTGAAAAACATGTGTTTGAATGTCACTTTAGGTATATAATTCAATGATAAGCCGAATAGCATAATCAGTCTAAACTGTGGGGAGGCCTTCTCTCTATAAGAGCGAGTGGGTCGAAATTCTTTACGAGGGTTCAGGCCGAATGGCTAACTATATTGTCCCTTACCTTGTCTGCTTCAGCCACTTGTGTGATGACGCTCTCATCCTGAGGGTTGATGGTGGGGAAGGTCTTCTTGCTGACTGCGTCCACCCACTCATTGTTGATAAACAGCTGTATAAGAAATATTACAAAAATGAGAATAGTTTATTGATGACAAATTCGGATCCAACATTGTTTTGATTAGTAAACAGCAGGATTACGAAAAAAATGTGTCTGAAGAGTATTTGGTTTACAGTTCATGATATTATTATGTGTATTTGTGGATGGATCGAGAGGGAGAAGAAGACCAAAGAAAAGATGGATGGATTGTGTGAGGAATGATATGAAGGTAAAAGGAGTAAATGAAAGCGTGACGATTGGCAGAGAAGAATAGAAGAAAAAAAACGTGTTGCACCGACAGGACAGGGGCAGAAATATGATGATGTTATTATTATAGTTTCCCATACATTTAAAAACCTTAAAAAGACTTCGATAGACGAAGTTCCTTCACCAAGACTCGTCATGTCAATTATATTATATTGGCGCGTTAAACTGGTTTCTAGCCAGGTTCTATAGGGAGGGGGGTGGCGGTTCTAGGGGATTTTATATATATTTTTATTTTTTGTACTTCGTCTTATTGCAGTGGTTAGAAGGTACTCTGAACGTAAGGTGTGGATCTTTGGCCACAAAGACTGCCTGAATGTCATAATGAATTTGGGACTTTTATGCACCGAAACCAAATACATTCAAATATTCATTAAAATATGTGTCCGTGTCCGTGTGTTCACAAAGTCAGTTTTCAGTCTTTAGTTTTACTTTTATTAATACAACTCAAATAAATTAATATGTTAATCACTTTGTTGTGCTTAATTTCTTTAACCATTTTCTTGGTAGATAGTTCCCGTTTGCCGTTGTTGATACAAGAAATGTACAATAATCTGTGCTTGATTGGCAACAAACTGAAAATAAACATTCAGTGACTTCTAGTAAAAATGTTGCAATTTTTTAAAATGAAAAGTTTATTTTTGCGGGGAAAATGACGCAATGAACGAACATCAACACATTATTAGGTATTCTTATTGCCTTTATTTGTTTTCAATTTTAAAACTACAGTTATTGTCTATTTCATTGTGTCTATTGTTATGTGTAGGTAATGTTCTGAGAGCCAATTCATAAGTGAAATGCATGATATAAACAAAGAAGAATTTTCACCTTTTTTAAATAACGAAGATTATTTTGAAAACAGATGAAAAGGAGTCTTCTGTCTTGGTATGGAAATGTGACGAGGAGGGATGAAACACATGTGACTAAAAGACTGATTAATGTTTATGGATGGAAAGGGAGAGGGAGACCAAAGAAAAGATGGATGGATTGTGTGAGGAATAAAAGAAAAAGGAGTAATTGATAGTGCGACGATTGACAGGGGAGAATGGAAGAAAAAAAGACGTGTTGTGACGAACGCAAGTAGCATGGGACAAGGGCAGGAAGATGATCATAATTTTAAAAGGGTACACATTTGAATGTCGAACATTAAAATACCTACGGGTAAAATGCCAACGTTCAAAACATCGAAAATTTGAATATCGAATGACCATGACCGAAAATTATAATAACGTAAGTTTATATTGTTGAATGGTTAGATAACCTACGTCCAATATAAACTTATACTGTCACTTACGGGATATCTTCCGTGATTGTTCATTATTTTGAGCTCCCGATGTTTCGGCGCTGCGCAACAAGTTTAGAGTTGTAAACCGTGAAAGCTTAAAACAGTGTTTACGTCCAATATATCTAAAATCTAATTATCGACAAACGAGACATCCATAGGCTTAAATATCGAAGTACAGAGTATCTAATGACCAAAACATCGATTTTTATTTATATGTTGTGCTACCAAGGCTAGTGACAGAAACAAATCGCTGCAAAACCGACTCCTCGTGGTCTTGTCTGTCCTACCCCTAGAGTGTAATTTAAGGCCGCGTAGGCTCGGAAAGGTGAGGCCTCATGCAGCATGCTTAAGTAATGCATGAATAAGTTGTTTGTGAAATAAATTGTATACGAAACGTTGGTTGTAAACTAAAAAAATATTTACCGACATTTATGAATAATTGTTAAATTAATAGCTAATATAATTTCCAATCTACCTACATTTTTTCGGAAATCAAAATTAGTTCGATATTTTAACTATTAGGGATTTTTAACGTAATTATTATAAAATAAAGTGTATTAAATGTTGACATTTTGAACTTAGGTATAATATACATATAATGCCTATCGATATTTTTAATCATTAGATTTTTTATCACTCGGCGTTTCAATGTTGGACATTTGAAACATAGGTAGGTATAACAATTTTCGATATTACGATCAATATTACGACAATCGATATTTAAAATTTTCGATGTTTGGAACGTTGACATTTTACCTGTAGGTATTTTAATGTTCGACATTCAAATATGTACCTTTTTGAAAACCGCTGACCTCTCATGTAGTATCCAGATTCGGCTACAGTTTAACAAACGTTTTGTGTTTCTAGTCTAAAAGTTGCTATTGGGGGAGAAGAATACATTTAGAATACACTTTGACCATTTTATTAGTATTTCTTCTCGTCATACATCATCCAATTGGAAGTGCCACCAAAAAAATACCAGAGCGTTTTACTGGTTTATTTCTATTTCCAGTTAATTAGTATCAATCAACACAACAAACAAACACAAACAACATGGCAACAACATGTTCAACATGTTCATTACTCTCAATAAAAACAATTTTCAAATTCTCACCTTCTTTCAATTTAATTTTTTATCAAAGTTTTGTTAATCGGAAATATATTTTGTAAAAGTAGGTAGATAATTAAGTTGTCGTCAAGAGCATTTTGTTTTACTAGTGATAGCAGAACGGTGGCATAACAGACAAGATTGTTCAATCATATTATTAACACTCGTTTATTTTTATGAGGTCGATTTGTAAATTAGTTTTTTGTATTGTAGTTTATTTTGGTGCCTATCTCCACCATCGCCTACATACAAACTTTTTATAATATTAAGCGTAGAAAGCAGCATTGTAAATAAAAAAAAAATGTGTTCTAAACTTCCAAGTTTAAAAAGAAAAATAATTATTACCAATGCCCGGCCGACCCGCTACTACGCGGTCTATAAATATTTTACTAAACAACTACAGGAGTTTTGGTTTCATATCACGATTTGTCACAAAAAATACTTACTAATTTAATCTACACTTACCTTACTATATTTAACATCTACTTTCACCATATTTATGCTTTAATATCAGCTGTTTTGTTTATTACACTATTCACGTACACACCCGAAGCCGGCTTCAGGCAAACTGATGGGTGTTGGTAGTTGCCAGCATTTAAATTTAAAATAATACGACGTGTAACCTAGTTACTTTGAACTATTTCTTTGAAATTGAATAAAGAGGTTCAATATGAATCTATTATTTAATGTTGTTTTTGCGATTAAAGTTGTTTTATGGTTTTGGAATATTTATTTTTTGTTTATCTTCTTAAGTGAAGTCTTAATTACCTGTGGGTTTAAAAAAAAACTTTAGTTATACAATAACCTTTAACATTGCTTAAATACTAGTTTGCGTGAACTTTAGTGAATTAAAGTTCATACAGGTACAGTAAACCCTGACTCCCAAACTGAGAGATCTTGTACTTAGGAGTCAGCGTTCTGCTGTCACTATGATAGTTTTTTTTAATCTCGAAGTTCTATTCCATGCTGCGAAATTAATTTTATCTTAGTTATGTATGTACTTAATTAAGTACATTCTGAAAAATACGTTTTATTACTAGCATGAGAGAGACGTAGGTACGAGATAGCACGTAAAGTGGGAATTTTCGTTATCTGGCAACTCTGAACTTGGACTAGAACTTGTCAACGAATAATCGCCTATTTACTGTGAAATAATCTGTATCGCTAAGGTGTTAAAGCTTTATTTTAAATGGCAAAAATATGAGAAATTTTAATGTTTTAAAATCGATGCAGTTGGTTTGCGGACAGCATCATATCTTGCTATGCAACTTTGTACTATATATACCTTTTCCATAGTATTGTGTTTTTACAACTATCTGTGTGTTGGAATATATTCTAGGTAGCGCAATGCCTGAACCCTATACTGATTGTTATGGCCGATTTTGACAAAAACAGGGATTGGGGAGGGTATAGTGATCGGATTTTCATGGGAATTTTATTGTTGAGTTCCTAGAGGTGTTGTAAAAGTGAAACAAAAATTCAACGCTCTCGATTTTTTTATGATTTTCTTTTCTGAATAACTTGTAATTCGTCGAACTTATATTGCTGCGCAAACAAAACGTGACATTAGTGCAACCATTCAATACCTATTTGGTCTGTCTGTTTGTTCATAGTTTGCGAAGAATTGAGATTTTTAAGTTTTGTTTTCGAAAATCGCCCCTAAGTGTCTAAACACACTATGCCGAAGTTACGCGGCCGAAGTTCAGCACAATTACGCCTGCAATGCTATTTGAATTACTGACGACACACTATGCTGAAATTACGTCGCGTCATAACGTACAGCCTAACTTCGGACGGGCGTAATTTCAGCGGCAACTTATTCTGTGAGCACACTACGCGACCGAAGTTGGGTTCGATTGCCGACGAAGATCCGGGGGCGGGGAGGAGCGGGGAGCCGCCCGACAGCGCTCGAGACACTGAATACACACAAAGTTGCGGAACTGAATTTCTGCCGCGTAAGTTCGGTGTGTCATATCAGCCGAATACGTCGGAACGTAAAATCAGCCGGCGAACTTCGGTCGCGTAACTTCGGCATAGTGTGTTTAGACACTAAGACTGACCTTATTTTTTGTCTAATGGCACTCAGTAAAGTAAACCGCTTCATTATTTATTAGGCTAGTTAAAACTCATTTCTCTTACTGCATGTCCAGTATTCAAATTAAATTAAAGGCAACAATGCAGAATGGACCGTGATGTCATAATTACTCTTTTGTTCCCAGGTTTAGATCCAGGAAGACCCTTAGTATCAGCTTATGGGTCTCGCCAATTCCGCCTAGGCAGGGATGACGCTTACGTGGTCCATGTCATGCATACAAACGCTGGTTTCCTTGGCGAAGAGGGACAGATTGGCCATGCAGACTTCTGTGTCAATGGTGGAAGGCTGCAACCTGGCTGTAAAGGACATGTTATGCGTAAGTTCCGGAGTATTTTGTTTTGCAGACCTGCATAAGTATAATGAGCGAAGAATGCTCTCACGTCTGGGACACAGACTTTTTCTCTATGAGCGCGAATCGGATTATCATCCACTACGCTGGCCCAGTACGGGTTGGTAGATGTCACATGTCATGTCTCAGAATTTTCAGTTCTAGAACATGCCAGTTGCTGTTTGATGTTTTCCTTCACCGTTTTGTGAGCAGACCTCCCTATTTCCGAATTGTCCAGGATGAGATTATGGAAAAGAGTGTCCATGGAGTTTTGTGCCCGTTCTTTTTCATAGGTACATCCTACACCTTTGAATGGGCAACTAGCTTCATCTGACTGACTGCTATGCCTGTAAATGGCTTACATTGAAAAAAGAAAAATGCTTGAGTCCGAGTTTAAGGTCTCTTCTAAGACCATAGGTCTTTCTGGTGGATCACCGCTCCTTCCATACCTATCGAGATCGCTCGTTTTGTCGAAGAGTAAGCTGAATCTGGTCTACTTAAAGGTTCTCTGAGCGTGTCTTAATATAACCATATCCAAATTACCTTTCCGATATTAGCATAATGTCCGATGTAGTAAACTACTATTGCTGCTTAACTAATTCCATTCTTTTCCACAGGTGTTGCCCGTTGCAGCCACTTCATGAGCGCATGTTACTTCGCCGCGAGCGTGCGTAAAAAACGCCGTTTGGTCGGTATACCATGCGACAGTAAATGTCCTAAGGAACGAGGGCATTGGGGCGTCAAGTTCGACAGAAAGGCGGTGATGCTTGGTGAAGAGGTTCCTGATTCGTAAGTTCCTATTCAAACTTTTTAGGGGAAGCACCCTGTTTCTGAAAGGCCGAAGTAAAGCCTTAGCTATTCTAATCAACGCACATTTACTGAAAGCTTAGGCAGAGTATTAGGTAGTATACTCACATATTTAAGCGACTTCTGTGAGTTTTGTTTAAGTCTCCTGTAATGGGAGCAAGGTACATTCCCAAATTCCGGGATACTACTGAGAAAAACCTCGTGGAAAACCTAATAATACTTTGCAAGTTTACACAGATTCATTCAAATTGCCTTTTAGAAAAAGAGTTTGTAACACCTTTTACTCTGAGCAGTCCCACAATTACACACACATTTCGATCATCATTCATCATTGAGATCTAGCACTCATTTCTGGGATTAAGTTTATGTTTTTTCTGTATCACAGGTCACGAGGGATGTACTGCATCAGTTTCGACCACAACGAAGATTGTCCATTTGACTGATTTGAAGAAGGTAATTGATTCTTTCGTCTCCAAAGAGATAGTTTAAAGTGAAGGATTCTTTTTATTTCGTTACAAAAATACAAATTGAAAAGTTTTGTTGTTTAGTATATAGGTAATTTATATGTTAATTAAGAAATAAAATTAAGTTTTGTTACTTTTATCAATGGGTTTTATTTGCATTTCATACAATAACATGTACATTTATATGTTTTCTGATAAACACATCAAATGGTCCTTCGAGCCGGATGGTAATTTCTGTATTTTAATTGTATAAAAGCTAATAAATGAAAGTATGAATTGATTTGAAAACAAGATTACCAACCATATTCAGAAACCAGCATTTATGAGCATTGGATAATGGTTTCTGTGAATATGGTTGGTTTTTTAGTGGTCCTTTTTTGGAGACATTACTACTTGAATGTTAGCACAGGAGAAATTGCAAACTTCGTTGTAGAACACCGATTTGAAAGTCCAATTGCCAAAAACGAATCTACCGCCAAAATATGACTGCGCTATTTCCAATATGTCAAGGTTGAATTTGTAGTGTCCCTGTAAAAATGACATGAGGGTAATGTCAGGTAATCTTGGTTTATAGAAGGTAAGTCGCCAGCTAGATGTTTTTACTGGAATCGATTACTTGTTAATATTTTTAAAAACATGGTTACATGATTAGTCCCATAGAAATAGTTGCTCATAGTTATCACTCAATCAATCAAATATTTAATTTCGAACAAGAGTCCATATGGGTTAGTAGTGAGTACTTAAGAACTATATTAGTACAATTTTACTATTCAAATTAAGTTAGAGTTGTTGTTTTTTAGTTACGAGTACTTCACTCCTTTTAAGTCTTTATTGCTCTCGTTAAACCAATAACCGAGTATAAACGTTTACTTACTTTGACAATGACACAATCTTTCGTTACGTTCATGATTGAGCTGAACAGAGGTCTCAAGAATAGATGTTCGCACGGTTTCTTCACCTGCAATCTAAGGAACTCCTTCCCGTTTGTAAACGCGAGGATTTTACCCTGAAATTGTTATTTTAGTAACAGGTAAATTCTTTCCGTTACATGGTTGAACCACAGGCTAAAAGCGGGTATCCTTCTCTGATCAAACAAAATCTTCATTATGCCTCACGTCTGTTGGTGATCTTCATCACCATCTTCCTGCCTTTGATCCATTCTACTTGGAATCGGCGCAATACGTTCTCATCATCCACCCTTCCCTGTCAACCGTCAAGCTATTATAAACAAGCTAAAATAAATCATTCCTTGCACAAACCTTTTCTTGGGTCTCTTATTTACATTCATCACTCTATTTCATTAAATGCTTTTCATCCATCTCATATGCCCATACCAGGCCAAGCTATTTCCTTTAACTTTACCTTTGTTGGGGATACATTCTGTAAAACCGATATTTCATAATTTATAGTCCCGGAGTTGTTAATACTAGCCGATGAAATCGCACAGTCTTTTTGTTTCGGCCCTTTGCATACGACGAACTCTGTAATTGTTAAATTGAACTTTCCCTGAAAATTTATAAAAATGTTAAAAATAATCAAAACCAGTAGGTCCGACTGCAGTGATTGAGCCGGTAGTCGTAAGCTTTAAATTATGGTCTTCGGAAAAGCAACACTGCCAAACGGATCGAGAAACTGGATTACCAATGGAGGACTTTCGAAGGTAAAGAATAGTGACTTACATAATCCTTTTGCGCATTCGGTTCTACGAAGACAGTATAAGCTGTGACCAGCACAAGAAGTGTTACAAACATATTTGACTTCAGTCAAGGAACACGCTTGATATAAATTTAAATGAGAATGAGAGTTAATGTTTACATTTTAGAATTCTTTTTTTGGAAAAAAACTAATGCTTACAGACCAATGAAACGGCTCGTTGAACAGTAAAATTCCTTGATGATTACTGTCAATTATTTGAAACTGAGCATTTAATTTCGCTCGCTCGAAATAATTTACGGAACAATTATGTATATTCAGTGAACGGTCTGTAAGCAAAAATAAATGATGATAATGGGTAGTGATGATACAGAAACTGAATCAGATATGGTCGTTGTTTTGATAGTTATTATGAAGTTTCCAGAAGCTTTTGATTTCTGGGTCATAAGACTTGGTCCTCCATCTTCATTTGCATAAAGTCCATCTCAGCTATCCTATGCCGAATAGAGATGCTAGGATGGACCACATAAGACTTTTCCCTGAAAGTATCAGCTGCAACGGTTATTGGTCATCCGATTTTTTTCTGATTAGCGTATAGATGGTCTGCTTACGTGTTATATGGCAAACATCTCTCTCCCACCTGTACCAATGGCCTCAGTCCTGCTTGCTGAATAGTAAGCTATGTCAGTTGCTGTGCTTGCTGACTCTCTGTTATATTTGTGTTAGCTTATTATTTTTCGGCAGTGGTCTCAAAAGCAGCCGGTATATTTTGGGAAGTCTCTAAAATTGGGCCTGCTGCTGTAAGGCACGATTTCTGTGTTTGATTACTTACATAGTAATTCGAGTTTGTGGGCGAGATGTGTCTCTTTGTAATAAGACAGCTCTGATAAACCGTTGGCATAACTATTATTATTAAAGTTAAAAAAAACCCACCCACGTCTATGTGAAGGCGACCAGTCTGGGCCGAACCCTACAGAGCTATGTAGATGGCGGGGCGCGGCCCTTTCCCCTTCGAGAGAAACCGAGCTTATGGCTGCGTTTCCATCAGAGATGAGCGAGGATGCGAAGCGAGAGATGTGTGTGAAACTAACCAATAATATCGCTTCGTTATCTCAGCTTGAGGTATTCTAGCTATGTGATTGGTTAGTTCCACACACATCCCTCGCTACGCATCCTCGCTCATCATTGGTGGAAACGCAGCCTAATGCTGCGGCCACACATTGGATTCAACTTTGCGTCCAAGCTGGAGTCAAATTTCAAATGACCAGTATTGAACCCTACTACTGCACCACACATTGGCTTCAATATAATACTAATATTACTATGATTAAGGATAAACAAAAATGTTATCAGCCTAGGGTAATTTAGGAACAGTCCCATCAGCGTTCTTTTAAGGTCTTTTATAAGGCTACCTACACGACTGTGATTATAGCATTTCTTTGAAGGGGCAAAGCAGGGTCCAATGCTAGCACTAGGTTGTTGAATTGGATGTAAAAAAAACACATGAAACTCAAATTAACTCATTTCTTTATTATTTTCACCAACTTCAAATCTTTTTGGAATCAACGAAAGAATAATACTACCGCAATCCAAGTTACAGTAGTTGTTATAGAAAAGCCATTTAAAATTCCAGGTTCCGTACATGAACCTTCCGCCGTAGAAGTTGCGAGCAATCTTTTGTACGTCTACGTATAGTCGATAGCGACCCTGAAAACAAAAAAATCTTTAATCTTACGTAACATACAGGGTGTAAACAGACCCTTCACATGGCCGTCAACCAAGCATTCTGTACATCAAACTAAGTAAATTTACGCAAAAATTATTGCTGGGAATCTACTTTTTTTTTGGGGTGAAAAATCACGTTTTAAGGTAGGACTCGACGAAAAGCACTCAAAGCATTGTGCTGATGGATCGATTGTATAGTACGGGGGTCGTGGAGGTGTGTAAAGTAAAAATCTTACATTAAAAACATGTATTTAAAAAAAAACTTGTGAAAAAGTTGGAACTTTGACTTTGCCTTTCGGTTATGTTAAGGGTCTATTTACACCCTTTATGTGTTTTAGGTATCCACCCGCATTTCTTCAGTCACGTTTAAGTCGTGTTTTTCTATGGAGGTTCATGAATTACGTTAATGCTTTTGGTTATGGTTTGTGATATGTATTGAATAATTAAAATAGCGGCGTCAGTTTCCATTTTAGCTAGGTACCAAAACATCCTTGTACCAGCTTCTCCCCGCGGCTTCGCCTGCATGGCATGACATTAATAGAGGATAATAAAAAAATAATATTGTTTACAACGAAATACTTTTGTAGCGGCACTACAAAGAGAAGGTACTACAGCAACATAGAACAAAAAGTACTATAGTACCATCTATGACACCGATGATGAACTAAACATCGAAATACATCTAAATCCTACTTCGTGCAAGTTATCCGCGACTTAAAACTATAAAGGGTGTAAATGGACCCTTAACACAACCGAAAGGCACTTGTTCTCCCCGTCTTTGCGATCATTTTTTTGTTCTAGGCCATACCTGGGAACCTCCTAGTTACGGAGAACTGTCGGGCAGTAGCCCACCAGATATAGCACCCGTCTGGTCAGAGGTTCCTCCCTTTTCTATGGGGGTTGAAGAAGTTTACACCCTGTTCCCGATACCCCCAATCTTTAACTTATGCAGTATATCTTTGTAAACTATAATATTTTGTTTTTCCTTCAGGTGCTAAAATCACCTATATGCTCCGGGAGCTTACTCTAGAACAGGCCACGTATAACTAATTGGCAGACCTGGCTTCAGTGTGTTAAGAAAACACGAAAATCAGGATTTCACATCTATTTACAGACACGTCTACCTCAGAAAAATCCTATCTACTTACTAATAGGTAAATACTCCCACGCCCCGCACGCCCTGCGCCACACTGTGTGCCATGCACCCATCTACGTGAGTTTCGAAGCCCTATTTGACTCTGTTGGAGGATGATGTTGGAAAAACTGTGACACACGTGTCTCATAATTTTAATTGAAGAGTGTGTATACCATTTTTCGAGTCAATCAACCCTGAGAATATAAAGTTTCACAGACAATTCAACCCCCCATTTCACCCTCTAAGGGTGGAATTTCCAAAAAACTCTTCACAAAGAATACACCCTTCAAATTTCTCTAGGACCAGCGGTTTGGGCTGCGCGTTGATATATCAGTCAGTCAGTTAGGACTTTGAATGTTATATCCTTGTATAATGGGTTTACCCTTAAGGAAGCCGACAGGTACTTGTTCTCCCCGTCACTGTGACCATATTTTTGTTCTGAATCATACCTGGGAACCTTTTTGCGGAGATATTGGAGGTCAAAGTTCCAATATATTCCTAAGTTTTTTTTTTAATACTAGTTTAATGATATAATTTTACTTTAAATAACTCCATGACCCCTGCACTATTCAATGCATCCATCAGCACAGTGTTCTGATTGCGTTATATTGAGTTCTACCGTAAAACGTGATTTCTCACCCAAAAAAAATCGTTTCCCAGCAATAATTTTTGCGTAGAGTTAGGTACTAGTTTGATGTACAGAATGTTTGATTAACGGCTTCGGGGTCTGTTTGAACCTTGTATGAATGTATGTAAGTCGTGTATTTGTACAAAGTACGTTATTAATTCCTATAGATAAAGGAGTGTCTTATGACGTTGTGTCGTAAGATTACCTACCTTTTCAATTCCACAATGGTCAGAATTGTTGAACAAACCCTGAATCAACGGTTTGAAGAAGATATGGTCGCAGACGTTCCTTATTTGGACTCGTAACAGCTCTTTGTCGTTCATCGAACCGACGATTTTAGCCTGAAAACACATAAAAGGCACAGGGCATGTCGGCGACCTTAGTATTTAGAGTCCATAAGATTATCTCAAGAGGATTTCAATTTAATTAATAGGAACCTAGGAGGAAAGGATATAAAACGAGTGAAATTGCTAACAAAATATTATGCGATTTCATTGGTTGATTACATTACAACCAACCACATTACTTTAAGCTGTTGCAGGTACCTTAATCATTTTCATATCTTCCTTTACATTAAAATCAATGCCGAGGGCAATGTCATTCACAATTTTTGTTCCAATCTCAACACAGTTCTTACGCTTAGGCCCTTTGCACGGTTCAAATTTTGACACTCTTAAGTCGAATTCACCCTGAAAATTCAGCAAAAATGATTATGAGGGCTGATTGGTAGTGTCAAATTCTGGTGCAGTGAGATAAAGATTGATTGATTGAAGATTAATTGTGTGCTTTTTGCATTCACCGTATTCCCATTGGCTCTAACTTCATGCAATTCGACCCGGTTGATTTATCACATGCGTTACGTTAAGTCAGAAGCCCCAAAACCGACAAGTCAGATTGGCTAGACTGGAGTCGAACCCAGTACAGTTGGGGAAAGGTTATGCAGATGATTAACTGTCAATATTGTGTGTAAGCAATAAGCCTTTGAAGTATCCAAAATCATTAGGTACTTACATATTCCAACAATGACTGTGAAACCATGAAATTAAATGAAAAAACCACGAAATATTTTAACATAACGTTGAATTTTGCTTTTAAATGTTATAGAAAGTGTAGGTAAAGTGTACGTGTAGTTTCATACTATTTTGTAACATACTATTTTAATACATTCCAATTTGACTCTTAACCATATCATGGTTCGTTGGCTGCAAATGATTATGATTTTTCAAGGGGTTTTCTACAGTGTCCGACGGAAGTTTCGGTTTCGGTTTCAGCCGGATTCGGCCTAAAATTCATGTTTCGGCGTAAGGTTCGGTTTCGGCCAAAAAACGGCCCAACCTTCCGGCCGCGCCGACATTTACAACATCATACTTTCGGGTCGCGTTCGGCTAACGTCGGGTGCGCTCGGCACGGCTGGCAGCATGGTGTCGCTCGCCTGGCTCCGCCGGCCGCTGAATCACTTTGCTCAGTGACGCTTGTCTTCGGTCCCCGAATAATGGTAAGTAATAAGATCTCAATGATTACAACACAAAGTGCTGAATATGTAATCTTCTAAAAATTACGAGATTTATGTTCTAAGTTGCATCTCATTTATATGCTCATTTTTGTAGAAGAGTTATACAATGTTAAATTTAAGTTTTATGACTTTCAATAAGTAAAAGAAGTAAAACATTGTAATGTACATCATATACTAACTGTAGTTTATAAATCTTTAAAAAAAAGTTCAAGTAACATTTGAAATGTTTTATAGAACAAAACGATTCCTATAATAATATGTAAATTTGATTGAAGTCGCCGTTAGAGGTTGGCTGATTGTGATTATAAAAATTAAAACTCAAAATACGTCATTCTCATATTTTGTTTATTAACAAAATATGAGAATGACGTATTTTGAGTTGTTGTTTGATTTTATACCATCTATACAATATTCGCAACTATCTATTCAATGGTCGCTGCCTTAGTATTACATGTAAATGTTTAATTTTACATTTTCACTTTTTAGGGTAGTTTAATTTAGACCCAGTGTTACAATAAAAAATATGACAATGTTGAAATTTCAATTTGATAAAAGTGAAACGTAGAACCCTGTAATATTAGGCCAGCGAGATGTTTCATTAGTCATATATCTGGAAAGAACGGCCCACTTACAATTTATTCAACGTTTTAATCACGTTTTATTTGTATTTAAAGGTTCGGTTTCGGCCGAAACTATAATCAAAACCGAACCTTCGGTTTCGGTTTCGGCAAAAAAACGTCTTTCGGTCGGACACTAGTTTTCTATTTATTTTAATGTATCATTAGGTATATTATGTACTTACGCCGGTAAAAAAGGGTATCGTTACATGGTTTATCGCACAAAATGATTAGTGCCTTATTATTTATGACTTATTATTATTTTTGTTGTTATCATTAAACAAAAATTTAATAGGTGTATCTAATGGAACACCCACATTTTGCCAGTTATGTTTAAGTCCCATGTAATAGGGGCGAGGCTATTGTAAGCAACCGGGCACAAATCTAGATTCCGTGATTGCTACGGAGAAATTCCTGATGGAAAAACACTTTTTCCGAACCGGGAGTCGAATCCAGGGCCTCACGCTCGGCAGTCGCGCTAGCGACCACTACACCGACGAGGCACAAACTAAATGTATGCCTAAATATTCATATCAATATCCATCGTTAAGGTGTGACCTAGTCTAGTATTATAATTATAACATCTGTTAGACCATTTTTACCACTATAATCATATAAAAAAAAAATGTTCGAAAATTTCTGAAAGATTATTTTTGTTTCATTGGATTAGCAGTTGCAATATCCAGCTGATGGAAAATGCTATGATTATGAGGCTACTAGTTTCATTCGCAGATCCGGCTCGAAGGACCACGACTACGGCATTTTTGAATGCCACCTGAAGGCGATTTTAATTTAATTTAAAAAAAAAAGGATTGCAGCGTTGTATGGAGGTGATAAAGAACTTTGAAGATCTTGTTATCGGGATAGTCCTCGCAGAATATAATCTGTGTGCCCTTCTACCTATAACCTACTTGCCTTTAGAGCATCTTAAGCTTTAGAGCTTTAAAAAATATCTGAGATCGCTCGTTTCATCGTAGACCTATTCTCTAACTTTCCATCAGGTGTGATCGATGTGACAATGTCAAATGCATGCATCAGGCAATCAAAATTGGTGCATTTTATTGAAATACTCTTTATTCTAAAATTTATCTAACATTCACACTAAAGGTTTAAACATTTTCTTCGGAGTGACCATCGTCTGTAGAATTTCGCAGTGCAAATTGCAATAATTATTGAAATATAAAGATTTGTATGTCCAGTTGCCATACATGAATTTGTCACCGTAGAGAGTGCGGGTAATAGCCTGGATGTCCACGCTGAATACATGGTGGCCCTGAAAGGAGTTATTTTATTGAATTAGGTATCGATTTGTACAATGTATAAACGGACCCGTAACGAAACTGAAAGGCACTTATTTCAGGGATAGTATAGTCACGGAGCAACGCATTGTAAATTTTTCGACGTAGTCAATATCTAGAGGCCCGTTAATCTTTGCAATCCTCTTCTAAGAAATGGAGACACATCTGTTACATGAGAGTCTAACGATTAGTCTACAGGGACGGAGCTATACAGGACGTCTAGCGCCATCTCTTTCCTACTCTGGAATAAGATTAAAACAATACTGCTTTAAGACCTCATGGTAAGACACCTGCTGACTATTCAATTAAACTCTCAAAATCAAATTCTATTTAGGGACCTCGCGCACTACGCGGCCACGACCACGACTTGTCGAATGAGCGGCCGCTGTCTTGAACAAAATTGGTCGGAAGCCTGTTCTTGCGAAAAAACTTAAGTTAACTTACTTAACAAGTCACTTCTACGGCTAAAAGTCCTAGTCGTGCCGCGTAGTGAGCGAGGTCCTTTATAATTTAAGCTAGAGCTATAATTTCCACTTACTTTATAAATGCCACATCGTCCTGTAGTGTTGTAAATAGCCTTGAGTAGCGGCTTGAAGAAGATATGTTCACACAAATTGTTTATCCGTAATCTGATTATTTCCTTGTTGTTTACCGTACCCACGAATATTGTCTGAAATTGATGACATGTTGACTTTAGTAAACATAATAGGCTCTTAGGAGGCCCAAGTATGAGCACAATTACGAAAGTGATAGATCATCAGCTTGATGGCTAAACGTTGAGTTAAACTCATCTCATTTCCCGCACCTCTCGCTGTGGCCAAGACCACTTTAGCCTTCAGTACGATCTGTTTTCTGAGTTTGCTTGACCAACAGTGAGATAATCATTTTCTGTGTCCATTGCACGACCTACATATTAGGGCATGAAAAACCGGTTTCGGTCCCATAGTAAAACCCGGGAAATCGGTTTTACTACGGAATCGAAACCCGGTTACCATACCCTAGTACATATCCCTATCTTCAGATTCAATGTCTGTCTGTTACTTTAGGGCTCATACTCGTAGGAACAAGTATCCCGCATTTCAGGCCATAATTGAAACTGTTAGATAAAGCCGCGTTGACACGATCAGAGTATGCTCGGACCTAGTGGACTCAGATACCTACTCGGACGCAACACGTATTGTGGCAACCCATTATCCGAGCACACTCGGATGGGTTGGTATGTGAGTCCACTCGGTCCGAGCATACTCTCATAGTGTCAACGCGGCTTAATGAACGGAGGGCGATAGGTGTTTAGTCTTAGAGCCATAGGGGCTTGTTAGGGTACTGCTGTCTTACAGGTCCATACATTTTGATTCGTACACCTTGTTCGTTGTTCCCGTTTTCATTGAGGTACTACCAAGTTCACTGAGGATCGACCACTTTTCACCCTTAGGCCCGATGCCCTGAGTGATAAGGTTGAAAAGTGGTTGACCGTCAATGAGCGCGGTAGTACATATAAAACAATCGTGTAGTTGTGGTCTGTCATTGCGAATAAGTGGCTTTGCTGCCTTCTGAATTGTACCTTAATAAAAGGCTCCTAAACTACTTAATTCAATACATACTTTGAGTGTCGTCATATTTTCATGCATCAATACGTCATATTTTATCCATACTTCGTTATACTTGTAGGCCTTAACTTCGCCGCAGTACTTTCTTTTAGGTGCCTTGCAAGTTTCGTAGTTTGTAACCTTTAAATCAAATTCTCCCTGAAAAAATAAAAAGAAGTTTAAAATAACCAAGTTAACCTATCTATTCTTCTTATTATAGTCCTTGGCCTCGTTGGTCTAGCGGTCGCAAGCGCGGCTGCGCGATTCTGCGCATGATGTTCCGGGTTCGATTCCCAGGTCGGACAAGTGTTATTGGGTTTTTCCAGCAGGACTTTCTCAGTAGCAGCCATGGAGTCTGGATTCGTTTCCCAGATCAGGCACACAGTAAATAAGCAAGTTAAGGTACTCACATACTCAAACACAGATGTAACAACTATGAAACAAAATGAAATAAAAATGATGAATTTAAACATCGTGTGGAGTGTGCTCGTAATAAAAATCCTATATTATAATATCGTATCACTTAAAAGTATATAAACAGTTTTTGTTGTAATTTGTAGGATATGAATTAAATGTTTCATGGTCTGTTGGACATTAATGATTTACAAGAGTACGAGTTTATCATGATATTTTACAAGTAGTTATTATCTCTGATCTAGTAAATGTATTGTGATCGAAATTATACGAAAATAGATTGATAAATAATCTCTACATGAAAATCAACAATACATAAGTGTACTTATCAAAAGGAAATTAAAGGTTTTGACCAAGTAAGATAACGCACTATAAAACCATCGCCTTTTGTTATGTCGACGTCTTTTTAATGTGGCCTCTGCCTTATATTATACAAGGTGTAACATAATAAATGCAAAACCGGTGTGGTCTCTCGGACCATGAAACTGAACAACTTTTGTTTTACGAGTTCTAGAAATTCGCAAAAAAAAATTGGTTTTTCTATAGGAATTGACGCGATCCGCTGATACATACATGGTAAAACTAAAAAAAAAGTTATGAATTTCCAAAAGTCAAAAAATAAAAAAATTAAATAATAATAATTTTATCTTGATTTTAATAAGTGATGGTACTTTATTTTTGAATTTTTTATAATTGTGATAATTTATTTTATTTTTTTAATTTCACTGTATGGATCATGTTATCTGAATTAAATGATTTTTTTTTTTTATATAGAACAAAAGTTGATTAGATTCATGGTCTGAGAGACCACACGAGAGGTCTTGCGTTTATTATGTTACACTCTGGTAGAAATTATTAGCTAATTAACTATTGATATACGTTTTAATCTACTATCAGGATTGTCTCAGTATCAAGTAATGTTCCTTGTTGGATAAGCGTTAAGCCGTTGGTCCCGGCTGTCATTTGTAGATCTTTGACAGTCGCGACAGGTAGTCAGTAGCCCCAAAATCTGACAACCAGTCTTACCAAGGGGTATCGTATTATATATCCAGTATTACCTGGGTTCTGGAGGACAGAACCCAGGCAGGCAGTCCATGTAAAATACTGGTATTCAGCTGCATCCAGGTAGACTGGAAGCCGACCCCAACATATTTGGGAAAAGGCTAGGCAGATGATGAAACGTTTTTTAAATGCTATTCATAATAATTCACTGGCAGAATAGTCTCAAGATCAACCAACGTTTCTTGTTGAATCCTAGGATAAATAAAATATAGCGAATGCCTTTCCCGTTGGCACCGGCAGTTGTTTTTGTTGCCGGTGCTGGCTGCTCATTAGGGTAGCGCAGAGGGTTTTGCAGCAAGCAAATTCAGTTTGAAAACTGGTTTCAGTCAAAACCCCTTCGGGCAGGCGCCCAATATGAGTTTTAAAAAAGGGACAAAATCCAACAACGGCCTGTACATCACCGATGACCCCCCCCTCCCCCCGAACCTGCACCTGAACCAAAACGACGTAAGCAAGCAAAACTACTAAAAGATATTTGGGCTTTCTATAAATCGCATAATCTAACTGCCGGAATACCTGAATTGGCTGCCAGCGCTGGTATCCGAAATAGAGGTTATTTCGTATACCAGGTTAGGAGTAGGATTTAGGTCAATAAAAAAGCAATTTAAAAAATAATTGATATTTTGTATTTCCACAAATTAATCAATAACATACATATATTTAATTGGTACGTATATAAAAATTATAGTAGTCTCGTATCTAGCGGGGATTTGGCTTTGGTTTTAGTTCTCTCTTTGGTCGGTTTACAGCAGAGGCTTCTTGGGGAGGCTGAAAGAAACTGTCTTGGTCTCCAAGTACTGCAGGATACCGTCCTCACCCCTAAAATAAAAAAAAAAAATATGTTAAAATATTGAATCTGTGTAGCAGTAGCGAAGGGTCAATTTTTTTATGAGGTAAACTGGAGTACATACCTTTACTGTATAGAATATTATTGGCTATAGAATACTGACTGTGCCATTTTTCAAAGGGAAGCCGGTAGGAATCGGGTTGTATGGAACCTTCGCCACTGCTGTGTAGCAATGGACAATTTGGGGAAAAATAAAGTCAATGAGTGTGATTTCAGGACTTGAGATAATTCCATATTCAAGAAACATGGATTAGTAGTTTTTGAGAAAATACACACACATATAGGTACATTCTTCGTGATTCTTTCTTCCCATATTTATTTAAAAGTGAAATCTAGTTATTAAAAAATCAACAGCAGCTTCACTCAAGTTCACAATGAAAGGCACAGCAAGATAATTTCTACTTCTTCTTCAAAGCCTTAAACTGTAGCATAAGTGCTGTTCTTTTTTTTTTGAGAAAATGATACTCACAATTCGCGACCAATGCCAGACTCCTTGAATCCACCAAATGGAGTTTGAGGAGCCACGTGTTCGTATGTGTTGACCCTGGAAACACAACACAATATGAAAATACACACACAAACACAAACAAACACACATCACACATCTATACAAATAAATAAAATTGAAGTGATTGTTTGTAATTTCAAAATAACAGCTTTTTACTGAAAGCATATACGGTAAAGATAACAAAAAAAAAAACTGTTTGTCTGTCTGTCTGTTTGTTCCGGCTAATCTCCGAAACAGCTAGACCGATTTTGACGGAAGTTACTGGCAGATAGCTGATGTTATAAGGAGTAACTTTGGCTACTTTTATAAAAAAACGGTTATGGTTCCGTGCACAAAAATAAACCTTTGAAATGATTAAAATATCTGATTGAAATAGGGAAGTAACATTGTTATGATAATTCACGCAAACGAAGGTCGCGGGCACCATCTAGCTATTAATATTTGTAAATCAATCAATGTTAATAAGGTCGTTGCCAATGATGCCATGGAAGACTTGTATGGTAGCTGAGTATACTTAAATTTACCTACATTGATATCTCGATAGGTACTCATTTCTATTTATACTCTTGGGTGGGCCTTGAAGGGCTTCTAATAAAGTCGCTGCCAATGATGCCATGGTAGCTGAGTATACTTAAATTTACCTACATTGATAACTCGATACTCATTTCTATTTATACTCGTTGAGTGGGCCTTGAAGGGCTTCTAATATAGACTTTAGATTCTTCTTCCTCAGAGTAAATATACGCTGGACTTATTTTTTACAACTAATTAAATTGGACCGTTGCGCGTTGGTGGAACATTTCCCCTTATTAATAAAGTATACAACCATTATTAATGAGCCCCAAGATACAGGCTGAGCTGCAACATACAGACTAACTGTCTTGTTTGGGGTCACTAGGAACAACACTATGTTATTTAGTTTTAGGTTAGGTAGGTAATATACACCGTGACTTTTTAGTTGTCTTACAACGGCAGCCCACTTCATGAATCCAATGGTTACTAAACATTCATAAAAAGAAAACAGGTATTTATGAGATTTTAATAATTTAAAAATAAAAATATTATTCAGTATTACGACGCATTACTTAGATAAAACACCCTGTGGCGAGCGATGATCTACTGGACTCGAGCGCTGGGTAGGTGTATGTTCTGCCGTTTGACACGTAAACATCATTAACAGGATGTTTCATAATTTTATTCAAAGAAGATAATTTAAACGTAACACCACGCCTGTAATTCCCAGAGGATTAGGCAGAGGTGTACCTAATAGTACACCCACATTTCCCCAGTTATGTTTAAATCTCATGTAATAGGGGGCAAGCCTATTGCCATCAACTAGGCACTGATTAGCACTCCGTGGCTGCTACTGAGAAATTCGTTATGGAAAAACCCAATAACAATTTACCCGACCCGGGAATCGAACCCAGGACCTCGAGCTCAGCAGTCGCGATTCCAACCACTGTGCACTGGCTAGATCAACGAGGCAGTCATAATTTAAACTATGAAGAAAAGCAAATCTTACCACATGGAGCCGGCGCGCACGTGCTTGACGAAAGCCAAAGCGGTGGTGATGTCGTTGGTGATGACACCAGCACCCAAGCCGTAGTTGGAGTTGTTGGCCCTGTCCACCACCTCTTCGAAGGTGTTGAACTTGAGAATGCTCTGGACAGGTCCGAAGATCTAGAGAGGGAAATTGAAATATAGCACATTATTAAGGGTGTAAAGGGACCCTTCACGAAGCAGTAAATCAAGCATTCTGTACATCAAACTAAGTAACTCTACGCAAAAATTTTGCTGGGAAACGACTTTTTTCTATGGTGAAAAATCACATTTTACGGTAGGACTCAATGTAACGCACTCAAAACTCTGTGCTGGTGGATGTACTGAATAGTACGGGGGTATTTAAAGTTAAGTTATTACATTGAAAACATGTATTAAAAAAAAAATGAAATAAAGTTGGAACTTTGACCCCCAATATGTCCGTAACTAGAAGGTAAAGTCAGTAAAGGCATACCTGACTGAATAACATCAACTCGGATCAATCTCAGGTTAAGCCGCGCTTGCCTAGGTTGGTCTTTGGATAGGTGACCACCCATTGCATATCCGTGCTTCGCAAAGCACGTTAAGCCGTTGGTCCCGGCTGTCAATTGTAGATCTTTGACAGTCGTTACAGGTAGTCAGTGCCCCGAACGTCTGACAACCAGTCTTACCAAGGAGTATCGTATTACCCAGTACTAACTGGGTTGTGGAAGTCAGATAAGCAGTCGTTCCATGTAAAATACTGGTATTCAGCTGCATCCGGTTAGACAGGAAGACGACCCCAACATAGTTGGGAAAAGGCTAGGCAGATGATGATATAGTATCCCACTGTTGGGCTAGGTAATGCATTCCCGTAATGCTCCAGTCTAGTCTATGTTTCATCTTTTCTGGCTAATCCAGCAAGAACCGTTTCAAGTAGTAAATGAAAAATCAATCAGACAGGATCGTTCATTCCACTTTATACAACATTATTTTTAGTATATGCGAAACCTGAATATAGTTTGTTCAGAATAAGTAACTGAAACGATTCCAATAATTTTTAAACCATGTTACATTTTGTCCCAAAAATATTTTTTTAAATTTACAAGTTGGACACCGAGTGACACTACTTAGTGTCAGATAGTAGTGGCGATGGGTACTTACCTATCGCAATAATTTAGGTACCTACTGCCAAATTATTATTATCCATGAGCTCAAGACGACATTGGAGGCGCGCGCGCGGGCACGCTCTTGGTGATCACGTTTTTGTGCGGACAACCCGGTAACAGAACAAGCTTATAACTTTGTGATTTTTCATGATATGATATACAGTTGTAAAATTTTGTAGATAGATTCTTTACATAAAAATACTCGACGCGTGTTTCAGGTTTCGCTTATACTAAAACTAATGTTGTATATAAAAGTTAATAGTTACCCACCTCCTCCTTTGCTATCTTCATGTCGTCATTGACATCAGCGAAGACGGTGGGCTGGACGAAGAATCCGACCTTGCCCTGGCGGTCACCTCCAGCGATGCAGCGGGCACCACCCTTCTTTCCAGCATCGATGTAGCCCATCACCTTGTTGAACATGTCTGTGTCGATCTGAAAAGAACAGCCGGTTCTTGTTATTAAAGTTACTTAATAATGATTAATTTTTGGGTAGCGGACACTGCGGACATGATTATTGTTATTGAATGTTTTGGACTGAGTCGGTACTTTTTTAGCGATAGTTTATTGAGTAAGACTAGAATCAAGAATGGATTCTCTAACATTTGAACAGCATCATAATGTAATGTTCCTCTCTGTGGTCTCCCACTAGGTGGACCGATGACCTGGTGAAGGTTTCGGGGATTCGCTGGATGCGAGTCGCACGGGACCGGTCAATGTGGCGACACTTGGGGGAGGCCTATGTCCAGCAGTGGACGTCTTTCGGCTGAAATGATAATATATGTTCATAATCATCTTAACTAGATGTCTGTTGAGATAAGCCTTCCTCAATCTCCACAAGGACACGCCTGGGCGGTCTGCTTCTTTTTTAGTAGATGATAAAATGAGAATGATGAAGCTCTTTTATTTTCTGATCTTCATAGTATAATTATGGTTATCTGTTGTTATAGAATCTTTCACAAACCTGAGGTCCTTGTTGAACATCTGTGTAGGGGTTTCCAACGGTCCTGTTCTTGGCGATCTCGGCGGCTTTGGCGACGAACTTGTCGTAGATACCAGCCTGAACGTATGTCCTGGTTCCAGCGACGCAGCACTGACCAGCGTTGGCGAAAGCAGCCCTGTGAGCGATATCTGCCGCCTTTTCGACTGTGAAATGAGTAAAATAATGTTAGGTTAAGATTAGAAATTGGCGAACGACCCGCGAAATACTGAGAAGGATTTCTGGTCTGCTTCTTCTGACGATAAATAGACATTGAATGTATAAACGAACATGAACAAATACAATAAAGTTGTAGTATGTGCGATGAACTAAAATACTGGTATTCAACTGTAGCCGGTTAGAGCTGTAGGCGACCCTACCTTAGTTGGGAAAAGGCTAGGCGTAACATGATAAAAAAATAAAAAAAAATACCAAAAAAAGAATAATAATAATGATAAAAAAAAAATTGGTGACGTGAGAGGAAAAAATACCATGTACAGACTCTGTAATGTAACTGCGGGATAATGATAACATACAATGAGTACGTATTTCATTAATAATGCACTGCTGGATACTAAATGCGGCTTAGAAAGTTCAGTAGCATTTCCTTTTATAGAGTAAGACAATATTAATTTGAATTCATTGAAAATAATTACCGGCCGATTCGCAAAACAATAAAAACGGTAGCGAGAAATGATTAGCTTGAATGTCAATGAAAACAAAAAGCAAGGACTGTCTAATGGAATCATGTTTAATGGAAAAAAATACATTGTGGCAAGTATCATCGTGGTAAAACAAGAACAGTTCATGAATTTTTATGACTATAGACACGATAAGATATGGAATAAGTAATTATTTCATAATTAGGACAGACCTAAAAAGGAAATTAGAAATCACGCCATTGTTAAATTAATGGTACTAAAATGCTCCTCAATGGTTCAATTTTTTTTAAATTAACAGCTCAGTTGCCTTTATGAATATGAATCTCGAAAGGGTCAGGTAAGAAAAGAAACCTTGCACTTGGCAAAAAGCCTGATTGGAGGTTTTAGAACCTTAAATACATAAATATTCTTCTATAGAAATAAATAAAATTAAAGTGTCTGTTTGTAATGTCAAAATAACATTTTTTTTCGATTTTTGTCTATATGTCTGTCTGATTGTTCCGGCTAATCTCCGAAACGGCTGAACCGATTTTGACGAGACTTTTACTGGCAGATAGCTCACGTTATAAGGTTTAACATAGGCTATATTATATATTTATTTTAGAAAAAAGTTAGGGTCCCGTGCAATAAAATTAAAAACCCATGAAATTGATTGATTTAAACTATATAAGTAATGTAAGTATTATCATGGCGGCGTGTTCACATCAAATTGGTCAATTTTTCAGGTTGATTTATACGTCTGCGCGAAAGTAAATACTGGTTAACATCTTTATATCTACGAGTTTTGCTGCAATTAATCACCATAAAATGAAATTAGATAAATGATAGATGTGCATAAATAAATGTGCTTATATATAATATGTAAGTAGTTAAAAGTGAGATAGCAACAACAGTATACAGTCTGTATTGAACCGATGAATGCATATCCGTTAATATCCTCAATTTAGTAATCAGAATCAATTGAACGATTTAAAACAAGACTGCTCAACTGTTCTCGGCAATTGCATTCAAGTGTGATGGCGTTTTGTTCAATGAAGATTAATTATAACTTCTTCGAGTATCCTTACTAATATTATAAATGTGTTATTATACGTGTATTGCATATACCCTGTACACCTGTACAGAAAAGGACCACTTTTCATCCCGATAAAAAGTACTGTTACCGAGGAAAACAACAATAACTTTCTTATGATAACAGATGGCGCCACGTGTCTTTTGAATCATAACTGAACTATATTATTACTTGTCATTTTCTAAATAAACGCGAGCGAAGCCGCAGGCAAAAGCTAGTACAAAATATTTACTGCACATAAAATCGGTTTTTAGATGTCTTACGTATTCGATATTTGTTTGAGAATTTGTATTTGCATCAGACTAAAAAAAGACGTGTTTAATTTCAATGCTAGTGCGAAATATGTTTAGTTAGAAAACATGGCAGTCGTGACATCATCAGAAAATACTTAAATTACGGATAAGATATTTTTACAATGAGAAGAGCTAGCTCACAGATCATAGATTAGTACATACGGTTTTCAGCACGAGTGAGTAATTTATTCAAAGGTCAACAAAACAAATAATTAGCATTTTTTTGTTACTAACTTAAAGTGAGATAATAAACTCCTAAGCGGATTTGGAGGTCAAACTCCACTCTGATGTGATCTTTCCTGGCTTAGAATAAAGGTCAATTTACCATCAGCGTCATCGAAGACAACGAGCGCACTCTTGCCTCCGAGCTCAAGTGTAACTCTCTTCAGGTTGACGGCGGATGCAGCGCTCATTATGATCCTACCCACCTGTGAAAGAAAAAAACATTAGTATATGAATCACGATTCGAAACACGTAGTACCTACATACTTTGCATTGCTAATATTATGTCGCATTATGTTGGAATACTAAGTGGAAGTACGCACGACAGCCAATCAAGCTATGCAAAACCAAAGTAAGCTGATCTCTCATCGTACGGGAAGCTCATACAATGCGAAGTCAGGTTATTCTGGTTATGTATAGCTTGCAGTGCCGTCGTGTGTACATAACATATTATGTTTAAACGGCTCATGAGACAAGATATTTAAGGAATATCACATCAGTAGTCCCCGATGGGGGTTAAGTACACCAATATTTCACTAGTTTTTAATGGAGTCCATTGCCATAAGGCATGAGCTTAAGTCAATGGGTATAAAATGGCCTTTGTAGCAGTGGCGAAGGTTCCATAGAACTCGATTCCTACCGCTTTTCCTTTGAAAAATTGCATAGTCAGTATTTTATAGACAAATAATATAATCACATTAAAAATATGTACTCCGGGTTACCTCTTACAAAAATTGACCCTTCGCTACTGCTTTGTAGCCTACTGAAAAATTCCAGAAATGGAAAATTTTAATACCATTTTGCCTGACTTCGGATTTGACCCAGGAACACATGCCCAGGAGTTATGCATGGGGCCCTATCAGTCCATTCGAGTAGATACTTCAAGACTGGAGTGATAATATAGCAACAGCATGGCACGGTTGGTGCAGTGGCTAAGCGATTACCGATACGTGGGTTCGATCCCCGCACGGAACAAATATTTGTATGATGTTTGTGTATGTGAGTTTAAATTAATTAAACACTGTTTTAAGCCTTCACGGTTTACAACTAAACTTACGGGAATATATCCCGTAAGCGACAGTATAAGTTCGTTCGTGCAAAAGACAAAGAAAGAGGGTAGATAGATTTATATGCTCTTAACAATTTATTTTCCATCCACCCGCAGTCTCCAGTCAACCCGCGATCATGGCGCTTGCAACAGCGTCGAAATAACGGGACCTCAAAATAATGAACAATCGCAGAAGATATCCCGTAAGTGACAGTATAAGTTTAAATTAATTAATTTTCTAAACGCACCCACGATACAGGAGAAATTCCTAGCGTGGGGCAACGTTTTTAATGAAAAAAAAAAAAACAAAAGAAAAGGCCGTAAAAGTTATTTGCCCAGTTTCTGATTTGGGCATTTAATTATAGAACAAAGGGCCTTTCCTTCAATGTAGTTATAGCCTAGCACTCGAAATTCAGGAACACTCTTCAACTATTATTCAATTCACCAGCAAATTATCATAGTAACAACAGTAGACCAACAAAATGTGCAAATTAATGTATTGTTGTGACGATTCACGTAACATTGTGTAACATTCTTATCTTATCTTCAATACGGCGTGATATTGATGGATTTTGTTATTTCATGTTTGATTTTTGTCAAGTCATTTCAAATCTCATATCAATTTATTTGATTGTTTGGAATGGAATTAGTCAGTGATACAGGCTACGCAGTATTTTTGAGTTTTGTTTGGATTTGAAGTAAAAATGACTTTGTTAGTGTTATCGATTCGCACAAAAGGTTCAAGGTTCAAATTCAAAGTTACGAGCATGGCAGTCGGTCATCAACATCCAGCAACTATGGCTTCCCTCACGCGATGTCAGGAACCTAATATTTTATTTGGAATTTCTTCGATTTGTCACATTTTGGAATTGCAAATGTGATAAACTTTATGAGATAAAGATAATATGATCGTCCTTTTTATGACGTATAAGGAGTTTCCAACCTTCTACCTCTAAAGGTGTAACATAATAAATACACAACCTCTTCTATGGTGGTGACTCAGACCATGAACAACTTGTGATCTTGTGATTTATACTTAAGTACAAATACTGTATCCATGATAATATTGTATTACTAAATGATTTGAAAAGAGTAATCATGGAGTTTCTTGCCGGTTCTTCTCCATAGGAAACGACCAACCTGAACCGTGCACCTTTTTGTCGACGTTTTACAAGTGCCCATCGAGGCCTATGTGAAATAAAATATTTTGATTTTGATCTATGACTTTTGGAAATTCTTTTATTAGTATTACCATACATGTTGATAAGCTGAAATTCGTGCGCGTCAATTGCTATCGAAAGTCCAAATTTATTTTTGCGAATCTCAATAGCTCATAAAACAGAACTTGTTCAGTTTCAGGTCCGACATATCACGGGACAGGTAGTGCGTTTATAATGTTACACCTTGATCTCTTGGACTATGAACAAGTACTACAATTTTTACCTCTGTGGAACCGGTGAAAGCCACTTTATCGACATCGGGGTGGTGGGTCAGGGCAGATCCAGCTGTGGGTCCGTATCCGGGGATAACGTTGAGGACACCAGCAGGGAAACCAGCCTCCTTGACTAGAGCAGCCATTGCCAAAGCAGTGAGAGGGGTCTGCTCAGCAGGTTTGAGGACTACTGTGCAACCTGTAGAAAATTTTACAATTAGTTCCTGTGTTTTACAATTAAGTAAGTAAACAAAAAACTGCCAAAAGTGGAGAGATTTGAAAGAAGAAGAGAAGTAAAGAGAGTATTTAATGTTTTCTCATTCGTTCTAAAAATGTATTCACCATACTAATCTTAATATCGACAGAAGTTATTCGAAGCTTGTGTTTTTGTTTAACATTGCGAGACAAAATATTCCGTAAAAATAATATCGACAGAAGTTTTCTTATTTGAAGCTTGTGTTTTTTTTAACATTGCGAGACAAAATATTCCGTAAAAATAATATCGACAGAAGTTTTCTTATTTGAAGCTTGTGTTTTTTTTAACATTGCGAGACAAAATATTCCGTAAAAATAATATCGACAGAAGTTTTCTAATTCGAAGCTTGTGTTTTTTTTTAACATTGCGAGACAAAATATTCCGTAAAAATAATATCGACAGAAGTTTTCTTATTCGAAGCTTCTGTTTTTTTTAACATTGCGAGACAAAATATTCCGTAAAAATAATATCGACAGAAGTTTTCTTATTCGAAGCTTGTGTTTTCTTAACATTGCGAGACAAAATATTCCGTAAAAAAAATATCAATGAAGAATAACGGAATAACGTTGATTGATGATGGTTATCATTATCGTTTAGAGAATTTCTTGAGAAAGGTATCGTTGAAGTGTAAATAATATTAAATAGCTGTAGTGTTAAATGAGCAGGAAACTTACCGGCAGCGAAAGCGGGAGCTATTTTCCACACAAACATGGGGATGGGGTAGTTCCATGGCAGAATTTGCCCGCAAACACCCACGGGTTCTTTCAGTGTGAAGGTCATGACGTCACCGTCTGAAATATAATGGCGGCTTTAACCAAGGACATCGTACAAGGTCATGGCTAAATCAATTCTATAGATTTTGTTTTTTTTACAGCACCGTTAAATTGTCGGTACTAGGTATTGTGGGTTCAGTATTTGAGTATGGGGTTAGTTTTAGTTTAATTTGAACCTAATTCGTTTGGATATAAGATTTTAAACTATCATGGTCACTAACATTACTATTAATACTAACGGGATATTTACCATGTTTACTGTTCGTTTTGAGTTCCCGATATTTCGGCGCTGTTGCAAGCACCATGATCACGGATAAAAAACAGTAAACATGGTAAATATCCCGTTAGTATTAATAGTAATTCGTTTGGAGTTTGCTATATTTTAGCTACAAGCAGGATAAGTAAATTTTGAGTTATGAAAACACCCCATTAATTTGTTTTGTACATATTATCGAACTTAGATAATTAAAATGTCTAGCAGTTGATGGTTGGCGTTTGTGATTTGTTTATGCAATATTTTTTCAATTAATTATGACCATTAACTTCTTTATATATCTCTTTCCTTAAAAACGTCTGCGGAATAGTGGTTAATTTATATTTTTAAGCCAACATGTCACCAAACTGACGCATTAACATTTTTATTGCATTTTATAATTTGACACGACATGTAATCTGCATGTAATGAATATCAAACTAATGTAGAAATACAAAACCGTTTTATCGAAATTTATTACATACACATTTGACCCTAGTCTTGACAACAGACAACCTGCCTGCCTGCTTTTTTTTTTTAAATTATTGCTTTATTGTTGTTGTTTATTGCTTAATGATTCTAAAGTACCTGCGGGAATAGTGTTGCCGAGAATTTTGTCGGCTTTGCCGGCGTAGTATCTGATGATGCCGGCAGACCAGAAAACTTCGCCTTCAGCCTGTTTGACGGGCTTGCCGCAGTCTAGGGTTTCCAGTTCACTCAGATACTTGGCATCCCTCTCCATGAGGTCAGCCAGTTTGAGGAGGAGGCGACCTCTGGCGGAAGCATCGAGGGTACGCCATTCTGAGTAACGGTGGAAGGCTTTCTTAGCTGCAGCCACAGCAAGGTCTACGTCAGCCTAAAACAAAAAACGATTATTGTCGCATACAGTATTTTAACTAAAAACAAAATAATCCTCGAACCTAGTAGTACACCAGCATTTCGCCAGTTATTATTAAGCCCTATGTAATAGGGGGCGAGCCTATTGCCATCAACCGGGCTCGAATCCAAACTCCGTGGCAACTGCTGAAAAAATCTTGAAAAATAACCCAAAGACATTTTGCCGGACCTGGAAATTGAACCACGCGACCACTAGATATAGGTCTGGGCTGTCGCATCGAGCTATGTGTTCTTAAGTTTAAGAGGGAACAGGGCCTACGAGGAATTTGAAAAATAGGTATTAGAAGTAACTATTTCCGTTGCGCTGCGTCAAGCCTGCCCCCATAGAGTGCGATAGAAACAGCTACGGCTCAGACCGATTACATCACAAAAAATTTGACGAGATGGCGTTTCGTATTCCCCTTTTTTCTCCTCGAAAACTGAGCCGATTGAATTATTTTTGATATTAAAATTTTATCCTATCCTATCAATTTATTTTTGTCTGGTAGTCCTCTAATCCCGGCCGTAAAAATGGGGCATTTTTAGTCATTTTTGGAGGCTCATGTTTTTTTTACTTATTATTTCAAAAAATTGTTCTAGAAGAATTATTCAGGAAGAAAAAGAGGAATACATTTGTATGGAGAATCGCAGCCCCTGTTCCCTCTTAATACATGAGTTGCACTAAAAAAAAATCTTATTTCGCCCTCATCACCTCTGTGTATTTTACGCCATGACATTTCAAATTGACTTTTGAAATCATCTGATCACCCATCCATCGAGGTTTGATAATAAAATTCTGATAAATTATAATATTTCTCTGATACAATGATAAACATAATAAGATACAATATCGACATTGATAGTCATGTTTTTGTTAAAACAGCAATTCATTTTTTATGTTCTGCGTGATAAGAAATGTAGGTAAATACTGTGTTTCATAAAATTATTCGTTTATAAATGGCAATAAAATGCAATACATTGTTTGATTACTCATTATCTAACGCGACTACAAGTCTCATCTTAGGTACAGTCGCGAGCACATACAGCTACTAGAATCTGTCAAATTTCTTTAATAAATTTTCAACTTTATCGCTAAAGCATTAGGTTCAAGGTTGATGGGGAAATTTTTACAGTTTCCGGTAGCTTAATGTGCTGGCGTCTGTACTGTAAAATATTATCTTCTTAAGACATAAAAAACATAACGTAGACCCTGTACATCGACCTAATTCAAATATGGCATAAGTCAAAATTTGGCCAATCAAAGTTTTTTTTTGCAATTTAGATGCGGTGATTCAAAATTAAAGCAAATTAAATAACATTTTCGTAAGAACATTAATTTCAAGTTTCCTAAGAGCTTTACGAAAAGGATTTTTCCGTATCCTAGACAATTATGCCTTACGCCATAATTATTAGAATTAGGTCGACGATATTCTATTATAAAACTCAGTAATATTGCAGCCATCCATCGATTATTTATTGAAACCGGAAAGGTAGATTCGGGGATTCCCTCCATCTTCCAAATTTCCAAAATACATAGTTTAATTAATGAATTATGTAACTCCGCCCATAAGACGACCCACTGACCCAATCATTACCTCTTTGTAATATTAGTTTAAATTTTTCACTTACTTTGTCGCCTTCAGCCACCTGTATGATGACGCTCTCATCCTGAGGGTTGATGGTGGGGAAATTCTTCTTGCTGACTGAGTCCACCCACTCATTGTTGATGAACAACTAAACAGAAGAAAAATATCATCATTATCTTTTAGCCGAAATACGTCCAATGCTGGACATTGGACATAGGCCTAAGACATTGCTCTTAGTCCTGCAGTTCTTGATTAGATAATCAAAAAACTAAATTTTTTTTTTTTTTTTTTTAAACTGAAATGAAAATGAAAATGAAAAAAATCTTGGAATTTATATACATATTTTGTATTGTTTATCTTATTTCATACGGTTGTTTTATATTATAAATATTATAATTCAAGTACCGTTTTTTTATTTTTTTATTTATATAATCAAGATTTATACTGTCTTGGCTTCCGTACGTTTTTTCACGGGTGACCACTAAAAACCAGCGCTGTGCTATGGGCCCCCCCATAGCACAGCATCATGCTGTAGTAACCTGCTTGTCGCAGTCACGACGTGCAAGCTGTCAACTTTTCGCTCCGTCCTGTTGTATTTATAAACATTATGCGATGTATGTAGATATATTGTTTATTTACTTTTTGTCATTTTGTATGCACGTCATGTCCCTGCGACAAATAGATATACAGGGTGTAAACAGACCCTTCACATAGCCGTCAACCAAGCATTCTATACATCACACTAAGTAACTTTGCGCAAAACTTTATTGCTGGGAATCGACTTTTTTTTTTGGGGTGAAATATCACGTTTTACGGTAGGACTCGATAGAAAGCACTCAAATCATTGGGTTGATGGATGGATTGAATAGTACGGTGGTCGTGGAGATGTGTAATGTAATAACCTTACATTAAAAACATGTATTTAAAAAAAAATTGTGAGAAAGTTGGAACTTTGACCCCAAATATCTCCGTAACTAGAAGGTTCCCAGGTATGGTCTAGAACAAAAAAATGATCGCAAAGACGGGGAAAACAAGTGCCTTTCGGTTATGTTAAGGGTCTATTTACACCCTTTATTGTCTTTCTTTCTTCTTTAAGTTCAAAAAACGAACACACACATTCATGAGTTTCCTGTAAGTACGTGCATACAGGGACTTAACAAGCCAATCGCTTCACAGAATCGTCAATGTTTTGACTGAAAATGTATTCGGTACAATACATATCGATCCGCAAATTACCTATTGTGGTTTTGTTGTCCGATTCAACGATTCAATGCTTGAGTTTCCAGTACTTTGCATTGTGTGTACCGCAAGTATTGAATACCGAAGTCTAACATTACAGTCTGTTACTAACCACTTTATGTAACCCTATTTGACTACCACTCATAAAATCAAATATCAACACACTTAAAATAATCGAAACGAAATACACGGCGATGAGTCATATAAATTGTTGTGTATTTGTGTGAAGAAACTGATGTGGAAAAGAGACTTTAAAAGTTAACCGAGTTACACACAGATATTATCACATAATAGCAACACATAATCAAAGATTTGTGGGTTAATTTTTAAAAGAAAGTTTTTTATTAATCGCTCAATCTTCAACTAACTTTAAAATAGTTCATTCAAATAATTATTGTAGTGCAGTAGTTAGATTCTCTAAATACATTTCAAGTTCAACTCAAATCTAAATCACGTAGCTATAAACAAACACAAAATAACGGAGGAATAAATCCTAAATCTCAAAAATAACACGTCGGGAAAAACGTCTTATCAGTCAAATATGTGGTTACAAGCGCAAATAATCATTTATGTAATTCATAGTCCACACGTAAGCCGGCAACCAATTGAATATTTTCGTCAACACAATCAATTGTTTTGTTAACCCTACTTTTTGAATTTCACTGTAAATTCTTGAATAAAATTTTCGTAGGTAAAGTATTTATAAAATAAAGTGTTAATAAATCTTACCTTAGTGTATTTGATGTCAACTTTAACCATTTTCAAGCCGGTTTGTGTGTACACGTGCGTTCGCAACAGTGCTCTGCTATAAATGGTTGGTTCTCGCACACCGCGCCGGCAATAACCACAGTGTCACACACATATGTGATTAGATAAAGTA
The DNA here is from genome assembly GCA_963082995.1 of Noctua comes. Classification (NCBI taxonomy): domain Eukaryota; kingdom Metazoa; phylum Arthropoda; class Insecta; order Lepidoptera; family Noctuidae; genus Noctua; species Noctua comes. Next base: position 11,449,118 of record OY720277.1, on the reverse strand, counting down.
CGCCTCAATATAGATTATACTGACCAGTGTTCCGTATGTTTTTAATTAGAACAGTAACTGCTTTGAAACAAAGTTATTTTTTCTGTTTCTGTAGTATAATTAGCCACATAAACTAGTGTTTTCGTCTCCATGTTGTGGCTTCTTATTGCGCATGCGCGTAGTATGTGCATTGTTTATTATCCTACTAGATGTGCCCCGCGACTTTCGTCCGTGTGAGATTATTATACCAATATTACTTCCCTATTTTAATCGGGATTTTGATAACAATTTCAAGCATTTAATTTTTTTGGCTCGGAACGCTTATCCGTTTTCTAAAATAAAAATAGCCTAAGTTACTCCTTATAACATCAGCTATCTGCCAGTAAAAGTCACGTCAAAATCGTTCCAGCTGTTTCGGAGATTAGCTGGAACAGACAGGCAGGCACGCAGACAGACAACAAAAAAAAAAATGTTTTTTTTTGTTATGAGTATCGTACATACTTTCAAGATACAAGATATATACACTTTTATATATACTTTTTTTTTCGTGATGGTTGCGTCTGCGTCAGTACTGAATCCTGAAAATAAATCTTGGCAATGTCATTGTGTACAGGAGGTTGACATTGTTTAATTATATCACATAAGTAGGTATAATTATTATCTAACTCCGTGAGTTACCCGATTTTAAAGCGGCATGACTTACAAATTATTTTATCATGGCTTGATAATTAATTTATTACACTAGACTTGACTGCCTCGTTGGATTTGTGGTCGCAAGCACGACGACTGAGCACGAGGTCCTGGGTTCGATTCCTAGGTCGGGCAATGTGTTATTGGGTTATTCCATTTGAAATTTCTCTGGATTTGTGCTTGGTTGATGGCAATAGGCTCGACCCTATTAAATGGGACTTAAACATAACTGGCGGAATGTGGGTGTACTATTAGGTACGCCTCTGCCTAAACCTTCGAGGATTACTAACAGGCGTGATGTTATGTTATGTAGTCTTGACTTAAGTGTTTTGATTTCTCTTCATTACAATATACAGGTGTTTCACGAAAATATTTAATTAGATTTCCTTTATTCATTCTTTCTCTTAAATATTTTTAAAAACAAAAGTAAACAAAACATTTAAAAATATAAAAAATAGATATCCCATCGGCATCAGGAACAAGGTCCAGGCTGCTGGTGGTCAGGGCTCCAGAGAGAGGAACCGCCTCACTATGCGTGCCGTGTCCAGGAGTACTGCTTTCTGAATCTGATTGCAGAGTCCACGTCCTAATATTAGATTATTATTACATTTTTTTTTTGTCCCATGGTAGTTTTAAAAGTTATATTGATATAAAAATGGGGTTTTCTAAGGTAAGGTACGAATTCCTGAAATGACTCGTGAATCCAGTAGAATTACAGCGTAATTGCGTAATACAGTTACAGTGGCATGGCAATGTCTTTCATTCTGACAGTCCGACAGCATACTTATTCAAATAATTAAGAATTTAGGCATGTGTTTCAAAATCCTTTGGAGTTTGTACACAATTAGATGCTTTTATACTATAAACATGGAACTGTTATTGTTACGATGTAGATTAGATATGAACATCGAACCGGAAGGCGTTGCGTTGGAAGGCCTCCCACTAGGTGGACCGATGACCAGGTGAAGGTTGTAGGGATCCGCTGGATGCGAGTCGCACGGGGCCGGTCAATGTGGCGACACTTAGGGGAGGCCAATGTCCAGCAGTGGACGTCTTTCGGCTGAAATGATGATGTGATAAATGTTTTTTATGTTAGAGATAGCTACAACACTGTTTAATTTTATTACCTGATGTTCTGTTGTTGAACCTTTTGTATTTTCAAGTGCTACGGTACTTATAGTTACTATCAATGATAAAATTCGTTGAAGGTAATTGGAGATAAGATACCAAGTCAAGAATGCAACGTATTCGGGGCTTAGTCCAGTAACTTTATACATCAGAGCTTGCGTCAAATCCGGTAGTTCTGATTTTTGGCAGAACTGTTTATGATGTTGGCCCAATAAATAATCCAAGTTTGTGACCTCGAGCGCCGAACGCAACTGCGACAGTATAGATAGAAGAAACGATTATAATACAGTACTAAATAAAATTATTAACCTTAAGCTTTTCATAGTTAGCAATCACGGAATTTAATTCATAATTGTTTATATTTTCTTACTTTTAGTCTTGTTTTTATCATTACTTTAGTTCTATTTGTAGTCTGTATATAATGTAAATAAGTATAATAAATTATTTTTATAATTATTTCTAACGACCTATTATGTATAGTTAAAACAACTTGTTATTGCAATAAATCATTCATAAATATACTTTTACTAGCTGTGCAATGCACCTTTTCCTACTACCTACCTGCTACCTACCTGCTACCTACCTGCTGCCTACCTGCTCCCTACCTGCTGCCTACCTGCTACCTACCTGCTACCTACCTGCTACCTACCTGTTACCTACCTGCTACCTACCTGCTACCTACCTGCTACCTACCTGCTACCTACCTACCTGCTACCTATCTGCTACCTACCTGCTACCTACCTGCTACCTACCTGCTACCTACCTGCTACCTACCTGCTACCTACCTTCTACCTACCTGCTACCTACCTGTTACCTACCTGCTACCTACCTGCTACCTACCTGCTACCTACCTGCTACCTACCTGTTACCTACCTGCTGCCTACCTGCTACCTATCTGCTACCTACCTGCTACCTACCTGCTACCTACCTGCTACCTACCTGCTACCTACCTGTTACCTACCTGCTACCTACCTGCTACCTACCTGCTACCTACCTACCTGCTACCTACCTGCTACCTACCTGCTACCTACCTGTTACCTACCTGCTACCTACCTGCTACCTACCTGCTACCTACCTGCTACCTACCTGCTACCTACCTGTTACCTACCTGCTACCTACCTGCTACCTACCTGCTACCTACCTACCTGCTACCTACCTGCTACCTACCTGCTACCTACCTGCTACCTACCTGCTACCTACCTGCTACCTACCTGCTACCTACCTGTTACCTACCTGCTACCTACCTGCTACCTACCTGCTACCTACCTGCTACCTACCTACCTCGGTCCAGCCGTTCACGCGTGATGGCGTGACCAAGGGAAATAGGGATTCATTTTTATATTTAAAAGGTGTAAATAGACCCTTAACATATCCGAATGGCACGTGTTCTCCCCTTCTTTGCGTTCATTTTTTTGTTCTAGGCCATACCTGGGGAACCTTCTAGTTACGGAGATATTGGGGGTCAAAGTTCCAACTTTTTTACAAGTTTTTTTTTAAATACATGTTTTTAATGTAAGATTTTTACTTTACACACCTCCACGACCCCTGTACTATTCAATCCATCCATCAGCACAGTGCTTTGAGTGCTTTCCATCGAGTCCTACCGTAAAACGTGATTTATCACCCCAAAAAAAAAGTCGATTCCCAGCAATAATTTTTGCGTAAACTCACTTAGTTTGATGTAAAGAATGCTTGGTTGACGGATATGTGTAGGAGTTGTTTACACCCTGTATAGATTTATTAAATCGAAAGTGCCAAGTTTTATCATTGGGTGTCCTCATTATAATATAACGGAGGTCTGTCTTATCGGAATATTATTAATAATAAATAACAAACGACATAAAGTGAAATGAAAAACAAACAGATAAGAGGAACAATTCTTCACTTTAATGCAATTAATGATTGAACTTATTGTGGTGGCGTGATCAATATTGATGGTTGTTATTATTCTGTTGCTGGGGGTTTAGAAGTACAGATCTCCCAGGAAAAGTTTGCACTTCGTCAATCGTTCTCTAACTTCGGAAATATGAACGAGCAATGATATGCACTAGGTATTACAAAGCACGGCAGTACTCAACTTAGAAGCCTTGCCTCTGTGAGACTTACTCTGTTATGCGACGTAACTGTTACTATTAGCTTGCGTCATCCCACTGTTGGGCAAAGGCTCCTACCCGTGACTTCCAATTCTTTTGATCGAGGGCTAATGTGGACCACTGATCGTTGGTTTTGTCCACCTCATCTCGCCATGCCTTCTGGCTGTGCAGCACGTCCTAGAAACATCGTGGCGCGATGTGTAATTAAAAAATACGAAGTTTGGAAGTGTATGTCTTTTTTCGGTTGAACTGTACTTACCTAATAAGCTGTGATAAAATCCATTAAGCCATATTATACAATCGGAGCAAAATAAAACCGAATTGTTATAAAATTGAATTCGCGGATTGGATGGAAAATGATGAATGAAAGTATCTGAATAACAAGCTTTTTGTTCTGAAATGGGTAAGACCTATCCTATACCTCACTGCTTAAGAACTCAAGACTACTTTACCAAAAACTTGACATTGATGACATTTTAATAATTGGTAATATTGGTACTAACGCGTTGTCATCGTGTCCATAATTCCATGTTATCAAATGATTATGCAGAATATCATGTAAACATACCACTTGAAAGTACTCGATAACTAATAATGACATATGTGAGAGAATTCAAGGTCTTAGATAATGTAAACATTGCTTGAGGTGTGGTCTAATACAATTATATATATGTATATGTTTAAACTTTGCCCCACACTAGGAATTTCCCCTGTATCGTGGGTGCGTTTACAAACATTTAAAACTCACATACACAAACAGCCAGACCCGGAACAACTACCTGTAGATCATACAAATATTTGTTCCGTGCGGGGATCGAACCCGCGACAGGCAGCGCAGCAGCCAATCGCTCAGCCACTGCGCCAACCGTGCCGCCAATTAGGTATACTTATGGCGAGGTTGGAACAATGAAGATTCGATTCACTGAGTTAAAGGTTTTTGCGGAAGTATAAAACACAGTATTGTTGTTAATGTAGACAGATGAGCGGGTTGGTAGCTCAGTGGTACTTACAGGCCCCGAGGTGCGATTCGTAGGTCGCAGGTACAAAGCAGAAATTTCACATTCGGTGATTCATTTCATCACCAATGCTCTAAAAATGGCGAAGGAAAACATCGTGTGGAGACCAGCACGTCCTAGAAACAAAAATTTCAAATAAATATGAATTCCTCCCGGATGGGGACGGGACCTGGATGGTGGATAAAGGTTTACTTCTCTACTCTTACTCTCTTGAGGTGTACTTAAGGTGTAGTGAGCAATGATGCAGCGGATGAACTCGCTAGATGGGGATCGAGCATGGCAGCAGTGGGACCCGAACCCATCGTGCCACTCCTTTTCGGGTATCCACGCACACCGGTATAGAAACGAACTAGCGAAAAACACCACAAGCTGTGGCTGTACCACGGCGAGTGCAGGCAGGCCAAGGAAGCACTTCCTACTATCGATGACCGCCTTACCAAACGAGCGCTTCGGCTGAACAAACTACAGCTGCGCACACTCACAGCAGCCATCACTGGACACGGCTCTTTTAATAAACACCTCTTTGTCATAGAAGTCACAGACAGCCCCCTGTGCCGAGCCTGCATGGAGGAAGACGAAACAGCAGCCCACGTGCTTCTACATTGCCCAGTGGTTGCAACATATAGGGCAAAGTACTTCGGTACCCCAGCTACTCTCCGCGAGATTGTCAGCAACATCAAGGCGCTGCTGGCCTTTCTCGGGGAGTTAGGGTGGATCGAATAAATTTCCCACCCGCACGCAAAATACGCGCTTTGACGTGGAGTTGCGGACACCAGCCCATTATACAATACAATACAATACAAAAGGTGTAGTGGGAACGGCAGAGATTGATGATGTGTTATGTATAGACCGCCTAGGTGCATTGTAGAATAGGTCATTGGAGTTCTTGATGAATTTCAATCAATATCGGCTAAGAATCATCATTTCAATAATTTGTGCCACTAGCATGTGCATTCACAGCACAGGACATAAATTAACTAAAGAACTAAGAAGATTGATTGCAATAAGTCGCGATGGATAAATGAGTCTGTTTTATTAGTCAATTAATCAATAATTTACAGTACTGTAGTTATAGATTATTTTGTATTGAGAGTTTGTCATACAGTAAAGAATACAGGATGTAAAGGACAGCCCTCGACAAACTGATGGGGCGAATTCAGTCTAACATACTAAGATGACCGGTACAAGAAATTATTTCAGAAATGTTATGGGAATCTAATAAATTGATTGATTGGTTTGATTTGTTTTATTTCCTCATACGCAATGTATCGTTACCGTGGCAAAACGCATGTAGCGAACGGCAAGCGCGACGACGAGTTCGATGAACTCTGTAGCTAGGCAGGAAGTGAACAGCTGATTTCACGCGTCGTTCGTTAGATTATTTCAACATCCATTGTTAGATTTTTTATTTTAGCCGTATTGTTTACATAAATGGAGTGCTGCGTACAGGGAATGTAATTTTACATTGAAATGAAGGAATAGTAACTGAAAAAAAAAACCGGAGAAAAATTCCGGTGGAATATGATTTAAAATAAGGAGCTGGATGCACCCTGTCAGTTTGTGGAGGGCTGTCCCTTACACCCTGTATACCTATTCATATCGACTAGCAAGATTACCCATCATGATGTCCCTACTTTGAAGAGGGACCCATGAGAATTCGATCAATAAGACGAGCACTGAGCACACACCGATGTATGTTAATAAAAGTAAGATTGGGAAACTGTGCTTCTCTCTCTTGTGTCGTCCGACCTTGAATCGAAGTCGTTCCGGTCTGGGATTCTATTGAATAGAACCTCGTTTTGAGACGTGTTTGGTTACGGCTCAAAATGGTCCCGGCCAAATCGTCACTATGCAGTCATTTTTTTTAATTTTCTTCTCTCTCAATGGCATTGGGCTCCTCTTAGATGTTAAGGGGTGAGTATTTGCTGAAAAATATGTAATAGTGTGTGTGTGCAAGTACAGTAATACTAGTATAAGCTGTGTAACGGTGGTAACGCTTTGAAGCGGTACGTACCTCCGACGAGATCTTCGGTCGAATGTACAGACATAGGTATTGGGTAACAACTACAACAACAACAACACAACAACAACAACACAACAACAAGCCACGCAAGTCTACAACTAGCCTTTGATATAACCGAGACCTGTTCCGCTATTTTCTCCAACAACATTCAAGAATTTACAATTTTTATACCTATCACCTTTTGTTTGAATGAGAACTTTTGTTATAACAAGTGTGTTGATAACGAATTATAGAGGGTCGTTAAGATAGTCGTGTTTGCGGTTAATTAATATTTATCCATTTTGAGCAACAATTAACCTACCTAGGTATAATTTTTTTGAACGAAATGGTCCATAGCTTATGAAAATTTTATTGTTTTATAAAGGGTGTAAATAGACCCTTAACATAGCCGAAAGGCACTTGTTCTCCCCGTCTTTGCGATCATTTTTTTGTTACAGATCATACCTGGGAACCTTCTAGTTACGGAGATATTGCGGGTTTTTTGTAAGTAGGTACATGTTTTTAATGTAAGATTTTTACTTTACACACCTCCACGACCCCCGTACTATTTAATCCATCCATCAGCACAATGCTTTGAGTGCTTTCCATCGAGCCCTACCGTAAAACGTGATTTTTCACCCCAAGAAAAAAGTCGATTCCCAGCAATAATTTTTGCATAAAGTTACTTAGTTTGATGTTCAGAATGCTTGGTTGACGGCTATGTGAAGGGTCTGTTTACACGCTGGATAGGTTTACCTCTGTGAGTTTTAAGTATATTACCGTATTTTTAAACTACATTGTCACAATTGTAATCACAATGACTATACCTTTTGGCAATTCAACAACATGCATTTATTTACGCTGTCGAGCTAACAAATTTTTCAAACATAATATGAAACCAATGAATTAGTAATTTTCTTCAAAACTGTGTTAATTTTTGGAGGTGATGTGTAAGCTTATAATGGATAATGTTACATGACTTGAACTCTAAACAATATGCAAAGAGTTTATGGTTTACTGAGAGTGGAATTTGATAAGGCAATGTTATTGCAGTAGCGTACTAACAACAAAATAATGAACAGAAAAAAAAGAATAAATAAAAGAAAAAACAAAAGAAAATGAATAATGAAAATGAAAAAATTAATGTTAATGGATAATGAATTATAGTTTTAATTTTCTTGTTTATCACTCCAGCCTGGACTGTAGGCACTATGCAGAGTGGAAGGGACACCGACGCTAAAACGGTTACCATGGTTCAGTACATCATCCTGAACCCCCCTTCGTCCGTCCGCCCCTTCCCTTCAAATTCAGAGTTTAGCCACCTCTTCGATAGATGGCGTTGTGCCGCTCTGGTCGTTTTCCTGAATCGCGTTATGGCTTCGTTACATGCATTCAGTTAACCTAAACCACCGAGGCTCGAGTTTTTACCACTATGGAAATTTCCATATAGAACCATAGTAACTTGTATTCCCATATAGGTTTACCAACCATAAATACATTTTTGGATAACCACATGGCTTTAAACACCATGATTGTGGTTTTATAATGCAATCCATACTTTCGGAGATGTGAAAAAATTGCGCTTCTGGAAACTGATGAATTTGTTTAATAGCGACATTGTAGTGAATAGATGTATTTTATTAAGTCATTATTATGTGCGATTTATCTTAACAATAAACAAAAAAATGACATCAAAACACTCCTCAACGATGTCCCCAAGAGACTGGCAGCGTTGCCACGTTGTATGGCAACTTCTACCAAGGTAAAAGCAATACCTTGGGTCACTGTATCGGTATGTGTTATAAAAACGATAGTATTGATTTTGTATTCGCGTCATATCAAAGTCATGGTAAGAAGATAAGATGAAGTTGGTATCTGCCTTTAATATTTCACAACCTTTTGTAATATGGAAAATGGAGTATAGTACAGGTTTCAGAAAGAGGTATTCGCAAGGTTTCTTTTTTGGAACCTAAAATATACTTTGCCGTTCATTATTGCTATCATTTTACCCTGAAAGATAAAAAAATATTATGTAAATGAGTTAGCGTCGTAAACAAAAAGGGAATATCTGGTAAAATTGTACATAAAATAAGCTTTAGTACCAAATACTCACTTTTCCCATTCTATTTCCTCAGATGCGATAAATTTTAATTTTTTTATCTTATCTTACAACTTGAGGTAACGAACATACAGGGTGTAAACAGACCCTTCATATAGCCGTCAACCAAGCATTCTGTACATCAAACTAAGTAACTTTACTTTACATAACATATCGAGGAGACCGATATGTAGGTAATGGATGGTCACCCATCCATGGACCGACCTTTTTAATATATGTACCTTCGATCGATCGGTGTAGCTGTTATTTCTTAGTCAAAAAAAGATCTTTTTCCTAAACATAACCCAAAACAAAGGCAAAAATAACATAACATAACGTCACGCCTGTAATCCCCGAAGGGTTAGGCAGAGGTGTACCTAATAGTAGGTACACCCACATTTCACCAGTTATGTTTAAGTCCCATGTAATAGCGGGCGAGCCTATTGCCATCAAATGGGCACACAAGATTTCTGACTGCTACTGAGAAATTCCTAACGGGAAAACCACTTATAGAATAACAGTTTGCCCGATCTAGGAATCGAACCTAGGAGTGAGCTCCTCAGTCCTCAGTGCTCAGCAGTTGCGCATGCGACCACAAAACCAATGAGGCAGTAAAAAAAAACCAGTAAAAATACTTGACCCAATCTTTCTCAAAACAAAAACGCCTGCGTCTTTTATAAAAGCAACAATTTCTTTTTCAGGGGTCGTTTGACTTAACAGTGACTGGTGTGGAACAGCACCGTGCAGGGGTCCGGAACTCAAAGAGAGCTCTGTTATGAAAGTTCAGATAACCAACCATAATTTAATACAATATGACGTCAATGTCACACAAAATGTTGCTCCAACTAGGGTAAGTGCCTGCCTATTTTTATCAATAACTACTTTTCTTCCAGCGGCTTTGCTCGCGTTGAATTCTATGTTGTGTAGCCCTTAAGCTACTGTTTTTTCCGGGTACGTCTTTGTGTGTACAAAATTTTATCAATATCCGTCTCCACGATTCAGCGTGAAGGAGTAACAAACATACATAAAATAGTGGTGTGAAATGGTAAGATAAGATCAGCTGCCTAGCCTTTTCGCAACTATGTTAGGGTCGGCTTCCAGTCTAACCGGATGCAGCTGAATACCAGTATTTTTCATGGAGCGAGTGCCTATCTGACCTCCACAACCCAGTTAGTACTAGGTGATACGATACCCCTTGGTAAGACTGGTTGTCAGACTTTTTGGGCCACTGACTGCCTATAACGACTGTCAAAGATCTACAAATGACACCCGGGACCAACGGCTTAACGTGCTTTCCGAGGCACGGAGGAAACTCGGTATGTAATGGGTGGTCACCCATCCACAGAACAACCTAGGCAAGCACGGCTTAACCTAAGGATCGACCCGAGCGGCTGTTATTATTTAGCCACGAGCTCCTCAATCTTGAACCTAATGCCATAGCGATAAACTTGAAAATATTTCATATTTTTGTGTCAAATGGTGGATTAAACTATATAAAATGGTAAATAGAAGCCTATTATTATATTTTATAAAATAGTAGCAATTTAGGTTCTCATTCATGATTATGTCAACTAACTACGTATATATAATTTAGTGCTATGGTTGGATGAGCCTGAAAATATTTAGGCAGAATGTGAATATCAATTATTATATGAAGATCTACAACAATCATTTCTATCTATTCGTCATCATCCTCATTTGCCTTTCCCACCTTTTTGTAGGCGTTGGCGTCCAGTCCAAATGGATGGCAGCTGAAAACAATTTCGTTTTCATGGAGCAACCATACCTGATGTTATATGGAAACGTCAAATATAATATGTCGTTTAAATTTTCTGAAGCGGAAGAACGAAGTACCGTCATCTACCCCGGTCACCAGGGAGAATGGAACCGGCGAGAGATGTCGTGCGGTGTTCCACAGGGATCGGTCTTGGGGCCGCTCCTGTGGAACATCGGTTACGACTGGGTGCTGCGCGGCGACCTCCCTGACGGCGTCGGCGTAATATGTTACGCCGACGACACGCTCGTCCTGGCGGAGGGAGAGTCGCACCAGGCGGCGGCTGACCTGGCGACGCAAGCGGTTGCGACAGTCGTTGGAAGGATCCGGCAGTTGGGACTCGAAGTGGCGCTGCACAAAACAGAGGCCATGTGTTTTCATGGCCGTCTGAACGCGCCACGGTCTGAGTCCCACATAACGGTGGGAGGGGTTCGCATCGGCGTCGGGAGAACGATGAAGTACCTGGGACTCGTCCTCGACAGCCGGTGGAACTTCAAGGAGCATTTCCTGCGTTTGGCCCCAAAGCTGAACCGGGCAGCAGCCGCCCTCAGGCGACTCCTGCCCAATCTCAGCGGGCCAAACGCCTCCTGCCGGAGGCTGTACGCCGGTGTCGTGCGGTCCATGGCCCTCTACGGGGCCCCCGTGTGGGCCCTGAGCATTCGGACGCGACCACTGAAGCTGGTCGCATGCCAGAGGGTCATGGCTATCCGGATGATCCGAGGATACCGTACGATCGCTGGCGAATCGGCCAACCTCCTTGCCGGATTGCTGCCCTGGGATCTGGAGGCGACTGCCCTCCAGCGCCTCTATGAGTGGCGCGTGGAGGCGCAGCGCCGGGGCGAATCCCTGCTACCTCGACAAGTCGAGGCGCGGCGGGAAGAGCTCCGGCGCGATCTCAGGGCAGTATGGAGGGAACGACTGTCGCAACCGAAGTCCGGGCACGCCGCAATCGCGGCGGTAAGACCCCTCTTTGAGGAGTGGCTGGATAGGCGTCACGGCGTCCTGACCTACCGCGTGACGCAGGTCCTCACCGGACACGGAAGTTTCGGGAGGTACCTGTGTCATATGGGGAAGGAGGAAACGCCTGGGTGTCACCACTGCGAGGACCGCCCGGAGGACACGGTGGAGCATACGGTGCAGGACTGCTCCGCTTGGGCAGAGCACCGCCGTGTCCTCACGGCGGCGATAGGCGGAGCCCTCTCGCGCCCGGCATTGGTCGAGGCCATGCTGCGGGGCGAGACGGAGTGGGAAGCGGTCGCCTCCTTCTGCGAAGCAGTCATGCTCGCGAAGGAGGAGGCGGGCCGCGTGAGGGAGAGGACAGCGTCCTCCCTCCACACCAGCCGCAGTGGTAGACGCCCACGGCGCCGGACGTCGGCAGACGATCTCCGGCCACCGTAGGCGCGGGCATGCGGGCGGCGAGTAATGGGCGACTCGCTGTCCGACCATGGACCATGCCCGGGTCGACGGCGCGTTGTGTTCTACGCGCGCCTCAAAGAGTGTCAGCATAATGACGGGGCCCCCCTCTAGAGGGCCAAAGCCTGCCGGGGTCGCGGGACTCATAGAATTACCGTGACCCTGGAACATAAAGGGCTACTGAAGGACACCGTGGATTTTAGTCAGTACAAGTCTGACAGTCCCTCCCGCTCTGCCCTGGGTGGGAGGACTCATTTGATGATTTTACCACGTTAAAAAAAAAAAAAAAAAAAAAAGCGGAAGAACGAAACCTTTTTTTAATATATTATGACCGTAAAAAATTACATGATTCATAAATTTCTAAATACAGATCAAAAATAGATTAGTTTTTCAGTGTAGCTGATAAAATTCCTGCCTGACGTCCTTGGTGCCACGAGTTGTCTCGGTAGCTACCGGTATGCCACGTTATCGAGGGGTCATTTACTCAGGATTCCCATTCAATTCTTTCTCACTGTTATACTGGGTGTTTTTTTAAACGTGGGCAATACTTTAGGGGTGTGTAGTACTCATGAAAATAAGCAATTTTTACTATGGGACCGACCATGAAATCTTGAAAAAAATATCAGCTGCTCCACACATTATTGGTCGCGTAACTCGAAAGAATGTAGGCAACAGCATTATTATATTTTTAAAAAAATATTTCATAGTAAGCCCCATAGTAAGAGTTGCTCATATTTATGAGTACTTAACTCCCTTAAAGTATTGCCCACGTTTAATCAAACATTCTGTATTTTTAAGGTTAAAAATGAGTGTCTAAGTAATCTTACTGCCATTACAAACTTACTCATCTTCTTTGAATAAACGCGCGTGGTCGCACTTTAAAGCGCAGGCCACACCGCCAGCTGGCGGGCGGGGCGAGCGAGGCGAACGATGCCTTTTCATACTTTGTTCGTATCTTTCGATAGTTCGCGGTGTGAACCAAAGTATGAAAACAAGTGAAACGATGCGTCGTTCGCCCGCTCCGCCCGCCCGCTATCTGGCGGTGTGGCCTGCGCTTGACGCTGCGAAGAAACTTTTATCACTGAAGCTCCCGCAGAAAAAAGGAGCGGGAGCTCCTTGCTCCGAGGCCTTAATAGGCAATTATATCATACATAAGGTTGCAAAAAATGAAGCATGTGGATATTTTTATCTCAAATTAGATATCTGAATTAATTCAAGGCATGATGTAAAAAGTTTCGTGCTCGCATCGCTCGCTCTTGCAGCCTTCTTTCTCTTGAATCTTATCTTTATCTATAAGTCGCCCATGTAACTCCTGTATGAAGGGTTGAAACAATTCTAGCATGTCCAAGGTAGTGTTTTAATTTTATTGAGCTCGCCTCGCTCGCTCTTGCAGACTACTTTCTCTTGAATCTTGACTTTGTGTAAAAGTCTACCAAATAACGTCTGTATGAAAGATCGGAACAATTCTAACCTGTCCAAAGCAGTGTGTAAAAAAAACTACCGTCCGGCCATATTTGAAACACGGCAGTTTTACTCTTCCATTTGAAATATGTAGTATACAGGGTGTAAACAGACCCTTCACATAGTCGTCAACCAAGCATTCTGTACATCAAACTAAGTAACTTTACGCAAAAATTATTGCTAGTAATCGACTTTTTTTTTTGGGGTGAAAAATCACGTTTTACGGTTGGACTCGCTGGAAAGCACTTAAATCATTGTGCTGATGTATGGATTGAGTAGTACGGGGGTTGTGAAGGTGTGTTAAGTAAAAATCTTACATTAAAAACAAGTATTTAAAAAAAAACTTGTGAAAAACTTGGAACTTTGACACCCAATATCTCCGTAACTAGAAGGTTCCCGGTATGGTCTAGAACAAAAAAATGATCGCATAGACGGGGGAAAACAAGTGCCTTTCGGTTATGTTAAGGGTCTATTGACACCCTTTATAGTATCGAATACTGAAGTAAAAACTAGGGGACCGTTTTTTCGGTCAAAAAATATATACTGTGCGACGGTGATGACAAAAATAATACGCAACAATATATGTGTAGCTTTTATTACCAGCTATTTTCGGGGTGTTAAAACTAGAACTGATTTAACGCATAAAAAATTACAGTCTTTACTATAAAACACTGATTTAAATATATGTGTTCCATACAGATACATTCCCCCGTAATATTTATGAAAAACATCTTCGAGATTCATGCTGATTTTGTAGAGGCCCTGAAAGGAATAAAACATACAAAATTAATGGTAGTGTTCTAACTTATTTGCCGTTGAGCCTTTGAAATATGCATAACTACCTACTCTTTACAACACCTTAGGCTGTGTCCTAACCATAGCGACCGTCGTTGTGAGCACACACACCGCCTGTGCCACCGCGCCGCCGCATCCATTTTGTTCGGCGAATTCGAACGTGTGTTTGCGGTTTTCCGCAGAGTGACATGATCGTGACGATCTCGTCACCAGGACCGATTGCTTTGATTAGGTCGTGGGTTTAAATAGGTACAAAAATAAAAATAAAAACCATAAATTAATTACTTTTGGTACAACACATCGACTGCTGGCATTGAACAAAGCTTGAAAAATTGGCCTCAGGAACAAATTGTCACAAGGCTTGTTGAATGCCATCCTTAGAGTTTGATTGTTTTCTGTTGAAAATGATATCACCTTCGCCTGAAAAATTAAACGTATTTTTATTTAAAAAATACAAGCTTTTATTAAAATGCACAATGACATGGAAAATCATGTTTATCTGTCAAAATTGAACGCGTATACAAAGTTTTGTCTCCTTGCTATTAACCGTTGAAAAGTTCTTTCGTGAGAAGACGATCCGGCTTGTAGGATCAGGACATGTCTATCACAATCAAAACCGTGGCCGTATACCACATACCCTAAAAAAAATGTAGAATGTATATTACTAAGAATAGTAAGAGATCATAAACTTTAGGGCAAAGTGGCATACCACCACGCACGGCTATCCTCTGAACATCACTATGAATATTGATAAAATACAATACAATATACATAATATGTATATTATATTGTATTTTATCAATATTCATCTCACACGCTATATTATAGCGTAAACATCTTACACGCTATATTATAGTGTGTAAGATGTTTATTAAATAGACGATAAATATTGAATGGTATGTAGTACATAAAAATTTCAGACGAGAATATTTTCTTGTTTCATACTTTTTAGAGCGTGATTTTTCAGTAATCGGGCTTTAGTTTTTGAACTTATTTTTTTGTTCTAAACCATACCGTAGGACCTAGGACCTTCTAGTTACGGTGATATTGGGGGTCAAAGTTCCAATTTTTTCACATTTGTTTTTAATACTAGTTTTTAATGTTATAACTTTAAATAACTTCATGATCATTGTATTATTCGATGCATCCATCTGAAAAAGGTTTTGAGTGCGTCACATTGAGTCTCACCGTAAAACGTGTTGCTCCCCAAAAAAAAAGGGTCGTTTCCAGGCTATAATTTTCGCGTAGAGTTACTTAGTTTGATGTACCGAGGCCCTAGCGCGAGTCCTGATGTTTTTCGTAACGTAAATACGTCGATTTTAAATTAAAATACTCGTTTCGCAAATATTATTCTCATAATTTAAAAAAATGCTGTAAGATAATAAGTATTTTCAATTCAAGTATCGACGTATTTACGATACGAATTACATAATACTCGTGCTAGGGCCTCAGAATGCTTGGTGGACGGGTTCGTGAAGGGTCCGTTTACACCGTTTACACTTACTTTATCCAGTGCAGCATTTTCAACAACGTCCAGTTCCACAGAAATAGTACTTTCAGCAGTTACATTGACGGAACCAACCACACAATCCTTGATTTTCGGTCCTTTACAGAACTCGAAACTCTTCACCGATAGATTGAATAAACCCTGAAAAAGGTAGAAAGTTAGTCACAAGGAAGAATGGCAAAGTGGATTTTGCTCAAAACATTTTTTCTAAAGAAAAAATAGTTTTCTGATTTTAACTAAGATAAGGGTAAGATAAGGGTAAGTATTAAGGTAAGGGTAAGAGTAAGGTTTTTTTTTTTTACTTATTTAAGTGAAAAATATTACATATTCTTTTGCTGAATCCATTAGTACGAAAACGGACGATAATATCATGAAAATTACATGTAAATTGTTCATGTTGAAACACTATATATTTCTGAAATGATGAGCGTAAGTAAAAGCCATGATAGCTACAAAATACAATAAACATAATTGGGACTATTATTCATATTGCACCGGAAAAAAACGATTTAACAAATTGTAAGTCAGTGAAAAACATTATAAAATATCATCATCGTTATCATCATTGTTTTGCCCTCATCCCTATTTATTTAGGGTCGGCGCAGCATTAAAGAGAAAAAATCCAAAAAAAAAAACAAAATCAATCAAATCAATTTAAAAAAAAAAAAACATTTTTTTTTTCAATTCTGTGTTGTAGCATCGTATTGGACTTGGTCTGTAATGTTGGTATGGTTGGTGGTAAATAAATAATAATAATAATAATTGAGGAGGCTCTCGTTAGGCAGCTGGATCAAGGGCTTGATTCAGAGAGCGGTACTTCTGGACACAGCTCGTATTGTTAGGAGATTCCTCTCTCTGGAGCCCTGACCGCCGGTAGCTTAGACCCTGTTCCCGATACCGGTGGGCTACAATTTTTTTATATTTTTAAATGTTTTTATATTGTTTTTGCTAAGGAATATTTAAAAATGTAAATAATTTGTAAAAATATAAATAAAGGAAATAGTAATTATTTATCTGTAAAATAGGGCCGAGTATTGATAGTTTTCCTTTTTTATTTGAAATATAGTAATCTATATAAATAAAAAGAGAAGTCCTGACTGACTGACTGACTGACTCATCAACGCCCAGCCCAAACCCTTGGACTTAAAAAGCTGAAATTTTGCACAGAGGTTTCCTTTATAATGTAGACAAGGAATAAGGAAGGATTTTTCGAAATTCAACCCCTAAGGGAGTTAAATAGGGGATGAAAGTTTGTATGGAAAATCGTCATTTTTGTAGTTTAAACCATGAAAATTGGTGTTTATCATTATGGGGAAAAATTAAAAACCACATGTTTCAGTGTTTTTCCAAATTCAACCCCTAAGGGAGTTAAATAGGGGATGAAAGTTTGTATGGAAAATCATCATTTTTGTAGTTTAAACCATGAAAATTGGTGTTTATCATTATGGGGGAAAATTAAAAAACCACGTGTTTCAGTGCTTTTCGAAATTGAACCCCTAAGGGAGTTAAATAGGGGATGAAAGTTTGTATGGAAAATCGTCATTTTTGTAGTTTAAACAATGAAAATTGGTGTTTATCATTCTGGTTAAAAATCACGTTTCAGTGTTTTTCGAAATTCAACCCCTAAGGGAGTTAAATAGGGATGAAAGTATAAATGGCAAACCCGTTACTTTTGTAGTTCAAACCACGAAATTTTGTATTAAGCCTTTTGCTAGGTCACTCACTCACTCATCACGAAATATCGAAAACCGCTTGACGTATAAACTTGAAATTTGGCAGGGAGGTAGTTAATAGTTAGTAGACATCCGCTAAGAACGGATTTTGCGACAGGGCCGGATTAAGGAGATCTAAGGGCTCTCGCAAGTTTGTATGAAAGTCCTTCATTTTTTGTGCTACAAATTTGAAATTTGGCAGGAAGGTGGTTTATAGTTAGTTGAAGTTTGTTTAGAACGGATTTTGCGACAGGGTCGGATTAAGGACGCCTAAGGGCTCTCGCAAGTTTGGATGAAAGTCCTTAACTTTTTGTGCTACAAACTTAATATTTGGCAGTGAGGTAGTTTATAGTTAGTAGATGATCGCTAAGAACGGATTTTGCGACAGGGTCGGATTAAGGACGCCTAAGGGCTCTCGCAAGTTTGGATGAAAGTCCTTAACTTTTTGTGCTACAAACTTAATATTTGGCAGTGAGGTAGTTTATAGTTAGTAGATGATCGCTAAGAACGGATTTTGCGACAGGGCCGTCTAATGGAGGTCTAAGGGCTCTCGCAAAAAGTCATTTAATTTTGTATACAGAATGGTATTAGAATAAAAAGCGCCCAACAAGGTTCACTTTGAAAAAAAGTTGTATAGCGCCAAAATACACCGATTTTTAAAGCCATATCGTCGCCTCAACGCCATTTAATTTTGTTTCGGACCTCTGCCGCCCAGAATTACAGCACCCAAAAGGACGCCTTTTGTAGTATCAGTACATTATCACCTTTTGATCTGGCAGTCAGTTCTCACACAAAACATAACATCACGCCTTAAAGCCCCGAAGGGTTGGGCAGACGTGTACCTAATCGTACATACATTCCGCCAGTTTTATTGAAGTCCCATGTAATAGTGGGTGAGCTTATTGCCATCAACCGGGCACAAATCCAGATTCCGTGGCTGCTACTGAGAAATTCCTGATGGGATAACCCAATAACACTATTATTCATAGTATTTTTTCATTTGCAAATAGATTGTTAAATGTTAAGTTAAAGAGCTGACTCACCTAAGGGGACGTCCATTAATTACGTGAGACGTTTAAAGGGGGGGGTCGCGCCCAATATCACCCAATCTCACGAGGGAGAGAGGGGGATTCTCGGCAGATATAACTGGGTTTTAGTGAATTCAACGCAATCTAGCACAGACTACCGTATTTATACTAAACTATGATAAATCTCACGTGAGATTAGGAGGGAGATGAGGGGGTCAAGCCAAATCTTACGACATCCCACCAAGGGGGAAGGGGGTTCGAAAAATCGCCTCACGTAATTATTGGACGCCCCCTAACAAAAGCATCTTCTTGCTTAAAAGGCGATCTCCAAACTTTATGTAATTGAAATAACCATTTTTTTTTAACACTTTGACCGACCCCGGGAATCGATCCCCACGCTTAGTAGTCGTTTTGCTACCACTAGACCAACGAGGCAGTCTCACACCAAAATTTCCACGCGAACGAAGTCGCGGGCAACAGCTAGTTAAATCATATACATACATAAACTCACGCCATTTTCAAACTACAGAGCGCCACCAGCTACGATGCTTACATATACTTTGCGCCTCGTCGACGAGGTCGGAATTATGCTCATAACGGTAAAAACAACAATTTTATTCTTTTTCAGAATCGTTTCCCTGATTTGTTGAATTATGTAAATTAAAAGGCTCTTCTGATTCCACAAGGCTTACAGTACTTCAAAGCAAGTTGCTGGTGGATAATCCTGGCAACGAGGTTGTGTCTATGCACTCTCCGTTAGCCAGACGAGAACACCCAGAAATAATGTAATAATGTGTAGTTAGTATATTATAAGCATTTGTTACAAAGTAAAACAAGTAATAAATAACCCTCTTCTAACAAGCTTTAAAATGATATATGTCTGAATCACCGACGCTGTATGTAATAATTGCGATCGTTAATTACAAAGTTCATTTTAAATGATCAATAACTTTTTTCTCCATAGAGGATTTTTTTTGACGCCATAACAAAAAATTATGCTCTTAACATCAGCTTCAAGAAAATATAGGTCTTTTTTACCGACGCTACTTGGACCGCTTCAGCCCGATCTCCTTTAGTGTCCGCACTTGTAAACTTTTTGACTATACTGTTTGTTCCTCAGATTTCTGTAAATCTTGCCTTTATAAATAAAAAAAAGATACGGACGCTAAAAAGTCTACATTGGCTCCATGTAGGGTCCGGTAAAAGCGTCCGTGAAACTCCTTGCCCTGCCATACCTCCTTGCGATCATTAGTGTCTAATACTCTAGGCTTGCGCCAGTTCTCGTTAGCCAGAGAGAGTGGGGTGTCTCACTGCAGGGCAAAGGCCTGGCTCCTTTTTTACGTTGTTCTCTCTCGAAGGCTATTTCAGCCAGAGTTCAGCTTATCACGCCATCTCCTTCTGGGCCTGCCGCGACGACGATTTCTCTGGTTTGGAACCCAGTCTGTAAATATTTTTGCCCAATTTTGATGCGTCATGCGGCAGATATGACCTGCCCAGTTCCATTTTAATTTCGCGTCTGTGAAGTCTGCGTCTGCGCAATTTGTGTTTTGGAACAAAGTATTCAGTTCTTTATACGGTAATTAATATCGACTCTGAGCGTAATTCGTTCCATTGCTCGCTAACAGATCCAGAGTGCCAACTTCTTTTTTTTCTTTTTCTTTTTCGTTAATGTCCACGTTTGCGCTCCATAGGCGGTCCATGTGTTACCTTTTGAGAGAAGTGGAAGTGATCCTTTCATTAGGTCTTTCATTAACCAATGGCTCTTCCAGGCGTTTTCGGTGCGTTGACCCACTTCTGTCATGTCTCTCCTGGAAGGAGATTATTTGGCCAAGGTATTTGTATTTATATTAAACCTCCACGCCCCGTATATGTCTACTTTGCGCTTCGTCATTAATTTTGTTTCCGTCATGTTCATTTTAAGTTTGCCTTGGAGGCTGGCATGGCTCAGTTGTTGTATCATGAGGCTCAGTCGCAGAAGAGAAAAGTACAATGTCGTCGGCTAATCGTAGGTTAGTTAATATCTTTTCACCAAGGACAATGCCCTTGTCCCGTCAGGATGCGTACAACGTTTGGAAAATTTCTTCAAGGGTTGCAGTGAATATGAAGCATACTCTTTTCAATTGTTTTCATAAAAGTTTTGCTCCGCGTGTTAATACATATTATGGCTAAATGAACACTGACATCATCATTTTCCAACCCTTGTTCCACGTTACTTGGAGCCAGCGCAACAAGTTTTTTTCTGCCATTCTCCTTTGTCAGATGTTATGCCGTCATATACTTTGTGAACTGAACAGTAATAAAATGAACGCGATGTTTACTATCAATCCATGTCAATTCTGAAATATGTCACAAGTGTTTTTTTATTTATTATTAATAGTAAACATTTTCTAAATTTACCAATGTTTCAATTTATAAAACAATTTTTCAGAGACCAATATGCATAAATAAGTTAAATTTGTGCAATTTTACACACTAATGATACGACATTTAAAATTGTTGTTAGAATTGACCAGTATTTTTTTAGTGGTAGCAACAGCTGGGTTATGGGCAGGGGCAGGTTTGCAGTTTAGGCCAAAACACATTGACGAGCAGACTCTGGTAGGGGGGACAATCTGGAGCCAAATAATAATACCCATTGGTCTCTTGATATCTCAGGTAGTAGAAGAAGAACTGGACCCTGTTGTAGCTGGATTTTATTTGTTTACTGGAGTTTTGCTGCTGTTGGTAACTGGAATAGTTCTGGTTAGTGATTTTATACCTTACTTCCCAACTTCTTGACCATCATCATCATCATCATCTGCCTCGCCTTTTCCCAACTATATTGGGGTCGGCTTCCAGTCTAACCGGATGCAGCTGAATACCAGTATTTGAAACTAGCCTAGCCTTTTCCCAACTTCTTGACCATTCCATTTAAAGTCAGAGTGGACCAGAAAGCCCCGTAGCCCACTTGCTGATAGTTAGGTTAGGTACAAACCTAACCTAACCCATGCAATGGATTTGGATTCGCTTGCGGGTTTTTTTTCTCAAAAAAAGTTGTAAAGTGCGTGTTAATCTGTTCGTTGGCATCGATGACATCTTTGGAAATGCAGATTAAATTACAAAAATTCATTTACCTTTAGAATGCTACACTATTTCTGTTCGACATAGATTATGTGTATGCCAGAAAAATGCACGGATTCGGGATTCTGCTTGTATCTTTATAATACTTACGTGGATTTGTTTTGTTAAAAAAATATTGAAATAATTTCCATAATTCATTAAAGATTCTATTTTTAATTCTTTGCAGATAGTTTCTGAAACGTTACGCTTTTTAAAAAGAAGAAGACGACGGGCAGAGCGTGGTGCAGAGCAAAATTTTATTTTAGTGCACAGGAAACTTGATTACGACAAAGAGTACTATGCGATAGGCATCCTGTGTATCCTTGCCGGTGCCGTGAAGTTCATCGAATTTATCTTGTTAGTGATAATGGCCAATGAGTAATCCTACAGCGAAAAGAACTATGAGTACCAGCCAAACAGATCTGGGTTCAAGGCGCAGCCGGATTTGACCGAAGGTGCTCAGTGTTCAGGCCCCGGTCTCCACCAAACCGGGTATAAGCGGAGCGGAAAGGAGACTTGCAAGATTCGACCGGTCCCTGGAGAGACGAGTGATGTGGATTTCAACCGATGTAATTCGTCGATTTCCGCACATCTCGATTCCGCTCAGCTATCTCCGCTTGCGTGGAAACTACGCCTTAAAAGGCAAACAGGATATCCGTGCATCGATTGAAATTCCGCTCGATGGTGGACTGCGTCTTCAGTTCGGGATTACGGGTTTGGCCTGATGGATTTGACCGGCCAGACCAGATCCTTCTAACGGGCTCATTGTGAAGCCTGCATTAGGTTATATTGACTTTGACTTGCTTATTGCTTTAGAAAGCAAAAGGGGTCGAGCAAAGAGGTTTGCTAGTGGGCACAACTGAATATCAGTGATCTATATAGTCTATGGGGCCGTCTCTATGAGCGAGAGAATCGCGGCGATATTCTCGTATAGAAATATGTGGCACGACGATAATATCGCCGCGATTCTCTCGCTCGTGGAGACGGCCCCTATGTTAAATTTATAAAGGAAATTCTTTTTAGGTACACCCATTTTTTTGCCGAATTGTAATTGTAAATAATTTATTACAGTTACTGAAATATAATATTATTTAGCAAAATGTGTTGTTTCTTTTCAAGATTTTTGTTTACTGTCCACTAACGGGAACGAAAACCTTTGACATGAATACACAAACAGATTGAAGAACCAAACCTATTCGGAGATGTTTTATTTATTTATATAAAGCCCATATACAGGAAATAACATACTATTGCTGGGTATGGAATAAATTAAATACTACCGATTGAACAACAAATAACTTTATTAATTACAAAACACCAACACACCACTGATCACTATTCGCTTAGATATCGCACTTGTACCGTAATCAGATTGACCGCTCCCACAAACACGACGGCCATTTATATGCCAACCGATCCTTCGAGAAGGTTCCACAACTTTCAGGAAACTTCTTCAAAGTTTTATAGTGGAACATCATCCTGCGAGAAAGTCCACAACTTTCTCGAATCTTCTAGACAGTTCTATGGTAGGACATTCTGAACTCGAATCTTTTAGCCAGTCTCATAGTGGAACATTCGAGACTCGCACGTAATCTAGAATTTTCTCGTAAAGCAACCGACGTAACATTACTGACAATAGAGCACAAAGGTACCGCTTATTGGCTGCGGGACTGTTCGAAAGAGATACCGCAGCCCTGAAACACAAAGGGCAAAGAATGAACATGGATAGGTTTTAGTCAGTAGAAGTCTGACACTCTCTCCCGCTCCGCCCAGAGCGGAGGGGGTCATTTGATGAATTCCCATCCAAAAAAAAAAGGTACCGCTTATTTAGAATCCGTTTCCAGCGGACCTGCGACAGGAGAGATAGACAAGAAACGTAGACACAGTGTTTAAAAATAATAAATTAAGCCTTAACTTAGACAAACATAATTAAATCAGTATAGAATAAATATACACCGTGACTTTTTAGTCGTCTTACAAAGGTGGCCCATTCAATGTATCCGACATAAAATACCTCTAGACGCGATTTTTTTTTTTCCGTTTTAAACTCTGATTTGACACAGAGGTACCTTTTATTCTGAGAAACAGGAGAGGGAAACCTACCATATCGCAATTCGGGTTATGATAGGAATGAGACATCGGGTCAGGTTAGGAAGAGGGTTACGTTCGGAACAAATGTTATATTTTTTTTCAAGTTCCTAACCTAACCCGCGACCGGGTTAGGATTTCGGGTCAGGTTCGGAATAATCCTTATTTAAGATAATAGGTATAAAGAAAAATAAATAATACATTAAAAATATGAAACATCCCGTTAATAAATGTATACGTGTCAAACGGTGGGACATACCAACCCAGCGCACGAGTCGAGTAGATCATCGCTCGCAACAGGGTGTTTTAACTACGTCATAATAACGAATAATATTTTTATTTTTAAATTATTCAAATGTCATAAATACCAATTTTTTTTATGAATGTTTTGTAGTCATTGGATATATGAAGTGGGCTGCCGTTGTAAGACGACTAAAAAGTCACGGTGTATTGTACATACTAATAAAATAAATATTATATACATTTAGTTTCATGAGCAGTAAATATGAGGTGCATTTTTCTGAGCTGCAATGTCACACAGTTGTTATTAATAACAAGTTTTGGGTCTGTGTGTGAAATCAATGGATACAATGAATGCTGATTTATTATTCAGCCGCTATGTTTACTATACAAGACGTGTTTATACAACATTTGATAAAACTAGCTGGGTCAAACAGTTACGATTGTGCACAGTGAATGCTATAATGTTCAAATATATCTTCTTCGTCGCTTCCTCAATGCCCAGAATCGCCACCACATAATGGCACTTCTCCAAGGCCTGACCAGCAAATTGCAAAAAACGTAAGAAAGGGGTTTGAATTAAATGGCCGGCCAAACAACCACCATTTTAATTTTTTTTCAAAGGAGCGGCCAGACCTACAACCTATACAACGTGTAACATAATAAACGCAAGACCTCTCGTGTGGTGTCTCAGACCATGAAACTGAACAACTTTTATTTTATGACTATTGGAAATTCATAACTTTTTTTTTAGTTTTACCATACATGTGGATCAGCTGACTGCGTCCGTTCCTATAGAAAGTATTTTTTTTTTTGCGAATTTCAAGAACTCGTAGAACAAAAGATGTTTAGTTTCATGGTGCGAGAGACCACACGAGAGGACCTCTCACGTGTGGGACCCTCTTGCGTTTATTATGTTACACGTTGTATAAATTAATAGCTGGTATCAATACAATCAAGTTTTGTATGAGACAAAATGTTCTAAAGTGTCACGTTTCCGAGATATGAGCTATCAAAGTTAAAGTCTATTCACTGATGGCATCTTCAGCAAAACTTTGATTTGATTAGCCACGCATAAAACCTGTATCCGCCTGTGGTGTGGACCGCTTGGTACAGGCTGCCTCTAACAGTCTTCTTGATCATGTCTGACCATATTGCCGTTGCTCAGCCTTGAGCGGGTTTACTTTCTACTTGGCCCAGTATCATTAGCCTTTTCAGACAATGCCTAGGCGAACGCATAAGTGTCCGAAAAAGCTGACGGCATGGTCCACGCAAACAGTCTGAAACTCGTGCGCGCGCGCCTTTGACCTATCAGCGGTTAGCCGCGTGACGCTGTTCTGTTTCATTACTATCGTAACGTGCAACAGTAGGTAGACAGAGCACCCGCGCGGCTCGCAAGCCCGCTCCGTAAGTTTTGTTGTGATAAAAGTGAATGAGTATAAAAAAAATTTCTTTGGGAAAGTTGTTTGTTATCATGAGTACCTAAAATCACGTGTTTAAGTATTGGTCACTAATTACCAGTCACCCTATATGCACTATAGAGCAAGTTCCCAGGGCCGCCAGAAATTACTTATTTTTTCATTAACCAAATGTGTGGCATCGAGTAGTAGGTAGTGTTAGTGTAGAGGTAGTGTTAGTATGCATACCTGCTGACTTGTGCCGACGGACAATTTTTAAATATCAGTTTCTAAAGTTGCGTAAAAATAATAGTAATTTTTCTTAAAGCCTGAGTGCTGTTTTTGTTGTTGTACAGAAGATCGTTAAAAATTAGTTAAGCTTCCTGTCGACAGAAAGGACTATGAGTAATTTTGGACCAATTACTCAACAGTGATAAAACCTATGCCTTAAGAAAGCTTTTAGGGTATTATTAATTTCTTATTGTGGCAGCTACATCGAATTAGAGCGCAAACATGGTGTTTTCAAACGTTTTCAATACTGAGAAAGCGTCAATATTCATAGTATCAAAACTGTACAACAACTGTAACAAAATATTTTTTTCTGACATTTTTGCATACCGCCGGCTAGCAACACCTCATTCCCCTCCCTGCGCGCTCCGTTCCGGCTTCTACTCAGAAATTAAACAACAGCTATCTATCAATTTTAACTTAACAGACGAAAAATATAAGACAGTTTTTGTGTCTATGAACCACCACCACCACCTGAATTGACACTGTTATAAATAATAACGAATAATAATTACCAACAACTTTTGGATTAAATGGTTTATAAGGTCGCACGCTTGCCTGGCGATCCTGTTCCAGTCAGCCTTAGAGTCAGGGTCGCTGCCAGAGTTCCTGACAACAGGTAAAACCCACCTGCTCCATAAATCGGGTAGTACTGCGGAGCCCAAAAATGATAGACCGATTACCTGTCTTCCGACGGTCTATAAAGTTCTTACATCCATTTTGAAAGCTAAAATTAACAAACACATTGATGACAATTCTATCATGTCCGCTTCTCAAAATGGATGTAGGAACGGGTCCCGCGGTACTAAGGAGCTACTCCTCATTGATATGGCCATTAGTCAAGAGGTTCGCCGTTCTCGAAAGGATCTGTCGTCATGTTGGTTAGACTATAAGAAGGCCTATGACTCGGTGTCACATACATGGCTCATGAGGGCGCTAGAGTTGTATAAAGTTGATGCAACTCTGCGCACCTTCCTGATGTCATGTATGGGACAATGGAGGACAGTCCTTCGCTATCCAGGATGTCGGCAAATCCACAGGAATAGCGAGCCGATAAGGATAGAGCGAGGTATATTTCAGGGCGATAGTTTGAGTCCACTTTGGTTCTGCTTAGCCTTGAATCCTCTTAGCACGCTGCTGGATGATTCAGGTCTAGGCTATCGGTTGAGGATAGGTGGTCAAGTTATTTCTCACCTCCTTTACATGGATAACCTAAAACTCCACACAAACACAATCTTAGATCCCTCTCAGCAACCGAAACCTATAAGTATTTGGGTATGTCGGAAGCACTGGGCATCAATGTTGCTGACATGAAGCAAACGTTAAAGGAACGCTTCTTGGGCCGCCTGAAAAAAGTATTTAATAGTCTTTTATCAGGCGGAAATAAGAACATGCCTTCAACGGTTGGGACATGCCGGTTTTGATGTACTCTTTTGGCATACTCAAATGGACTCAAACAGAACTAGACGCCCTGGGTAGGAGGGTCCGTACATTTTTGACGGCATATCGAATGCATCACCCACGTTCTTCGGTTATGAGACTGTATATTCCGCGGAGGTGTGGGGGTCGAGGCTTTTTAAATGCTAAGACTCTCCACAATCGCGAGATATGCAGTCTCAGGGAATATTTCCTTGAAGCCGACGTGGGGATGCATCGAGATGTGGTCGCGATGGACAAGGGCCTCACCCCGCTTTCCTTGGCTAAAGAGAACTGGCGCAAACCTGTAGTGCTCGACACTAACGATCGCATGGAGGTATGGCAGAGTAAGGAGCTTCACGGACGCTTTTTCCGGGCCCTGCATGGGCCCGATGTAGACCTATCAGCGTCCGTAGCCTGGCTACGTTCCGGGGACCTCTTCGGAGAAACCGAAGGTTTTGTCTGTGCAATTATGGATGAAGTTATGATGACGAATAACTACCGGAGATTTATTGTGAAGGATGGTACGGTTGACATATGTCAGGCATGCCACCGTCCAGGCGAATCAATCCGTCACATTATTTCCGGGTGTTCTCGTCTGGCTAACGGAGAGTACTTGCATAGACACAACCTTGTAGAGCCTCGGCCAATACCTGAGGAGGCTCTCGTTAGGCAGCTGGATCAAGGGCTTGATTCAGAAAGCGGTACTTCTGGACACGGCTCGTATTGTTAGGAAGTTCCTCTCTCTGGAGCCCTGACCGCCGGTAGCTTGGACCCTGTTCCCAATACCGGTGGGCTACAATTTTTTATATTTTTAAATGTTTTTTTATATTGTTTTTTCTAAGGAATATTTAAAAATGTAATTAATCTGTATAGAAATAAATAAAGAAAAAATAATAATTATAATTTTTTGTTTATAATATGTTTAGTTCCTCGCTACAAACTACCAATAAATATTTTTTTTGATGTTCCAAATCACCTTGTTGGCGCTCGATTTTGACTTGGCTCCCATAGTAACAATTAAATAATACCCCAAAATCTTTCATTTGGAGTAGGTTTCATTAACATTGAGGATTTGGTCCAGTCTCCATACAAATTTTCCCATGGTCCTTTCTGGCTAATGTCTAGCGGACCTGGGATCTTGGACCACTAGTTAGACTTGGGTCATAATTAATAGTTCATAGCATTTCTTGTTCTTTTTTTTTGGCAGAATATCGATGTAGAAGCTACATGCCGCGTTTGGATTTCCCATCGGCAACTTTTGAGTGAGCACCAACTTAAAATTTTCCTACTTCAAAAATGACGGATTTCCAAACAAACTGTCAACCTCTATTTGACACTTTGGGGGATGAATTTGCATAAAAACTTTCATATTGCTTACTTTCATTACAAAAGGCTAAACCGCTAGGTCCAGAAGCCAGGCTCTGCATTGTCTATCAGCGAATGTATGAATTTTAAATTGTAATGCTTAAACATAGTGCAGGTAAGTGCAGAAGGGGCAGGTGTAGGTAGTGCAGGGCTGGTGTAGGTAGTGCAGGGCAGGTGTAGGTAGTGCAGGGCTGGAAATTACTGCTAAATTAGGAGTCCTTCTGACCTTCAACATCTTTTGATGATTAATTTGTCAAACTGAATCAATACTTATAAATGCGAAAGTAACTTTGTATGTCTAGTAGCTTTTAACCTCTGAACAACATAATGATAAACGTGTGAAAAACCATGACTTGTGGATAGGATACTTTTATCCCCACAGTGCGATCCCGCGGATAATGTTCGACTTCTGCTATGACTAGTAATCTAAGAACGAAAAAAAAAAAAAAGAACAAAGATTTTAGATTTTTTTTAAAAGACTTCGTTAGTCTAGTGGGCAACCACTTTTGATCATGCCGACCTGGGTCCGATTTCCAGGTCGATCAAAGTATTATTGAGTTTTTCCATCAGGAATTTGTCAGTAACAGCCACCAAAGTCTAGATTTGTGCCCTATTGATGGCAATAGGTTCGCTCCCAATTATATGATACTTTAACAAAAAATGCCAAAATGCGAATGTATCATTAGATACGCCTGTGCCCTTTGGTGATTACTGGCGTGATGTTTTGTGTGTATGGGATGGGCAAAAGAACAAAGATTGTTCTTTTGGGCTTATTTTTTAAAGTTGCCTTTTTTTTTTTTTTTTTGACGTGGTAACATCATCAAATGAGTCCTCCCACCCAGGGCAGAGCGGGAGGGACTGTCAGACTTGTACTGACTAAAATCCACGGTGCCCTTTATGTTCCAGGGTCACGGAAATTCTATGAGTCCCGCGACCCCGGCAGGCTTTGGCCCTCTAGAGGGGGGGGCCCCGTCATTATGCTGACACTATTTGAGGCGCGCGTGGAACACAGCGCGCCGTCGACCCGGACATGGTAAAGTTGTCTTTGGTGAGCGTGAACATCGCTTCTGCTCGCAGTGTAGCGCTCACTTCATTCTGATCAGCTATAAAAGGTATTCGTTGTTTGTTATTCTAATAGTACAACTCAATGCAGTTTGCACATGACATGTGTGAGGAAACTACTAAGTGATCGGAAAAAGATAGCAAAGATGCCTTTCGGATTGTAAGTGTCATAACATAACATAACAAGTGTTTTTACTTTTGTAATTGATAATATCTCGAGGGCAATCAAAATCGTGGATTTCTAATAAATTGAACTTTGTTAATTTTGTAGATTTATACTTGTGTTATATTTAGGAGGAGCTCGTGGCTAAATAATAACAGCCGCTCGGGTCGATCTTTAGGTTAAGCCGTGCTTGCTTAGGTTGGTCTGTGGATGGGTGACCGCCCATTACATACCGAGTTTCCTCCGTGCCTCGGAAAGCACGTTAAGCCGTTGGTCCCGGCTGTCATTTGTAGATCTTTGACAGTGTTTAGGCAGTCAGTGGCCCAAAAAGTCTGACAACCAGTCTTACCAAAGCATATCGTATTGCCCAATACTAACTGGGTTGTGGAGGTCAGATAGGCGGTCGCTCCATGTAAAATAATGGTATTAAGCCGCATCCGGTTAGACTGGAAGCCGACCCCAATATAGTTGGGAAAAGGCTAGGCAGATGATGATGATACTTGTGTTATATTTGTTGATTTTGTATAAAAGTGAGTGAGGGTGTAAACAGACCCCTCACATAGCCGTCAACCAAGCAAGCAAGTACATCAAACTAAGTAACTTTACACAAAAATTATTGCTGGGAATCGACTTTTTTTTTTGGGGTGAAAAATCACTTTTTACGGTACGACTCGATGGAAAGCACTCAAAGCATTGTGCTGATGGATGGATTGAATGGTTCAGGGGTCGTGGAGGTGCGTAAAAATCTTGCATTAAAAACATGTATTTTAAAAAAACTTTTGAAAAAGTTGGAACTTTGACCCCCAATATCTCCGTAACTAGAAGGTTCCCAGGTATGGTCTAGAACAAAAAAATGATCGCAAAGACGGGGAGAACAAATAACTTTCGGTTACGTTAAGTGTGTATTTACACCCTTCATGTTATGGATATATATTTTTAAACAGGGTCTTCCAATAGGGACTTTCGAACTTTAACAGTTGATAGAGGCCAGATTATTGAAAAATTGGCTCTGATTTATACAGTCTGTTTTGCCAAATCACCATGGATGAATATAGCGTTCAACAACACAAATGATAAAATTGTTTTATCAAAATTGTTCTACGTTCCGCGCGCTTCGCCATAATCCTACCGAGAAGACTATTCGCAGTGTGGTGGATAATGTTGAGTCCACTGGTTCAGTAAACAATCAACCAACACCCGTACTTCGACGAAACGTAAGATCTGCCGAAAACATCGCCGCTGGCCGTGAGAGTGTGTAGGAAAATCCGAGGCAGTCGATTTCGCGTGAATTTCATGGAAAATTAGACATATCGGATGCGCGCCATCCAGCGAAGCCGCGGCGAACTTTTGAACGATGCCATATTCCATACATAAAGGCATCGACAGGCCTTTCAAACGTATACAATATTTCGGTGATATCTCACACACACTTTGTTTTATTTTAATATAGGAGGCGCTTAAAGTCCTTCTTCTGATTCTTTCTTTCTTTAAATATTACACCACAAATTACCTGCTGTATTGTTTCTCCCTCTTCGTCTAAAGGTGGTGTTGAAAAGATTGCTTTTAGAAATAAAGCCGCCGATTGTGTCTATGTGAAATGTTTTCTTTTTAATTTAATTACAACGGTTTAAAACCAATTACAGTAACTAAAGCACAAACACTTCTAAACATAAACAAAAATGAAAAACAGAAAACAAAAAAAATAAAAAAATGTATGTTGTACATAATATACAATATTCTATCTATATCTATCTATCTAATAAATTCAATACAATTTTCTTTTCCAGTATAATTATCACTGGATTACTGGCTTTCGGCGCCTATTGGACGACAAAATATTTGATGAGCGTTTCGGAGGCAACTGCCACAACTTCTACGACTCCTGGACGCCTACACCAACGTTAACGGCAAAAATCTACCAAGTAACCATGGCAATTACCACAGCAAGAATGAAATTATAAGATGTACAAGGACCTTTTGGCGCGTGGCTAAAATTGTCAATAAAGCCATCATATTGTTTGAAGAAACAAGATATAATTCAAGGATCGTCATCACGATCATCAGCCTATGTGAAACGGTGAACTGCAACTGCTTAAAAAGGGCCTCTCCCATCGCATGCAGCTCGATTCTCGGCAACCCTAATCTAGGTGCTACCATCCACCCTGCGGAGATCCCCCTAGCCTGAGGGCGCCCCACCTTACGATAGAAGAACACGTTTATCCAACTGCAATCGGTTCTACGGCTAATATGGCAAGCCCACTGCCACTTCAGCTTCCTTATTCTGTTTCTTCAATATATTTCACAGAACAATATTTGCTACCAGCGTCTTTTTACCAACGCCACTCGAGTGCTAAAAGGTCTATACAGCATTTAAAGTTTAAAATTCACAAGTAGTATTAAGAATTATTGTCTACTATTGTTTAGGATGTAATTTAAAATTATTTTTTTACTAGTTATTAAATATTATGTGTGCTGGATTTTTCGGGTGTTCCTTTATTTACTTTTCTTACATATAGTTAACATTTAAAATATTTTTTAGAAAAAAACATAGAAAAAATAAAACATTTTAAAATATAAAAAAAAAGAATAATCAAAATCGGTTCACAATTGACGAAGATTTCGCTGAAAATAAACACAAAAAAAAAAATACAGTCGACTTGATAACCTCCTCCTTTTGGAAGTCGGTTAAAAACAGTAGCCCATCGGTAACGGGAACAGGGCTCAAGCTACAGGTCAGGGCTCCAGAGAGAGGAACCTCCTAACAATACGGGCCTTGTCCAGGAGCACCGCTTTCTGAATCAAGCTCTTGATCCAGCCGCCTAACGAGAGCCTCCTAAGGTAGGTGTTGATCGAGGCTCTTGGCAATTAAGACATGGGCTGATACGACTATCGGCACGATGATCGCCGAGTCCACATCCCACATGTCGACAACCTCGCGAGCCAAGTCAAAATTAAGATGGTGGTTTCATGGAGAAAGTTGTTTAGTTTGAAGATCAGAATCATACGCCGAAATATGACCACAGCTTTCTGGTATACCCTATACAGGGTGTAAACAGACCCTTCGCATAGCCGTCATCCAAGCATTTTGTACATCAAACTAAGTAACTTTACGCAAAAAATATTGCTGGGAATCAATTTTTTTTTTGGGGTTAAAAATCACGATTTACGGTAGGACTCGATGGAAAGCACTCAAAGCATTGTGCTGATGGATGGATTGAATAGTACGGGGGTCGTGGAGGGGTGTAAAGTAAAAATCTAACATTAAAAACATGTATTTAAAAAAAAAACCTGTGAAAAAGTTGGAACTTTGACCCCCAATATCTTCGTAACTAGAAGGTTCCCAGATATGGTGTAGAACAAGAAAATGATTGCAAAGATAGGGAGAACAAGTGCCTTTCAGTTTTGTTAAGGGTCTATTTACACCTTGTATAAGGCTGATGCCAAACGAGAGTACTACACGGCAACGCAAAATGCTACAAACAGGACTTTAGTATAAAAACCTGGTGTTGTGGGGCACTTAAAGAGAGGCCTATGTCAAGGAGGAGCTCGTGGCTAAATAATAACAGCCGCACTAGTCATTCTTTAGGTTAAGCCGCGCTTGCATAGGACGGTCCGCGGATGGGTGACTGCCCATTTCATACCGAGTTTTCTCCGTGCCTCTTAAAAGCAAGTTAAGCCGTCGTTACAGTGGTTCGAAAGTCTGACAAATAGTCTATTCGTACGTATTACAAGAGGCAGTTGCTCCATGTAAAATACTGGTATTCAGCTGCATCCGGTTAGGCGGGGAGCCGACCGTAACATGCTTGGGAAAAGGCTGGGCAAGTGATGATATATCAAGCAATATAAAGCGATATTCTGAGTTGATTAATTGATACTCTCTTTCCTGTTATCGGACAAATATTTGGCGTAATTTAAACCTTAAAAATTTAAACCCTTACATCTACCAATGCAATGTTTATATTCAAGAAATATTCACACATTCATCTATCTATATATAAAATAGTAAACTGACTGACTGACTGGGTGATATATCAACACACAGCCCAAACCGCTGGTCCTAGAAACATAAAACTTGGAGGGTGTAGTCTTTGTGAAGAGAAGGTCTCTACTAAGAAAGGATTTTTGGGAATTCTACTCCTAAAGGGGTAAAATAGGGGATGGAAGTCTGTATGAAAGTCTGTCAGTTTTGAAGTTAGGATCTTCAAATTTTGTGTTTTAGGCTGCCGATTGAAAATTAATTAAACTTGTCTCGGCGTTTTTGATAATTCTACCCACGAAGGGTTAAAAAGGGGGTGAAGGTAAGTAATCGGATATTTACGACATACACGCGGGCGAAGCCGAGGGCAAAAGCTAGTTCATTGTAAAGAGCTAATAAAAACACTGCTGCGTCATGAGTGAATGTCGTATTTCGACTATAACGTTAGCCAAGCATGTTGTGTAGTAAAGAAACGCTTGATAAATTAATTTAATAATTTTATTCAGTAAAGTAAAACAAAATGGTTCTTGGTGGAACGTAAGTGTGAAATATTAACGCATACATTTTTTTATACTGTGTGTGGTTGTGTCGTGGTGTTTTGTGACTAAAAGCTCTATATAGGACAGATCGTCACCAACGCATCCTCATCTGCCTAGCCTTTTCCCAATTACATTGGGGTCGGCTTCCAGCCTAACCAAATGCAACTGAATACAGTACTTACAATCTGTCTGGGTTTTGGGAGTTGAGCAGAGCAGCGGTGGCCCAGTGGTGGCGGTCCTGACTTACGAGTCGTGGGTTCAGTGCAGGCGCATTACTTTGTGGTATTTATGTCATCACCACTGTTCTCAAAAACGGTGGAGGAAAACATCGTGAGGAAACCGGCAAGCCCTGGAACCAAAAGCTTATTTTTAATTTTTTTTTCTTTGGATATTTTTCTCCTCATGTCTCATGTTCCTAGTTAGCTAGGTTTGTAAGCCACTTAGCTTTTAGCAGCAAGGTCATATCTATATCTAATCTATACTTCCATACTATTATCTATACTATAATATTTTAAAGAAAAAAGATTTTTTTGTTTGTTTGTTTGTACCGAATAGGCTCCGAAAATACAAATTACAAAAAAAACCAAGTTGTGCCAAACATATTTTTTTTTAAAACATTTATAATAAATTAATCGATGTTTTTTGTAACTTTCTTTTACATTCTTGTACACCAAGATCACAAATTAATGACTTCCACCGGCTTTTCATTGTTATAGTAACGAACGTTAACTGACCTGACTTTTTAAAAATACACTTGAATTACTGTTCTAGTGAAAAATTTGTATAAATAAATCATTTTGACAAAGTTTAAGCGTCCATAGTATAAAAAAATGTATCGAAACCATAGTGACCAATAATTTTAAAATAATATGTGCTTAAAGCCGATTTCAAAATGGTGTTATTCATTATTGTACCTAACGTGAAAAGTGATTTATTGCTATTCATGTTCAAAAGGAGTGTGGTAAAACAAAGAAGTTTGCAATATTGGAATTTTTATTGTGCCTGATCATTGGGGTTTAAATAAAATTAATAGACGTTAGTATTGCATAGTAATCATGAAATAAAGCCTGTTTAAAACCAGCTTACGCCTAACATTTGCCAAAAAAATATTTTAACGAATACAAATTGGTTAGTCTGTTATGAGCTTTTTTTGGTAGTTTTTTTTTATTTGTATTTTTTTTCTGATTGGCCATTAGTTTTTTGATGACCCATTTCAAGGTTATCCATTAATTACCGTGCACCCTGTATATGTATGCTTCCTTTTTTTGTGAAAAGCGTATATCTCAAAGTTGGTTCCATTTAAAATTGAAAAATCGTGTTTGGGCTCATTTCATGGACCTTGATGAGAACTATAGACCTAGCTGGAGTATGACTGTCATCGAAGGTCTGACGATGGAGACGGAAGGCAGTCGCAAGAGGTCCTCAAGAGTTTACTGCATCTATATGGTGTCTCGG
Source organism: Noctua comes (assembly GCA_963082995.1). Lineage (NCBI taxonomy): Eukaryota > Metazoa > Arthropoda > Insecta > Lepidoptera > Noctuidae > Noctua > Noctua comes. The sequence goes on along the minus strand of OY720277.1, from coordinate 11,413,331 downwards.
CTCATTTCATGCACCTTGATGAGAACTTTAGACCTAGCTGGAGTATGATTGTCATCGATGGTCTAACGACGGAAGCGGAAGGCAGTTGCAATAGGTCCTCAACAGTTTACAGCATTTATATTGTTATTGGGCTCATTGCATACACCTTGGTGAGAGCTTTAGACCTGCCTGCAAAAACAGGGAGAATTTATTCCTTGCGAGAGCTTGCATTGCGTACGCTGCGTAAACGGTTAATGTTACGCAACAATCATGAATCACGGAATCGTTCCTCTTAAAAAATAAAAAAAAAGTCAGCGATAGCATATTATGACACGTCATGTCCCTGCGACAAATAAATATTTTTTTCTTTCTTTCTTTACGCAACAATCATGTATCACGGAATCGTTCCTCTTAAAAAAATTAAAAAGAAAAAGTCAGCGATAGCATATTATGACACGTCATGTCCCTGCGACAAATAAATATTTTTTTCTTTCTTTCTTTACGCAACAATCATGTATCACGGAATCGTTCCTCTTAAAAAAATTAAAAAGAAAAAGTCAGCGATAGCATATTATGACACGTCATGTCCCTGCGACAAATAAATATTTTTTTCTTTCTTTCTTTATACGTTTATTTTATAAGGTTGACTCGCTCTCTGTTATGTGGCGCAGAAGAAGTTGCGCGGGTCAGCTAGTAATATTATAAAGAGGAAAGATTTTTTTTTGTTTGTTTGTACCATTTTTTTAGCAACAGAAATCTAAATTATCAGGAAGTAACATAGGCTACTAATTTTATTTATATCATGCAAATTAGTCGAACAACAATTTTCGCGGACGAAGTCGCGGGCGAAGTGCTAGTGTTATATGTTTTGTTGCTTACTCAGAATATATCCTTTTTTTCAGAATTCTTTTATACGGTGCCCTCCTAGTGTCCGCGTTTCTTGGTGGACGATATCTTATGGAAATGGACCGTAAAAACAACCCCGTACCGATTGAAGACGCGATTACCCGATTTGTAAGGAAAATTGGGTCCGATTGGAATATTGTTGTGCCCTGAAGATGTTTATTTTGCATAATAGTAAAAACATTGTATTTTATAATCAGAAACCATTTTTAATTTATTCATCCTGGTTCAAGAGATATCATTGTTTTTCTGTTGTAAAAATCTAGGTTATAATTAGAAATTGACATTGACGTTTTCTCCTTATTCTATACTGGAAGCTAAATGCACTCGAGGAACTTATTAGCTCAAATCGGTAGTAGCAGAAAAAGCACGTATCGTAAATAATAACTAACTAAAAGATTACGGAATTCTAAACTCAACGTATCTAAACAAAGCAATCATGCACGTAACGAACCACAGAATAAAGTCTGTGACATGCGCAAGTAAATGTTGCCAGATCAATTTTTTATAATCTATTAATAAATCGTTATAGATAAATCGATAAAAACTACTTTGTTAATAAGGGGTTTTCTAAATAAATTATAGCTGTTATCTTTGTGTCTATTGCTTTTGTGAACATTTATTATTAATCAATGTAGGCCTTATAAGAATTTATGCAACCTTTTATCGTCATCGTTCAATCGGTTTTACTCGTATCGTCTATGTGCAGTTTATCCAATAGTTTTCGTCATCAAGAAAACTTTACATAAACTCATATTTGGCGTAGACCTATCGTTGTTCATTTCAGTTAGGAAAGGACAGGGATAACATCATTCTACCTCATCGTTGTAAAACAAAATGCTAACACAGTAGCGTTGAAGTTGTCAAATGTTGAGATCTAAATCCAAATGTTGAGATGTAAACTGCCCATAGGTTAGGCCATAGGTTATACATACTCGTATATTTATTTAATTAAAAATAATTGTTTATGTACTGTTTAATTATCGTTTTAATTTATCGATTACTCAATTGATTAAAATATGTCTTTAATTATTTAATTCTTTGATACCTGGCAACTTTTTTTTGTATACCGATCAAACCACAAACTACATTGAATCAAACGGATCTCGACGTAATGTTAACTATTAATTAACTTTAACTTTATTCCCAGGATGAAAGTAATTGTATAAAAAATACCCTGAACACAAAAAAATTAATAATATTTTTAGGTCATTATTCCAATCAGGCACACGATACCACAAAAGGGCCCTGCTCCTAGAGATTGCCACGGCATAGCGGGCAGCGGCGCGGTACCATGGGTAGTGGCGTGCCGCTAGGTCAGAACGGAGGCAAGCCCAATTGGTCAACTACCGATGTTTTGGGAAATAATAATATAAATTATAGTTTTAATTTTTTTTTTAGAGTCAATATCATAACATGCATGCATAATTTGCAAACGCGCCTTCTACGACGAATTAACGTACAAATCGCGACACCAAAATAAGATCGCTACTATACTGTTTACAATTCAGACGTGCAAAATATTTCAATCGAAGGCAGATGGCATGAAAACCATTGATTTTTTATTTTATTGCCGTGAATACTGTTTTTCTTAATTTAATTTAGTATTGATTAAAAATGTTAATATTTGATACTGATGCTGATACTGTTAGCCTGTGTCATTCCACTGCTGGGCAAAGGCCTCCCTCCATGACTTCCAAGTTCTTCGATCCAGGGCCAATGTGGACCACTGGTCGTTAGTTTTGTCTAGCTCGTCCCGCCATCTCTTGCGGGGTCTACCGCGTCTCCTTATAAATATAAAAATATATACTATATAAATATTAAAGATCTCAAAAAATAAATATAAATCACCAATAATAATAGCCAATATTATTTATTCTTTTCTTCAAACCAACTCTAGATGTAAGTACCTAACCTCTTCGATAAAATCATTAGGTAATTGTATTTTCTTATTTTATATGTATGATGGTTTTTTATTTAGAAAAACTTTATCAAATAACTATAAAATGATACGCGATAAGCGACAAAAATACATTTCCGAGAAAAAGTTCTATGTGTGTGTATCAGAAGGTTAGGCAAATGAAAGGCGTGTTGTCAGTTGAAGGTTTACTGAACGACTGACTGTGGTGAATGTGGTATTCTGTTATAAAATCATATATAATTATACTGATTTAAAATAAATGTGCATAAAGCGGGCAGTGAGGGCAACCCCGACAAGGTGGGTGGGGGCAATAATATATTATTATACCATGGGTGGGGGTCACTCCGCTGTCATCCACCGTCGAGGACGGTCGTTGCGATCACTAGGCGTTGGATGTACCCAAAATACAAACCTTGTGTTTTATTTCTAATATTCAAACTTATATTATTTGTGGAGTTTGGAGTACTCCACAGTGAACAAAGGTTCATCATCTGCCTAGCCTTTTCCCAACTATATTGGGGTCGGGTTCCAGTCTAACCGGATGCAGCTGAATACCAGTATTTTACATGGAGCGACTGCCTATCAGACCTCCACAACCCAGTTAGTACTGGGTAATACGATACCCCTTGGTAAGACTGCTTGTCAGACTATTTGGGCCACTGACTACCTAACGACTGTCAAAGATCTACAAATGACACCCGGGACCAACGGCTTAACGTGCTTTCCGAGGCACGGAGGAAACTCGGTATATAATGGGCGGTCACCCATCCACAGACCAACCTAGGCAAGCACGGCTTAGCCACGAGCTCCTCACAGTGAACAAAGGTTGAGAGGACTTAAATCTAACTTACGGGCTACGACATACATGGCCTTAGACTAAAGATATATAATATGCCTATGTTTGCGCTACAATCCTCAACCCTTTGAATTTGTTACTCTCCAAAAGAATACAAAATTATGAACTAACTAAGCTACAAACATTAACAATAAACAAATTGAGTTACGAAAAATTGTTTTACTTATTTTACTTATACTCGTACTAGAGCGTTCACAGTGTTTCGTCCACAGATATAGATAGACCTAGATAACGCAAGTATCACGATCTGTATGAAAACCAAGCGTGCCATTTTTTGACTACCTACTATGACGTCACAAGCACTATTTAGTGATGGGAAAATCAAATCGATTCAAAGACGCCGCCGCGTACGGCGCCCCCCTCGTCCCACCCCGTGAGAGGTTGCGTGCTCGAGCGCTTGCGTTCCGACGACGTGCTAGTTTTTGGATACCTTTGCCATAATTTCAAGTAAGTTTACCATTATAAACACGTTAATATTCGATCAAAACACGTGTTTTGATCGAATTCTTTTAGTTCTAGTGTTTACAAGAAGCAACGGGATTCTACCCTTTTTCATTTCTTTCTATTACTTAAAGATTTGCTGGGTGAAAAGTCAATTTTGAATAAAGTTCGCCTTTGTATATACCATTTCTCAATTACTATACGAATACTATTTATTGAGTAATTGTGTACAGTACCTAAAGCATTATTAAGAATCGTTCAAATCGATTTATGGATCGATTTTATGACAGAGTAATGAGATAGACAGAGGAATGAGATAAACAGAAAAACGAATGACATAAAATAAAATTCCTGATCTGCTTATAAGGCAGTTAGGAATATAATTTTTTTACAAAATTGTTAGTATTTCCCTAATTATTTCTTGTAAATTGTTGCAGACTATCAAAATGTCGGAAACAAAGAAAAAATCTAGAGAAGAAATTTTAGAAGCAAAACGAAAAGCAAGTAAAATACGTTATAATAAAATTAAAATAGATCCAAAATTACATGAGCTACGAAAACAAAAAGATAAAGAAAATTACTTGAAGAAAAAGCAAAACAAGAGTGTTATAAGTATAAAGGACAAGAGCATAGATGAACAGCAAAAACAGCGAGATCAATGGCGTAAAAATTCGAGAGCATATTACAGACGTAGGCAGAATCAGAAAAAAACCCTCCACGTGAATGTCAATGAAAACGATCAGGACGTCGCCTTTCCATCTCCCGTCGCCTCAATCCATTTTTGTTTCAAATTGGGTTTATGTGGAAAACTAAAAAAAATCACGAAACATTACGATTATTTATTAAAATTGTCTACATAATAAGTACTTATATAATACAAAATCATTCCTCTGTTTCCGAAATCGATTCTTGAGAATCGATTTGTGTTGCATATGATGAACAGCACTAATCGCTAAAATTGACAGAAAAATGATAAAAGTCCCTGTACTACAAAATCGAAACGATATACGATAGTATCGCTTGTTTCGATATTCATTACTTGTTAAAACAAAACGTCTCATCGACCGCTCCAAGTAAAAGCTACGTTGTAATAGGAATGTTTTGTTTTTCTCAAATTTGGTATTACCAGGTATACAGAGGGTATTAGATTAAAAATAATTGTTTTTTAAATTAATTACGCATAATATTAATCATAAAATGACTTACCGATGGATGGAAACGTTTACTTTATTTTTTCTCCTCGCATTTGTACAGTTTTTACAATTTATAACAGCACAATTAACCATTTTAATATTTTTAACTGACGTCCGACTAGCGCTATGCTCCGATGCAGACTGAGCGCGAAATTGGCCACTTACGATTTTTGTACGTAAGCTAGGCACGCGAAGTAGTTGCTCTCGCGTTATCTAGGTCTATCTATATCTGTGGTTTCGTCTCACATTGTTTACACTACACTACACCAAAAGTTTGTTTGAGATTTGTTCTCGCGATATTTGCTTGCAGGTTGGTTATCCCTGGTGATACGCCGATAGCAAGTTGTGTGACAATTAGGACTTGTTTAAGAGTGAAGTAAAGACTTAACGTATTTACATACCTTTTCGACGGTAATATCCGAATTCAAATTATAGGTAAGACCACTATTTAACAATCAATTAATCACTTTCAAAATCATAGGTAATCACATCATGCCAATAACTTTCACACAATTTTAAAAAACGCGATTATAGTTATTACGAATGAATGTTATTGTTTTGAAAATTTTGAGAACAATACTGGGCTTCTGCGCCCATTGATAAGTACCTCCTAATTTATCAATGAGAAAAGCCAACAAGTGTGAGAGAGAGGACGCACTTTAACGCTTAGTGTATTGCGTTAGAGTGAGATCGCAACTGTGGGTGGCACTTATGGCAAGTGTTGGACTGTAGGTATAGCAACGTCGCTGCAAGATGAATGCACGCGAAATTTAAATAATATTCGTAATGTGTGTTGCGTTTCCCGCTCGTTGCGCGAAATTTAATGTTATTATTATTTTGATACTTATAAATTACTGCTATTATGGAACGTCTTTTTTCTTATTTATTGATAGGCTGATTGTAATACAACCGGGCTTCTGGTCTTGTATGGTAGGTACGCCACTTGATCCTAGGCAGATGATGATGATGACCTCGATGTCTGCATTTGTGTTAGGTTCATGGCATAGTTTATTTTGGTGTCTGTTAAAAGGGTGTTTAAGTAAATGAAACCACCTACTGGTTAGCCCTTCGACGAAGACAGACGGCATTTTTCGTTCCGTTGTAAAGATTTCGTTAGGTAATCACACTAACATTATAGTTGCGAAAGTTTATATATGTTTGTGTGTATGTAAGTTACTCCTTCAACCAGAAATGGCTGGAAGAAATTGGATGAAATTTTGCATACTACTAAAATCGATTTTAACGCGAGCGAACTCACTGGTAAAAGCTATTAATTTATGCTTTATTTATTCTCAGTGCTCTTCTGTCAGCTGCCCTTATGATCTCCGTGTACCTAGTGCAGAGTTACCTCTGCATTTTAGCCTTTTTAGTCAAACCTCAACGCCCAATAACTTTCCTTTTAAATTGTCAACTCTTTATTCAAAATTAAATATTTTTGACACATTGTGGGAGCGCAGATTTTTCTTCAATTGGTGCTTTGACTTTTAGGTTGTTAAAAGGAGAGAAAAAAAGGTAAGATTATTTACTTGGAGAAGCTTCCCGAAGATAAAAAAAATCTTTTATAATTGAATAGAATGGAAAGGAAATATTATATTTACATAAAAATTTTGCTATTAATATATAATTTAAATAAATAAAATTAGATTATTTCTTGAGTTTCTCGTCTGGGCCAATAATATAAAAAAAATCACGTCAAAGTTTAGGAAGAAAGAAAAAGGTTAATAAGGACAAAATTTCACGTCGTGTTTCCAAAGTAGGTATATATTCCGCTGAGCAGATCAACTCCGTTCGGTTCTCGGTGTCCCGACGGGTTGAATTGCTGAACCGTTAGATGAAAAGTCCTCCGAAGCAAATCTCTTCAAAATGTATGGGGTAAACGGAGAAGGTCAAAAACCCGACCTTAACTCACTGGTTTGATGCCAGGAAAAATGTTCACTAATACATAATTAATTATGGGCACCATGGCCAGATAAAATCTGTTAACTTATTGTTATTATGTATATTGTAAATTTGAGTGTATTATATCGAAAGATAGTCTATTTCTATGAAAGTCAGAGCACCAATTGAAGAAAAATCTGCGCTCCCACAATGTGTCAAAAATATTTAATTTTGAATAAAGAGTTGACAATTTAAAAGGAAAGTTATTGGGCGTTGAGGTTTGACTAAAAAAGGCTAAAATGCAGAGGTAACTCTGCACTAGGCAGCAAGTATCTCCTAGATATGGACTGCAAAAACAATGCAGTTTCCATAGGACAACTTACCGGACTAAGTAACTCAAAGTCATTAAAAAAAATTAAAAAAAAAAAAAATTGAGTCATGACAACTAATTTATCCTTTATTCTAGGCGATGAAAAAATCATCCAATTGATCTCAGGAAAAATTATTGGATGATCTGCAGAACACCAATCAAGTTTAGGACAGTATTTTTCAATTAATAGTTACCTAATTCTGTATACTAAGAAAGTGTTTATAATTATATAAAACACAAACATAAGAGACTAATAATGCTCAGTTAATGATTAATTTCGTGATTAATTTATTTAGTCAATAGACTTCCAGTATATCGGCATTTTATGTTTAAATACTTCCTTTTGTTTAATAATATTAGTTAAAGTAGGTCCTGAGAGTGTACACCCGGCAGAGTTAAATAATTATGTTTTTTTTTGCTCTTACTTACAAAAACTGATACTTATTGGACTTCGTCACATTAAATTCATCAAAGGATCACTGGCATTTTTTTTATGAAATCTGGGCGTATGACTAACAGAATTGAAAAAAAAACAAAACAAGTAGTAGTAGCTTATAATTAGGACTTCACTTCGTTATATTACAACAAGTACCTTAGTCGCCAGAGAACAGAAGTAGGGAAGCAAAGTAAATAAAGGAATTATAACCTATATTTTATATGTGGTTCTTGTTCTAATATTGATTTTATATAGGAATATTTAAAATGTAAAAAGTAAGTAAGAAAAATTAAAAAGCAGAATAACTTAGTTTAACATGAGGATTCCGTTACACAGACTTAACTGTTAAGGCAGTTTAACCGATTTTAGACGACTTCACCAGCAGAGTTAGAATAATCATTCTAACTCTGCTATGAGCTCAGTTTCAGCACAATGTTTTCAACATCTACTTTAAAAATAAATGACTTTTCTTTGACAAAATAGAGGAGGTCTCCGGCGACTTTGGCACTTGTAGCTATCAGTGGTGGACCTATCATACAAGCCGAAAAGCCGGGACTAACTATTAGCAATATATTTAATATAATTTTTAATTCAATATAATTTTTTGTCAAAAAATAATAACATTCGGTTTTTAATTTTGATACAAAGTACGATTTCAAGTTAGTTCGTATTTGTTTTGACCTAGGAACTGGTGCATTTCTTTTTTGTGGTTTCAGTTTTTCGATTTCTTGTGATTTAAAGTTTTGTGATTAGTTGTTGTGGTCATTTCTTTAAATTTCTTTAAACCGAATTAACTTTATTTTGAAACACTAAAATGAATTCGAAAACGGATGTAATTTTTCCTTGTGAAGGATTAAATTGTGTGAAATCGGTACTGCGCAAGGTAAATACTTTAAGTTTTACAGAAAAAATTGAATATTTCAAACTAAAACCCCTAATGTGCATTTTAGTCGATCAGCGTAGGTACCGTATTCAATGGCTGGTCGGCTGCTCTCATTCAAACAATCTGTAAATCTATCGTATGTACTTTGTTGTTTGTCATCTATCCGTGGTAAAGAAATGAAGAATGAAGTGTTATGGCTGTTTACATTGTGAGTAATTACAAACATTTTCAATAATGTGGAGTTAGAAACCAATTTATTATTTGTGCGCTATCTGTAGCACAGCGAGATATACAATGTAACAAATATAATGTAACTAGCCGTACCCGGCATGCGTTGCAATGCACCTTTTCCTACCCACCTACTACCCACCTACTACCCACCTACTACCCACCTACTACCCACCTACTACCTACCTAAGAATCTTCTCTTGACAGTAACAAACATATAAATAAAGAATTAGCGAAATCGGTGCAGCCGTTCAAGCGTGATGCCGTGACCAAGGGAAATAGAGAATCATTATTATTGTATATATAGATTTATTATGAAAGCGCTCGCACAGACAGAAACCGTTCAAAAGACAAATATGTATTATTTCTTCTAATCACAACTCAGTACATCCGTACTCTTAGGGTTCTATTACAATGGTCGATGACAATAGATTATTGTTTCTTGTATTTACAAAATACCGTTTCTCTAGGCCATATCCTAACTAAAACGAACACGCACCTGACGCATTATTTGTCGTCGGTGAACCTGAGGGACGTGTATCCGGGATTTGATCGAACTTCAGTGCTTCGGCGCTTTTCTGATGGTCGCCACTGTTGAATCTGGTTTACAAGAATTGCAGTGGTCTGGGAATGGTGCGGCGGGCTTTCCACTTGTTCCTCTGTATACGGGATATCTCTCGTGCAAGCTTCCTGGTACCCTGAACACGTCTTCTTTTTATCTTCCAAACAAATGAGTGTTATCCATGCTGAAATTTTAATGGTCATTTTACATTAGCAAAATGGATTTGTCTTTGTAGTGCAGCCACGTGAAAAGCAGAAGTAGCTCGGGGAAAAAATAATAACAACCAAATAGGTCGACCTCCCAGGTTAAGTAGTGGATGGGTGATCATCAGTACATACCGAGTTTCCGCCGTATTTCGGATCTTTGACAGTTGGTAACAACCGTTGCCGCCGCAAGAGTAGTTGGAAACACGAAAGTGACAACCAGTTTTACCAAGGGGTATCGTATTACTTAGTAACTGGGTTGTGGAGGTCAGATAGGCAATCGCTTCATAAAATACTGTTATTCAGCTTCATCCGGTAAGACTAAAAGCCGACCCCAAAATAGTTTGGGAAATGGCTAGGCAGATAATTAGTGCAGCCACACGATTAGCAATAACCACTTAAACGCGCTAAACGTATATTCGTGATTCGGATCGCACTGATTAAGACACGGGACACTCATGTGTGACTTGTTGTTATATTTGGATATCTAATAGGTAGGTCTATTTTATATACATCCCCTCGACGTTGTTTATTATTTTGTAACATTTAATAAGCTAAGTGTGCTCACAAAAACGGTAATGATATTCGAGTTGCGAGACCAAGAGCACTTAAATTACATTTAAATAAAGAAAAAAAGTAAAAGTTAACTGCTTCCGAAGCTGTGAGCAATTTTTTTAAAGTGGTCAAGATCTTTATTTTCGCTTTAAATTACAAGCAAACCGAATATACCAAAATACATTTTGGAATTAATGGGTGATTCTATGAAACAATCGTGTTTATTTGAATTGAGTAATTGTAAAAATTTGAATCAGGGGACAATAGTTTGATGTTCTTATATGAATATCAAACTTACATCATATCTAACAAGAGTTAGAAAGGTTTTTAACTAGAGAAACCGAAGGTAACGGTGTATACAATCGTGAAACGATCACTGGACTGAAATTTAAAAAATGGCAGCGGGTCTGTGAGTATTTATTTATTTTTTTCTTTATTTATTTATAGAGGGTTTGATCATGTATGACCATGCCACCCTCATAGGGGCATTCTATGTCTGTCTAAGCTTAATACCTACGTTTACAATTTTGTATAGTTTTTTGGCTGTCCTGGGCAAGAGGGCAGCCAAAATACTATTATAAAGGGTGTAAATAGACCCTTAACACAAATGAAAGGTACTTGTTGGGGCTCATAGTTCCAACTTTTTCATAAGTTTTTTTTTAAATACATGTTTTTAATGTAAGATTTTTACTTGACACACCTCCACGACCCCCGTACTATTCAATCCATCCATCAGCACAATGCTTTGAGTGCTTTCCATCGAGTCCTACCTTAAAACGTGATTTGTAACCTCAAAAAAAAAGGTCGATTCCCAGCAATAATTTTTGCGTAAAGTTACTTAGTGTGATGTATAGAATGCTTGGTTGACGGATACGTGAAGGGTCTGTTTACACCCTGTATATGCCAACATCAATAGACTTAAGATAGTTTTCTACGAAAAAGTTACTCCTCTCAACCTCGTTCCGGACACATACCGCTAAAATATGGGTAGTATCCTCTACCTTATCATACTCAGAACAATTAGTCGAATCACTTTTTCTCATTAAAAAGGCAAAACGGGACATGGCCCGAACGCAGTTTGAAAGCAGTTACATTGTCTCCTGGTTGCATATGGCCCACAAACCAAGGAAGGCGGGAAAGGCTGTGTTGAATAGTTCTATACCAAATTCCCTTACTTAGCGACCTCTCATCAAAGTATTCTTTCCATAATTTTAAAAGTTCCTCTCGGACTCGATACAAGAGGTCACTAAGGGAAAACACTCAACGGATATTCCGTCCGTGACAGCCTCTTTTGCTAAATGATCTACTTCCTCATTTCCCTAAAAGCCAATATAGGATGGTACCCATTTTTTTTTTTTTTTTTTTTCGGTCGGCAAATCATCAATTGACCCCCCCCCACTCTGGGCGGAGCGGAAGGGAGTGTCAGACTTGTACTGACTAAAACCCATCCATGTTCCTTCTTTGCCCTTTGTGTTCCAGGGCCACGGTATCTCTTTCGAACAGTCCCGCAGCCCTGGCAGGCATCGGCCCTTGCAGACCCCTACATTGTTGCTGACATCTCTTTGAGGCGCGCGTGGGACACGAACGCGCCGTCGACACGGCCTGTCGTCAAAAGACGGCCAGACGGCGAGCTAGCCCATAGCTCGCCGTCCACAGGCCCGCGCCTACGGTGGCCGGGAGCCACCACGTGACCCCCGACGCCCAGGGCGTCTCTCGCGGCGGCTGGGATGGATGGTACCCAATGAAGAACAATTCTTTTGTCTCGCACCTTACCAATGGTGTCCAAAATGTCATAGGCTATCGGTGCACCTCGACAATTCGAGGTGCATCGAGCCAGGTGTTGCAGAGCACTCCTAGAATCCGTCAGTAATCAATAATTTCCTGATTCTAGTGACTCAACGTAAGAAATAGGTTCTGAGATTTCTAGTAATTCAACGTACATTATTGAAACTGTGGCACATGATCTAAACTTTATAGAAGCCTTCGTTTGCGGATCAAAAACAGCCCATCCCAACTCGTTACCTTCCCGTGACCAATCAGTATAGACTGAGTAAAAATGTAAATAATTTGTATTTATAAAGGGTCTAGATAGACCCTTAATATAGCTGAAAGGCAATTGTTCTCCCCGTCTTTGCGATTTTTTTTTTGTTCTAGACCATGCCTGGGAACCTCCTAGTTACGAAGATATTGGGGGTCAAAGTTCCAACTTTTTCACAAGTTTTTTTTTTAAATACATGTTTTTAATGTAAGCGTTTTACTTCACACCTCCACGACCCCCGTTCTATTCAATCCATCCATCAGCACAAAGCTTTGAGTGCTTTCCATCGAGTCCTACCGTAAAACGTGATTTTTCACCCCAAAAAAAAAATCGATTCCCAGCAATAATTTTTGCGTAAAGTTACTTAGTTTGATTTACAGAATGCTTGGTTGACGGTTATGTGAAGGGTCTGTTTACACTTGTATACTGTTCACAAACTTAATGTATGTTGCTACATCTATACTGATGTTTCGGTTTGTCTATGCCATCTAAATATGCTATTACTACATTGGATAAGTCCTGCTGACCCATGAGTTCAAAGAAAATCTCTCCAATTCCTGCGATGAAAGTATCGGATAGTCAATAAGAAACTCATGTACCGTCACTAATAGTGGTTTTTTTTACGTCTCCAATTTAAACTTTTACATGACTCGGCAAGACTGTTTATCAAGAGAAATACGTTACTTCCCCAGAACGAATTCACCTTCAACCAATATTTGCCGGCTAAGAAATATCTGCGTACATGTAAAGGTCGAAGGTGAAGCTCACACTCCATAACGTGACTGCAGTAGTCCTCACAAAACCACCAATAACACGTATACACTGATTTTTGTATTCTGTCCAATTTGACTAGATTGCTCATGTACCCGTTATCGTATAAAAAGCTGCCACAGTCCAGTCTCAAACGAATAATAGAAATAATATGTGAGTCACAAAAGTTGATACGCAAAGCAAGGGATAAGGGCTGGAAAGATTTCTGCACTTCATTAGACGGAACCACTTAAACACCAAATCAGATGTGAAATAAAATTAAATGATTCAAAGGTCGTAGAAGTGCAAGACAGCACGTTGATGACGACCGTGCCGTGTAGTAGATAATATAAAGTACTTAGGTGTGTGGCTAGACCGCTCGCTCAGTTGGAAAAAACATATTGGGGAACTAGCCGAAAATTTTTTAAAATCGTTGAGAACCTTTCAAGTTCTTGCTGGGTCGGGGTGGGGCGTATATCCATTTTACTTGAGTATTTTTTTTTAATTTTTGCTATCACATCGTTAAGAAAATATTTTTGAGTTTATTGTTAACTGGATGCATAACCCAAAAATATGATTCTTTTTGAGCATTTTGCTTTTAATAATGTTTTTCATTTCAAGCACTCGCATTTATTTAGGTACCAAGACAATGCACATCATTACACAGCCAAAACCTCTGCAACTAGAAGTATAAAAATCTAAACAAATCGAAATGCCAAATGCATTAATTGGGTAAAATAAGGGATGAAAGTTTGTTTCATGTTGTAATTTTTTAAATTTAAATTTTATTTATTTTCAAAAAGACAGTTAACCATTAAAAAAAACATGTTTTTTTTTATATTACTGACTCAAAAAAAAAAAATTATAGAACAGCTGATGTTGTTTTTAATAACTGACTGTATATTTTAACACGGATCATCATTCTTCATAAAAAAGGCGTAAAGCAAGGAGACCCGCTTTCACCCAAGCTTTTTAATAGCGCTCTTGAAGAAGTTTTCAAAAAGTTAACGGCTAGTTGGGAGAGAAGCGGTATTGAAATCGGTGGGGCGCGGTTAACAAACCTTCACTTCGCTAACGACATTGTCGTATTTTCTTCCACGGCGGTAGAACTCGAGCTAATGCTAAACCAACTCAGTAATGCAAGCCTTGAGGTTGGACTGGCGATGAACATGTCGAAGACCAAACTGATGTGAAACACCACTAACCATAGGATCAGAGTGAATGGTTTCAGAAAGAATTGCAATATGTCCATGAATACATCTACTTGGGCTAGTTAGTCTCTTTCCAGTCCAGGCAAGACAAGGAGGTCACCAGACGAACTGAAAATGCCTGGAAGAGCTACTGGTCCATGAAAGAGCTTATGAAGGAAACCTTCCTTTGTCACTAATCATGGACACGTGCATTCTTCCCATTTTGACCTATGGATCCCAAACTTGAGCTTTGACAAAAATACGAAAAATCATGGATATGTGCATTCTTCCCATTTTGATCCATGGATCCCAGAATTGGTCTTTGACAAAAATTCAAAAGTCCAAACTCAAGGTCTGCCAACGTGCAATGGAGCGCAGTATTCTAGGCGTCAAACGAACCGACCATGTATGCAACACCACACTGCGCTCCAAAACAAAAATAACTGACGTTGCTCAAAAAGCCGCTAAGCTGAAGTGGGACTGGACTGGCTACGTCTGCCGCATACCCAGTGAGCTATAGTCCAAAATAACCACTTTCTGGAGCCCTGACACAGCCAGAAGGCGTCGCCGCAGACCTCGTAGAAGATGGCGGGACGAGCTGGACAAAACAAACGACCAGTGGCTCACATTAGCCCTGGATCGTAGCAACTGGAAGTCATGGAGAGAGGCCTTTGCCCAGCAGTGGGATGACGCAGGCTAACAGTATCAGTATAAAGGGTGTAAATAGACCCTTAACATATCCGAAAGGCACTTGTTCTCCCCGTCTTGGCGATCATTTTTTTGTTCTAGACCATACCTGGGAACCTTTTAGTTACGGAGATATTGGGGGTCAAAGTTCCAACTTTTTCACAAGTTTTTTTTTTTAATACATTTTTTTAATGTAAGATTTTTACTTTACACACCTCCACGACCCCCGTACTATTGAATCCATCCATCAGCACAATGCTTTGAGTGCTTTCCATCGAGTCCTACCGTAAAACGTGATTTTTCACCCCAAAAAAAAGTGGGTTCCCAGCAATAATTTTTGCGTAAAGTTACTTAGTTTGATGTACAGAATGCTTGGTTGACGGATATGTGAAGGGTCTGTTTACACCCTGTATTTAACATTGATCTCTGGGGGTCTAAATCTAGAACATGTACCGAAGATAGATCAGATTAAGACACTTTAGATATAGTGTTACGTACCAATTATGGCGGTGGTTTGTCAATAAAAACAAACGATCAACAGCTTCTAAACATAATTTATAAACACAGTAATGTACCAACAACCAAAGTTACCCTAACGTAGCTTAATTAGAAATAACAAGAACTGAACTACTTAAACCTAACTACAATTAAGAGGGCGCCAGGAAGGTTTTTGGCAGGCGTTACGCACATGGAATCTTCCAGTTCAATGAAGAACGGCCGGCTGGCGTAGATCCTCACCAGTAATGTGGTGGCTAAGTTTTAAACAATGAGTGTAAAATTACATACGGTTTGGCAGGTGCACTTAGTATCCACAAATCCTCAACAACTAAAGGGCGTGACGGTAGGCTGTAACAAGTAATTAATCACCATTAAAGGGACTAGTAAGAATATTTATCTATTAATGGTGGAATTAAAGGATAACTCACCCCTTTATTGTTGATTATTTCACAAAAAAACAATATTTCTTGGTATCAACCAATTTATAATTCGAGATGGCGGTATATGGACAACGATCGCTCACAGAGCGACACACGTCTGTCCCTGATTACAGTTTGCGCTGCTACGTGTCCTTCAAACTCCCGGTCGTCGTTATAACTATTTGTTGATGATTGATTTTTTAGTTTTAAACTAACAAAAAGACAACTCAGTCAGCTATGGGGTTCGAACGCGCGACACACCTAACACCGCAGTCCGTAACCAGCTTTCATCGCTACTTAAGATAATAGTTGACAAACAATGAAATTTTGGTTCCCGTCATGCCTAGCGGAATGACGTCATTACAATAGTAACGTAGTCTTTCACATTTTCTTACAGTTACTTTCTTCTGCTTGGAGCTTTTGCATTTTCAGCTTTCTGGACCACGAAATTCATTTATGCGATTTATAATAACAATGACAGGACTACAACGACATCTAAACCATTATTACACGAATATTTCCCAATTTTGGATAAAAAATACGATAAATTAAAAATCACAAATCTGTAATTGTAGGTCATTACCTTGAATAAGATGATAATGCAGAAGAAGAAATATTTATTAGACATACAGACAAAATTATAATATTAATATTTCATTGAATCCCGACGTATTAGCTTAGATGTAACTTTCTTAGATTTACTATGTATTTTATTGATAATAAAAGAAAACAGAGTAGATCTATAAGGCATAGTGAAAATCGAATGAATGGGCAAATTCAACGAATCGAAAGTTTTGTAAATAAAACAAGCACGAAAAATGCCCGTTACAATATAAATGTAGTAACGCAGCCTTAAACATTTTCTTGCAGTGTCCTTTTGCTTGGAGCTTTTGCATTTTCAGTTTTCTGGACCACAAAGTTCTTTCGTGAAATTTATGTCAACGCTATGCACAATGCCACAAGGTCAGCAACAGTAACAATGAAACCATTTATACACGTCATTACAACAGTGAAGGAGAAGGAGTTCATTGAATACGTAGATGGTGCAGAATGGTAGATATTGCTTTTTAATTTGCTTTTAACTTCCACATTCCTGAACCACTCTTGAAAATTACGTATGTACTATTTAAGGTCTATCTTTTCATACACGAAATATTTTAAGAGTAACTTCTATAAGTAGTAAAGTGGCCATTGCAACGAAAAAGAAAATCTGAGTGTTTTTTTTTTACGAAATTATTATAATTCTAAAACTTTTTGCCTAAAACCTTTACTCCCATATTCTAACAATGACATTAGGTAAATAAGACGTAGTGAACTAGCGTAATGGATGTTCAAAAATAAAGAGCTAGTATTTATTTTGTGGGCCAAGTAATTTTAAATTATTTATTTTTATAAAAATATACACGAATAAAACAAAAATCCTTTGAAATGGCTTCGTTATAGCCGTTAGATGATTCCCTGAAAATATTTCGTGTATGAATAGTTAGACCTTATATACTCGTACTACATATACTTCTCAATTGAAATAAGTGAAACGTACTTTTGGACCGCTATTTGGAAATAGGTTTGTTGGTGTAGAAGCGTAAAAACTAGATTACGCTTTTGATGAAGTCATATGATGATCACATGACCTAAACATATCTTTGTAGCGTCATAACTACTTTACATGTAATTTTGCCCAGTATTCTTTAATTCAGATTTTTTCTCGTATTTAGCTGCATCCGGTTAGACTGGAAGCCGACCCCAACATAGTTGGGTAAAGGCTAGGCATATGATGATCCTTTAATTCAGATTTTCTAAGAATTCTTTTGATTAAGTCTCATCCTGGATTAGGCGGTTGATGCTGAATCGTGGATGAGACCTCTAAAGAAAATTGGCACCTAATTTAAATAGAAAATGAAAATTTATTTTCTTTTTTTTTACAGATTTTTAATGAGTGCTACTTTTTGTTATCTGGCGTATTCTATGTATACCTCCCATAAAATTAGTGATGAGAAGACTTTTAGGAATAAGTGGTGAAGATATTGGCCTTAGCGATCCTGATCCTGAATCTCACGAGACTTTTGCGAACTGGACGGACACTTGGACGACAAATTTTACTGGAAATGAAAGCACATTGGGATTTTTGGATAGATTACAACCGAGTTTATAAGACATAATGTATAATATACAGGGTGTAAGGGACAGCCCTCAGTGATTTCAGTATATCACACTAAGATGACCGGTACAAGAATTTATTTCAATGTTAATAGGGAATCCAATAAATTTGATTTGTTTTATTCCCGGGATCATACGCACGCAATGTTTCGTTACCGTGGCAAAACACACGTAGCGAACGGCAAGGGCGACGACGAGTTTGATGAACTCTGTAGATAGGCAGGAAGTGAACAGTTGATTTCACGCGTCGTTCGTTAAAGTATTTCAACATCCATTTTTGTTTTTTTTTTATTTTAGTCGTATTATTTACATAAATGGAGTGCTGCGTACAGAGAATGTAATTTTACATTGAAATAAAGGAATAATAACTGAAAAAACGATAAAAAAATGAGAGAAAATTCCGCTGTAATATGATTCAAAATAAGGAGCTGAATCCACCCTGTCAGTTTGCGGAGGGCTGTCCCTTACACTCTGTATGTACTAAACAATGAACTAATTTAATACTCGCTGATGTAGTGAGGGATAGTATGTAGGTGTTTTTTATATTAATTTTTACTCATTTATGGCGCTATTGATTGATTTAATGTATTTTATTTGGTAGCTTTACATAATCAATATTATAGAATAGTTTAACTGCCTCGTTGGTATAAGTGGTCGCAAGCGCGACTGTTGAGCAAGAGGTCCTGGGTTTGATTCCCGGGTCGGAAAAAGTGTTATTGGGTTTTTCCATCAGGAATTTCTCAGTAGCAGCCACGGAGACTTAATCTGTGCCCGGTTGGTGGCAATAGGCTCGCCCTCTATTATATGGGATTTTAAGATAACTGGCAAAATGTGGGTTTACTATTAGGTATACCTCTGCCTAACCCTCCGAGGATTACAGGCGTGATGTTATGTGATGTTTAACTACGACAATCAAACACCGGACTTAAGAAAGATCAATTAATATCAGATAAGACAGTATGCTATTTTAAGCTGCTACCTGCTATACAGGGTAACTGGATCTGGACCCGCCATAGCAAATTCGCATATAGAGGAGGTCATTTACTAATTATTGAACCCTACTTTGGGAGATATGTCAATTTTTATACCTTATTGAGATTTTTCCATTTTTTTTTAACCCTTTTTTGAGGGAACTTCCGACATATTTTAATCACAAATTATTGTTTATGACTACCAACAAATAATAAAAAAATACTGAAATATTGAAAAAAAACTGAAGATGAATGCTTGAATGTCAAATTTTTGAGAAATCTCAATAAAATATAAAAATCGACATAAATCTCCGAAACTATAAAACTTTAGCTAGGGAAAGTAAGGTGTAATAATTAGCAAATGAACTCCTCTATATGCGAATTTGCTATGGCGGGTCCAGATCCAGAAAAGAGCGTAACATTTGACCGTTGTGACTAACACTAAGAGCCGCACCTAATTTGTTATTTTGTACTAAGAAGAAATATTGATGTTTCTCGAATATTTATATGCATACATGAAGCGCTCAGTATGTTGGGTGATAAGTATTTTATGCGTTTTTGATTTTTATGTTTTTTTTTTGTTTTTTAGTGTTTTATTTTGTTTTTTTTTTGTTTTTTATGTTTTTTTTTTTTTAGTATTTAAGTTTTTTTTAGTTTTTATGTGTGTTTTTTTAATGTATTTTTAGTTTTTTTGTGTGTTTTTTATGTGTTTGTTTTTTATATAATGTAGATTATAAACTAGTACGCAAGTAATCCTGAAGACACGCTAACATCTTCAGAATCAACTACTTTTGTAAGTAAACGAGAATGAAGATATGACTTTTTGTAAATAAATGAAAAGGATTTTTTGTAAATTTTTTTTGTATTCGTGCATATGTACCCAACTTTTCCTCGTCTCAATTAATTGCTGGCATCAAGGACTCGTATAATTTTTTTTGCTGTAGGTACAATGGGCAAAGACGAAATACTGCTCGGCCATCAACAGGATTAACGGCTACCAAGCGGTAACGGCTAGTGGTTACGAGTTAAGAGCTTTGGGTTCGAACCCGCATTACTTTGTGTAATATATTTCATCACCACTGCTCTCAAAACGGTGACAGAAAACATCGTGAGGAAACCGGCATGTCCTAGAACGTAAAATCATTTATATAAAAAGACATGTGTCATTAGTATAAAAAGACATGTGTCATCTACCAAGCCGCACTGGGTCCGCGTGGTGATTTATAGTCCCATTGCGTCTCATACAGAGGAGGCCTGTGTCCCAGCAGTGGGAACATTATAGACAGATAGTCTCTATAATATCTACTTATCAGAATACCATATCAAAAGAAGGGAGTGAGACGTCTACTATACCTATGATACGTAGGCTTAGATGGCAAAGTCAGGTCAAGTATGATGAGGATGAACTAGAGTAAAAAAGAACTACCATTATTAGCTGTCTCTCTCTCTCTTCTTCAACCTTTAGGCACCCAATGCTGAGTGTAGGTCTCTTCCAAATCTCTCCACTTTTGACGGTTTTGTGTCATGGCTAACCAGTTTCTTCCGGCCACTTTAATGAGATCGTCTGTCCACCTAGTTGGTTGTCTCATCTCCCGTCCGCAACGTGGGCTAGTAAATATAATTATGAAGAATAACTTTTATGATATTCAAGATTATTTGTAGATATTTGTCAGAATGGTTAAATCGAATATTTTTGTAAATACGAGGAGAATTCAGTAAAAACACTCTTTTCGATTTTTTTTTGTAATTTTTACTATTGGAAACAGACATTACATCAAATCAACAACAAAATAAGATATAATATTGTACAATATACTGCAATGCAATAAAAATAATAATTGTTCCCTTAAGTACCGATTGAACACTAATAAATTACTAAAACTATCGATTATGTGATGTTACATTATATTAATATAACTTTTACAAAGTTCTTTTCGATGCAATCTTATATCTTACCTAGTAGGTATTGTGCGTTACTACATATAACATTAAATGTGTTAAATTATTTAGGCTCTTCAAATTTTATACAATACTATAATATCATTATTATTTTAAGGTCATCTATTCAGCCTATTCACTACATTTCTCAAGGAATTGTCGCAAGTAAAGAATCGTTGGTCTCTGTCCTGATTCAAGACAAAATAGTGGTCAACGTTACAAATAAATAAAATAATTCACTTTTGTTTGATTGTAATGGTAGCAGCAATGTTTGTAGATAGATTGTGTGTGTAGACTGCCCATACTTTTCACATTAAAATATATTATTAAGTTTTGTAATAATTGAATTAAGTAGATACTGTGTTATTAATTTGTTATTATTAGTTAAAAGTAGAATATGAGTGAATAAAATCTTTTATAAGATGTTTAAAGAAAATAAAGTTTACCTTGTGTAGTATTATGAAAATATATACCAATTTTCATTATACTACTATACGCTTTATTTTTTTTTTTAAAACATTAGCAAATCTTTTTTAGTAAAACTTGGATAATGTTTTATTTTTTAAATAATGTTAATTAATTATTTAGTATTCATTTAATGAAATTCTAAACCAACTATTGAACTCTACGGTTGTTTTATTTAAGTACAGCCTTTTTAAAAATTAAAATATAATTCATATACATTTAAAAATATATACATTATTAAGAGAAGCAAAATACCTACTATTTAAGTAAAAAAAAAATCACCCTTTTGCTACCCGTTAGGAATGAGTTCACGTTTACCTAAAAAAAGCCTTGATTGCAACAGAATTATTATCATTTTGTTATACTACTACCTTTATACAGGATGATAATAATTGGTTACGGTAGAACCATGTTCATTCTGTGGCATGTATTCCATGTTCTTTGTATGGCATTTATAAATTATTTTGATTTCCAGGTGGCCAGGTCTTAAAGCAGGACTAATTCCAGGTGGGAAAGGGATGGCGCTAGACGACCTGTATATGTAATAGCTCTGTCTCTTTCCTACACTGGAGTTACTCCTGCTTTATGACGTGATAGTAACCCCCCTGATCTTCATTTACCGAGCCACATTTTACTAAATTCTCTACAGGTGAAAAATAAAACAGAATTTTCCACCTTTCTTTATCCTAAAATATTATAACATCACCAATCAAGATCAAAACGTAACCATTTATCGTTAAACCTCACTAAACAACGTATTTTAGTTGTAATAAAAAACTTACCAGTTACTTTCCTTATGTTACACCCAACGCCATTTTGTCAACAATTATACTAAGAATAATAATATCACATTATTAATTTCAGTGTCAGTGTTATTGTGATAAAAAGTCACTGTGATAAAAATGTGATAATTTCTAAGAAATTTAGGGTAGGCTTTAGAGGAAAGCCTCTGTGATGTTTTTCATTCATAGATTTCGTACTAAAAGGTACTTACATATAACTACTTATATTTTAAATCCACTGAAAAAATTAAGTGGAGTGATGTGTTATCTCAAAGAGTTTTGCAATACTCAATCTTATTTACAGTTTCCTTTCAAGCAATTTTATTCACTATTTTTTAGCATTAAGGTTTGTTACCGTTCAAAAAGTCGAACACTTTAGATTGAGTATCGCAGTATGAGTACTTTAAGGAGACCGTTATTTTTTCTTCTTTTCGTTTATTTTTTAATGGAATTCTTTTTACTCTTCGGGTACAGTCCGTCCATTCCTTTTCCGAATGGTGTCTCGGAGTTCGTCGTCAAATAATACGATCCTTGGGCACTGAAAAAAAAATTGAAGGACATTTAAAATAAAAATCAAACAACAACAAAATGTACACGTTTCTTTTGGCGCATGACATCATCATCCACAATTCGACTTCATCCACTGGCATAGGTCTCACTTGGTTTGTGCCAAGCTCCACGAATGACATGAAGGCTAAATATTTGTGTTAATGGTTTAAGAAATTATTTTAAAAATCAAGATGGCGTATTTAATTCAATTTTGACCACGTTCCAAAAGAACAATGTTATGTTATGTTATGTGGGTTTATTTTATGGCCCAGCAGTATGCACACGCGTACACACCCGTACTATATGTGATTTAGTATAAGGTTTTCCCTATTATTCAGGCCAATGTAAACTAGAGATTTTGTTGAATTTTAATTTTAGTGGGTACAATAGGCCACATAAATGGATTAATGATCAAAATTAAGTGTGACATCAGTTTTTTTGGGAGTTTATGACATTACTCTTTTGATACACCTGGAAGAGATGACAGACTGTTTAGCCCGTGATCTTGAACAAAGCAATGTTTTAGGTACAAGTTTGTTCGTTTAACGCAAACCACCAAACCAGTAGGTTTAGGTTGCAGGCCGACTGCAGACACCGTTCGGTTAAAAACCAGTACGATAAGGTTGCAGACGGAGCCGTGTCCCCAAGTTGCCGGTTTGTCCGCACTTTTAATAAAAGACGTGGTGGATGAGGGTGCACAAAGTGGATGGGATTCAGAAGATCCCTGGAAAGACCTGGTTGAGGCTCGCGCAGACCAAGGAAGAATGGCACCAAATCGGGGAAGCCTTTATGCTTTGGTCAAGTTGAGCGGCGACTAACAAAAGGCAGATGTGAGTGGCAACACCAGGATGGGGCGCCCTACATACACTCATTTTATTGTTAATGTTCTTAAGAAAGGTCAGGTTCGTAGTACTCGCAACTGGCGTGCGTTCACGAGCGTGCGTTCACGAGGTGCGTTCACGAGCGTGCTTTCACGAGCGTGCGTTCACGAGCGTTCGTTCACGAGCGTGCGTTCACGAGGCAAAAGGAGTATGTAAGGAACGTTAGCATATGGCGTTCTATAGTTTCTGCCTGTACGTACTTATGTCAATAACTTACTTATTATCACAGCTATAGCCCATATACACCATGCCTTCTTCTGGGGTAGAATTTTCTCTAAATTTGCCGTAAGATTCAGCGGGGGAGGCTGGGAACGCTTCAGGATTGATTACTGATTCCGCAAAGAACCTCCATGACCGCCAGTGACTGCATAAGTCTGAAATTTTTGAGCAAAAAACGGTTAAGTTACTAGATAATATGGTAGTTATTTTTAAGATCAGTTTAGAACTTATGCCTCTTTGCACTTACTCTTGCAGACATTTGAACAACGCTGAGTCGAGCTTTTAAAACCCAACTTTGCGTTGTTGTTAAATGTAAATGAAAAAAGGCATAAGGTATCTAAAATCCCAAGGTTGCCCAACAGTAGAAAGGCAAATTAATGTAAGTGATGATGTTATGTTGTTAATAGCTCAGTGAAAATATCCTGCTGGATAGTTAAATTCACTCATGCCAAAATTCTGTAGCCCAATTAGAAATAGCGGAGATGTAAATTGCTGTTGTCGAATTGCCTTTTATCCCGTGCCGAAACCTAAATTAACTTTGCATTTATTTAACAGATATTAAATACATACACCAATATTAAAATATATGTTAAAAATCTACCTACTATTCATCCTTTTAGCGTTTTTCCGAGAAGGTTGGGCTCGTCTCCCAGTGTTACCAGTTGAGGCTGAATTATCATTACATTTTAGAAAAATATCTAAAATAATAGAAGATTTTCTAGTAGAAGAGCTAAACCATATCATACCGTAGGCACAAATAATAATCATAAGGGTACGTCACTCTAGCGTAGTAGGCGTTTGAAAAGCGTAAGCGCAATGCTACTTGAAAAGGTCGTGCCCATTGGACCAGTGGTTGTTTTCTTGCAAGCGTAAAATAGCAGAACATCAGCTTTGCACACAGTTTTTGGAGCTGGGAGCATCATCACGTACACTGTTGAAAGCTCACATATATAGTCAGTGCCCTGCATTTCTTTTGATCCTTCTTTCCCCTTTATTCTTTGTAAGAGGCAAAGAAAAACGGGGAATGAGAGCGGTCACTCTACCACAACCTGATCTGACAGCTTTGGCAATAGTGCTATTAATCGAGGACTATGGAATTTCACACTTTTATTTAAAACACTGTGTACTCACTATCATCGGAGAGAGGTATAGGCGCAAACCGTGGACATCCCGGTTGTACGCTTTTTCCACCGTTCGGCCAGAAGTCTGCCGTCCCGGTCCGGACCGGCGCTCCGTAGCCACCGGCATCCGTGTGGATCACGTCAACGAACTCGGCATCTTTCGCGTTGACGTGTTCCATCACCACACCATCGGGGTAGAACGCTGGAAAAGCAGGATCGAGTGCCGTTAATCTGAAATGTTTGTAGGCTGATGTTAATTTAGTGCGGTTTATTATATTATATTAGAAAGAGAGCTACAAAGAACATCTAGTTCCATCTCTTTCCCTCACTCAAAGTTTTCGTTGAATCCCACCAATGTGTGTACATTAGAAGAAAAGGTGCTTATCATCAAAAAGGTGATTTTATTTTACAAATGAATTTAATTTTATGGTCCGCTACAAAGAGCAAAATTCGTGATATGGCTCAAAAGATCCATGGGTACAATACATTTATAGAAATAATTGCAATGATTACATTGAACTTAAATGCTTGGTTTAGATTTTGTAGATAAATAAATAAAATGAGAAAGGGATGACATTAAATAGTGCTATCAAAGTTATTAAATTTTTTTTTTTCAAAATATCTGTCTTTTCTAAAATCCTATGGTGTAACTATAGTAATTATAATGAATGTGTCTCGTGACATTAATTTGCTTTATAATTTTCGTTGGGTCTTGATTCGCTTGACATAATTTTAGAATCAAGAATACTGCTATATAGCGAGGGCGCACATTTACGACTCTAACAAATACAGTATCTGCTGGATTAATCGACTTTATATCCCTACTCCGTCATACTCGAGGGGAAAACGCCGCAGGCATGCTGCAGGGGTGTGGTGGTACTCTTCTTCAAAAAGGGCGACAATGCCCGGCTGAAGAACTATAGGCCCATCTCACTTCTAAGCCATGTCTACAAGCTGTTTTCAAGAGTCATCACGAATCGTCTCGCGCGCAGTTTTGACGATTTTCAGCCTCCCGAACAAGCCGGATTCCGAAAAGGCTTTAGCACCGTAGATCACATACATACGCTGCGCCAGGTTATACAGAAGACCGAAGAGTATAACCTGCCTCTCTGCTTGGCGTTTGTGGACTACGAGAAAGCCTTCGATTCGATCGAGACTTGGGCTGTACTGCAGTCTCTCCAACGGTGCCAAATCGACTATCGGTACATCGAGGTGCTGAAGAGTTTGTACAAAAACGCCACCATGTCAGTCCGACTTCAGGACCAGACCTCGGAACCTATCCTTCTGCAGCGAGGTGTGAGACAGGGAGACGTCATATCTCCGAAACTGTTCACCGCTGCACTGGAGGATGTCTTCAAGGTTCTGGACTGGAGAGGGCTAGGCATCAACGTCAATGGCGAGTATATCTCTCACCTTCGGTTTGCCGACGATATAGTGGTCATGGCTGAGACCATGGAGGACCTCAGTACAATGCTCGATGACCTCAGTAGAGCTTCCGAAAGAGTAGGTCTTAAAATGAACATGGACAAAACCAAAGTCATGTTGAATGCCCATGTAACACCCACTCCTATCAAGATCGGAGACTCTACACTCGAAGTTGTAGACGATTATGTCTACCTGGGACAAACGGTCCAGTTAGGTAGGTCCAACTCCGAGAAAGAGGTCAATCGTCGAATCCGACTCGGCTGGGCAGCGTTCGGGAAGTTGCGTGGTATCTTCTCGTCCAACTTACCGCAGTGTTTCAAGACGAAAGTCTATGACCAGTGTGTGTTGCCAGTGATTACATACGGGACCGAAACGTGGTCGCTCACAATGGGCCTCATCAGAAGGCTTAAAGTCACCCAAAGGGCAATGGAGAGGGCTATGCTCGGTGTTTCCTTGCGTGATCAAATCAGAAATGAGGAGATCCGCAAGAGAACCAAGGTTACCGACGTAGCCCGAAGAATAGCCAAACTTAAGTGGCAGTGGGCAGGGCACATTGCTCGCAGAACGGATGGCCGATGGGGCCGAAAAGTTCTGGAGTGGCGACCGCGAACCGGAAGACGCTGCGTTGGAAGGCCTCCCACTAGGTGGACCGATGACCTTGTAAAGGTTGCAGGGATCCGCTGGATGCGAGACGCACGGGACCGGTCAATGTGGCGACACTTGGGGGAGGCCTATGTCCAGCAGTGGACGTCTTTCGGCTGAAATGATGATGATGATGATATCCCTACTCAAAAATTGGTCGCACGAATTTGCAGTCGCGCGGTTATTGCTCGCTACAATCAAACAATGAAAGTTATAGATTTTTCGTTGCTTTGCTGAGTGTAGTTGCACCAACACACTTTTAGATTTTTTAAAGATATTGTTTGTCTTATCATTTTCCGTAACTTTTGATTGTAATTGTGATAACCTTTTTAGGTCCTATATAAAAAAAAGCGGCAAAACATACAAATTTCAATAAAATGTCAAATCGATCAAGCCAGTTCGAATTACCCGTAAACAAATGCAAGGAGGTTCAAACAAGTAAATTAAAAGTATATCTACCTTTTCACTACCTTGTTGTATTTTGTCTTGAGTTCCCTCGCGGTGTATCCAGCCACGTGGCTTCCTAGAGAGTGACCTATAACGTGGATCTTCTCCAGAAGAAGTCCTGATTCTAGGAGTTTGTTTAATTGTTCTGCCG
Source organism: Noctua comes (assembly GCA_963082995.1). Taxonomy (NCBI): domain Eukaryota; kingdom Metazoa; phylum Arthropoda; class Insecta; order Lepidoptera; family Noctuidae; genus Noctua; species Noctua comes. The sequence goes on along the minus strand of OY720277.1, from coordinate 11,385,593 downwards.
CTGCTGATCCCACCTGAAACGAGAGAGGATTTTGTTAGCTGAGGAGTTCTTTAAAGGTATTTTTTATTTTGTTTTAGATATAGAGTGGAAATCTTGCATCTAAAGACTATAATTTCAGTTAAATAATAATCAATAGCTAAGTAAATCGCTGTAGTCGTAGGTGTAAAGAGTACAGTGTTGCAGTGTTATCGGTGATGAAATTATCCATTGGCATTTTTAACTCGTTTAGAACTTCAATTTCGTTTTCATGTTGTACATACATATCATCATCATAATCATTTCGGCCGAAAAACGTCCACTGCTGGACATAGGCCTCCACCAAGTGTCGCGACATTGACCGGTCCCGTGCGACTCGCATCCAGCGGATCCCTGCAACCTTCACCTGGTCATCGGTCCACCTAGTGGGAGGCTTTCCAAGGCAGCGTCTTCCGGTTCGCGGTCGCCACTCCAGAACTTATGTTAGTCCAAAAATTATACCAGCTCGTGTAAACAATAAGGAAACTTTTGGCGCCCAGATAATTTATTTCCGACACGGTTCTTCAATATTTATACCGTAGCACTTATGTACTTATAGACGAACAATAAGTTTACTGCGACTACATCATCATCATCATCTGCCTAGCCTTTACCCAACTATATTAGGGTCGGCTTCCAGTCTAACCAGATGCAGCTGAATACCAGTATTTTACATGGAGCAACTGCCTATCTGACCTCCACAACCCAGTTAGTACTAGGTAATACGATACCCCTTGGTAAGACTGGTTGTCAGACTTTTTGGGCCACTGACTACCTGTAACGACTGTCAAAGATCTACAAATGACAGCCGGGACCAACGGCTTAACGTGCTTTCCGAGGCACGGAGGAAACTCGGAAAGCAACTTTACTGCGACTACATATATCTAGAAAAATCTAAATCATACTAGTCACCTCACAAGTCCAATTTATTATCATACACTGTTTTATAAAATTATTAATTATTTCAGTACCTATTTTTTTATCACCCGATATATTAAGAATAAGAATAAGAATAAGAAACTTTTATTTGTAAACATAGGTAGTTACACGGTGTGTGAGATGTTACAATATAGAAGTCAGATTCTCTATGTTTTGCCGTGACGCGTACAAATATGAACGAAATTAAAATATATTCATTCAAAAACAATTGCATGCCGCCATTATCTTATGAAGTTGTTATATGTATAAGAACTGGAATTTAAGATTACGATTACATATTCAATTAAATGCAGAAATAAAATTATAATTATTTAAAACAATACTAAAAATTAGAAATCTATAATAAATTTTATCAATTAATTAGCAATCAAGAACGATTTCAGAAAATCGCTGATGTGACCTTATAATTCTCCCGCAATACACCTGTCCTAGATTCGTCAACACGTCCTTCAGACGTGAGGCGTATAGCGGTCTAATTTTAAGCAGTCGTGATTTCTAGAAAATAACGGCTTATGAGTAACACAAAACTAGTTTACCTACGTAGTTCGCCGCTATTAGCCTAATATTCAAGACTTTAGTATTTTTATGACTACCGGTACCTAATGGGTGTAAAAATACCCTTAACGAAGCCGAAAGGCAATTTTTCTCTCCGTCATTGTGATATTTTTTTGTTTTAGACCATCTCTGGAACCTAGTTACGGAACTTTGACCCCCAATGGGTCAAAGTTCCAACTTTTTCACAAATTTTTGTTTTTTTAATAAAGTTTCAATCTTATATCTTTATTTTAAATACCACCATGATCCCCGTACTATTCAATCTACTATTCATCCATGCGCACAATGTTTTGAATGCGTTACTTTGAGTCCTACCAGTCCTACCGAACAACGTGATTTTTCACCCCAAAAAAAGTCGTTGCCCAGGCATAATTTTTGCGTAGAGTTACTTAGAATGATGTACACGTTTTGTATAATTTTCAGAGTACCTACCTAGTACCTTTTTTCTATTACAATATTGTAGAGTCAACGACAAATGCCGATTCTCACTACCGTTATTTAATCTTAATTAATAATTGAGCTAAATATTTAATAAAAATCGGCACAGAAGGAAATTTCAAATAATATTACCTCATATGAAATGCTGAGATACTATGTATCGAAGAATGTTGTGCTAGTTTAGATGATCTGTAAATGTAGTGTTAATCCACTTTTGTCGTTAAATTTTTAGCGCCCGGCTCAGTGCCGATGTTGAAATTCCAGCAAAAAATGTCGCTTAGTGTTAATCATTGAAAAGGAGATTAAAAAGCAAAATATTGATTGATCGACACACCGTCACGTCCCCTTGAATTCTAGCATGTGAAGAGGCATTATAGACACCGGACTTATAGATACTACCGTCCTATTAGTCTATTTACACATCGCTAAAACCTCTATTAGTTACCGCTAAATTATTGTACTGAGTGGACATAACATACAGATTTAAAATGTAAAAAAAACTGAAACAGCAACTAAAATACAATAGATTTTGTGTCTTATTTATGACTAGAGTTACCAAAATTTACCCACGTCAATAGCGTCAGCGATGGCCTTGTACCACAAGACTATGATAGTGCATATTATTGTGTAGACAAATCCATATTAGTCCATACTGTATTTTAGATGCGAAAGTAAGTTTGTTTGTTTGTTTGTTACCTTTTCACGACTAAACCACTAAACCGATTGTCCTGAAATTTTGCATGTACTTTGTCAGGTGTACAGAAACGGACATAGGGTACCTTTCATCCCGAAAAAAAGTACTGTTGCCGAGGAAAACAAAAATAACGTTCTTATGAAAATAGATGGGGCCACGTGTCTTTCGAATCAATTGTATTATTACAAGCGGAGTACAACCCAAAATGATTGTCAAATTCTAAATTAACGCGAGCGAAGCCGCGGGCAAAAGCTAATTGTCCATAAAGCCTTATTTGTAAATATTAGTGGGTGTCCAAATAGTCTCTTTTCGCATAAAATCTTACCTTTTTGGTGTTTCTAGCGGCATTAACTATGTAAGAGCCATGTGCCATATTGGACCAGTCCAATAATATAACGTTTGTCTCCGGCCTTGCTTCCAAGTATGAGCTCACCATGACCTGAAGGTAGAAAAAGGAAATCATTAAATAAAGTAAAAACTAATTTGAAATGAAAATAATGACTACCGTCAAAACCGGTGAATTATGTCGAAATCTTAAAAGGTATTTTTTCTCATTTTAATGGTAGCTTAAAAGGACCCACCCTATTTTTATTCATCATCATCATCATCATTTCAGCCAAAAGACGTTCACTGCTGGACATAGGCCTCCCCCAAGTGTCGCTACATTGACCCGCATCCAGCAGATCCCTGCAACCTTCACCAGGTCATCGGTCCACCTAGTGGGAGGCCTTCCAACGCAACGTCTTCCGGTTTATTATTAATTATATTTTTATTCAATTAAAACAAATAATAATTCCAAAACCTTTTTAGTTACAAATTATTATTTGTATTCAACGTTGTGATCCTGTTCAAAGTTTCATCCCGATTTACCCCTGTTGGCCATTTCACCCCGTTTGGTGGTAAGATGTATTTGGATTGGTTAAAATTATAGTTTTCTGCATCTGCATGCCCACAGATATTTAAAATCTGCCAGTTTTTCCAACTGAGGCTTTTTTTTTTCGGGTGGGACATCATCAAATGACCCCCCCCACTCTGGGCGGAGTGGAAGGGAGTGTCAGACTTGTACTGACTAAAACCCATCCATGTTCCTTCTTTGCCCTTTGTGTTCCAGGGCCACGGTATCTCTTTCGAACAGTCCCGCAGCCAGTTTCAACTGAGGCTTAAACATTTACTTCCTAAGTACCTACACAAAGCAGTAGAATGTTTCAGATTTGTTGCAGATGAAAGGAGATATGGACTAGTTCACTTTTTAAAATATACTCAAATCAGAAACTGCATTTCAGTTACACTAAAACCCTGATTAGTTCTTAAATTGTTATCTGTGAAGGCTCGGAAGTTTCCTTTGTTGCCCTAGTTACTACCAATCTTACTACCAGTTGTTATACCGTTAATTTTGATTACCCTTCCTACTACTCCAGTATTAGGTTGTTAGAAGGGAAAAAATAAATAGCCCGTGTTACTACCGTTAGTACTTAAACAAAAAAAATATAATTCTAGGAAAATCGGTAATTTTCGTTTTAATATGTAAAGTAAACATGAAACTTCTTTGGACGACGACAAAATCCGACATATTCAGATGCAGTTTTTAAATGAAGAAATCTCAGTAGGCTACGCCCTCGAGAAATTGCGCTGATTTTCCCTTTTTTTATTTTAGAAGTCAATTGTTTTATGTTCGAGTTACTAAAAAAAAAATTTGTTAAGAAACAAAATTTGTTTTTTTTTCTGTTTAAGTACTAACGGTAGTAACACGGGCTATTTATTTTTTCCCTTCTACTACCTAATACTGGAGTAGTAGGAAGGGTAATAAAAATTAACGGTATTACAACTGGTAGTAAGATTGGTAGTAACTAGGGCAACAAAGGGGAAGTTTATGCCCGTTAGGATGTTTAACCCTGTCGGACACCAAGAGGGTTTATCTACATTGACTTCAAAGACAACATTAGCAGTATTATGTCAATGTAAACACCATACCATCATCAATCCTCTTCCGAGAGTGTTCAACGTTTTCCCATGGCAGGAGATAGCGTAATGGAAGACAAATGTCTTCCTGTTGAAGGGTTAATGGCGAGATAACACAGATGCGTATAGGGAACAAAACGCTTGGGGCGTTATGGCGTATATTATAGGACAAAAGGGATTAAGCTTAACAACCTAACTTAAACGAGTTCTACAATCGTCATCATCATTTCAGCCGAAAGACGACCACTGCTGGACATAGGCCTCCCCTAAGTGTCGCCATATTGACCGGTCCCGTGCAACTCGAAACCAGCGGATCCCCGCAATCTTCACCAGGTCATCGCTCCACCTAGTGGGAGGCCTTCCAACGCGACGTCTTCCGGGCGTCCTTATCAACGAGTGGTATGTGGCTTTAGAAAAGCTTCTTATACGAGCAGAGAAAAAGACTAAAGACAGCTTTAAAGGTTTAATAGAACAGTTGCTTCTATGGTGTATCCTTGAAAATTCTTGGTTAAAGTGATTCTAAACTTTTTAATACCAAGAAATTTTAAAAGCTAGTAACTGCATCAGAATATAAATGAATCGTTTCCGTTAATATAATATTGTTCATGAGTATGAGTGCTGCTTTTGCACATCACAGACAAACAACTAACAACGCCATCATCATTTCAGCCGAAAGACGTTCACTGCTGGACATAAGCCTCCCCCAAGTGTCGCCACATTGACCGGTCGCGTGCGACTTGCATCAAGCGGATCCCCGCAATCTTCACCAGGTCATCGGACCATCCAGTGGGAGGCCTGCTAATTTCATGATTGCGTCAATGTTTATTTAATCAATTGAGTAAGGCTTATGCTTGAACTGATGATATTAAAATAGTTACTACAGTTACTTATTATTTATCATTCAGACAAAATTGATGACTAAGGAACATCATAAAACATGGTGCAGAACAAGCCATGTTACGCCGAGCTCAAATGAAATTGGATAATGATGAAGATGAAGCAGAAACTAAAGAAGACACTAGTATAGAGAAAAATAATGGTTCTAATCTTAGTTAGAGTCAAACTTTTATTTGACATAAAAAACTACTGGACAGTGAAAATCTCCCAAACAGTAGATAACAATCTACACTACCAATTAGTAATTTAATTAGTTAATTAAGGTAGGCGTATTCATGTATTAGTGTTAATTAGTTTACACTACTTCTTGGCTTGCCAAGTATCGGAATGGACTATCTAAATTTTCAAGTACGAGTAGATCGAAAACTACTTCGAGATTTAACACAAACTATTCATCTTGAGTTTACAGTATCAACATATCATAAATCATATTTGAGTACTTTGAGTTTTGAGTCAAACCAGATACAGCTAAATATAGATTTGTTTTAGTATTAATATTTTCAATATTATTTTGTTACGTTACGATTATTTAATGAAGAAGTTTCATGGTCGATACTTTGAACTTCGATAAAACGCAAACAAGTAATAATAACCCGTAGATACGAGTAGAAAAATCGCCGTGTTAGTCAAAAGGTCTTATTAGCTTCAGTTTTTCAATAAGCTTGACCCTAGTGTCATCACGGAAGGTACAAATGGTACAATTACGTAGGCGGCTCTAACCGCATCCATGGTGACTGGATTCTCGACTCTATAAATCCCTTCCGTAGACGCTGACATTGCCACATCTTGCTATGCTTCTGTTATTATTTACGTAGTGTACATTTTTGCGTACAAAGGGTGTTAATATATCCATAACATAGCCGAAAGGCACTTGTTCTCCCCGTCTTTGTGATATTTTTTTTGTTCTAGACCATACCTGGGAACCTTCTAGTTACGGAGATATTGGGGTTTTTTTTTAAATACATGTTTTTAATGTAAAATATTTTACACACCTCCACGACCCCCGTACTACTCAATCCATCTATCAGCACAATGCTTTGAGTGCTTTCCATCGAGTCCTACTGTAAAACATGATTTTTTACCCCAAAAAAAAAAGTCGATTCCCAGCAATAATTTTTCCGTAAAGTACTTAGTTTGATGTACAGAATGCTTGGTTGACGGCTATGTGAAGGGTCTGTTTACACCCTGTAGATTTAAATTTTCACGTAGAGCATCTTAGCATCATGTCAGATTTATTTAAGAAGGGTACGATATCAAAAGGAAATATGCACACACGATTTGCTTTTGTTTTTTCTGAGTACTTTCTAGTTTTGCTCGACCAGCCTTCATAAAATTAGAAGTGGTGGCGTAATGGTAATACCTCCGATTTACGAGTTCTTATAGGTCATGAGTTCAAACCCGCGCATGCGTCTTATTTTAATTTATTTCATCACCACTACTCTCAAAGCGGTGAAGGAAAACATTTTATGGAAACCGGCGCCGTCAAGCACAAGGCTCGCGTGGTGGAATACAGCCCATTCCCTCTCATAGAGAGGAGGCCTATGTCCCAGCATTTAGCATATTACAGGCTGATAATGATATAATGACCAAAGCCCTAATATCTTACCTGGATACTCTCCTGCTGAGCGACTTCAATAAAGCCATGGATGTAGAAGACGGTAGGGTTGTTCTTGTCGAAGCCTTTGAGTTCGAATAATCGACTGGCTTGACTGAGGGGAATGTCCACATAGTCTTCTGCAGTTTGTCTGTGGATTAGAAACAATTTCAAGTAAGAATCAAGTCGCCATGTTTGATTAGCAAGCCAGATCTTTGAATAGAACTGCACAAATCAGGACCTGGGTTAATATCATTGTACTATTCATTGTGAACAACTTTTATAGTGGAACGAATTCTTATATCATGGAAATAAATCAGCTTTTTCCTACATTTTAACGATACGATATAAATGTACAAAAATATATTGGATTGATTCTCTCTGTTTTTTCTTGGTTGATCCCGTAGTAAAAGTTGTTCAACACTTAAAAACTAAGCTCGTATAAGAGGTAGCAGTGGCGAAGGTTCCATACATCTCGATTCCTACCGGATTCCCTTTGAAATGGCACAGTCAGTATTCTATAGACAAATAATATAATCACACTAAACATTTGTACTCCGACTTACCTCTTACAAAAATTGACCCTTCGCTACTGGAAGGTACGTCACAAAATATATTCGCTGTTACTACGCATATAACAAAAATGTAATGGCGTATTAGTAAATTAAATACTCACGCACCAAATAATTGCTGGGCTAATGTGCACCTAAAGTATTTTTTTATTCTAATCCGATTTCTTGGAGTTGTTTGCAGTGACTTTTGATCGCGTGATAATCAACAATAGAATGAGTTTTCCAATAAGCATTCAATTTTCCTTTCCCGACGTATCGACGCTGAGTCGGATTACATTTTCTTTTTTTATTGAACTTATGGTTTTATTAACCTAGTTTTTTTCTCTTTCAAATAGGAAGTGACATTTTATGGTGTAGTCGGATTCGTTATAAAATACACGAATATAAATCACGCCAACTGTAACCGTAAATTCACCAAACGATTCTAGATTTTCTTTAAATAAAAACCTTTTTTTCAATGCTTTTGGTGCTATAATTATTGTACTGAATTCATGGTAACGATTTGCATGTCTCTGTCGATTACACTCTATATTCTTGGTCTTTTCATTTAATTAGTATTTAATTCAAAACTTTTACTTACCCATTATAATATCTTAAAAAAATATCTTCTATTCGGTTTGTTCTGTCTGGCAAGATCCCTGAAACATAAAAAAAAATGTTTGAAATACCACGAAAAAAACTTGCGAAGTAAACGTGACGTAAATTCGAAAATAAATTGTAAAATCAAAAGTACGACTACGGACTATCAGCTGTTGCAATTTTTGCGAGCAACACAATTAGTATCACCACCCAAAAATATGATTAAATAGCTTTAAAACTGCTAGAAACTGGATATTATATGCGAAACGAGTATTTTTCATTTTAAAATCCACATTTTCTGGGTAAATTGGCTGAGAACCCGATACGAACAAAACAACACCGCTTTTTTTTTTCTTTCCAAAAATGTGGCCTTGGGAATAGGCCATACATACAAATACTACATAATTATCCAAAAGTGTGAAAAATATTACTGGGGAAAGGCTAGATAAATAATTATGATGATGCTGTAAAATTGAGAAAATCCGGACATTACCGTCGCCAGTGATACGATCAACTATTCTCTTAAAAAAACCGGCGGATATTCCCGTCACACAGTACGTTATTAAAAATAAATAAGCGATATTTTTAGAAAACATTGTAGCGTTTCACTTCGGCCTATTTCTTTTGAGCAGCAATGTTCAAAGAATTTCTTTTACTACTAAAAAACTAGTTTTTACTAAAAATAAATTATTTTTTCACGTAGAGTGGTTTTTATTGCGAAACCGTGGAAAAACTGAAAACAGAATGTCACGAACTTGTTTATATGTGCGAAAGAAAATTTGAATACAATGGCATGCAATTTTATTGCAGTACTTAGTGTTGAATGATTTTGCAATTTATGCAATTTGTAGAACGCAATGGCATAAGGAAGGAGGCATTTGCCCAGCTGTGGGAAAGTACATCATTTGCCTAGCCTTTTCCCAACTATATTGGGGTCGGCTTCCAGTCTAACCGGATGCAGCTGAATACCAGTATTTTACATAGAACGACTGCCTATCTGACCTCCACAACCCAGTTAGTACTGGGTAATACGATACCACTTGGTAAGACTGGTTGTCAGACTTTTTGGGCCACTGACTGCCTAACGACTGTCAAAGATCTACAAATGACAGCCGGGACCAACGGCTTAACGTGCTTTCCGAGGCACGAAGGAAACTCGGTATTTAATGGGCGGTCACCCATCCACAGACCAACCTAGGCAAGCACGGCTTAACCTAAAGATCGACCCGAGCGGCTGTTATTATTTAGCCACGAGCTCCTCCTATGGGAAAGTACATGCCAGCTAAAATAATAATAATAGAACGCAGTTGTTCAGAAAATGTCAGAGATGTTTGGATTGGTTTTGTTAACAGATCTTTGATCGTTCAGGTTGCTTATTGATACGTCAGTCAAACGTTAGTGAAATGAAGATTTCAACAATGTGATATTCCAATATTGCAGTTGTTACTAATAAAATTGTATTGATGAAAACTTTATGTCACGATTAACCTTCAGAATGCATTAGAAAATCATGTTTATAAATATCTTAGGCAAGAGCTACGTCTTACTTGGGCGTAGTTACTATGCTGAGCTCATCACAAAAATAAACTAGTATATGTATATGTTCGAGGAGGCACGGGAAAAGAGCACATGGAAGGAATTGGGGGAGGCCTTTGCCCAGCAGTGTGACACTAAAGGCTACTAAAAAAAAAAAAAAAGTATATGTAAGTATAATCGGATAAGTTAGTCTTTAATGGAAACTAACTGAATTGTTGGGGAATCACAAAAAGATCATTTATTAAATTTTAATTCAAAACATGAATGCAAACATTTTGAAGAAATAAATGTGGGAATCATTTGGGGTCGATTATTTTCATCCCAATAACATAAGGTTGAATTTGCCCTGTTTTAGTCGTTTCGAGTTTTATCGTAATAAGTCACATAAGGTAACAGGTGTGTAACCGTTATTAAGTTACTTAAGGGCTTTTCTTATTTTATGTTCTGAACGGATTGAAGTGTTCCGGAAAATGTAAGGGTTTATTATTTATTTATTTTTTTTTGTTTTCGGGGGGAAACTTGCAGAAGACGACCGATCTTTGGGGATAAGACCGGGGAGAGTGGGATTTTTACCGCAATAAAACCACCCCGGTGGTCACCATCCGCACATGAGAGGAGGCACCGTTTCCTCTTAAAAGACCTGTCCGGAGCCCCCTCTGTGTAACGCCTGTTAAGGCGCATCCCTGACCAACCTACTTATATTATTTATGTCAACAAGATCAAATTACGAGGTGTAATACGCAAAAGTGCGATTAGACTAAGTTGTTTTTGAGTTAATTATGTACTAAAGTAAATGCGGGTAAGTAGCCTGAAACAAATAACATCTTAAGCTACAAATTTACATTTCCACTTAGCATAGTATTTATGTGTTACCTACATACAATAATGTCAGTACTCATTATGAGGTGTGAGGTGTTAAAGCCATACATATTTAGTATTTACAAATTTGTGGTTTCATTAACCTGTACCCTCTTTAAATGACAGGTTCACTATTTTTTTTATTATAATTACGACAGTTTTTGTTAGTAATTTTAAGTTAAGCGACGCTATTAAATTTCCTCCAAAATGTCGTCTATCTTTAGAAATAATTTGAAAAGTCCAATTTATACACGTTACAACATCACATACAAATATAAGTACAGTCCGGAGCACTAATATGTACTAGCGGGCTCACTAACGGTCGACCACTTTCACCCTTAGGCCCTGAGTTATAAGGTTGAAAAGTGGTCGACCGTCAGTGATCGCGATAGTACAGTTACGAGCACCAACATATAATCACTTAACAACTTTTAAAAGTGTTTCTTTCCTACTGTCCTGATTAAAATTTCATGTTGTTACGAACATAGTATTTTGGAACTCATAATTTTTATGAAAACGATCCTATCTCCAAGTTCCAATCGTTATTTCTCGCGGAAAATACTTTAAAATTTAGAAAAGTGTATACATATTGATGCTCGTGACTGTACACATGCAGCGGCTGATCGAAAAGTTATTTTTTTCGTTAATAGTGAGTGTAATTGAATGTGGTGTCTTTATTTTTTTGGGAACCCAAGCTGTTATGAAATTCGAAGTCCTACTTGAAAGTTGAAATTGTTTCCACAAGCAATTTGTTTTTGAAGTTTGGTAAGTGTATACATATCAATGTTCATGGCTGTACACACTCTCATGAACGAGGTGTCGTGTCAAAGTGACGCGCCACGGATTTGACCCGAGTTCTCGGGCCGGCTGACCCGGATCGTCCCATTAATGTAAAAAGTAAACAATAATATTTAAAAAAAACCGTTTATGACCCTGGCTGGAGGCCTTACTCTTAAGGCATCCAAAGGATAGTCCGGTTAAGCACAAGCCAGCCTCATAGGTTGACCTGCGAGATTCCAAGTCGAACAAAAAGAAAAACGCTATCATAATTTTATTGATTTTATTTGCGATCAAATACTACTCCGCAAAAACATTTTAATCTTTAGAAATAATTCGGTTCATACGACACATACATAAGTAAAATTCTTTCATAGTTCAAAACACTGTGATATTTATTCCTTTTGCAATAAGGTTGCTAAAGTTTATCGCTGTCAGAAGTAAAATATCTATGAAATGACTGTATACACTCTCGTGAACAAGCTGTCATGTCATTGAGACGCGACACGGGGTTGACCTGAGTACTAGGGGCGGCTGACCCGGATCGTCACATTAGGAATTCATGAAACATTACTCTTCCATTGATATTTAGAGCTAAACGTTTAACTATTGCGTGATTATTTTTCGCTGAAGTTTGTAATCGCTGATTTGAATTGGAAAATTAGTTCCTAGTTTAATAAGTATGCATGCACTTTAAAGGTTATAGAAAATACTCTCAAGTACACAATACAGGCTGTAAACAGACCCTTCACATAGCCGTCAACCAAGCATTCTGTAAATCAAACTAAGTAACTTAACGCAAAAATTATTGCTGGGAATCGTCTTATTTTTTGGGGTGAAAAATTACGTTTTACGATAGGACTCGATGGAAACCTCTCAAAGCATTGTGCTGATGGATGGATTTAATAGTACGGGGGTCGTGGAGGTGTGTAAAGTAAAAATCTTACATTAAAAAAATATGTATTTTAAAAAAAAGTTGTGAAAAAGTTGGAACTTTGACCCCCAATATCTCCGTAACTAGAAGGTTCCCAGGTATGGTCTAGAACAAAAAAATGATCGCAAAGACGGGGAGAACAAGTGCCTTTCGGTTATGTTAAGGGTCTATTTACACCCTTTAAGAAGATTTTTAAGTTATTTTGAAGGACTTTAAATATTCTGTATTAAAATTGTAAATTAACATCTAATAATAAAATCTCCAATTTAGTTTACAACTCTCATGTGAAAAGACAGCTGGAGGAAGTACCTAATTAAAAGTTTTAAGTAGCTTTGGCTTTGAATTCGAAGGACATTTTATATCAAAGTAAACTAGTTTTTCAATATTAAAATAATGCTTACCATATGTACTTAGGTTTTTAATATAAAACGAATAAATACTCATTACTCATACTGCCAGTGTAAGCACATACGATCATAAAAAATACCTTAATTTAATAGAGTGTGCGGTCTTTCCTAACGAGGTGGTCGTAGGTATGCCGAGATAGTAATCGATGTTTATGAAATGAAAATAGCCTATATTATATCTGATACTATAGTTCAGTAACTTTTAAAGTGTGGAAGTAGGATTTTGTAATCTATACTAATATTATAAAGACTTAAAATTTGGTGTGTAAGTTTGTATGTAGGGGGACTCTCCGAAACTAATGATCCAATTCTAAAAATTCTTTCACTGGAAGAAAGCTACATTATTGGTGGGTGCTATAACTGCTACAGGCTATAAATTATATTTAAATCACGCATATTAGTAGAGCTATCACAATTTTTGCAGACGAAGTCGCGGACAAGTGCTAGTCTGAAAAATTTGTGATGTTTTAAGATAATTTCTATAATAAATTAGTTGATTGGTAACACTTCAAATGTACCCGTTGTAATACTTTTTAGTTAGAGCTGTTACAATCCCTATAAAAATTGTTTGTGTGGTGACACGAAACTCGTGACCACTTTATTTGATGATCGTGCTATGAGTACAATGCATCCGGCACAACCTCGGCAGCAGGCCTTCCTACCAACTGGACTGAGCAGTTAGTCAGTTTCATGGTCTCTTTTCAGAAGAAGTAGGTACCTCTTTTGCGTATCTAGCTATTGCCCGTACCATCGCCCGCGTGGCTTTGAAAATTATCCCATAACAACGTAGTATCATCATCAGCCTAGCCTTTTCCCAACTATGTTAGTTTTGGCTTCCAGTCTAACCGGATGCAGCTGAATACCAGTATTTTACATGGAGCGACTGCCTATCTGACCTCCACAACCCAGTTAGTACTAGGTAATACGATACTCATTGGAAAGGCTGGTTGTCAGACTTTTTGGGCTATTGACCACCACCACCACTGTCAAAGATCTACAAATGACAGCCGGGACCAACGGCTTGACGTGCTTTCCGGGACACGGAGGAAACTCGGTATGTAATGGGTGGTCACCCATCCACAGACCAACCTAGGCAAGCAGGGCTTAACCTAAAGATAAATCCGAGCGGCTGTTATTATTTAACCACGAGCTCCTCCGCTCCGCTTACAAGAACGTAGTATAAAAATACATTATAACATTTTACAATTAACCTAATTCCTAGGTGTCCTTAGCACGTAGTCTATTTGTGTTATCAATTTCATAAAAAAAATCTGTTCATCCATTGTGGTGAAAGAAACCTTATCGACAGGCAGACGAACAGCGTTGCTTTCGTATTAATAGTATTCGTATGGACGTCAGCCACTCCTAGCGATAAGTTTCGTATTTTACCTATTTGTGACTCCTGTAATGATGTTTGTTCGGTTGATCGATAGCCACACTATATCCAGCTTGACACCACACGGGACTGTTGGTTGCTACCCAGTAAAAAAATAATATGGTGGCTAGGTATATTTTCGAAGTATCCCGTGATCCCGCCATCAGCCCGCAGCGGACTCGCCTGGTTGATTATGCACCCCCCCTCTTCTTTCTCAAAGAAGAGACCTGAGTACCATCAGTGGAAACTTCTTAGGCTGATTACACAAGGTGTAAACGGACCCTTAGCCGAAGCCGGTAACCAAGCATCCTGTACCTACATCAAACTAAGTACCTAACTCTGTGCAAAATTGCTGGGAAACGATTTTTTTTTGGGTGAATAATCTCGTTTTACGATAGATAGGACTCAATGTAACGCACTCAAAACATTGTGCTGATGGGTGAGTGTCAAGGAGGTTTTGAAAATGAAGTTCGAGTATTAAAAACTTGTACCCATTAAAAAAAAAACTTGTTAATAAATTGGATCTTTGACCCCATATATCACCGTAATTAGAAGGTTCCCAGTTATGGTTTAGAAGAAAAAAATATCGCAATGACGGGAGCCATTTTAGATACAATTTTCCTCTGTGAAATGTGGTTTTATTAAGGTGGAGGCTTCAGGGTTTATTGCAATTTGCAGGTCAGTGTCAGGTTGTATGTTGATGAAAAATGAGTCGCGCAACTAACACGTAAGTTCATTTAAACCCATTTAATAACTATTTCATGAAAAAGTCAAAAAATTAATGATTTTAATGATTATAATTCTGTAACAACATACGTGTTACTTGCGCGACTCATTTTTCATCAAGATACAACCTGACACTGACATGTAATTGCAAAAAACGGAGGAAAATTTAAATAGAGATATTTCCTGAAAAAATCTAATTAGTCCGTCAGATAGATTTCCAAAAAATATTGGACACGTATTTTTTCTATTTTCACGAAAACTAAAAATGAAGACGATACAGTGCTTCGAAAACTCGTGTGACGTCATACTTCAGTACACTTTTCATGATCTTTGATGCGTTTTATCTTCGTCAATTTTTATTGATTTGATAAAACAAAAAATACGTATCCAATATTTTTCGATAATCTAACTGACGGACTAAATATTTAGAATCATATTTTTTTTACACAGGATACATCCCTATTTCGCGGGCTACTACCTTAACCGTTAGTTAAAACCAAAGGTGTGCTGTTTCTTGCTTGTATAACGAGGCCAGAGTCTCGACCACTCTAGAACCTAAATACCGAAACACGTTTCAAGGTTAGCAACTTAATGATTATAGTCGAAGCTTTGAAGTCAAACCGTCACAATGATTCGAAATTATCGAGATAATTATTTTCTTTGATAATTATCATGACAATGCTGAATCATAACTTGATCTCTTTAATTTTTTTATATCATTACTAATATATTATGTAAAGTTAACATGACATGTATAGTTACTATTTGTCTCATTCTTTGAAAGTAGCATTGAATATTAACTTCAAGTTAATTTTTTTATTGGTGATTAAAAATTCGGTTAACATACGATATTTGTGATTCTTTTTTTTGTTGGATACGCGTGGAAGCGGCAAGCCACGTCGTTGGGATACTCGTGAATTGTATTGTTTTATGATTTTTGTTATTATCATGATAATTATCACTTCGAACCAGATTCAGCGCAGTTTTTTTTTTTTAAAGACAGGTTAATAAGTTACTCTTGCATAGAAAAACTACAGAACGAATTTGGCAAGGTACGGCAATTCTCACACGACATCGGGCGGTGACGTATGTTAGGCATGAACGTATTTTTCATACAAACCAATACGACGTGAGATCCGCCAGACGACGGCGCGGATGAGCGGTGTCGGGTTAGAATCGCCTAATGCACGCGAAATATTTTGCTCTCGGGTGCAGAAGCAAACGATCATAACTTAAATAAACAATCTCGAAGGACGTAATGGGTAATGAAAATATGAACGAGTTAAATCATAACATCATTATGTGCTATAGACCTATGGAATGTGGCAGCATCAAAAAAACCTGACAATTAAAAACAAATCCCTTTTCAAAGTCATTGACATAGCAATACCGTTATCAGTGATCCCCCATTGATGTCATGTGTCATGTCAAGCGTTATTGGGACGTCGGAACATGATGCCTTGAACAGTGTGTTTCAGAAAAGTGTTGGTTAAAAGGTCTTTTATTATGAAATTGCCGGTTTTTCTCACATTTTTTTCTGTTTGTAACTTTGACGTATACTTAAAATTATATTTACATAATTCCATTTTTATTTAATCAATTGTTAAATTACGTACCTTTTAGAGTTTAAAAACCGTACAAGTAGTTGCATATTACCTCATAGGGTAGTGTGTCAAAACACCAGGTGCAACTTTTTTCACTCTATGGTTTGCAATTGCATCATACATAATCGGTACAGACGTTTCCATGAAAAAAAATAATTTGTATGGAAATATCACTTTTCACGAAATCGACCATATTTGTATATGGTCGATTTCATACTTAAGCCCCTAATATTAAAGGTTATGCTAAAACACCATAAAACTTAACAACTTTTTGTTGGGACTATGGGGCCACAACAACGTATCGCAAAAAAAAATCAACTGTCAAATAAATATAAATGCAAAAGACAGCAGATTTTTTTCGCGGTTCCATACCAATAGTCCACACTCTTCATAGCATTATGACCACGCCTTTTAGATACATGCTGTATGCGTTCCGTGATAACTGTAGAAGATAACGCGTTTGTTTTAAAGTGCCGCCAACCATATCGTTACGGTTTGGTTGGCTCTAGGGCTGTTGTTTAATAAAACAAGTTAAGGTACAGTAACAAGTAAACCGGTACGAACAAATTGAAAACGCGGTTCTAGACTCCAAGCACTATTGTATTGAAATACTGTCAGTGTCCGATGTCCACAGTTTACCAACTGCACACCCATTTGGAATACACAGTGTGAATATACAGTTATCCATAATTTTTTATCTAAAATCGTGGTCGTCAAATCCACTGTTATATGAAGAATTGAGCAGTCACAGAGACAATTAAAGTGACTTTGTGTGGGCTTTGTATAGAGATATACCTGGATACACAGGGTCAACACCCTCTCGTAGAAAGGAGACCTGTGTCGCAGGTATGGGAACATGAAAGGCAGATTATTCTAAACAGGGCTAAATTTAATTAGTTAGCAAAACTCCGCAAACGTAACGGGTTATATTTAAAAACGATACAACATTTTTTTTTTAGGGTCATACACCGCTGGTATTGTAGTAACTTACTAATTAGTACATTTTTTAATTAAACGATCCAAAGCTACAAAGTACAACCACCTTTGAGAATCACAAGGCGTGACAACCAACTGTGTAATGTAACGGATTCCATAGTACGGTAACATAAACAAGAATTTGTGTGGTCTCCTACAACTAAAATAAAAAACCCGACAGCTAAAAAATGACGCTCTAATTAAAATCGGGATATACAGGGTAAAATCGACTCCTCCTATTGTTGAAGCTGGTTAAAATGTAACCTATGTTACCCGGACCATAATAACGAATCGATTGACACCTTATTCATCAAAATCGGATGGATAGTTTAGGCGCTACGAAGGAACATACGTAAATACAAACATACAGACATACACAGACTGCTAAAATCATGACCCTTCCTTTTGGCTTCGCCGTAGTCGGGTAAAGATAACGGGTAACATTAATACTTAAAACATTATAATGACTTACTATCTCCTCGTAGTAGATAAGCAGTGATAAGGAACAATGTACAAGTGTAGTACGATATTAATAGTGTGAGATAATGATATCAGATACGGCGACTTCCTTGAGATTATTTTAAGAATTAAGACGAGGTTGAAAAAACTTTTGGCCGGTTTTTGGCCACCTTGTGGCGCGTTTGGTTTTCTTTTGGTCTTTCTTGCTCTTTCAAAGCAAGAAAGAGATTTTGTTGAGATGTCAGCTAGAACTTTATCAAATCAAAAACTTATGAAAAGTCTTATTTTCAACGTTTATATTAAAATCAAAAATTAAAATATTGATGGAAGAGCTGACAAAAGATTACACAGAGGTGCTCCTGAGAATGATATTGGCCCTCAAGGTATAACATTATATCCTATAAATGCTGTTGCTAAGTAAAAATAAAATAATTACTCCTACTATTAATGTATATTTTAAATTAAAAGATTCATAATTTTCTCGTATTTTGCAATAATTGAAAAGTCATAAAACGATTTTTTTTTTAATACTAGGAATTTCTCCTTCATCGTGGGTGCGTTTACAAAAATTTAAACTCACATAAACAAACAGCTAGACCCGGATCCAAAGAGATTTACCATATTATAAGACTAAGAGCGAATTTCATCGATCAAACCGAACATGATCAGCAAATCATCGCGTTCACGACCTGCCAGTGTCAATCTTCCACAACAATGATGGCACTGACGACTTTTGAACGCGGTTTACATGAGCCGGTCGTGTTAAGTTACATTAGTGAAATCTGCCCTTACTTATGCCATACAAGAAATTGAAGCTTGGCACAAGAACGTGGAGCTTGGCACAAGAACGTGAAGCTTGGCACAAGAACGTAGAGCTTGACACAAGCAAAGAGAGGCTTATACCCGCAGTGGGTGAAGTCGGGCTATGGATGATGGTGATGATGAACTAGAAATCCTATTAATAGGGATGTTTCCTGAAAAAATCTAATTAGTCCGTCAGAGAGATTTCCAAAAAATATTGGACACGTATTTTTTCATTTTTCACGAAAACTAAAAATGAAGACGATACTGTGCATCGAAAACTCGTGTGACGTCATACTTCAGTACACTTTTTACCGAAAAGTGTCGTCACAGGCCCCCTCATGATCTTCGATGCGTTTTATCTTCGTGAATTTTTATTGATTTGATAAAACAAAAAATACGTATCCAATATTTTTCGATAATCTAACTGACGGACTAAATAGAATCATATTTTTTACACAGGAAACCTCCCTATTCTAGTTAGTTCCTAGAAATTGTTAACGGCCCCTGTACAGGCTTACGTCTAAACCAATCAGCACGCTTCCACGAATAACTATTCCTGGTATTCCAATTTCAAACCGCATGAATGGTCTGTGATTTCAGTGCAACTTGAATTCTTGTTAATTGGAGAGGATTTGGTAGTATACTGATGCTCGGTTTCATCAACACTATGTGACGCCTAAATATTGCGTTGTTGTCTCTTGTCTATTTTCCTTTCGAAACTGAACCGAGTGTGAGAATACAGCAGTAAGTTCTATAAATAAAGGGTTTACATAAAATCTATTACCTATGTTGTACATACCTATCATTACATACAGGGTGTAAACAGACCCTTCACATATCCGTCAACCAAGATTTCTGTACATCACACTAAGTAACTTTACGCAAAAATTATAGCTGGGAATCGACTTTTTTTTTTGGGGTTATAAATCACGTTTTAAGGTAGGACTCGATGGAAAGCACTCAAAGCATTGAGCTGATGGATGGATTGAATAGTACGGGGGTCGTGGAGGTGTGTAAAGTAAAAATCTTACTTAAAAACATGTATTTAAAAAAAACCCATGTAAAAAGTTGGAACTTTGACCCCCAATATCTCCGTAACTAGAAGGTTCCCGGGTATGATCTAGAACAAATAAATTATCGCAAACACGGAGAGAACAAGTGCCTTTCGTTTGTGTTAAGGGTCTATTTACACCCTTTTTACAGGCTGGAAGGGACATCGACGTACAAATGATTGCTACGTGTTCAGTATGTCATTCGGAACCCTATCCCACATAGAATTTTCTCACCGGTAATTTAAAAAAAATCTGCTGTTTCCTATAAAAGTGCAATACGTACACGCTCAAAATGTATGGAACCGTAGATGCTGATATTGATATTGTTAGCCTGCTTCATCCCACTGCTGGGTAAAGGCCTGACCAATATGAAAAAGCAGTTTAAAAAAAAATACCGAATTAAAAGTATGTGGAGGAATCCGAAATAATGGACTGAATACGTGGGAACCGTTTGTGCGCCTTACACCCTGTATTTGGGCAAACAAAAATAAATCATCTATCACGTATGTGCCAAATCTCAAGATAAAATAATTAATTGATAAGATATCTAAAATCTATAACGAAACGGCGATCTTGGATATCTGTGATTTTAATTGAGTTGAGTGAATTTTAATTGTATGTCATAGTATTTGAGTCAACTCTATGCTTATTGTAATTTATTTTAGTTTCTCTAAATTGTATGTATGTTATAATTATTTGTTTGTAGTGTGATTATACCGTGATAAATGGCGATGGGTGTAAATGACCCGAATAAATGAATTTATTATTATTCCTTTATTTATTTATATACAAATCAATTACATTTTTAAATATTCCTTAAAACATTTAAAAATATAAAAAATTGTAGACCACCGGTATCGGGAACAGGGTCCAAGCTACTGGCAGTCAGGGGTCCAGAGACAAGAACCTCCTAACAATACGAGTCGTATCCAGGAGTACCGCTTTCTGAATCAAGCCCTTGATCCAGCTGCCTTACGAGAGCCTCCTCAGGTATTGGTCGAGGCTCTTGGCAATTGAGCCATGGGCTGATACAACTATCTGCCATTGTGCCGATAGTTGTATCAGCCCAAGGCTGCCGCCGATCGCCGAGTTCTGTTGCTACTGTGAGAACTCCAAACCTTTTTTTTAAGTAAAAGTTTCGACTCTAATTAACTGTTATCTATGTATGTGTGTACTTGTGTATCTAAAAAAACGTATTATTTACCACCAAGTCACGTCATGTCAATCATGTCATGTCATACATTGTTAAGGCATTGTAAGGTTTCTTTATTTACATTTAAACGTTGTTTACATACTAACTACATGGTGGAGCGATTTATACCGTGTTTAACATGCGATTATAAATGCATTAGCTATGTTTTTTTATGGTAGTAAATGAAGGTTATCCGTTATCATGATCATGATATTTATGTATGGAGAATGTTTATTTCAAAGAATAAATGTTGAAGAATCAAAGTCGAATTGACTTCTTCGCTACCATCGACGATGCTGTGAATGTGGAGAAGTTTCGGGCCAACAAAAAATACTGTTATGCTATTAACACGAAGAAGAAAATCAACTACATGCACATGGTGCATATGCCTTCAAGCAAGGCTTGAGTTATTTACAGGGCAATCAAACACCCTAAGAAGAAAATTCATTATTCAATTAAGTGATTTAGGAGACTCGACAAATAAAATTATCGCACAAGTGATATAATATCTTGCGCCACAACATTTTCTAAATGACATTGACGCAATCGCAAGCATTACCAACTTAGTTTGCACGAGACATAACTTTTATCGCTATAAATCTTTGATAATACTGTGAGTCATATGAGATAGGCATTATACATCGTCTTACTGTCGCCTCGGTTTATAATTCTACGCGAAGTAAACTTGACATACTGTTATTGCATTCTGATACATACGTAAGGGTAACGGCGAGTACACACATGGGCATACAGCACCGCAACGCAACGCATTGTAAAAAACACCTTCGTAGATTTTGCATGAACGAATGCATTCATGCGGGTTCAGGGTGCTTGCATAAATATTCAGGTTTTCATTCAAGATGTAAACGGACCTTTCACGAAGCAGTCAACCAAGCATTCTGTCCATCAAACTAGCAACTCTACGCAAAAAGTAGTACGAAGACTAGTTACGGTGATATTGGGGGTAAAAGTTCCAAATTTTTAAAAATGTTAAAGACCATAACTTTTCTTTAAACACCTCCACGACCCCCGTACTATTCAATCCATCCATCAGCACAGTGCTTTGAGTGCGTTCCATCGAGTCCTACCGTAAAACGTGATTTTTCACCCCAAAAAAAAGTCGTTTCCCAGAATTTTTTTTTGCGTAAAGTTACTTAGTTTGATGTACAGAATGCTTGGTTTGGCTTCGTGAAGGGTCTGTTTACACCCTGTATGCACTAGCCTTAGCATAGCATTACTTATGCCTCGAGTCACGAGTCGTGGCGTATGAATTTTAAATTACTGCGGCCGCATACATGATTTTTTGCCCCACTTCTCATTCACATATGCTAATAGCCTGTACCCTACAACTTTGCTCGTGTTCATTAAGGATCAAACGATTATTACAAATTGTATTTTAACTATCATCATTATTAATAATGGGCAGAGGTACTCAGGTACTTCTGCCATTATTAATTGGTCTAGTGGTCGCAAGCGCGACTGCTGGGCAAGAGGGGTACGATTCCTGGGTCGGGAAAAGTGTTATTGGGTTTTTCCATCAGGAATTTCTCAGTAGCAGCCACTGAGTCTGGATCTCTGCCCGGCTGATGACACTAGGTTCGCCTCCTATAACATGGTACTTTAACATAACTAGCGAAATGTGGTACACCTCTGCCTAACCGTTCGGGGATTATAGGCGTGATGTTATGTTTGTACCTGCGCTCACGTGGTGGATTACCCAATCCCTCTTTCAGAGAGCAGGGTTGTGTCCCAGCACTGGGAACATTATAGACTAATTATGATGATTTAATTATTTCAATCATGACTATTTCATCCGTCAACAGTTTACCACGCATTTATATTAGACAGTTAACAGAAGAATGCAATAAATTGGTTCAATCAGTCCACACTCGACCGCAATCGATTTGTTGGAATGATTGCTCCGCTCAATTTGTTTGTCCCATAAGCATACTCATATGCCATGCGATGTTGATTCGTTGCGTTAATTTATTGTAGGTCTTATTTTCAGGGATGTATTTGGTCTATAAAGACTAAGCAACGACTAATTATCGGGCCTGCACTGGTCGGGTGTCTGAAAACATTTTTGGCTCTTTCGCTAGAGCTTGCCACTGTTCTGCGAATTTCTGGTGGCGCTATTTATTTAAACTTCATGTACAATAGTGGTACATAGGCGGACTTAATGCCACAAGGCATTCTCTACCAGTCGACCTTTGGGTTAAATAAGAAAACATTGTGATAGGGTACAAAATAAATACATAAACAAATAACTTCTTGCTTTCGAAAACTTATATAGGCACTTATAATGATACTAAATAAATAATAAGTGTTTAAGCATCGTAAATTTTACTGACCTACGTTACTGAAGCCTAACAAAATCCTGCAACGATAACGGAACATTTCAGTATCGACGAAATCGTGAGAAATGCAACAAAAACGGGTAACACACGGAGTTTTTCACTACCTTACAGGGCGTGACGTTTATAACTATGTTACGAATCTAAGCCAATATCAATTATATTGCATTTTCGCTCTGTTTCGTAAGACCGAACCAAGGTCTTACCTAATTAATGAATTCCATCGAAGTATCGAACATTCCCTACAGAGTGGTTCAATCATTTGATTGCTATCGACCTGCAGAATAACACGAAGGGATATAATAAGCTGATTGATAATAATGATTAATTAATATCTCTATTGCGATCTCTAATAAATTAACGTTGGCTGATAATATTAACGATTAATTTATGTTTGTTACAAATGAGTTGGGTATGTGCGTAATTGATTAAAAGAAGTGATAGGGAAATTTATGTATTGTTTGACTGCCTTTAGTCTAGTGGTCACAAGCACGGCCGCTGAGCATGAGAGCCTGGGGTCGATTCCCTAGGCCGGGCAAAATGTCATTGGGTTTTTCCATTAAGAATTTCTCATTAGCAGCTGCTACGGGGCCAACTGGGTAAACCGGGTGCAAATCTAGACTCCGTAGCTACGGTTGATGGCAATAGGCTCGCCCCCTACTACATGGGACTTAAACATAACTGGCGAAATGTGGGTGTCCTATTAGGTACACCTCTGCTTAACCCTTCGGGGATTACAGGCGTGATGTTATGTATGACATGTATTATGTTTCCTTAGTAAGAATTAGGTATTCAAGGTAACTTGTAATTGTGTGAATTTGAATCTCATTAATATTTTAATTATGTACCACAGTGTTTACTACCTGATTTAGATGGCTTTTGTTGTGTGCGTGTACGCAATAAAAATGGAAAATGATATAAACGAAAACGAAAACGAAATGATATGTAATGAAAATAAATTGTGGTGAGCTATAGAAACAAAAAGTTCTAGAGTAAAATATGAAATAGTTATAGGATTTACTATCTTAATGAAATGACTATGAAAAACAAATAATTAATCTTAAAATTAACCTCTGGGATAGTAAACAGTGAGAGTGAGAGAGTAAGAGAGTTTGATGTAGAATGCTTTGTTGACGGCTTCGTGAAGGGTCCTTTTACACCCTGTATACTGCCGTAGATTAGGATCAGCAAGTAAACCCGAGGTGAGCCGATACCAATTCCGAGCAGTGCTTATAGGTGTGCTGTGAGCTTAATGCTTGATTTGAACTAATACCGAGGAGGACTAAACAATTGAAAGAAAGAAAGAAAATTATTTATTTGTCTCGCACAAGATAAAATAAAATTATAAAGTGAAAAAAAAAAACAAAAAAAAAAAATTGTCAATTTAAATTGATGAATAAAAGCACGTTGTTGAATTTTGGATGGTCGCCTCAGTATCGAATTGAACTTCCAATAGTATAATTATATTTGCAACCATTTGAGAACGGGCACGAGAGACGTACTACGTTATTTAAGTACTCTTAAAGTAACCGTTCTTTTATAATCGTGACTGCCATCTAAGGGCAATTATCAGATAACAAAGAGAAAATGTAACAGTTCTATTTCTGAGTAACTGTTTACTATATTTCGTAATGTTTTATTGTGCTCTCAAAACGTATGATTTTGAAAAGATAACATAACCAGTTTTATTTTTATTTTCCTACAAACCCTACAAAGATAATTTAGTAATATCTAAGTCTTGATCAACATATATAATTATTATGCTTGAGCAATGATGAAACATCAACCTCCTTCATTCCGTACCATCGAACTCTAACGATAAGATTTTAAATTACTGTGTCATTTCAATTTAAACGGCCGTAGCCATCTTATTTATGGTCATATAAACTACGTAGTTAACAGAGATTGTCCATGGTTCACGAGCATGACTCAAGACTGGATTCCTGAGGCACTAGGGATTTTTGTATTAAAAATACAAATATTATGCAATTTAGTTCATTTCTATACCAGCGCCCACAAAAAGCAGTTATTTCTTATCACTAGATCATGCAGTCCGCGACTTCTTTCGTGTTATGGTAGTAAATTATGCCTCGCAAACATTTTAAATAAAGCCTTTTACACTCGGGGATAATGTACTTTCCCATCAATGAAAAAAAATTAAGAATCGGATCGGATCTAACATTATCTACAAACATACAAATCTATATAGCCTCCATTTTCTAACTAAAATACTAGTACAAAAGTATATTGAGTAAACATTGCATGTGAGACGAGTATTTTCCAATTTTAAATCAGTATTTACGATACTCCAAGAAGTAGTTCACGAGTTAATTACTTAATATCGAGAACTTATGCTAACTATCTATGGTTGAAACCAAAATACTAAGGATAGCTGATTTGTCGGTTCAAAAATCGTTCGTATTATATTTACGTTACGTTTACAGCACGCGCGCGTACCTCCGAGATTGCCCATAGTTCACAAACATGACTCTGAGTCGAGTCTCGATTCCTGGTACCAGTTACTGGCTACGACTCGTTGCTCGTTGTGCAATGGGACCGGTTATTAAACCAATGAAACCGTATGAGCTCCCTGAACCGGTTAATTATGTGCGTGTTGTTATAAACGTGGATATAAGATGCTATATTTATACTTCTATTTATATGGGTATGTTTTATTTATGAGCGTGTGAACATGTAGGTTTATTAGTGTGTTGAAGTGAATAGCTAGATTCTTTTCGATTAGTAATTCGAAAGATCTTTTACTCGTAGTCTATTTAACATAAATAAAGTATTATAAATTCGGAGAACAACAAAGTGGTTTTTAATTGCCGTCAAATTCCTCAATTTCTCATAAATTAATGAGAATTAATTAGCTATTCTTATGGTCTACCTCGTTGCTCCAGTGGTCTTAAACGCGGCTGCTAAATTACTGCTGCGAATTTTATCTTTAGGTTAGACAGTATTATTGAGTTTGTCCATTGGGGATATCTCAAAAGCAACCAGGAAACTGGATTTGTGCCAAAAATGAGGGTATATCGTTAATTTATCTAGGGATAGTGTTTTGAAATAAGCAGGTTTGTATGAAAATTGGTACTAAAAATAATTATGATTAATGGTTTGTGTGACTGTTCTGAACTCTATGATCTTTAAGGTGTCTTAACATGACAAGTTCTTTGTGGAGGTTAAATGTTAACTACTGTAGTTATACAATTATTTATTATTATTTTTAAACAGTTACGTTGAAAGATTAATGATCTCTTCCTATGTATTGTCTGTTAAAACATTATGAGTTTTTGTCAAATTCATGTTCCCTGTCGTTGAAAACTACGACAAAGTTTGTTTATGTTTTTTTGTCATTTAACAATAAACCCTATTTATATACTTTGTGGATAATGGCACGGTTGACATATGTCGGGGAGAATCGATCTGACACATTATTTCTGGGTGTTCTCGTCTGGCTAACGGAGAGTTGCATAGACACAAACTCCTTGCCAGGGTTATCCACCAGGAACTTGAAGTACAACCTTGTGGAATCAGAAGTACCATACTATAAGTATGCGCCCGACCCAGTTCTCGATGATGGCAATACCACGTTGTATTGGGATCGACTTATCGGCACTGACAGGACTATTGTTGCTAATAAGCCTGACATTGTGGTGTTAGACGAATAGAGCTTCGCGCAATGATTGTTGATATTACGATCCCTCATGACGAGAACCCTGTGAAAGCAGAGAAAGATAAGCAATTCAAGTATCTTGATCTGGTTGTCGACATGTTGGATGTGGGATGTGGACTCAGCGATCATTGTGCCGATAGTCGTATCAGCCCATGGCTTAATTGCCAACGACTGCCAATGAAGGGTTATGTTATAAGTACCGCATATACTTTCATAAGCATTCAGTAAAAAGCTGTAATTTTGAAATTAAAACAAACACTTATTTTCATGTATGGATTTGTATAGATAATTTACACTACAATCATCGTGACCATCACTTTTTTCAGTTATTTATACTTTAGATTGGCGTTAAGAACTTGTTTTATATCAAATTGATGTATGGCTTAATGGTGTTTTTATCAGGTGTTCTTGTCGCTAAATAAATGTATCTAATAATAAACCATACAACTAAAACTTGTTAAAAGTTTTTTTAGAACTAAAAAGAACGTAAACGAAGCCGAAACGCACTTGTTCTCCCCGTCATGGCGTCATTGCGATAATTTTTTTGTTATGGACCATAACTGGGGACCATCTACTTACGGAGATATTGGAGGTCAGTTCCAATATTTTCACAAGTTTTTTTATACTGCTTTTTCAGGTTATGTATAATGTTTTGAGTTTTACCGTAAAACTTGATTTTTCACCCCAAAAAAGAAGCCGTTTCCCAGCATTAATTTTTGCGTAGGGTTATTTAGATTGATGTACATAATGCTTGGTTGACAGCTTCGTGAAGGGTTCATTTTCACCCTGTATGTTTGTAGTTATATGGTAATCGTGTACCTAGTTCTTTATGTATTCTTTGTGTGTGTTATTCTTTATGTGTGTGTGTGTGTTCTTTATATTTGTTGTTGTTCTTTGTGTGTTTTTCAGTCAGTAATAATATTTGACTATTAATAGCTATTACAAAAAAACTAACCAAGCACCTAACACAAAAAACCGGTTCGTCTATCTACTCTACAAGTATTCAGAATAGATACACCACGCATTGGAGCGAGCACGACGTTACTGACACCTCAAGGTAAGCAAGCCTTTTGCCGTCTGAAAGTAACTTGTACACGTTGGCCTCGCTTTGCATAGATTTCATATACAATGAGAGATCTGCATAAACTGGTTTTGTATAGCTTGATTGGCTGTCGTGCGTACCACGTAATTCAAATTAATTTTTAACTTACACAACAGAATACTGACAGGTTTAATAGCGGGTCCCAAACTATGCATAGCTTGTATCTTGGTGACCCCGACACAAAATTAAAAAAATATAATGTTCTGCTGGCGCAAGAAAAATAACTTAGATTAATAAGGAAAATGTGATCTCAGAAATAAAACAAAAAAACTAATTATTGCTTATCATTGAAAACAACTTAAATTTATAAGCAAAACGTGGGTGTGGAGTGTGTGAGTGTGTGTGAGTGTGTGCGGTGTGTGAGTGCGTGGGGTGTGTGAGTGCGTGGGGTGTATGAGTGTGTGAGAGTTATTGTGAGGGTATGTATTGCATCTTAGTGTGTGTGAGTACTGGATAATAACTAGAGCTACAAAGTAAACCTTCTGTTTCCTCATAAGTCCGCCCCATCATTCTTCCAGTATTTTCAGTAATTGTAGAGTGATTAACTCATTAGCCTACTTGTACGTACGGTCACGGACACAAATATGTAAGCACTTTTTTTTTCTTAGCCTGCTCTGAGCAAATACCTCCTCGACCGATTCCACTTTTTGTGAACCCGCGTTTGTCCCGCCATGCATTTAACAACTTTTAAAACCGATTTTCTCGTATTGATTTTGTTTATATTGTTACGAGCATAGTATTTTATAACCTATACTATTCTGAAACAGGGATTTGTCTTAAAGTTGTAATCCACGAGAAAAAAAGGTTTTTAGTTTTGAGTGTATTATATTGGTGGTCGTGACTGTACTACCAAGTTCACTGACGGTCTGCCACTTTTCACCCTTATCCCCTAAGTAATAACGTTCAAAAGTGGTTGAATATCAGTGAGCTCGCTAGTAAGTCTACAAGGAAAATATTGACTTTACTACACAAGTGTTTAGCACCATCATCGATTGATAGCTAACTTTATCCAAATGTTTTCCTATTGTACTCATTGGGAGCTGTTATTGGGTTAATTATACGTTCGCTGGGAATTTCATTGAGGAATTGTGGCCATATTTGAATAGAAATCTTCTTTAGGATGAGGTAATCAAGCTGAATAATTTTGATGACGAATAAGTATTAGTATTTATGAATGGTTTACTGTTGCACTGGCTGGTAAGAAAACTAAAGAAACTCGCTGGCTATTTAATATTACTAAGGACGAATGTCACCAAAGAAATCATGATCATTGATCAGCATATCTAAACAACGTTCACGAGCTGTCATTGTCAATATTCGAACGCGCTTTAGATATTACGCTAATCGCGCTCAGATTCATCGGTGAAATTCACTGTAAGCACTTTTATAGGTTCTAGTTATGAAAACATGGATTTCACAAGCAATCAGGGAATAAAACAGTTTAGAGCACTTCTTCATCGTCTTCAACTGGTATCATAAAAACTTCTGAATCACGGTATTTGTGACTTGTTCTAACTAAATTGGTTGATTGAATTATGAATAGGGAAGTATGACTATAATTTAAGCCATTGAATAGGAACGTTGCGGCAAAAATAACAATGTAGATTATAAGTGACCCTATTGTATTGTATTGTTTTTAATAATACTGTACTGTAGGTAATTCCAAGGTCTGTGAAATAATTATTTACTGATTATGTAAATAATAGCTAGTAATTTTACGCACGCGGTTAATCAATGTTACCAACTTAAGGTAAATTACATTCATAGATAGCTCATTAAATATAGAGCTGTTCATTTACATTCATGAAACGAACATTTTAAATCGGCATTATATTTAACCAACAAGCTTTGTAAAGTCGATATTAATTTCAAAATTAAGTACTTACCCACCTAGCGTTATGAATTAGTAGTTGGCATTGCACATTGTAATAGTATTCCTAGGTTATTTAGTCACTGCTGTGCGAAATCGAGTTAATTAGCTTGTCAGATTGATTAAATGTGATAGTATATGGGGTGGAAGAAACACCGACGCGAAAACGGTTTCCACGTATTCAGTAAGTACATCATTCTGAGCCCTAAATAGACATTTTCATAGGTTATCAAAAAAAAAATCTGCGGTTTCCTACAAAAGTGCAATATCTGCACGGTCAAAATGTTTGGAACAGCAGATTTTTTTTCGCGTCGATGTCCCTTCCACCCCGTATAATGGAATTCGCACAAACCATTGTAAATTGCGGCATACAATAGGTAGTATTGTTGTCAAATAATACACATCACTATCTTTTAAAAAAACCGGGTAGCGAATGTTGTTATCGGTTTTGCAACACCTGTCAACACGGTTCCCTTACCACGTGCTCCGGAAACGCACGAGAGCGCGCGAAGTTGAACGAACGCAGACGCAAATAGTTTTGAACTTCTGAGGTGTGCTGTACTTCGCACCGGTTAGCACCCTTTACACAACCAGACTTTTCTTTAGCAGCAACATGAACTGACGTGTTGGTTTTCACAAACGATAATCTGTTGTGACAATAGCACATAAAACCACCTGACAGAATGTAATTATAACAAGACGTCTTCACTTCTTCATAAACCCG
Source organism: Noctua comes (assembly GCA_963082995.1). Lineage (NCBI taxonomy): Eukaryota > Metazoa > Arthropoda > Insecta > Lepidoptera > Noctuidae > Noctua > Noctua comes. The sequence goes on along the minus strand of OY720277.1, from coordinate 11,354,926 downwards.
TTATTTTCTTCGCTTGTTCAGAGAAAAATTTCGCGGGCCAATAATAAAAAAAATACGTCTGCACTTTTTTTTTCTTCACATGTTTGTAAATAATTTGGAAGTTTACTAAGGAAGTCGTGATCGTATGTTCCGTACCTGTTCCCCACCAATATCGCTTCCAGCCGTCTGTCACCGCGCGGAACATGGCGCTAGCGTGCGACGCCGACTACGCGTGGCGGCCAACTGACTGACATACCAACCAAACTCCGCGAAGAGTGTGTAAAAACGTTCGAAATTCATAATCCCAAATCGATTCTTTATCATTATGACTTAAGAATCAATCAAACTTTACTCATTTAGCTACAAATGAAAAGTTCTTTTTAGGGTTCATTTGATGGAGAGGCCGTTTTATGCGAGTTACCGACAAAGGGCTCTCGGTCGCTCCCTGATTCAATTAATCTCTAATTAGAGACGAGAGTGCTCTTAATGTTGAGTAGAGACGGATTTGACATCGTAGCCTGTCACCGAAGTAAATGGAAATCTGACAGCAGGATGGGTTTCAGCGACCCTATAACTGAATTGAGGTCAACTGTGTCAATGTAGCACATCAGGTACGCTCAGGTATATGAACTCATATGACTATTATCAAGCGAGCTTACGCATCTCTGTTTACACTATTCTTCTATGTAATATCAGAAGAATCTTACACATTTCCATCAAGTCATTCCATACCATTCAGAACTGAACAGTAAACTCGCAATGCAAATTATAAATGATGATATAATTGCTAATAATTCGTATATCGTCACAATTACATAAAAATATTATGAAAAGTGAAAAGAATTATTTATGTATTTTATAAATAGTTTTTTTTTGTTTTGTAATCTAACGACGCCAACTTTTGAATTCGTCGAATTATTAAAATATTATTATTATAATTATAATTTTAAAATACTTTTCATATTATTAACATGCTGAATAATATCTGGAACAGGATATTCACACACAGGATGTTTCTGTTCTATTCTCAATTAGCCACATTTGTATGTCTTAAAATAAACAAAGAAAACTATGTTTATTCTTCATCATCATTTCAGCCGAAAGACGTCCACTGCTGGACATAGGCCTCCCCCAAGTGTCGCCACATTGACCGGTCCCGTGCGTCTCGCATCCAGCGGATCCCTGCAATCTTTACGAAGTCATTTCTGATTTGATCACGCAAGGAAACTCCGAGCATAGCCCTCTGTTTATTCTTACAAAGTATATTTGCCGAAAAGGTCGTACAGACCTTTTCGACCGATACCTGGTACCGATACCGATACCTGGTACCTGTTTTGAGGTAAGGTTCTGATCTTAATATTTTTTTTCAATGACTAGAACTTTAAATTATTGATTTATTGAACAGAAAAGCGAATCAAAAATGCAAAACATCAGACTAAATTGTTCCTAGACTCTCAGTGATCAAGACATCTAGACAAACAATGAAAACGTATTTTCCGCGTTCACACTAGACTATGTTTGAGACAATTAGAACCGTCATTTATCATTACCATAGTATGTCACTTCTTCTATTTATATTTCAAAAAATGACAACATTTTCACATATTATATCAACTAGCTGTTGCAGCTGTTGCAAGTAAATTTTTTTATAATAATTTGGCGAAGGTCGCGTCGTCAAATTATTATAAAATTTTACTTCCCTATTTGATTCGTATTTTCTTAAGAATTTCAAAGGCTTTTTTTGCACGGAACCCTGGTCCTTTTTTATACAATAAAAATAGTCTAAGTTACTTCTAATAACATCAGCTATGTGCCAGCAAAATTCCCGTCAAAATCGGTCTAGCCGTATCGGAGATTATCCGGCACAACCAGACAAGGAGTCAAAAATTAAACAATAACTTAGAACGAAATACGAATTGGCGAAAGTCGTGTCAGTAGCAAAGGTTCTCCTTGAAATGTTCTCTCCAATGGTTTGTATCTTATTTAATAGAAATGTATCTTATTTCTATTGGTTGCCAAGAAAATCTTAATTGAGTGCAAATAAAATAGTAACTTTGGTGTCCAACTAGTCAGCTATTTAGGTCAATAACTCCGAACAGACTGCGAATTAGCAAAAGTTATATTATATTATTATTAATTTATTCATAAAGGCGTCAAATCCCAATTAAAACAATTACTTTAAAATTAACACTTTACAAAATGGTATAGTACATTAATTTAAATAAGTAACGACAGAAAAGCTTTTCATCTTCCCTTCCCCTTCCCAACGCTGTTATTGAATTAAATGAAGATGATGATGATGATTTTTTGAAGTTTTTGATTGTTATGTTAGTAGCAAAAGTTCTCATTAGAAAGTTCTCTCCAATGGTGTATTTCTTATTGCTATCGGACCTTGGGGCAGATGCCCTTGCCCATACTTCAATGCCCATTCTCCTTTTATTTATTTGTGTACACACACACATACTTTAATATTACCTATAAATAAATGTGAACATAACTCTGTCTATTACATTTCCATCTACCACGCGGTTTTTTAAGATGTTGGTTCGGGGCTACGTTCCTCTGGGATAATTTTTAACAGCCACGCGGGCGAAACCGTGGGCAAAAGCTAGTATAATGTAAGTTACAAATATGCATGATATCCTGGAACAATAGAAGGAATTTTAATATACTATAAGTTCATGAAAACCCGGAAAATCGGAAGTGCAATTATTAATCATTATTATATGATGATATCAGCCAATAACTATACTTACAAACTTAGGTACAGATGACATCACATAACAACACGCCTGTAATTCCCGAAGGATTAGGCAGAGGTGTACCTAATAGTAGGTAGGTACGCCCACATTTCGCCAATTATTTTTATGTCCCATGTAATAGGGGGCGAGCCTATTGGTATCAAGCGGGCCCAAATCCAGACTCCGTGGCTGCTACTGAGAAATTCTTGATAGAAAAATCTAATAACACTTTGCTTGACCCGGGAATTGAAGCCAGGACTTCATGTCCAGCAGTCGCGCTTGCGACCATTCGATGAACGAGGCATTAGGTACAGATGAAGTGATGCTAAATGTAAAAATAACTATGCTAGCAAATAGGTACTGAATTTAATTATACATAGGCTGTGTCGCAACGAACTACCTCTCAGTAAACGTGGTTTGCTACTAAAACATATCACACATCACTCGTATATTTATACCATTTTCTCCAATGTCACATAAATAACACAATCATACAACACAAACTATCAAGACACTGAGTATTCACTCCCAAAACAACAAACAGCATTCATAACATCCGGAAATAGAAACAGGATATCGGTCCGGAATTCCTGATAAGTTTCCGTATCCCATATTCCGGATGTTTGTGGCTATCTTTAATCTGAGATACATTGGTCAAGTGTCTAGTATCTTGTTGAATATCAGTCGTTCTACGTATCCGTGTCACGTCAGCGGCGGGCCGAGGAGAGATTGTATTCAGCATTTCTGCCTCCGTTTTCAGGCCACGAAGCTCGTCTACAATCTGCATTGTTCGTTTCGAGTGCTAGATTCTTTAGCTGTTTTGTTTTAAATGGTGTCGATTTTAAATGATGATGATGAATTTATTATTAATACTCGAAACGGGATATTTACCATGTTTACCGTTTTTTATGCGTTCCCGATGATGTTTATCCGTGATCTTGGTGCTTGCAACAGCGCCGAAATATCATCGGAAACTCATAAAAAATAGTAAACATGGTAAATATCCCGTTTCGAGTATCTATACTATATATTTTAATATTATAAAGCTGAAGAGTTTGTTTGTTTGGTTGAACGCGCTAATCTCGGGAACTACTGGTTCGATTTGAAAAATTCTTTTAGAGTTGGATAGCCCATTTATCGAGGAAGGCTATAGGCTATATACCATCACGCTACGACCAATAGGAGCTGAGCAAAAATAAAACAAGTCAGAAGCGGCGGGTGAAACCGCGGGGCGCAGCTAGTTAATAATAAAGTTAGTGACCATAATAGTTTAAAATCTTATATTGATGATGATGAATGATGATGATTTTGATGATGTTTTTATGATTACTTTCAACCCCGAGTCCGTTTATTAACATAAGAACCCCCCAGAGGTGCTGCAAGCCTAAATGCAGCCATCAGTATCTTAAGAAGGATTCCGTAGACAGTTGTTCTCGTGGTCGCAAGCACTACTGCAGAGCGTAGGATCCTGGGTTCGATTCCCTGGTTAGGCTAAGCGTTTGTTGGTTTTTTCCATCAAGAATTACTCAGTAGCACCCCAGGAGTTTTGAAGTTAGTGGCATAAAACCCCGTGCCTCAATGAGATTATACAGTTGGTCCTGCGCCGGATCTGTCCGCTCGTGTCAGATTGCCGTCATATCGGACTACAAGGGTGAAGGAAGAGGGTATGTATGTAACTACTTGCGTTTGCGCATACATTAAACTTGTACTTTATAATATTTTCAGCATCGATAGCTAATCTCGAGATGCCATGGCCGAAAACCGTCTTGAGGAATATTGATATATTACCGACCATTTTTATTTCGTTTATTCATCTTTATACACATTTTTTAAAATATTTTTACATCATCATCATCATCTGCCTAGCCTTTTCCCAACTATGTTAGGGTCGGCTTTAAGTTTAACCGGATGCAGCCAAATAAAAATATTTTATAGAGCGACTGCCTATCTGACCTCCACAACCCAGTTAGTACTAGGTAATACGATACCCTTTTATATTTTTACATATTTCCTAAAAAAATATAATAAAAAGGATAAGTATCCACTGGTTCGGGAGCAGGGTCCAAGCAACCGGTGGTTTGGGATCCAGAGACAGGAACCGACTATTTATAATTTAGGATTTTTATAATTTTATGAAAACACTAACAAACTCAAATAGATCATTAAATGTGAAATTCTAATTCCAAAAAACAATGTAAAACTCCATAAGCGCGTCTCAAAGTTGAAGTTTTGACCAACTAAAATCTACGAAAGCATTGATTTCATTTACGTCATAAAGTGAGATAGCCAGCAATGATTCTACTCTAATACATTCATAGCCTAACTCACATAACATAAACATAGACTAGTACACAGTTACATAGACAACCTGCGTACGCACGAACGCACGAGATCGATCTTATAATTGCACAGTTGACATTGTAATGGCCGGTTGATGCAGCGTTCGAATAAGGTCAGTAGGTGACAGCAGTGCCAAGTTCTCTGGCATATTTTTTTTATTGCATCGATGGGTAGGAGTAGTCGTTTTTAGAACAGCGTATGTACATTGATTAGGTAGAACCTAGAATAAATAACATAGCATAATAGTAACAACACGACTGTCTTTCACTAAAGGGTTAGGCAGAGGCATAGGGTACACTGCGCTTTATTTAAGTAATATGTAGATAATAGGGGGCGGCCTATTGTTATAAAAGGGGAAATAATTAGAGACTGCTGCTGATAAAATCCTAATAGACAAACCGAATAACATTGCTTGATCTGGGAATCGAACCCACCACCTCATGCCCAACAGGGATACTGTTCATCATCATCATCATCATTTCAGCCGAAAGACGTCCACTGCTGGACATAGGCCTCCCCCAAGTGTCGCCACATTGACCGGTCCCGTGCGTCTCGCATCCAGCGGATCCCTGCAACCTTTACAAGGTCATCGGTCCACCTAGTGGGAGGCCTTCCAACGCAGCGTCTTCCGGTTCGCGGTCGCCACTCCAGAACTTTTCGGCCCCATCGGCCATCCGTTCTGCGAGCAATGTGCCCTGCCCACTGCCACTTAAGTTTGGCTATTCTTCGGGCTACGTCGGTAACCTTGGTTCTCTTGCGGATCTCCTCATTTCTGATTTGATCACGCAAGGAAACACCGAGCATAGCCCTCTCCATTGCCCTTTGGGTGACTTTAAGCCTTCTGATGAGGCCCATTGTGAGCGACCACGTTTCGGTCCCGTATGTAATCACTGGCAACACACACTGGTCATAGACTTTCGTCTTGAGACACTGCGGTAAGTTGGACGAGAAGATACCACGCAACTTCCCGAACGCTGCCCAGCCGAGTCGGATTCGACGATTGACCTCTTTCTCGAAGTTGGACCTACCTAACTGGACCGTTTGTCCCAGGTAGACATAATCGTCTACAACTTCGAGTGTAGAGTCTCCGATCTTGATAGGAGTGGGTGTTACATGGGCATTCAACATGACTTTGGTTTTGTCCATGTTCATTTTAAGACCTACTCTTTCGGAAGCTCTACTGAGGTCATCGAGCATTGTACTGAGGTCCTCCATGGTCTCAGCCATGACCACTATATCGTCGGCAAACCGAAGGTGAGAGATGTACTCGCCATTGACGTTGATGCCTAGCCCTCTCCAGTCCAGAACCTTGAAGACATCCTCCAGTGCAGCGGTGAACAGTTTCGGAGATATGACGTCTCCCTGTCTTACACCTCGCTGCAGAAGGATAGGTTCCGAGGTCTGGTCCTGAAGTCGGACTGACATGGTGGCGTTTTTGTACAAACTCTTCAGCACCTCGATGTACCGATAGTCGATTTGGCACCGTTGGAGAGACTGCAGTACAGCCCAAGTCTCGATCGAATCGAAGGCTTTCTCGTAGTCCACAAACGCCAAGCAGAGAGGCAGGTTATACTCTTCGGTCTTCTGTATAACCTGGCGCAGCGTATGTATGTGGTCTACGGTGCTAAAGCCTTTTCGGAATCCGGCTTGTTCGGGAGGCTGAAAATCGTCAAACCTGCGCGCGAGACGATTCGTGATGACTCTTGAAAACAGCTTGTAGACATGGCTTAGAAGTGAGATGGGCCTATAGTTCTTCAGCCGGGCATTGTCGCCCTTTTTGAAGAAGAGTACCACTACACCCTTGCACCATGCCTGCGGCGTTTTCCCCTCGAGTATGACGGAACTAAACAGCTTCTGAAGGGCCTTAAGTACCGGTTTTCCACCTGCCTTCAGGAGTTCGGCCGTAATTCCGTCATCACCCGGTGCCTTGTTGTTTTTAAGCTGTTTCAGAGCCATCCTAATCTCGTACAGGCTGACATCCGGAATGTCTTCGGTATAGTGTCGGGTCAGTCTAGCTCTTGGGTCGTTAGCTAGATTTGCAACGGGTTTGCTAGTTGAAGTGTACAACTGCCCATAAAAACTCTCGATCTCCCTCAGCAGCTCCGGTTTGGCGGATACGATCCTGCCATCGTCGGTCTTCAGTTTCGTGAGCTGGCTCTGCCCAATAGCCAGATCTCTTGAAAAATACCTTGGAGCCTTTATTCCGCTCAATAGCGTCTTTAATACGCTCGGTATTAAAGCGGCGGAGGTCGCGTTTCAAGGATTTAGAGATCCGTCTATTGAGCTGCCGGTATTTCCACGCCTCGTCTGAAGACTGCAGGATCATCTCGCGCCGCTCCTTCATGAGCTCGAGAGTATGATCAGAGAGTTTTTTGTTCTTCTGTGCACGACGTGTCTTGAAGAACATAGACCCAGTCGCATGGACAGTTTCCACGAACCCATCGTTGCATTCGTCCACTGAGCCTCCTTGGCACTCGAAACGATTCTGGAGTTCAAGCTGAAAGCTCTCGGGGTTTTGGATCTGGATTTGTGCTGGACGGAGCGTAGACTTCATCAGTCGAGACCTTTCAAGCTTTATATTGATGTTCAATGTGCCTCTGCCATGTGCGCCATGCGGTGATCGCTCCCGGTTTTCACCGAATTGATCACAGAGACATCATTGAACATTTGCTTCTTGGTTGACATGATGAAGTCAATCTCATTTTTAGTTGCACCATCGGGACTCTGCCAGGTCCACTTCCTGTGCTCACGCTTTCTGAAGAAGGAGTTCATCATATAGAGGCCCTCCTTCTCCATAAAACTAGCCAGTTGGTGACCCCGGTGGTTCCGACGTCCAACCCCAAATTGCCCCACCTGCAGCTCATCCCCGTCTCGTTTGCCCAGTTTCGCGTTGAAGTCCCCCATGACAACGGTGAAGTGAGTTTTGAAACCATGCAGGGCTTTAGAAATATCCTCATACATGGTCTCCACTTCGTCGTCGGGGTGTGCCGAGGTCGGGGCGTACACCTGTATGACCTTCAGCGAATATCTTGAGGATATTCTGAGTATAAGGTACGCCACCCTGGTCGACACACTCTCGATCTTCACCACGTTATTCACGAGGGACTTGTGGACGATAAACCCAACACCACCCTGGGACTGCCGGTCACCCTCTCGGAAATAGAGCAGGTTGCCGGATTTCAGGATTATCGTATCCTCCCCCTCTCTTCGGACTTCAGATAATCCCACAATACTCCATCGCAGCCTGCTCAATTCCTCTTCGAGTTCCGTTATCCTCTCGTCGGTCCGGAGTGTACGCGTGTTGTATGTTGCCAGGTCAAGTCGTCGGTATAGGCAGCCTGATCCCTTCCGGAGATTCTTTGCACCCCTTGCCACGCCGTAACCTCGACCGCTACCATAGTCGAGGGTAGACGGGCTGCCGGGTACTAGGGGCCATTTTTGTGTTGCGCTCATCATTGGGGGGGTTTTGCCATAATCGCCACGCTTGGCAGGCGGGTTGGCGATCGCAGTACGGTTGTTAGAAACCGCAGAGAACGCTGCTGCCCATTCTCTGGTAAGTCCCTTAGTCGCCTCTTACGACACCCACGGGAAGATATGGGATGGTGCTATTCTTTTACGTCCGACACCATACGGAACATGGATACTGTTGGTTGATCCATTTTAGGTACCTCAGTTGGCAAAAACGGAATCCTTATAGTGTCAGTTTGTTGTTCGTCTGTCTGAAGTGAAGACCCTATTTCTCAAAAACGCATAGAGTTATCAAGCTGAAATTCACATCAAATACTCAAATCTACCCCTTGGAGCAGTGAAAAAATCAAAGTTGCAGTTCAACGCGATCTAAGATATGACCGTTTATGTCGCATATTTGAGATTTCGCAAGGGAATCAAAAACTATAGGGTATTTTCCGTTGACCTAGAATCATGAAATTTGGCAAGAAGCAATGTCTTACAACAGTTACAACGCTTGTAAAAAAAAAAAGGAAAAAATCTGAAAACCGTAACAAAATACCTACAAGTTTATACGGAATACTCGGTGCGCGAATGCAACTCGCACTTGGCCGGTTTTTTATATTAGTACGTGTTCTTCTTTTAACTTTATCCATGGTCGGGAACCTCAAATTCTTTAATATAGTACATTCCACAAAATCCTATCCTGCGTCAGTATAATATAGAAAGTTAAGAGCAATCACTCTCAAAACTGTAAAATAAAAAACTTGAAAAACCCTACGTCGTCAACTTGCCACACAAATCCATCAGGCGTTTCGCCGCACAGAGCGACAAACAACAGGTCATTCTGTGCACACTAATGACTTACTATTGTAACAACACACCTGCCTAGCTTTTTCTCAACTATGTTGGGGTCGGCTTCCAGTCTAACCGGATGCAGCTGAATACCAGTATTTTACATGAAGCGACTGCCTATCTGACCTCCATAACCCAGTTAGTACTGAGTAATACGATACCTCTTGGTAAGGCTGGTTGTCAGACTTTCAGGCCCCTGACAAACTGTAACGACTGTCAAGGATCTACAAATTTTACTTTTGTAACACAATATTGTAAGTTTTTGATGCCTCGAGTCCTATTATTGAAGTGTTTGCAGGACAAGTGATCAGATGTCACTCCTCGCTTTCAAGATCTCTGGGCTATTGATGAGTGGGAATAATATTACTAGCAAATGCATCGACAAAAATTTCACACTTATCACGCTGCTGAAATTTTTAGGACGTCTTTTGTTTGCCTCTGGTTTTCTTGGGAAGAATACTTGGGTATACTAATACTTGGGTACTACTTGGGTAGTTTGGGAATACTTGGGTTTATGGTTGATTGACTGAGCTAGACGCCATACATCATTCCTAGAGTTATCGACATTATAAACAGTATTCCATTACTGTTTATTCAAGATCTGGAGACTGGTGTTGTAGCCATTAAAGGTGGCTGCGCTAATAAGGGAGTCCGGGGATTTAAAATTCCTTACGTTTTTGCAATTTTATAGATTTAGAGTTTTTGTTTGTTAATGATTGATTTGTTTGGCGATCGAAAAAATATTGATATACGATATCATAATCTAATAATCCTTACTATTACTTTACTAATATTATAAATGCGAAAGTAGGTTTGTTACCTTTTCACGCATAAACCACTGAACCGATCATCCTGAAATTTTGCATATACGTTTTCAGGTGTTCAGAAACGGACATAGGGTACCTTTCATCGCGAAAAAAGTACTGTTCTCGAGGAAAACAACAATAACGTTCTTATGATAATAGATGGCGCCACGTGTCTTTCGAATCGTGATTTAATTATATTAGTACAAGCAGAGTACAACCCAAATTGATTGTCAAATTCTAAATTGACGCGAGCGAAGTCGCTGGCAAAAGCTAGTCATCAATAAAAACGCCCTGAGTATATAGCACCATAAATATTGACTTTATCATTAGTTTGTGATATTTTAGGTCTTCACTAACTTAAAAATATATATTTACAACTAAGAGATTCTGTAAATACTTACATATTTTTTGTAGTCGCAAATCATTCAATCATTAACAAATAACCTGATACAGACCTGCTAATTAAGATATTTTGAACTCGCTGACTACTCTGACACTTTCGTATCAGCTTGGCGAGCTGAGCTTGGCTTCTGAGGGATGTAATGTACTTAACATTCCATGCCTCAGACGCCAAGGTCATCTCGTCAATGCCTAACAAAAAAATAACCTATTTAAAACCACTAGATTGCGGTTGAGTACCGTAAACTCTCACGACTGGCTAACTCAAACTGAGTTTTAAGTTCCCGTAAATCGTGAATCAATTTTTATCTATCTATAGGCTGGGGTCAAAAAAAAATCTAGTACTGTTGGGTATCTTTTTTATTTTTCTCTTAAGATACATTTTCAAAAAATGAACATGCCTTTATACACTTTAAACACATACACGTGCCAGCTAGCAACTATATGACAAATAACGACCATGAATTGTTAAGTGCGGTGCCAATAAAACTACGCGAAACAATAAAAAAACCAATTTTTAAATAAATGTCTGCCATCTAAAAGTAGGAATACATTACAATAAATTGTAGCTAAATATTTTCCGGTTGGCCCTTTGGCCGAGCCTATAACTAGGCTGAACATGGCCTTCTTTTAATTTAGTTGACTTAAAATTGGTGCAGTGAACAAAAAACTTGTGTCCACGTTTTGCCATTTGTGTAAAAGTATCTACGAACGACCATCAAATTTTTCGATCGAAGGCTCATTTATTTTCGGTAAGGTCAAAAAAAAAAAATACAAATCTGATCAATATACAGGGTGGAAGGGACACCGATGCACAAACGGTTACCACGTATTCAGTACATCGTTCTACATTCCCCCCATAAATTTTGACCGTGTAGGTCACAGCTGATATTTTTTTTGAATAACCGATGTGATATTTATATGTTTTGTGTTTGTGCGTCGGTGGTCCACCCTGTATAAGTATCATGTGTCACTATGTTCGTACACGCTAATTTCCAAAACCACCCTACCGATTGCAATGCAATTTGATAATGGTTAGTTCCAGCTTGAATGATAGTATAGCTTTTAATTGGCGCAGTGCAAAGCAGGGGCGGGTCGCTATACAGGGTGTAAACAGACTTTTCACATAACTGTCAACCAAGCAATCTGTACATCAAACTAAGTAACTTTATACAAAAATTATTGCTCGGAATCGACTTTTTTTTTGGGGTGATAAATCACGTTTTACGGTAGGACTCGATGGAAAGCTCTCAAAACATTGTGCTGATGGATGGATTGAATAGTACGGGTGTCGTGGAGGTGTGTAAAGTAAAAATCTTACATTAAAATCATGTATTCGAAAAAAAACTTGTGAAAACGTTGAAACTTTGACCCCCAATATCTCCGTAACTAGAAGGTTCCCAGGTATAGTCTAGAAAAAAAAATTATCGCAAAGACGGGGAGAACAAGTGCCTTCCGGCTATGTTAAGGATCTATTTACACCCTTTATAATATGGTAATAAATAATTATTGCATTGTGATTTGTCCACCCTCCGCACATGAAGAGTATATTTGATGGTCCCTTCTGTGCCTCGCAAGAAAGACACGCACCCTGAGGAAAAAAGTCCAAGTAAGTACTAAACAGCAATATCAGAATCTTCTGTCCTTCAAGTCAGGATCATTTTTGTGAAGAAAATTAATTTGTTAATGTACCCATTTATGCAGCGTTTACATATTACAACTTCTTATGTATTGACAAGTTCATGAGAGAACCCTAAAAATATTAACCAGTTAGTTATGTGGTAGTGGAACCGACTCCTCAGGATCCATAGTACGTTCGTTCATCGCCGTCCGTAGCGACCATTTTAACACTTCTAATCATCCACCAATAACAAGAGTAGCACTATAACTGCCTCATTCGTACAGTTGTCGCAATCGCGACTGCTGAACATAAGATCCTGGGTTCAATTCACGAATCGGGAAAATTGTTATTGGGTTTTTCCATGAGGACTTTCTCAATAGCAGCCACGGAGTCAGCCCGGTTGATGGCAATAGGCTCGCCCTCTAATAATGGTATTTAAACAAAACTTACGAAATGTGGGTGTACTGTTAGGTACACCTCTGCCTAACCCTTCCGGTATTACAGGCGTGATGTTATTTTAGCAATAAAACATAGCCAATAGCCATGAACAGCCACATTAAAATCAACGTAGCCGGGTGGCTGTTACCGTAACAATGCAATATAACGATATCGTCATCATTACCTTACCTACTTGAATCCACATCACCATATCTTTAAAAGCCATCACGTCGTATCATGTCCGTATTGACGTACTTTACGTAGTTTTAGCTGTCTTGCGATTGTTAACTATCCTCAGTATATCAATACTAAGGGGTATTCCTCAGAGCGCAACTATTTTTAAGCGCAACCAACTAAGCGCAACTACTTTATTCCTCGTAGCGCAACCATGATAAAAAAAGAGAGTATGATGGATTCATTAATGATATCTCTCTATTTTTCATCATGGTTACAACTATAACTAACTATCTGTAGGCCATACAAATAATTGTTCCGTGCGGGAATCAAACCCGCGACACGCAGCGCAGCAGTCAATCGCTTAGCCACTGTGCCGTGAGCTTAAATGCAAGTGAATAATAATTTAAGATAATGAATGCTAAACTGACAACTGGATATTTTGATCCGATTAGTCAATACTGATAATAAATAATATTTGATTTCTAATAAATCTTACGGTTGACGGAACTTGCCAATATGGCCAAAAAGGTGAAACATAGAAAGGACTTCTTTGCCCAGCAGTGGGACAAGATAGATACAAAAAAAAAATCAAAGACTTTTGTGGGAAAGTGAAAGACTTTCTTAACCTACGTTAATTAATAGTAGATATCTATAGAAACCACGCAGTGTCTCAAGACGAAAGTCTATGACCAGTGTGTGTTGCCAGTGATTATATGCGGGACCGAAACGTGGTCGCTCACAATGGGCCTCATCAGAAGGCTTAAAGTCACCCAAAGGGCAATGGAGAGGGCTATGCTCGGAGTTTCCTTGCGTGATCAAATCAGAAATGAGGAGATCCGCAAGAGAACCAAGGTTACCGACGTAGCCCGAAGAATAGCCAAACTTAAGTGGCAGTGGGCAGGGCACATTGCTCGCAGAACGGATGGCCGATGGGGCCGAAAAGTTCTGGAGTGGCGACCGCGAACCGGAAGACGCTGCGTTGGAAGGCCTCCCACTAGGTGGACCGATGACCTGGTGAAGGTTGCAGGGATCCGCTGGATGCGAGACGCACGGGACCGGTCAAGGTGGCGACACTTGGGGGAGGCCTATGTCCAGCAGTGGACGTCTTTCGGCTGAAATGATGATGATGATGATGATCTATTCTATTATTGATGATGATTTCTATAGATATGCATTATCCATACTAATTGTGATTATTTTGACAATATTTCACTCTCATACATATTGAACAAAGGCCCACAACTTTGGAAGTAACTAGACATTTTATTTCTATTTTTAAAAGAGGCATTTATTTTCGAGGTCAAAATAATTTGTCAATTAAATTATGATGCGTATATATTTATTGCAAGGCGCTGTCCGAAATAAATTAATGCATTTTTATGTGCGACTGTAGTTTTGAGTTATCAGAATAGCAATTCGACTCCATCTTATCCTAATTTCTACTAATATTATAAATGAGAAAGTTTGTGAGGATGGATGGATGTTTGTTACTCTTTCACGCAAAAACTACTGGCCGGATTTGGATGAAATTTGGCACACAGATAGTTTATAACCTGGATTAAAACTTTTTATCCCGGTGGTACGGTCCCGTGGGACTTTACCGAACTCCACGCAGGCAAATCCGCTGGTATAAGCTAGTAGGTTATAAAGATAACATAAGATTTATTTACGAGTATGTACATTGTATTTTTCAGCAAAAAAATATGTTTTATAATGTTATCTTATCTTTATAGTCATTTCAATTCTACCGTTTCCTACTGGTCACCATATTGATTCAATATGAACAAGTAGATTGCCGTGAAATGCAGTTAACACGTTTGATGCGATATAAGGTCTAAATACCCGATGCATGTGCTCTCACTCCGTGCGGAGGCGAGAAACGCTATACTTACTCTGGTGCGGCGGCCGTATCATGAGTATTTCTGCATGTACGAAAGAGACAAGTATAGGTTTGAGTTTAGGACCTTAAAGGCAACTTGGTAAGGTAATGAAACTGCACTAATTGACTGAAACTGAACTGCACTGATTGATATTTTTTTCTATTCCTAGCGGAAAAAGGGTCCAAAGGCCTGTCATAGACGATAAGGTCATTCTGCCCTCTCTCGAACTGATCTAGGTGACTGCATTGTTTACTTGCGATTAGTGTTATGACGTAATTTACGGGAACACACGTACGCACGGCAGCCAATCAAGCTATGCCGAACCAAATTAAACTGATCTCTCATCGTACCGGAAGCTCATACAAAGCGAAGTCAGGTTATACTGGTTATGTTTAGCTTGATGTACCGCCGTGTTGTACACACGATATATATAGGTATATGTAAGGACTCAGGTAAGATGTTTTATTTTTGTTTTGCTGTGGTTTGATTTCTTATTTATTCCTTTATTTATTTTCTATACATAATATAATTTATATTTTTAAATATTTCTAAACAAAGTAATATATAAAATACATTTAAAATATAAAAAATAGTAGCCCACCGGCATCGGGAACAGGGTTCGAGCTACCGGTGGTCAGGGCTTTTGAGAGAGGAACCTCCTAACGATACGCGCCGTGTCCAGAAGTACTGCTTTCTGAATCAAGCCCTTGATTCAGCTGCCAAGCGAGAGCTTCCTCAGATGTTGGTCGAGGCTATTGGCTATTAAGCCATTGGTCGACACGACTATCGGCACAATGACTGCTGTCCCACATGTCATTTTATTTCTTATTATTATTACTATCTATGAAATAAGGAGTTAAGGTTATAAAATGTACTAAGATGACAGCTATCAGGATAAACTTCTTATCTTAACTGCTATCTACGAAGCTGCAGGTTCCGCGTTCGAATACCGGTAAGTGCATATAATAATAATAAAATAGTTTATTGTCACAAAGAAACATACATTATAGTATACAATGTTTAACATGACGCTAATTAACGCTGCAGAAGTCTGTATACAGATATTGTGAGCCCTGCCTCTCAAACTAGGATAACCTGTATCTTAAGAGACAGTGTTCAGCTGTAAGGTTCCTTAAAAATAGGGATTATACAAGATACAAGATATTTATTTTGTAAAACATGAGTGCAGAATGATACAGGTCTTAAAAATAATGAGAGGTAGCTACATGTTTTGCCAATCATGGCGTACAAAATTAGTCGCACTAAGACAACTATTACAATAATTATAAAAATCGTTAAAAACAAATTAAAACAATGACTTACAAAGGACAAAAAAAAAAAAAATTATACAACTCATACGTTTGTGTCATGAGCACAAATATATGATTCTGAGCCATGGATGTTTACAATGCAGGTATATAAGTATTTATCCATCTATATCCATCTATACAGGGTGTAACAAGACCCTTGATGAAGCCGTCAACTAAGCATTATGTACATCGAACTAAGTAACTTGACGCAAAAATTATTGCTGGGAAACGACTTTTTTTTTGGGGAGAAAAATTAAGTTTTACGGTTGGACGCAATGTAACGCACCCAAAACATTGTGCTGATGGATGAATTGAATAGTACGGGGGTCGTGGAGGTGTGTAAAGTAAAAATCTTACATTAAAAATATGTACTTAAAAAAAAAATGTGAAAAAGTTGAAACTTTGACCCCCAATATCTCCGTAACTAGAAGGTTCCCAGGTAATGTCTAGAACAAAAAAATGGTCGCAAAGACGAGTAGAACAAGTGCCTTTCGGATATGTTAAGGGTCTATTTACACCCTATATTTCTCTTGAATAAATAGCAGGATCCGCGGGTGAGGCGAACACTATGACAAACACTGTTTTAAGCTTTCACGGCGTATAACTAAACTTACACTGACACTTCGTGATATCTTACGTGATTTTTAATCATTTTGAGGTCCCAACAATTGAAAATCACGGGAAGTATCACGTAAATGTCAGAGTAATTTAAAACTTTTTTTTTTGAGTTTTCTTGCAATTGTGAACTTAGACAAGTAGTGACTTGCTTGAATGATGATGGAAGAGTCAGAAATAGGTACATACCTACATTGAATTGACGTCAGCTACCGAAAAGTTCATGTTATTAATACGTAACGCTTTGTAAGCAATTACTGCTTCTCCCGGCCCTTTAAATAAATTCAACAGTTCAGGTTCTTCTGCAAAGAGCAATAAAAACAGTATTTTAAATTCTTGGTTTTGGGTGACCCCCAGTTCTAGAAAATTTGCCTCTCTTTATGGTCTGGCTACCTTTATCAGCAACATCTATCGGCAGGTTTGAGAACTCCTTCGATATCAGAGGAGCTCCGTGTAGTATGGCAAAGCTTTCCCTCAATTTTCCTCACTTTCATACACGTTAACATAGATGGCCATGCTTACTAGTTAAAACTGCTTCAATTTAAATAAAAACAAGGAAAATGCTGAATAGAAACATATTATCTTTTTCCGATTTATTAACAGGATAGTGGCTTTTTTTTTTTTTTTATCGTGGTAAAATCATCAAATGAGTCCTCCCACCCAGGGCAGAGTGGGAGGGACTGTCAGACTTGTACTGACTAAAATCCACGGTGTCCTTCAGTAGCCCTTTATGTTCCAGGGTCACGGTAATTCTATGAGTCCCGCGACCCCGGCAGGCTTTGGCCCTCTAGAGGGGGGCCCCGTCATTATGCTGACACTCTTTGAGGCGCGCGTGGAACACAACGCGCCGTCGACCCGGGCATGGTCCATGGTCGGACAGCGAGTCGCCCATTACTCGCCGCCCGCATGCCCGCGCCTACGGTGGCCGGAGATCGTCTGCCGACGTCCGGCGCCGTGGGCGTCTACCACTGCGGCTGGTGTGGAGGGAGGACGCTGTCCTCTCCCTCACGCGGCCCGCCTCCTCCTTCGCGAGCATGACTGCTTCGCAGAAGGAGGCGACCGCTTCCCACTCCGTCTCGCCCCGCAGCATGGCCTCGACCAATGCCGGGCGCGAGAGGTCTCCGCCTATCGCCGCCGTGAGGACACGGCGGTGCCCTGCCCAAGCGGGGCAGTCCTGCACCGTATGCTCCACCGTGTCCTCCGGGCGGTCCTCGCAGTGGTGACACCCAGGCGTTTCCTCCTTCCCCATATGACACAGGTACCTCCCGAAGCTTCCGTGTCCGGTGAGGACCTGCGTCATGCGGTAGGTCAGGACGCCGTGACGCCTATCCAGCCACTCCTCAAAGAGGGGTCTTACCGCCGCGATTGCGGCGTGCCCGACAGGATAGTGGCTTTATGTTAGTTCAATATTTAATTTTAACAAACGCAAACTGCGTTTGTGTGTGATATTATTAACTATTTAACACTTGCATAAATATTTGAACCGGTTGTCAATGTCAAATATACCATATTCTTAGTCTCACTGATTCTAAAATAAAACTAAAGTTTTTTTCCGGCAATGCTGGCAGATTTAAAATATTTAAATATAGTCTTATTTACAAATTTAATTTTAACCTATCAGAGGTTAAGAATTAAATTTGTAAATCAAGTTTTTCTTACACTGACTTCCTTTTGCAACAGTGTCTTGCTCACTGCAAATGAGTACATAGCATATCAGACATATGCATTTTACTCCTTTTTTTAAACTAACTTTGTGACAATAACCACCTCCGGCTGATACGTTGAGTCTGCAGAAAAGCTCCCAGCAGGTAAGCAACTGCCCTGGCATCAGAGTGTACTAAGCGTTTTCACGGGCATTTGGAAGACTCTAAACCAACTGCCAGGTGGGCAGGTACATCTTAAACTTATACTGTCACTTACGGGATATCTTCCGTGATTGTTCATTATTTTGAGCTCCCGATATTTCGGCGCTGTTGCAAGCGCCATGATCGCGGGTTGACTGGAATTCTCCAGCGGGTGGATGGAAAATAAATTGAACAATCACGGAAGATATTCCGTAAGTGACACTATAAGTTTAGTTGTAAACCGTGAAAGCTTAAAATAGGTACATCTTAGTCTGGTGGGGGGATTCCGATGATGTTTCATCTGGTAACTGCGGAACCTCATGACGATCGATAGCCCACATTCTGTCCTGCACTTTGAGGGAACTGTCCAAAGCCACTACCAACGTTGTCGATGTGGCAGAGTTGTGGTCAAAGCTTAGTTTATTTGAATAATAGTAAGAATCACCAACACGATGAAGAAGAATAACCATGTCCACAAAAAATATCATACTGAAATGATCCTTTAGAAAATAATGTATCATTTTAGCATGACATTAAATAAAACAGTAATGCGATTAAATAATGTAAAAACTGGTGACTAAATGTAAAAAAACAACGAGCAAACTATTAATGCGTAGGAACAGAATATATATTGTTGCGTAACTACATTTTCAGCTTACTGTTTTAAGTGAATTTGAAGAGTACTGACGTTTTTAAAGTTGAAAATTGTATTGCTGTTGTTTCATCAACACCATATCATTCGAGGACATCCACTGCGTATATCGCCCGATCCTGTGCTGCTGGCATCTAGCGGGCTTCCACGGACTTTAACAGGTCCTCAGTCAGGCTTTCGGTACGTGGTCGCCACTTCAGACCCTTTTGTCAGCCCTTTTGTCAGTCAGGCTTTTGACCCTTATCAGCCATTCGTTCTGCTATCAATTTGTTGTGATATTATGTCGGTAACCTTGGCTTTCGTACAGATCTCGTCATTCCTGGTTTGATTGCAAAGGGAATCTTCAAGCACTGCCATCTTGCTATTGTTAACATAAAAAAAAAACTCGTTGTATTTTAGATTTAACTTGAAACTATCCTATCAAAAAATTTGGTGATGTAAACTGCATTGTGAAAGATGTATTAACAGTCAGCTTATACATACATACATGTATGTACAAAAAGCCAAGTTAATTATACTTGGTTCAATTGTACATATATCATAAATCATAATAAAATAACGGTGCATTCTGTGTGGTCACCTAGTTCATCTAATACGCAACACAGCAGTCACGCAGACTTAGATATTGAACCATAAAAAAAAAAAACAATTAAAAGTTATGTCAAGTCGTAAAACCTTGCGGGGTAGGGGCGGCTCGCTAATTTTATAAGTGAAGTGATAATTAATTGATTTCTATAAGATCTAATTGTTAGTTACTGAAGTGAAGTGGTAGAAGTTACCTAAGGATATTATTTTAAAAGTATTGTATTTGTTTCTTAGGTAATTGTGATTCAAGATACAATTCAAAATGTCCAATGTCAATGGGTCAAAGGTGGCATCGTTTTATACTGGAAAATCTGTGTTTATAACTGGTGGTACCGGGTTTGTGGGCAAGGTAAGATTTTTAAAATATTTTTTGCTCTTTATTTTGCTCTAGGTAGAAAAATAACGAAATGGTTTGACTTGAATCAGTGCCTTATCAATAATCTAATCTAAAAATCTATTAAAAATAACAAACCTATCTGAAGTTTTGATGTGTATTCAATCTAGATGGTCTCGCACCATCAAACCAGGCAAGCGTTTTTATTATAGCTATGTGATTGAATATTGCTATAAACTCTTGCTTATGTTCGTACAGTCCGACCAAAGGTTGTCTAGAAGTTATCGCTATCAGCGATAAGACCGCCATTGTAACCATAAAATTAGCAATATTGTAAAACAGTTGTGTTTCAATTTTGGTGTGCATTATAGTATATTCTATTCTAGGCTTATTTTCTTTGATTGAAGTGTGACTCAAACGTCTCTGCATTCGTATTCCACTGTCTACCCCTACTAGAATTAAAAGGATGAGGACCATGAACGCACGTAGTTTCCTTCTAAATAGTATTCAAAACAGCATGTTTAATAATTCCAGACTTTAATAGAAAAGTTGCTGTACAGCTGCAGTGGGATTGACAAAATTTACGTCCTAGTACGTGACAAGCATGGGAAACAGGCGAGTGAACGACTGGCGCGTATCACTAGCTCACAAGTAAGTATAGGTTTAAACATGCATTTCATATTTTACCATAAAACTTTTGAATAAAAGACAGCTGTCCGGGTTTTTACTTCCGTCAAGTTTGAGTGTGAACACCCAGTGGACACGCTCTTAAGTTGTTTATTTCAATCAGTAATGTATTCTTGTATCATTATTATCTTTGTAATACCACAAAGTGTTTTCATCTCTTATCTAATAAAAATCTTTAAATCTCTTTACTTTATATTTATTCCCGAGAAGAAACCTTCTCGGGAATAAATATAATACCTGAAAACAGAGAGCTTCTGTGCGCAAAAAGGTTCGGAGCGGTATCTAAATATGAATTTAAAATAACAAATTCATATTTTCAGGTTTTTGACAGATTAAAAGGAAGCAGAAATGAGGAGCTGAAAAAAATTACAGTCATTAATGGGGACATTACCCGTGAATGTCTTGGATTGCCGGATGATGTTTTAAAAATATTAGAGGAGGAGGTACGTTAACTATGCGGCTTTAGGTACTTCAAATCTCTCTGTTTCATACAAAGACAAAAAAAACAAGATGTAAATGGACCTTTCACGAAGCCGTCAACCAAGGATTCTGTACATCAAAATAATACGCAAACATTTTGGCTGGGAAATGACTTTTTTTTTGGGGTGTAAAATCACGTATTACGGTAGCACTCAATGTAACGCACTCAAAACATTGTGCTGATGGATGCATTGAATAGTACGGGGGTCGAGGAAATATTTAATGGAAGTTATAACATTAAAAACTTGTATTTAAAAAAAAAACTTGTGATAAAGTTGGAACTTTGACCCCCAATATCTCCGTAACTAGGAGGTTCCTAGGTATGGTCTAGAACAAAAAAATATCACAATTCTACGGGAAGAACAAGGACCTTTCGGCTTCGTTATTATTCATTCCGTTTTTTTTTTAATTGTGTTCCATGAAACAAGATTCAGTTTCAATTTCAATTTGTGCGTTAGTAGGTAACCGTAGAAATTTCATTTCAGGTATCAGTAGTATTTCACTTAGCAGCCACAGTGGCATTCAAGCTGCCTCTCAAAGATGCCATGCAGATCAATATAAATGGTACAGAAAATGTCATTGAATTATGTCACCGGATGAAGAAATTAGAGGTGAGAAGTTTTTGAGTTAAGCATCTTTACGTTAAGCCGCGCTTGCCAAGGTTGATGCGTGGATGGGTGATCACCACCCATTACATACCGAGTTTCGTCCGTGCCTCGGAAAGCACGTTAAGTCGTTGGTCCCGGCGGTCAATTGTAGGTCTTTGACAGTCGTTACAAGTAGTCAGTGACCCGAAAGTCTCACAACCAGTCTTACCAAAGCATATCGTATTGCCCAATACTAACTGGGTTGTGGAGGTCAGATAGCCAGTCGCTGTAAAATGTAAAATACCGGTATTCAGCTTCATCCGATTTTTTGCTCTTAGAGGATATCACGACACAAAACATTACAAAAAATGCCTACATGATATGTACCTATAATGTAACATTTGATGTCATAATTATAGACATTCACTAGATATTTTAGTAGAAATTAATGTTATATTATGTAATTTATACGCTCGATAAACGTCTAAACAAAATGCACAGGTACACAAAATGTACACTTCAGCCAACTTATTTGTGCAGGCGGGAAAATACAAAACCAAAATAAATGTACCGAGCTTGACATATCGATGCCCTTTTTTTCTTGAAAAGCAGTGCCACTTTGAACTGCAAAATTAAAGTGGTCATACTGCAACCACCAACCAACTGTGCGACCACTTTCGTAGATGATGACATTGCAGCCGTTTTCATCGAGTTACTTTACAAAGAAACCATTTCTCATGCTGAGATTTCTCTTAGTGATTGTGCGGCTTTGTTGCTGCAATTTTGCAGTTCAGTCCTCCTCGGAATTGTGCTTTAAACTAACAATTTTTACCAAAGTTTTTTTTTATTTCACACAGGCTTTTGTGCACGTATCTACAGCCTTCACTAATACAGACCGAAAAGATATAGATGAAGTGGTGTATCCTATGCCTATGAAGTTAGAATCCGCCAGACTTTTTGCTGAATTGTATTCACACAATGACGAGATTGTGTCCAAGTTTATGGGTAAGATCTTGTACATACACCATTTTGTAAATACTTCATGTTAATTAGTGAGTAATTTGTGCTTTAATAATATTAATCGTGAATTACATTTATGACAATACTAATGCCAAAAGGCCTCGTTTACACGGCGCAGATTATCATGATATTTTATTTTACTTTAACATTTTGGGATCACATGACTGTATTATCAACATTGGTATTATTATTATGATCATCATCATCATATCGCATTACATTGAGATGTGGACGTTCTATCCCAACTTTTACCGTAAAATAGCGCAGTGTGTATGGTCGCTTTGCGCACCAGAGACCAGCAAGCTATTTATTCAACCAGCCAATAATGGGGTTGTGGTAGCCTCAAAATGCATTAGCAACTAATATTCGTTGCGGGGTTATGAACGCATCTAAATGTGATTTTCCTCGAAAATCCTAAACTGCTGTCGAAAATTGAAATCAATAGTAACAAAATTTATAATATTTACAGGAAAGAAGCCCAATACGTACACTTTCTCGAAAGCTTTCGCGGAAGAGCAAGTTATGAAGCAATGCGAAGTCTTGCCGGCTATCATCGTTAGACCATCTATAGGTAATAAGATTAAATTATTCTTGGAAATGGCTCTTGAAATTAATGAGTTTCGCACTTAAATATGTTTCCTTACCTAAATGATTGTTTTCCTGGAGAAATACTTAAAGCTATTATTAATAATGAAATTGTATGAAATGTTTTTCGTTGGCTTCATGTCGGTTTTGCCTTACGAGTATATGATATCAACCTACACCAACAGACTGTTACTGCCTCACTGTTATGCAACGACGCTTTGCTCGTAGCGTATTTGCGTTTTGAGATGACTGTTTTTATCAATGATATTATAAATAAAAAGAGGAAGATATCGCACTAGCGCGCGCAAATTGTTGCAGAAAATTTCAGGCAAATTCAGACAGTTGTCGTAATTTAAGTGCCTCAAGCGCAATAGCTATCTCTTTCTGTATCATACGTTCCGTATTATCTATCGCAGTCGTAACAACGCAACGATATATAAACGCCGCTCAGTATGAACGTAGCGTATCTTTCTTTATAATATCATTGACATTTAGATAGATATTATTATTTTGGATATAGTCTTTGTCTTGCTTCGGTGCTGGCTTTGTACTGTCGAATACATTTACGGACTGTAAATCTCAGGACCATTATGACAGAACAAAATTTCTGATTTTCTGTATTTGTGGGTACTGGCAAAATTACCATGTACTGTTCACCTCTGTCTCACACTTTCTTTTTCATACCTTGAGAATACGCAGGATTATATCATACTCCTTTTGACTTACACCCCACGATTCCTACTACTTCTATGAGTCTGAGACATGGGAGATAATCGTACATTCCCTCGCTCCCCTGGTGGTACCAGCCCACCATACTTAGTGGCCTTCATGACCTATCTTTATACAGGTTGCGCCGACAATACGACAATAAATTAAATTGCTTATCCTCATGATGTTCCCAGTCTGCATACAATTTTTTTTTCGAATATATCCAGTAGTTTAGTCACAGGAATTTATTTTTCATTCTCAGCATTTTCTACATGAAATAGATTAATAGGCTAGCCCCGACAGGTTAACAACCCCCGCATTGATATAAACACTAAACACATGTTGCCAACTCGCTACTTCCAAAACCTTTTCCAAATTCGTTCTTTAAATATTATTTCCAGACGCGAATTAGTGCAAATTATACCTAAGGTTAGTAAAAAATATTTATAAATGATGCTGTATTTCGTTAATAGTTTATGCTATTTAGTTTGTTTGAAAAACAATGTATTATTATTTTAATTTCGATGTTAGGATTTATTTGATAGTTTAAAAATATTCCTATAAACTAGTATTTTTATTTATTGTAGTTTTGTCGGCGCCACCCTGTATATTGATTGCCCTTTGGCGAATACAAGCGTAACATTATGTTATGTTTCCAGTCGTATCAGCCCTCAAAGAGCCATGTCCCGGCTGGGTAGACACATGGAATGGCGCCACTGGATTGTTCATCGGGATGTCAGCTGGTGTCCTGAAGGTGGCTCAGGGTGTAGGAAGCAACATCACAGATTTGGTGCCAGTCGATATTGTTACAAACCTCATTATAGTTGCTGCTACGAAATGTCAGAAGTAAGTGGGTACTTGGCTCTTCGTGATTATTACTTTTCGCATTAAAAGTAGAAAAAAAAATCTTGACAAAATTACTTATTAACTTCTTTTAATAATTTCTATTGTACAGACGCCAGCACATCAAGCTTTCCGAAACTGAGAAATATTCTCAATCAAACTTGAACCTAATACTTTTGCAATGAAGTTGAAAATCTATTTAAGAAATTTGACAGATTGTAGTAGTTTGATGTGTGTGTGTGCTGCTTAACTTGTAACAAATACATCGTGTTTCATTATCTGAATCATTACATTACAGTCCTTTCACCGCGATTTTAGTTTGATTTTTACCCGCCGTTTTTGCTTTGTTTTTCTCGTTGGTGAAGTAACTACATGGCTGGATGCTTTCAGAACTATACGCACATATTTCTAATTCATACTTTCAATTTGATTGCAGATCAAAACAAATTAAAGTGTACAACTGCTGTACTGGAAGATCGAACCCTATCACGTGTGATGGAGCTAGTGCCATCACCAGGAGAGTGGCTCTTAGGTTTTCATTAAGTAAGTTTGTTGTGTTTTGCATCGGTCGTAGGTATGATTCGACCTCGGAAACGCTACAACACTGAAGGTTGATTCTCACTTGCATGTCGTTAACAGAAAACGACTATCTGTCAAAAATAAAAAAATATGTAAATGTATGTGTTGTATGTAAATGTATTTATGTAATATGTACGTCTATGTGAAAATAAGATGGTTGAACATCCAATTTTCATAAAGACAATAGACCACCGAAAGCAAAATGATCAGTCAAAGTATACGTAATTAAAAATCACAGATCCTGGAATAATAGGGATGTTTCCTGAAAAAAATTAATTAGTCCGTCAGATAGATTTCTAAAAAATATTGGACACGTATTTTTTCTTTTTTCACGAAAACTAAAAATGAAGACGATACAGTGCGTCGAAAACTCATGTGACGTCATACTTCAGAAAAACTTTTTACCGAAAAGTGCCGTCACAGGCCCCGGGACTCATGATCTTTGATGCGTTTTATCTTCGTCAATTTTTATTGATTTGATAAAACAAAAAATACGTACCCAATATTTTTCGATAATCTAACTGACCAAATAGAATCATATTTTTTTTACACAGGAAACATCCCTATTGTCAAAATTGCTAAAGCATTTACGAGGTCGACTATCCCTAAAAAAATACATCAATTATTATTTAGAAACAAAAATATTGAAATGTAGCCATTCAGAGAGTTTCACCTGTTGCTTATTTTTTCATGAAACACGCTGAAAACAATGTTTTCCTTATTTTCAGATGAATTCCCGTGGCCCTTTATTATGTTTACTTCCCGAATGTTTTTATATAATTTAATAACCTTCACGCTGCAGATTTTGCCTGCTTATTTGATTGATTTATGGTGCATAATAACTGGAAAGAAAGCGACGTGAGTAAACTTTTCTTTTATACTTTCTTGTCTTATTATTTGGGGTCGTTTGATCACACTTCCTAGTCTTAGCAAGACAGTTTTAAGGAAATTGGTAAAAGTCTAAAATTGAAGTGTTTTTGTAAAAGGAGATTATTCACAGCCCGTATGCGGCCCGTACAAAAACTACCAAAATTTGAAAAAAAGTAAATATTGCTAAAGAAAGCATTATGGAAAACATTTTCTTTTAGCACAGCTGAGCTGCACGACCAATTGTTTTTGAAGATTGTAGATGTGGATTTACTGTAATAGTCCTCAATCAGTCAAAAGTTATTTAATTTATATGGTATTTTTTACCTCAGTAGTGTTTTGGTTTTGGTTTTTTACTGCGATGGTATTTTGTTTTTTTTTTGTTTGGTATTTTTTGGTAGTAGAACGTAAGAGTTTAGAACTTTAGTACAGCGGATCGATAATTGTTCGTGCTTTTAATGGAATCTCTAAAATATTGCTGGCAAAAATAAGAGTTATGGTACTTTCAAACTTAAATAGCAGCCGGGGGTTAATTGGAGAACGGTTGTTAAAACCGTTAAAAATGTTCAGGATGTTGTTTTCAATTAAAAGTCTATATTTTATAAAATTATGCCCAGTACCCATTGTATTACGCCGTACTAACTGAGTTGTGGAGGTCAGATAGGCAGTCGCTCCATGTAAAATACTTGTATTGGGCTGCATCCGGTTAGACTGGAAGCTGAGCCCAATATAGTTGGGAAAAGGCTAGGCAGATGATGATTTTATAAAATTATGCTTTAGTAAAACTTTTATTTTCAGTATTTTGAAACTTTTATAGCAGCGGACGGGTTAATGGTAGACTCTCGTTGTAATAATAAAAACTGTTGAGGATGTTATTTCCCATAAGAAAATATTTTTTTTTGTCATTTTCATTGTTTGGTCCGATTTGAATGATTTCCATGTTAGATTAAAAAAACATTGTTCTAGCGCTCCGTTAGCTAATCGTAACATCGGGCATGATTTGAATAATAGAACGATATTCCAGTGTTTTATTATTTTTTAATGTTGAAAAAATGTTGTGAATTAATTATCTATTATTTTTTACAGACAAATGAAGCTACAATACCGTCTGAAAAAAGTCATAGATGCAGTAAAATTCTTCTTACTGAACGAATGGAAGTTTTCTGACGACAATGTAAAAAATCTTGTAAAAACGTTGTCTGCAGCAGATAGAGAAACGTTTAATTTCGACGTGCATACCATTAATTGGGAAACATGTATCAGAGATTACATTCTAGGAGCTAGAAAATATTTGTTGAATCTTGAAAAATAGATAATAATATCGTTGTATGCTGGTTTTTGTAAGGTTGTCCTTTTCAACCCAAAGGTTGACTGTAGAATAGAATGCCATGATTTCTGATATAGAATGCCATGTGGCATTAAACTCGCTTAAATGTGCCACTACTTTACAGTTACGAGCATAAATACCTAACTATTAACTATTAAGCAGAACTAAAAAGCGATTTTCGATTATGCATTATAATATTATATGGTGTTACGAATATGTCCTTTTCGGTCTTTTTTTAAAGTCGCAATTGCTGTTTCACCAGAAACCGAAAAATCGTTTAAGCGTAAAGTTTTGTATTTCTGCTCGTGACTGGACATGAAGTTTAAATAAATAAGTTTAAATAATATTTAGCACAAAAATGGCTTCTTGTTTAGGTTTATGATTTGACGTTTAAAAAATGGTAGCGTTTTATAATATTGTTGTAAGTGTATTTGGAATTGTATAATGAATGAACGGAATTAAGTTAAAAAATATTGTTGTGTAAAGGCATTTTAAGAGGGACATGGGCTGCGATTCTCCTTATAAATATTGAAGAAACCGACGTTTCTTAACACCATTTTTTCTTTCTTAATAATGCCTCTAGAGCAACCATTTTTTTAAAATAAAATCAATGTCTACTGTAGACACGTCCTTGTCATTTCCTTTTTTTCAACAACTAATACCTAAGTAAAGAAAATATGATCCTCCAAAATTGTCAAAAAATGACCCATTTTTAAGGCCGTGATTAGAAAACTACAAGAAAAAATCGAAAAGTTTTAAACATAAAAGAAATTGATAGAAACCTAGACATAATCTTTCTTAAAATGTCAATGACAAAAATAATTGTATCGGTTCAGTTTTTGAGGAGAAAAAGGGGAATATAAAACGTCGCTCTCGTCAAAATTTTTGTGATATAATCGGTGTGAGCTGCAGCTGTCCCTATCGCACTCTACGGGGGCAGGCTTGACGCAGCGCGACGGCAATAGTTTCTTCAAATACCTATTTTTCAAATTCCTCGCAGGCACTGTCCCCTCTTAATTATATTGTTGTACATAAAACAAGTAAAGTTTGATCTTATATAAAAGGTTTACAACGAATTTTAGCATTTTATTGAATTCAATATGCTACTAAAAATTCTCCTTTGGTGCTAAAAATTATAGTACCTACTTCAAAAATGACGCTATGCTAAATTATGGCATGAGTCGAGAGCAGAGTTTGAAATTCTTGCTGTATACTAAGTATTTCCATTGCAATGGCCTCAGATTATGACCTAAAAGCCTGAATAATTATAAAACATAGTTCATAATAATGAGATATAGCCAATTTGAATTCTAAAATAATGAATCCAAAAAGAGATAAAGTAGCACATTACAAATAAAACTGGCAAAGTCCTTACAATATGATCGACTACTTAAAATAACATGACATCACGCCTGTAATCCCCGAAGGTTTAACCAGAGGTGTACCTAATATTATACCTACATTTTGCCAGTTGCGTTTGAAGTCCCATGTACTAAGGGGAAGCCAATTGCCATCAACCGGGCACAAATCCAGACTCCGTGGCTGCTCCTGCGAAATTACTGATGGAAAAACCCAATAACACTTTGCCCGACCTAGGAATCGAACCCAGGACCCCATGCTGAGCAGTCGCACTTGCGACCACTAGACTAGCGAGGCAGTAAATGAGGCGGTAAATAAAAATAAAACAGATAAAGTCCTCACAATATACCGACTGCTTAAAATAAATAAAAAATTAAACAAGCCATGTATAAAGGATCAAAAACGTAACTGAGCAAAGCCACAGGATGTCACAGTACTCACATATGTATTGATCTCGGCTTGCCAACTAACGAAACAGAATGCTCACTAAATCAAAGGATTATACGCACTATCTCACTCATGCAGGTAACACAGTTAAAATAAATGAAGGTTTAGTATCAGCTGAGAATAGTTTGTGCTGTGTGTTCTATTGTGTGGTTGGATGACAGATTTATGGATATCTCTGAGCTCGGTTCTTGTTATTGGAGAGATATGTTGCCTGGTGGTAGTGCCATAGTGTTGTCAAACAAAAAACGAACGCCTGAACGAAGTCTACTTTTTTTCTTTTTTTTATACTAAATGGGCTTACCGTTGACCTCAATTTAGTCCTGAGGACAGAGATGAGGTTGACGATAGAACCAGCCTACTACTATTATTATTATTTTGTGTAACTTAAGCACTTCACTTGCATTCTGGGTAAAGCAGATACCCCTTAGGAAAAATTTGGTGCTAAATTGTACACACACAACACATACGATTCGTCAACTTAGGTAAATTACATTAAAAATCCTACTAGATAATGGCATTTTGATAGTGACAAAGTTTAAGGTGGAATACGCATGTACAATTACAGAATTGTTTAAAACCATATTTGTTCGACCGCGAAACATGTTTTGAAAACGACTCGTTCGACTATAGATTCTAGAACGTTCGCATTTCAACCGCGTTCATCTTGCTTTAATGTTCTATTTGACATGCCCGTATCTCGTTACCATGCAGTTTGCGTTGGCATCAGCACAAGTATTGAGGTTTGTGGGGACACAGCTTAGCCTTATGAGATGCTAAATTCATATGCGTGGATGTGTTAGAGAATTTAATAGTTTTCATGCGTTTAAACTGAATGGTCTGACTAGTGCACCTGTTGAATCAAATGGATGGCAAGGTACATAACACTTATGATTGTCTTGTTGCTGTTGATAGGTAGATACTATGCTTACACAGTTGACATTGGTCGGAGTCAGTTCTGTAAAGAATCAGCAGCAGCAGCAAGAGCAGAATCGAGTTGCGAGTGACAGTGGTAGCGGTACTGAGTACAAAAAACGAACAAGAAAGAGGGTAGATCGATTTGTCTGCTCATAAACACCCACCCGCAATAACTTCAGTTTATCCGTGATCATGGTGCTTGCAACAGCGCCGAAATATCGGGAACTCATAGAAAACAGTAAACATGGTAAATATCCCGTTATTAGTATTAATAGTAATGTCAGTTCTGTACTCCGACATGTCGATGATATAACAGTCATCAGTGAAAATCCGACCTATAAGGTCGGATTAATCCAATCCGGAGTCTCATAATCTCAACTCCCACGACATCATGACACCCTTAACCAACTAAACAGTACCGTTTAAAAAAGCAAAAAGAACTATTATTATTATTACCCATGAGCAAAATAGAGTAGATACCCTTTTTGACTATCCGATTCAAAACCAAATAACCATGCCTACATAATATTGGCTCATTTCATAAAGAATCAAAAGGAACAAAACTACCAAAGGGTCAAGACTGCCATTTAAAAGGTTTGTCCTTTTACCGAGACCTTACTTTACATTCAGGATGGAAGGTAGTTAGAGACAAAAAGTAGGTCATCTTCATTCATTAGAATGACCTCGCTGAGTATATTCGACTTCGTAATTAGTTTACCACCCTAAGGTTGAAGAACTCCTGCTCAAGTAGAGACTCATTGATGACTGTGCCCTGGAGTGTTAATGTGGTGCGGCTTTACAAACGATGGGGCACTCAATATCGGGTCATATGTGTCCTGTTGTTTGTAGCGCCAAACTCGTGGCCCAGTTTTGGGCCGGCTCCATTTAGATTGCAATCGACACGCTAAGAAGAAGAAGGTTGAATCTCAAACTCAAACTCAAAGTATTTATTTCAAATAGGCCCTTGACAAGCACTTTCGCATAGTCTAAATCAAAAATAAGCTACCTACAATCCAGCCACAGGCATAATAACTGAATGGATTGTAGTTGTCCATTCGAAAATAGTAGATCTCATGGAGAACAATGTGCCAGAAACTCCATGGACACTCTTTTCAAATCAAGATAGATAATTATTACATAGTCTAATGAATGCACGTTAGTAAACAAATGTGTCAGTAAAAGAAGCAAGCAAGGCAGGTGGGCAACAGCAGCAGTAGCAGCTGTGCGGGTTCTGCTGCAGCGACTGCTGAGATCCTCTAGGGGCGGAATACTGTAACTTTATTGGTAGCTACTGTTTTGAGCGTGACAGGTGCGACCAGAGGGCTGGCTCTTTTTTTGGTCAAAGAACTAGCATTGCCTTTTAACGTGGCAATGCTGCCAGTCTTCTGAGCACGTTCTCGGATGACAGAGATACTTTGGCGCCTAGGCGTCCTATTGTCGTCGTTGTAAATATGTAGTTATTTACTTTTAGAAAATTTTATATCTATTTGTGCCGCGACGTCAGGGGAGAATCGAAGAAGAAAACGTGTTTCGCCGACCCCAAGTAGAATGGGACAAGGGCTGGGCATTTTAGATTTATTTGTAGTTTGTTTAAGTATAATGAATAAATTGTAATGTTTAGTTAGTATGGCACTAAAATAGTGAGTTTTACGTAAAATACTCTACTAGTGAAGTTTCAGTTTACTAAGATTAGTTGACAAATCTGATAAAGCAATTATGCGGTTGACTGTATTTTAGTCAAGCATTATAATAATTAAGTATGGATAACCAAGCGTACTGAAATCTTGATCTTTCATGCATGGTCGGCTTTTTGTACGAGATAATCTGCACAAATTGGCAATTTCGATATTATTGGCGATGCTTGTTATTATGTGTGTGTTCATATTCGATTGGTAGGTAATGAATGATCTTTGGTATACAATGCATACATGACGGTAAATGACGGTGAGCTGATTAATATAACGGTACCCTGATAGAGGATTACTGTATGACTGAAGTCTGGTTTTGCAATGATACATTTTTTTGTGTTTTAGTCATGAACTGTTTCAGATAGTATTTGATAGCTAAGTACATAATTATCATAGACGTCCTGAAAAGTGCACTCAAGGCAATTTTTTACGTTCAACGATTTGCCACTTTCTAATTAGGACACTTTTACTAATTACTGTATACCTTCTACTCAAATCTCACCGTTTAACTTATAGTTTTTTGTCTTCCGTCGTACGATTCCAACGTTTTTCCTCTGGTCATATAAATGTATCGTCTCGTGTTGCTTGCTACCGTAATCTATACGATAATATAATATAATCTATACTTAATATTATAAAGCTGAAGAGTTTGTTTGTTTGGTTGAACGCGCTAATCTTAGGAACTACTGGTTCGATTTGAAAAATTCTTTTAGTGTTGGATAGCCCATTTATCGAGGAAGGTTATAGGCTATAAAATTTCACGTGGACGAAGGTCGCGGGCAACAGCTAGTATACTAATAACACGATTTCTTTTAAACCGACTTCCAAAGGTAAGAGGTTCTCAATTCGACTGAATGTGTTTCTCGGACTCAACATCAAAGACCAGATGTTCCTTTCATCTGAACTGTAAGACGTCTTCCTTTATTTGAAGTAAGAACTTGACCAACAATGAATGTGTATTTTTAGCTGTTACGTCTTTCCTCATAAGTAAGATTAATGCCGGTAAAGGCAACACCCCAGATACACACGGCGACACATCAAGCTATACATGACCAGTACAACCTGACCTCGCTTTGTATGAGGTTACCGTATAATGAGAGTTCAGCTTAATTTGGTTTTGCATAGCTTGATTGGTCGTCGTACGTACACATAACATTTTACCCTGAAGTGTAATACTATCAAAGATGCACAATATATTAATAGCAATTCTAGAAGACGATATTATTAGAGGAAGATCTAATCATAGGTAGTTCTGGGAAATCTCTTTGCTTAGTCGTTCACTCTTGACAGAGTGGTCTTGGTCATGGTGGGTCACCCACAACTGCAGTCACTGCCTTCGCGATACTTTTCCACCGGTCTCTGTAGGCCGCATGGCGAGCACATTCTGCCAGAGGGATCTTGGTGACAGATTTGATGGAATCTGTCCATCGTGTTGGTGGTCACCCACGTGGTCTCGTGCCTTCGACTCTACCCTGAATCCCCAAACGCTCTATGGAATCATTGTTACGGGTTACGTGTCCAAAGAATCTGAGGATTCGTAATTGTACAAGCGACGACAGTCTTTGTTTAATATTGAGTTCTTTGAGTGACGTTAGTCCGATGAGCGGTCCAGCTTAACCTGAGTTTCTGGGAAATATGGAAATGCAAATAACGGTTCCCTGTTTAAATACTTTTGTAGGAAGTAATAACTGCAGAGAACTGCACGGATAGTATTACTGTTGTTTTGATGTTAATGTTTACAATTAAATGACAATATTAACAGCTCTGGGAGCTTGGTTATGGTTCATAAAGCATCTATAATAAGTAAAGCAGTAATAGGTTACTGTATATTGTCACTGGGAATATAGTGCTGCATGCTTCATTTTGAACGAAAGCTACCATCTTATACACCGTGACTTTTTAGTCGTCTTACAAAGGTGGTCCACTCAATGTATCCGACATAAAATACCTTTAGGCGCGATTTTTTTTTTACGATTAATAAAGATAATAGGTACAAAGGGAATTAAATAATACATTAGAAATATGAAACATCCTGTTGATAATGTAAACGCGTCAACCGGTGGGACATACCTACCCAGCGCATGAGTCGAGTAGATCATCGCTCGCAACAGGGTGTTTTAACTACGTCATGCGTCATAATAACAAATAATATGTTTATTTTTAAATTATTCAAATGTCATAAATACCTATTTATTTATGAATGTTTAGTAGTCATTGGATAAATGAACTGGGCTGCCGTTGTAAGACGACTAAAAAGTCACGGTGTATACTCAATAACTTCCACTGACAATTTAATGTTTATAATTCAACCAGCTTATCTGTGCAGTCAGGAAAACTCAGAACTAAAATAAATGAACCCAGTTGACATCATCATCTGCCTAGCCTTTTCCCAACTTTATTGGGGTTGGCTTCCAGTCTTACCGGATGCAGCTGATTATCAGTATTTTACATGGAGTGACTGCCTATCTAACCACCACAACCCAGTTAGTACTAGGCAATACGGTACCCCTTGGTAACCTCCTTGTACTGGTTGTCAGACTTTCGGGCCACTGACTACCGGCAACAATTATCAAAGAATGGAAGAAATGACAGCCGGGACCAACGGTTAAACGTGCTTTCCGAGGCACGGAGGAAACTCGGTATGTAATGATGGTCACCCATCCACAGACCGATCTAGGCAAGCGAGGCTTAACCTTGAAGATCGACACGTGCGGCTGTTATTATTTAGCCACGAGCTCCTCAAGTACCAAGTTTGACATATACATGCAAAGGAGATCATTTCGGTTCCATACATTTTTGGGCTTTATATGAAAGTCAACAAAAAAAATGATACGTATTATTAGAACTAGCTATTTGGAGCAATAGTTAATATGGCGCAAAAGTTGTATGATTGCTCTGAACTAAGTTATACAAGTTCGATGATTCGTCATTTTCATACATTTATTGATTTCTGAAAGTGCTGGGAAACATAAAGTAATGATTGATAATGGTAGAACTAATTATCTGAAGCTATTAGCGGCACATTCAGAAAAGGCCCAAAAAAATGATTTCCTTTTCTTGACAAGCAACGCTACCTTGAACTGCACACTTAATGTGGTCATAGAATATTGGTATATTCTATGACCACTCCACCCTGCTGACAATGTCATTCAAGCACGAAAACAACGGCGCCGGACGTCGGCAGACGATCTCCGGCCACCGTAGGCGCGGGCATGCGGGCGGCGAGTAATGGGCGACTCGCTGTCCGACCATGGACCATGCCCGGGTCGACGGCGCGTTATGTTCCACGCGCGCCTCAAAGAGTGTCAGCATAATGACGGGGCCCCCCTCTAGAGGGCCAAAGCCTGCCGGGGTCGCGGGACTCATAGAATTACTGTGACCCTGGAACATAAAGGGCTATTGAAGGACACCGTGGATTCTAGTCAGTACAAGTCTGACAGTCCCTCCCGCTCTGCCCTGGGTGGGAGGACTCATTTGATGATAAAACCATGTAAAAAAAAAAAAAAAAAAGCACAAAAACAACCATGCCAAGATATCCGTCATAAAGAAATAAACATAGGATATCTTTTTTTTTTCTTATTTCCCGCCTCCCGATTGGCTGATATTTTAATCACGGTATTAGCAGGCTATTTTCGTATTCTGTTTTTTAATCCGAGAGAAGAAAACAAAGTTATTTCCGACCTATAATCTTTCCTTGTAGGTTTTCTTCCTAGTAGATATAAAAATAATGTAAAGAACGATGTTGGCATTGATATCACTGACCTTTCTTTGTGTATATTTATGAGGAAATAATTACACAAAACATCCCACTAAAGAATATTTTTATAACACAAATAATATCGAAAAAAAATATCACGATCATGATTTTCAGTATGAAAATTCTCTAGAAATTTCTAACTGACCGGCGACTACGTCCTGCTGTATGTAAATCTGTTGCTCCAAACAATTTGTTGTTCAAAACAGTCGCCAATACATACTCACGAATAAAGGCCCGCAAAATACGAGCAACACAAAAATATACATTACCATTGGAGCGGGCCAACTTCCTTTTGCTCGGAGTTAGTTCTTGGAACAAAGCGAAACTACCACCTACACTTTTGTATCAAGTGTCTGTCTGCAGACTTTGTGCCTGTGGTGCTTTGCCTCCTGAGATCGCGACAAGTGGGACGCGTCTCTCCCATTGTGCGAATGAAAAACATGTGGCGACATTCAGGTCGAATGGAATGTTTCTTCAGATTTAGGGTAATAGAAACTAGTTTGTTTTAATGAAAATTTACTTATCTTCCAAACCTAAAATAATGATAAAAGTATGTAGACGTTCAAAAGGAGAAAAGCCGTAAAGAATTAAATAATTCGTCCGCGTCGCTGTCGAAGTGTGGGGCAATGTTTTTTTTTTCAATTAGACTACAGAAAAGAAAGGCGGTGTTTAATATGTTTATAAAATCTAAACTAACTATAGTCTGTTTTTTAATCTCGGAGACTAAATTGACAAGTGAAAATGTCAAAACTGACTTAAATGCTATTGAAATCTATGTCAATTTGCCATTTGTACTTGTCAATATAGTCTCCGAGATTAAAAACCAGACTTTAGGTATGTGTTGAACAAGAGCTTTTTGATGCCTTTTTATAGTTTCGTTATTTTAGTTTATTTAGTCGTTTTAATTGTAATAATGAAAATGGAAAACATTTGAATCTATTTCAGGGTACTCGAGAAAATCTTTCCCAACGCCCACGAATTGATAAAACTCCCCGAAGAGTATTTTTTTCATTGTGAATACGACGATGATTGAAAATAGAAAATATTGAGTACGAAACACAATGGAAAGTGAATGCCTAACGGCAACAAATATTTCGTTCTTGTTAGTAGGTTTTATCAGTACCATCATGTTATTTAAAAAAAATCGTGTTTCTGGATTTTGAAATAAGTTTTCTCAGAAAGATTCTGATATAGCTTTTTTGTTAACTGATGCTTTGTTTAAGGCTTTATATATAAATCTAAACAAATAATTAAAATTGTTCTATATAGATAGATAAAAATTGAAGTGTCTGTTACAATTTGTAATTTGAATACATATGAAAGTATATACGGTACTTTTAACAAAAAAATCTTTTACTTTTATTTTTGTCGGTCTGTCCGTCTGTCTGTTTGTTGGCTAATCTCTGAAACGGCTGCACCGATTTTGACCCCACTTTTACTGGCAGATAAGGATGTTATAAGGAGTAACTTAGGCTACTTTTATTTTAGAAAAAGGATTAGGGTTCCGTGAAAAATAGTTCGAATAGTTAAGTTTAGTATTTTCATATAATTTCACGTAGACGAAGGTCGCAGGACAACAGCTAGTTATTTATATGAGCTAGAGTTATTATTCATATAATAATGCCTGCTCTAACATTCTGTAAATCGTTTATTCTATAAATGCCATGAAAATGTCAAGATATTTGGAAAACAATTTAACACGTTTGAAAGGCAGATTTGAAAAATTTAACGCTTTGTCGACGACTAACTTTGTTTATGAATGTGCCAAAAGAAGTTATAACATTCTATTCATCAGCGCATTTGTGAGGCAAAAATTTATTGTTTCAGACTTTAATTGAAAAGTTGTTATACAGCTGCAGTGGGATTGACAAAATTTATGTCCTCGTACGTGACACGACCGGCAAGCAGGCACGCGAGAGACCCGCACATATAACTAGCACGCTACTGACTTTATTTATTTAGACCTAAATGTAGTTAGGTAAAAATAAAATAAATTGTAGACGTGGCAGCTCATAAATATTCATGAAAAAAGAAACATGCTACTTCTGTACATGTTATTAAGGATTAAATTTAACCAGTTCATACGTTGTTTTTCCTGAAACACGATTCTTACTGGTGTTACAGAAGCTTACATCACCCTACTGCTAGAAAGCGCCGTAGAAAAAAAAAGCTTCGCCCCATATAGTTTCTGCATATTTTCCTTAAACATGTTTTTGCAGACTTTTCAAAACAGTTACCGCTACTACAGAAGTATTTTTAGGAACACTACATAATAAAAGTGCTATTGTAATTATCCAATTATTCTATTTAAAATAACTATTTTTAATTAATACAGGGTGTAATCGGACCCTTCACGAAGCCGTCTATCATCATACACACTACATCAAACACATCATCAGTACATCAAACTAATACGCAAAAATTATTGCTGGGAAACGACTTTTTTTTGGGGTGAAAAATCACGTTTTACGGTAAAACTCAATGTAATGCACTCAAAACATTGTACTGATGGATGCTTTGAAAAGTAAACAGGTCATTGAGGTAATTAAAGTCAACTAGTATTTAAAAAAAAAACTTGTGAAAAAATTGGAACTTTGACCTCAAATATCTCCGTAACTAGAAGGTTCCAAAGTATGGTTCAGAACAAAAAAAACTATCAAAAAAATGACGGGGGGGAACAAGTGCCTTTCGGCTTCCTTAAGGGTCTTTTTACACCCTTTAGTTTTAGGTTATTAAGTACATTTTAATACAGACTACAAATAGAACTAAAATAATGATAAAAAGATGACTAAAAGAACACACACACAACACACGCCCACATACACAAACACATACACACAGACACACACACACACAAACATTCACACATTTTATCACAGCATTCAGTACGTCCAACCAAGATACACAAGACAAAAAAAACTGATTAAAGTAATTTTGTTTTGAACTACAATCATATGTTAACCAACATTTTTAGTGTATTTTCGTTAGCTGATTTTTTTTTCTTGCAAGTATGCGCTTTTCTTTTTTTTATCATTGTCCTTATTTTGGTGGTATGAATGATTTCTAAAAGTTTGTCCATCTATTTCAATGGGACATTATATATACAAAAGGCTCTTAGGCGTGAAAGTACTTCATAGTTCTTCTACATAATAAATAAATAAATAACTACAGCAGTCTAAAATACCGATATAAATCTAGTCAAGCCTAGCGCTGAAGTGTTATTCAGAGCCAAACATGAATTGTCACCTACATATTTTGTAACATTCCCTATGTTGAATTTGTAGTTCGATAGACCCAATGCTAGACAAGTTGGAGTCGTCCGGATAATTATAGCCTTGTCTGGGTATGTTGCCAGAAAAAAACCTTGGATCGAACGATGTTTGTCTGTGCGAAGTATATGCGAAGTCAACATTAGTTTTAGTATATGCGAAACCTGAATATAGTTTGTTCAGAATAAGTAACTGAATCGATTCCAATAATTTTTAAACCATGTTATATTTTGTCCCAAAAATATTTAAAAAGCCTACAAGTTGGATACCGACACTAAGTACCTATCGCAATCATTTAGGTACCTACTGCCAAATTATTATTATCAATAAGCTCAAGACGACGCTGGAGGAAAGCGCACGGCTGCGCCGCGTGGTGGCCACTTTTTTGTGTGGACAGCCAGGTATCAGAGCAAGCTTATAACTTTGTGATTTTTCATGATACAGTTTTGAAATTTTGTACATAGATTCTTTACATAAAAATACTAGACACATGTTTCAGGCTTCGCATATACTAAAACTAATTTTGTATATTACATAACATCGACTGACACATAGCGTTGATTTAAGTTTGGGTTAGAGCAAATATTGGCATTGATGTAAAATGGGATAATGCGTTATGCTAGTATTCATTAACTTAAGACCTTATCAAGACTTCTTAATCTTGTCACTTTTATTAAAGTCGTGTAGGTCACCTAGAAAATTAGTAAAATATTGGAAAAATCCCTTAGAACATTTCAGTGGGTCTACAGGACTATAAGTGTATTACAGTAGCGTGCCGATGTTTTCATCATAGGGATAGTTTTTAAATATTTTTCACACTTTTAATCAACTCTAAACAAAAATAAAATCAAAAACAGTTTTTCATGATTTTTGCCAGGAATAGCAAGGGATGTCACCAAAAAATGCTTTTCACCATTCAAAGCCTTTGTGAATATTTCGACAGGCGTACAGATTCGGTTGAATATAAAACAAACGAAGTGAGCTCTGTGTCTGTCATACATAGGACTCGAATGACGTTTGAAAACAAGGCGATATGGAAAAAAGAAAATGAATGGTGTGTCCCGACACCATTTTAATTAACGAACACAGGTATCATACCTGTGTTCTTGATGACAGGTAGATAAAACATATCATAATTCGTACATAAAAATACAACTACCTTTAACGATGCCACTAAAATGCTAGAAGCACAAGTTATTAAATGTGACACAATTGTCTATAGCTTTTTGTGCCTTCTGCTGGATAGGCCTCCTCAATCGCACACTACTCAACTCGGTTCTCAGCAACTGTCATTCTTTATTTGGGTAAACCTAATTAATTAGAATCATAAAAGCTAAGATTTAGTGCTAAGGGTCTAGACAAAGTGACATTCAGAATAAAGACAGAATATAAAGACGATAGAAAAGTAAAAAAACTGTTGCAATGAAATAAGCATTACCGAAAATCTTAATTATAATAATAATAATTAGAAAAATACCCGGCTATGCAAGTCAGCCGACAAAGAATAGGTGACCAGCGTAGAGCCATAGTACAGAAGAAATTATTACCACAAGACACAATAGATCAGATTTATGAGGAAGTCAGAGCCGAACTACAAATGATACACACTCAAATACAGCACCACTCTACACAACCTAGTACACAATCCGGCCAACGCATGAGATGGACAAAAGAATACAATGAAACACTAATTAGAATATACTTCACTGCCACACAGTTAGAAACAAATAAAACAGCCTATAGAAAAAAGTTACACGAGGAATTCATAAACACATATCCAGAATTAGCGCATATAACAGAGCAAAGATTGTCTGATCAAGTAAGAGCGATTATAAATAACAAATACATACATGATAACAGATTAAAAGAAATTAAAAACCAGATAGCTTCTGAACTCAGGAATAGTAACACTAACATACAAAATATTGAAGACTCGACTCGACTCGATCGTGATCACTGGGACACACAAACTCAAGACGACTCAGAACAACCTGCTACAAATATAAACTTCTCTGATATACCAATTAATAGTCTTACGACAAATATAATCTTAAACAATAGCACAGACACTAACATCGTATCTCAGACTACCGTAAATATAGATGACGAAAATTTCTTGCAAAATATAGATGTTGGTCAGTTTGGACCAACGCAAACTAATTTTGAAACTGCTCCAGAAACCAACCCAGAAATTGAATCCACATTTCATCAAGCTCAAATAAACTTTGATTGCACACATCCAACTAATAGACCATACATTCCCAAGCAGAAAACATCTCGAAAGTTTTCTGCTATTGTTTCTTACATAAATACTGTCATTCTTCCTAAGTATGTAAATGCCGACACCGAATTCACCAAATTGCAGACCATAATTTACTGTGCAGCATGGACGGCAGCTACATGCAACGGGGCCAAAATATCAGACCCTACCCAAAATGAGCGCCGCCCTTATATTCACAGAAAACCAAAATGGCAAATTAGATTAGAAAAGAAGATTGAAAATCTAAGAGCAAACATAGGTAGGCTGACACATTTCATTAATGGTTGTAGAAGTAAAAAATTAATAGTTGCAGTAGATGAAATAAAGATAAAATATCAGCAACATGCACAACACGAAAACCCAAACACAGAAATAGCACACTTTTTGGACACTTTAAAACAAAAATTAAGCGCTGCATCGAGTAGACTTAAAAGGTACATAACATGCACGAATCGCAAAGTCCAAAACACAAGATTTATCAACAGCGAAAAAATATTTTATAGGAACCTTACATCTAATAACAAAGACACCACTAACCAAAGCCTAGAGACACCTACATCCGAAGTACTACGAGAATTTTGGGCTAACATTTGGGAAAATCCAGTCCACCATAATAACCATGCAGACTGGGTTAAAGAAGCTACACCAGAAATTCCAGAAATGGAATTTGAGTTTATACCAATAGACACATTTATAGACGTCATCAAACGCACACACAACTGGAAATCGCCTGGCACTGACAACATCCACAACTACTGGTATAAGAAATTTTCGAGCATACACCCTTTCCTATATAACCATTTAAATACATTCATTCAATCGCCTCATTTACTTCCTCAATACATAACACACGGAGTAACTTACATGATTCCTAAAGACACGAATGACACCAAAAACCCAGCGAAATACCGGCCAATCACTTGCCTACAAACTTTGTACAAAATTCTAACAGCCTGCGTAAGCGAAATAGTATATGAGCATTTAACTAAAAATAACATTCTAGCAGAACAGCAAAAGGGTTGTCGTAAGAATAGCCAAGGGTGTAAGGAGCAACTAACTATTGACGCAATTACTATGAATAGCGCTGTGAAGAGCAGAAAGGATATTCACACAATGTTTATAGATTATCAAAAGGCCTTTGATTCAGTCCCGCACAGCTGGTTGCTACACGTATTAAATCTATATAAAATTCACCCTACACTTAAACAATTTTTAGAAACTTCCATGCAGAATTGGCAAACTGTTCTTAAAATCAATTCCTCCTCTTCAACTGTAGCTACTGAACCAATCTGTATAAGACGTGGAATTTTTCAAGGAGATGCTCTAAGTCCTCTGTGGTTTTGCATGGCACTCAATCCACTCTCACACTTGTTAGACCAAACAGGCGCGGGATTCTCGCTGGAAAGCAATAACACACAATATACGTTAACACACCTTATGTAATGGATGACATAAAGTTATATGCAGCTGACAAAAAAGCACTTTATCAACTAGCTGATGCCACACAACAATTTTCTAATGATATTTGTATGTCATTCGGAGTAGATAAATGTAAAATTTTGTCCATTGTAAAAGGAAAAATCCAAAATAATAGTTATACACTTCTATCAGGAGCATCAATCGAGCCAATAGATGAACAGAGTACATACAAATACCTAGGTTTCAAACAGTCCAGACAAATACAACAAAAGATGTCAAAACAAGAACTACTCAAAAAATTCTCACACCGCCTCAACCTAATCTTAAAAAGCAACCTTAATTCAAGAAATACAATTAAAGCCATTAACACCTTTGCAATACCCATTCTCACATACTCTTTTGGAATTATACGATGGTCAAAGACTGATATTAAAAA
Organism: Noctua comes; assembly: GCA_963082995.1. Lineage (NCBI taxonomy): Eukaryota > Metazoa > Arthropoda > Insecta > Lepidoptera > Noctuidae > Noctua > Noctua comes. The sequence goes on along the minus strand of OY720277.1, from coordinate 11,311,670 downwards.
ACTTCAGCGCACTATCCATACACTCCTAACCAAACATAGAAAACACCATCCAAAATCATGCATACAACGACTTACACTACCACGCCAAGAAGGAGGGAGAGGATTAATAGATATACACAATTTACACAACAAACAGATACTTTCACTCAGAGCATACTTCCATAACAAATCAGAAACCTCATCACTACACAAGCAAGTAACGGAGATAGATAACAAACTAACACCACTAAACCTGCAAAACCGAAATACACAAATAAATGAACAGATCGTAAGTGCACAACAAAAAATAGCAGCATGGTCTGAAAAAGCCCTACACGGAAGACATCGAGCCTGCCTGAGCCAGCCACACGTCGATAAAATAAAGTCGAACGAATGGCTCAAACGAGGCGAATTGTTTCCCGAGACCGAGGGTTTTATGCTGGCCATACAAGATCAAATAATAGCAACTCGTAATTACAGAAAATACATCATAAAAGACCCAAACCAGCCGACTGACTTATGCAGACATTGCAACAATGCCTCCGAAACTATACAACATATAACAGGAGCATGTAAATCACTTGCGCAAACCGATTATAAACATCGCCATGACCAAGTCGCTGCAATCATACACCAACAGTTTGCATTTAAATACAAACTAGTTTCTGAAATGATACCGTATTATAAATATAAACCAGAAGTAGCATTAGAGAATAGCGATCAAAAAATTTACTGGGACCGAACTATAATAACCGATAAAACAATTCATTACAATAGACCCGACATTACCGTTCACGACAAAACCAATAAAACAGTTTATCTGATAGACATAGCAATACCTAACTCACATAATATTCAAACCACAATATCCGAAAAGCTCAGTAAATACCAAGATCTTGCCATTGAAATTAAAACCCAATGGAAAGTACAAACTGTTCATATAGTCCCCATTGTTCTCTCATCTACGGGTATTATACCAAAATCTCTCACACAAAGCCTCAACACACTACAGATGCCTAATCACACACTTTATATGCTGCAAAAAGCCACCATTCTCAACACCTGTCGAATCACTCGAAAGTTTCTGACTTCTTCCACATTATCATCCACTTTCTCTATCTAAATTCACCTTACATCCTTGGTTCTGACCCGCGTGTAAGGTTTCTTAGGCTCTCTTAAATGAGAAGAAACATAAAGAACAACAAAATAATAATAATAACACGTCACATTATTTCCGGGTGTTCTCGTCTGGCTAACGGAGAGTACTTGCATAGACACAACCTAGTAGCCAGGATTATCCATCAGCAACTTGCTCTAAAATACAACCTTGTGGAATCGGAAGTGCCGTACTATAAGTATGTGCCCGACCCAGTTCTCGAAAATGGCAGTATCACATTGTACTGGGATCGATCCATCATCACTGACAGGACTATTGTAGCCAATAAGCCTGATATAGTGGTGGTGGATCGATCAGAGCGGCGCGCAATGATTGTTGACATAACGGTCCCGCATGATGAGAACCTCGTGAAAGCCGAGAAAGATAAGCAAATCAAGTATCTTGACTTGGCTCACGAGGTTGTCGACATGTGGGATGTGGACTCAGCGATCATTGTGCCGATAGTTGTATCAGCCCATGGCTTAATTGCCAAGAGCCTCGACCAATACCTGAGGAGGCTCTCGTTAGGCAGCTGGATCAAGGGCTTGATTCAGAGAGCGGTACTTCTAGACACGGCTCGTATTGTTAGGAGGTTCCTCTCTCTGGAGCCCTGACCGCCGGTAGCTTGGACCCTGTTCCCGATACCGGTGGGCTACAATTTTTTATATTTTTAAATGTTTTTTATATTGTTTTTTCTAAGGAATATTTAAAAATGTAATCAATTTGTAAAAATATAAATAAAGGAATAATAATAATGATGATGACGAAGTTATATCCGTGAATACCCAGTGCAACGTAAAATTGAGGAGTGCTTTGGAGGGTGCATTCCGGGAGTACCGTTCCACACCGCCTGAACTTAGGCCACGTCTACCTCGTTTGCCAATGCACAAGAAAAACAAGGCGCTGCCTGGTGTGTGCTCTAGATTCGCAGCTGTCAAATTGCTTTGACAGCAGCAAAGACCTCGCCGATACCCACTCAATATTGTACTGTGGAGCTGTAGCGGCATGTCGTGTAGCTCACTTCAAATTTCCTAACAACGACAGAGTTACGCGACCAAAATTAGCTGTTCCAGCTTGGCAGTGCAGGATTGAGCGGCGTATCGGTGAGGCTAGAGCACTCATCGGCAAGTTAATCTGCTTCAGGGAGGGCAATATTCGACCTAAAGTGATGCGCTTTGTGAGGCGGGCGTTCTTGGGAACTGATGTTAGTTTTCGAGACTACTTGGCCCGCGTCACAGAGCGTATCGACTTCCTGAAGCAGAAGATCTGTGCATGGGCAAGCCGTATTCGTCGGTACAAGAGGCGAGTGGAGCGATACGATCAGAATCGCACATTCCAGAGCGATGAAAGGTGGGTATATAGGGCTTGGGAACGACCGGACCAAGGTGTGACTGACACGCGTCTACCGGATGATGACGCCATGAGTTCGTTCTGGCGCAGCATCTGGTCCGTGCCTGTCAGTCACACTGAGGGTGATTGGACCCGGGAGGTTGAACGAGCGTGTGATCCAATACCTGAAATGGGGGCAATCACCATCAGCCCCCAAGACGTAGCTCGTGCAGTCCGTACGTTGCCTAACTGGAAATCTCCAGGGCCGGATGGACTGCACAACTTCTGGATCAAATGGTTTCAGAGATCGCACGCTCGCTTGGCATCCCAGTTTCAATCAGCTTTAGAGTCAGGGTCGCTGCCCCAGTTCTTGACGACAGGAATTACCCACCTGCTCCATAAATCAGGTAGTACTGCGGAGCCCAAAAATTATAGACCAATCACTTGTTTACCAACGGTCTATAAAGTTCTTACATCCATTTTGAGAGCTAAGATTAACCATCATATTGATAGTAATTCTATTATGTCTGCCTCTCAGAATGGACGTAGGAATGGGTCCCGCGGTACTAAGGAGCTGCTCCTCATAGATATGGCCGTTAGCCAACAGGTTCGCCGCTCCCGAAGAGATCTGTCTACATGTTGGATAAATTATAAGAAGGCCTATGATTCTGTGCCTCACACATGGCTCATGAGGGTGCTGGAGTTGTATAAAGTTGATGCAACTCTGCGTACCTTCCTGATGTCATGTATGGGGCACTGGAGAACGGTCCTTCGCTATCCAGGATGTCGACAGATCCAGGAGAACAGCGAACCGATAAGGATCGAGCGCGGTATATTCCAGGGTGATAGTCTGAGTCCATTGTGGTTTTGTCTAGCCTTGAACCCTCTCAGCACACTGCTGGAGGGTTCAGGTCTAGGCTATCGGTTGAGAAGAGGTGGTCAGGTCATATCTCACCTTCTTTACATGGATGATCTGAAACTCTTTGCCCCCAACAATTTGCAACTGATGAAGCTACTGAAAGTAACGGAAACTTTCAGTAGCGCCATCAGGATGGAATTTGGTGTGGGCAAATGTGCAGTCATGCATGTGAAGCGAGGGGAGATTATGGAATCCGTGGGAATTCAACTCTCGGATTCCATACACCTTAGATCCCTCTCCTCAACAGAAACGTACAAGTATTTGGGTATGTCGGAAGCATTAGGTATCAATACTGTCGACATGAAACAATTGTTGAGGGAGCGCTTCTTTGGCCGCCTGAATAAGGTACTTGGTAGTCTTTTGTCAGGCGGTAACAAGGTGCGCGTTTTCAACGGTTGGGTCATGCCGGTTTTGATGTATTCTTTCGGCATACTCAAATGGACTCAGACGGAACTTGATGCCCTGGATAGGAGGGTCCGGTCATGAGACTGTATATCCCGCGGAAGTGCGGGGGTCGTGGCTTCTTAAATGCTAAGACCCTGCACAACCGTGAGGTATGCAGTCTCAGGGAATACTTCTATTAAAACTAACGGGATATTTACCATGTTTACTGTTTGTTTGAAATATCGGGAACTCATAACAAACAGTAAACATGGTAAATATCCCGTTAGTTTTAATAGGAATGTTAGTGACCATGATAGTTTAAAATCTTATATCAGGGAATACTTCCTAGAAACCGACGTGGGGATGCACCGAGATGTGGTCTTAGTGGACAAGGGCCTCACCCCGCTCTCCCTGGCTAACGAGAACTGGCGCAAACCTAGAGTATTAGACACGAATGATCGCAAGGAGGTATGGCAGGGCAAGGAGCTTCACAGACGCTATTATCGGGCCTTACATGGACCCGATGTAGACTTCTTAGCGTCCGTATCTTGGCTGCGCTTCGGTGACCTATTCGGGGAAACCGAAGGTTTTGTCTGTGCAATAATGGACGAAGTTATGATGACGAATAACTACCGGAAATACATTGTGAAGGATGGCACGGTTGACATATGTCGGGCATGCCACCGTCCGGGTGAATCGATCCGACACATTATTTCTGGATGTTCTCGTCTGGCTAACGGAGAGTACTTGCATAGACACAACCTCGTTGCCAGGATTATCCACCAGCAACTTGCTTTGAAGTACAATCTTGTGGAATCAGAAGTACCATACTATAAGTATGCCTCGACCCAGTTCTCGATGATGGTAATATCACGTTGTATTGGGATCGATCTATCGTCACTGACAGGACTATTGTTGCCAATAAGCCTGACATAGTGGTGATAGATCGATTGGAGCGTCGCGCAATGATTGTTGATATAACGGTTCCGCATGACGAGAATCTCGTGAAAGCAGAGAAAGATAAACAATTCAAATATCTTGATCTGGCTTGCGAGGTTGTCGACATGTGGGACGTAAGTACAGCAGTCATTGTGCCGATAGTCGTGTCGGCCAATGGCTTAATAGCCAATAGCCTCGAGCAACATCTGAGGAAGCTCTCGCTTGGCAGCTGGATCAAGGGCTTGATTCAGAAAGCAGTACTTCTGGACACGGCGCGTATCGTTAGGAGGTTCCTCTCTCAAGAACCCTGACCACTGGTAGATCGGACCCTGTTCCCGATGCCGGTGGGCTACTATTTTTTATATTTTTAAATGTTTTTTTTTTTTTTGTATATTTGTATAGAAATATTTAAAAATATAAATAATATGTATAGAAAATAAATAAAGGGATAATAATATATCATTTATTTCAGGTAACAGAGACCCATAACATATATACCTTATAGACTATCATACATATTTTATATTAGAAAATATAAACAAAAAAAAAATATATATATATATATATGTCGCCGCAAGAGCGTCTATCTGCTTAGAATATTAGTTAATTTAATTAATAACCCATCCATCATAATATTGATCGTGCCATCTGTGGGTTGCAAGTACAATTATTACAATGATCTGTATCGATTGACAGTAGAGATAAGCGCCATCTAATGGTCTCTGTATTAACTAGTACTGAGATCTTATCACGAACTCGTGATAAGATCTTCTGAAGATTAATTTATTAAACGAAAGTCTAGCTAGAACTACAGTTAAAATTAAGACAAGCAAATATTTGACAATTGGGATTTTAACAATTGCACATTTAACACTAATTTGTTTTGAGGCAACATTCCACAATATTGTGGAAGATGGCGCCGAATACGATTTTAATGATCAATAACTCAATTTATAATTTGAAACTACAACTAAATCAGTTTCTGTAACTAATTACAAACTAAAAAGTAACAAGATTATTTTACAGAGCAATGTATTAGTGAAAGACCTGTTTGTATTAAATCCTTTGATCTGGCAGAAATGGTTTTAAGCAAGATCCCATTGTTGTAAAAAGTAATGAAGCCACTAATTAGTTTTAACTCAATAATGCCTTTGCATTTATGAATATTGGCATCGTTTAATTATTAGAGTAATTAATTGTGAAGTATTCTAGTATTGTTTGTAAGGTTTAATGAACTTACTATGTTATAAATTACTGTACCGGCGGTGTGGTACTTCCGCCCGGACAGAGAGAACACGCGTAGGTACAACGAGAAGTCGAGTTGTTAGCTCGCGATTAGAAAACAATTGAACTATGTAATTGAAAGTGATTTTTGAAGTGAACAATATTACGTTGTGTAAATGAGAACTGTAACACGAATTAAAAGAGTGTGTAAGGAGTTTCTTAGCCCGTTCTTCTCCTTATGAACAATCATGTTTGCGAACGGGTGGCTCAACTTGTAAATGGTTTAATAGAAATAAACGTTTGAAGTTTGAGTCAAGTATTGTGTGTGATTTAAACTACCCAACTACCTATCTACCAACAAAATAATCATGTCACGCGAAGACAATATGGCGGAATGGCGGGTGGCGTCGATATTTGGGATTAGCGTCCTCCTACTCCATTCTCTGTCATAATATCAGAAGAGGTGATAACTCTTGCGCGCTGCTCATACATGCCGGACATCCGAAGACTTACATGGAACTGCGAAACCTACTTGCATGGTCATGGCCGAGGGCGTGCCTTAAGACTTGATGAATCGTAAACATGATGCTTTCCAAGAGCGAGCGACTTTGCTGCCACAGCCAATGTACGGTGTTAAGTGGCAATGGACAGGAAGATACTGCAGACTATGACAGTCAAAGTCTTGGCTGCATTTTTATCCAAGTGGCTGACAGTCATTAACATGATAATATTATGGCTTACTGCAACTTGAACACACAACCCAAGTCAGACCCTAAGAACACATTATGAAAATGCAACATCTCTAAACAAACAATGAAGTTGTATGTGACGGACAACTTAATAGTGCACTCAAAATTACTAACATTAACCGCACAGAATGACCGAACAGCAGAATAAAGATTGGACACCGGGAAAGCATAACAATAAATAAACCTGCTGCTGGATACCCACATCAATCCCGGGAAGTATTTTGCTTTTATAAATTTTAGTATTTTGTTACTGTAGATATTTACAGTTAACAATATTTTATCTAGTCACATCACACACTGGCTAGGTTAATGCCACCTTTAACTTGCCACCTTTAACTTGACACCTGTGGATGTGAAATAATAAGTTAACACAACAGCTTTAATCACTCCATTTAATTCATTTACTAAGAGCTCAATGTAATTATTGAAATCCAGTAATGATGTGTTAGAAACTGAACTCATGAATCAGATTTAACTTTTTAATTACTTGCATTACCAAATAATTAACTAAGTGGTATCAACAAATTTTAAATCTTGTATTTGACTTTTCATTCGCAGTGACTACAAACATTCAATAGAGAATATTAATATTTATTTGAACTTAGTCACATTTGACATTCACACTGTAGGCTTATGTCTCACAATCAGATATTGTTTGCATTAAGTGCAACGTTTAGGGCTTTTCAATGAAATGACAAACAAGTTTTAGTTCAACAAGTTGTGACTATGAAATCTTAGTGCGATAAATCAACAGAAAGCAAAGCTTTCAATATGTTAAAACATGAATGTTTTGTCGGTGTAATTACACAACCAATAGTTTTTAAAGTATTTCTGATCAGTTTAACTTTCCCATCTTAGTTTAATTAACTTAATCTAAGTAAATAATTATTTCAAAACAATTGATTACCTACTTTACAACTTATCACTCCAACTAATTTAAACACTAGTAGGACTGCTTTGTTGGTCCAGTGGTCATGAGCCTTATTATTAAAGCATGAGGGCCTGGATTGGATTCCCAGGTCTGGCAAAGTGTCATTGGGTTTTTCCATCAGGAATTGCTCAGTAGTAGCCCAGACAATCATATTAATGGCAAATAGCAATATCAAACAAGAGGCTCAGGCATGACTGGCAAAGTGTGGATGTATTATTTTCACCTCTGCCTAACCCTTCAGGGATTGCAGGTGTGATGTTGGACATGTTTTCTTGCACTTTATTTACCTGCACTAACTACCTCCTTGGTCTAGTGGTCGCAAGCACACCTGCTGAGCACGATGTCTTGGGTTCGATTCCCAGGTGGGGCAAAGTGTTATTGGGTTTTTCGATTAGGAATTGCTCAGTAGCAGCCACAGCGTCTGGATTTATCAATCAATCAATCATTTTATTGGCAGGCAACTGAGGCCCATAGATAAAACCCAGATTATTGATTTATGCCCAGTTGTTGGCAATAGGCTCGCCCCCTATTACATTGTACTTAAACATAACTGGTAAAATGTAGGTGTACTATTAGGCACACCTCTACCTAACCTTTCGGGGATTATAGGCGTGATGTTATGTTATTTACTTGCATGACTTCTCACATTTCAGGTTCCAGGCAATTGTCTTATAATAGAGGAAATGATAACCTACTATCAAAGAAATTGAAACAAAATTTAAAGCAACTATAAGGAACTTGAGTCTTCTAAAACTATGCACCCAGTCACTCTCAAGATAGTGATGACATCAAGTGTGGAAGTACTAGACCACCGTCAATAAGAACACCTTTGAGAATAAGCTGGCTTACCAATGCATATCACAATTGGTTTTCGCCAACCAATACAATTTATTTTAATGCAAAGTGGCAACATTCCACCTGTTGACCACCACCTCAGCAAATGACAGTGGAGTGAGATCACTTAAATATGTGATTCGACCAACAGTTTCAAAAACAACCAGCTTCATGGACTGTAGCCTGGTGAACAAATGACCGTGTCGCCAGCTATAAAATGAGGAACAGCATGGAAACAGCCAACCAAGGATAACTGTTTCAGTGTCTACACAGCATAAGCTAACATAAAAGGTGAGGAGTTTTCAAACTACTTGCTACACTTCACTGATACCTACAGTGTTACATCAATAGGCTTAATACAATAGCCAAATCAACCTACCCACGTGATGCTCATGCGTGATGAGTATTGTGTTGTGTATCCATTTTTGTTTTTGTAATCCTGCCAATTGTAAGCAACTACTAACAATAATAATAACAAAGTATTAGTACTCCTAACAGTAACTAATAAAGTAAAAAATAATAAAACTCACAACCAGCTATTGGTATCCATGGAGGAAACAATTAGCTCAATGAGTAATACAACAAATGAAAAACAATCCTATCAGCCGCCGTGGTGGCAACCGATAATGAACACAACAAATGACAAACAATCCTATCAGTAGCCACGGAGGCAATTGATAATGAACACAACACATGACAAATGATCCTATCAGCAGCCATGGAGGCAATTGATAATGAACACAACACATAACAAACGATCCTATCAGCACCCGTGGAGGTAACTGATAATGAACATAACACATGACAAAATATTCTATCAGCAGCCGTGGAGGCAACTGATAATGAACATAACACATGATAAACTATCCTATCAGCAGCCGTGGAGGCAACTGATAATGAACATAACACATGAAACTATCCTATCAGCAGCCGTGGAGGCAACTGATAATGAAAATAACAAACTATTAGCGGCCGTGGAGGCATCTAATAAACAATACTCTCATGTTATCCTGCTGGGTCCACGGCGGACAAACCGCCCAGAGCCTGGTTCCTTATATCCTGTCAAATCAAAGACTTCGTGCCTGTCACGGAGCAATGGTCCTAAACTCCTTATCCTTTAATCCTGTCAAATCAAAGACTTTGTGTCTATCACAGAGCGGTGTTCCTGATCCTATCCTTTTATCCTGTCAAATCCAAGACTTTGTGTCTATCACAGAGCATTACCTTCCCGTGAGAATGAACAAATAAAAACATGCTACTTTCACTACACTTACCAAATACAAATTACAGATTATGTAAAGCAATCAATAATTTTATTTAAGATGAATCTAGTAAAACGAGGTTCTAAAAACCTAACTCATACTAAGATTAACAATTTAATTAACGTTAACGTTGTTGGATAATTTTGGTAACAATATTCTATTCAGCTAGTAGCTGATCATACAATAGCAATAAAGTCAATACAATTAATGTTGTTGGATAATTTTGGCAACAATATTCTATTCAGCTAGTAGCTGATCAAACAATTGCAGTAAACTCAATACAATTAATGTTGTTGGATAATTTGGCAACAATATTCTATTCAGCTAGTAGCTGATCAAACAAGAGCAGTCAACTCAATACAATTAATGTTGTTGGATAATTTGGCAACAATATTCTAATCAGCTAGTATCTGATCAAACAATATCAATAAACTCAATTAAATAAATGTTATTGAATAATCCAGGCAACATTATTTTATTCAGCTAACAGCTGATCATCAATAAATTTAAATAAAAATTGCAAGCAGCTTTAAGTCTGAAACTGTGCATGTGTCTAGGTGATTCATAAATGCATTTAATTTTAAATATGAAGAAAACTGAATAGATGTCAGATCTATTACAAGCTTTCTATGTTGACTGAAACTTTCTGTTACCAAATCCTAAAACTCAATGAACATTGTAGGATAATAAAAGTAACAATAATCTGCCGACAAAATTTATCTCCACTATTTCAGATAACAACCACGAAACTCTATAAAGTGACGGCGGCGGCAGGTGCAGTGTCGCCGCAAGAGCGTCTATCTGCTAAGAATATTAGTTAATTTAATTAATAACCCATCCATCATAATATTGATCGTGCCATCTGTGGGTTGCAAGTACAATTATTACAATGATCTGTATCGATTGACAGTAGAGATAAGCGCCATCTAATGGTCTCTGTATTAACTAGTACTGAGATCTTATCACGAACTCGTGATAAGATCTTCTGAAGATTAATTTATTAAACGAAAGTCTAGCTAGAACTACAGTTAAAATTAAGACAAGCAAATATTTGACAATTGGGATTTTAAAAATTGCACATTTAACACTAATTTGTTTTGAGGCAACATTCCACAATATTGTGGAAGATGGCGCCGAATACGATTTTAATGATCAATAACTCAATTTATAATTTGAAACTACAACTAAATCAGTTTCTGTAACTAATTACAAACTAAAAAGTAACAAGATTATTTTACAGAGCAATGTATTAGTGAAAGACCTGTTTGTATTAAATCCTTTGATCTGGCAGAAATGGTTTTAAGCAAGATCCCATTGTTGTAAAAAGTAATGAAGCCACTAATTAGTTTTAACTCAATAATGCCTTTGCATTTATGAATATTGGCATCGTTTAATTATTAGAGTAATTAATTGTGAAGTATTCTAGTATTGTTTGTAAGGTTTAATGAACTTACTATGTTATAAATTACTGTACCGGCGGTGTGGTACTTCCGCCCGGACAGAGAGAACACGCGTAGGTACAACGAGAAGTCGAGTTGTTAGCTCGCGATTAGAAAACAATTGAACTATGTAATTGAAAGTGATTTTTGAAGTGAACAATATTACGTTGTGTAAATGAGAACTGTAACACGAATTAAAAGAGTGTGTAAGGAGTTTCTTAGCCCGTTCTTCTCCTTATGAACAATCATGTTTGCGAACGGGTGGCTCAACTTGTAAATGGTTTAATAGAAATAAACGTTTGAAGTTTGAGTCAAGTATTGTGTGTGATTTAAACTACCCAACTACCTATCTACCAACAAAATAATCATGTCACGCGAAGACAATATGGCGGAATGGCGGGTGGCGTCGATATTTGGGATTAGCGTCCTCCTACTCCATTCTCTGTCATAATATATACATTATGTCAATTCTCCACCACCTTGTCTTCTTTTCTTCATCTGCCTAGCCTTTTCCCAACTATGTTGGGGTCGGCTTCAGATCTAACCGGATGCAGCTGAACACCAGTATTTTATCTAACCTCCACAACCCAGTTAGTACTGGGTAATACGATACCTCTTGGTAAGACTGGTTGTCAGACTTTCAGGCCACTGACTACCTAACGACTGTCAAAGATTTACAAATGACACCCGGGACCAACGGCTTAACGTGCTTTCCGAGGCACGGAGGAAACTCGGTATGTAATGAGTGGTCACCCAGCCACAAACCAACCTTGCCTACAAGGTAAAGATCGACCCGAGCGGCTGTTATTATTTAACCACGAGCTCCTCTACCATCTTGTCTTCTTTCTTGTTTGAATCTGCGCTCACCGCAAAACTGTATTCTTCAATGTCCCTCTCACCGCATTGACTTCAATCATCGGTCATTTTTGCGTCCAGTCTTTTTCTTTGTGGAATGCGCTTCCTCAAGAAATCATAATGGCAGCCCTGCCTGTCCCATTGCATAGGAGCACCCCGTTTATATTTCTTTATTTTGGTGATTCTTTTACTCCTACATAAGTGCTAAGGAAAAGAGATCAACAATATTTCAGTCGCTTTTACTCAGCCAGTGGGAGGTTGAACCCATGGGTAGACGACGACTATTACTTATTAATTTTTATATACCTATGGGCCTCAGTTGCCTGACAATAAAATGATTGATTGATTACTATAGTTTCCCGGCCATAATTTTAAGCACATCAGGTTTAAGAAAACGTTGTTTTGTAAAGCGTCGTTTGTGCCACTCATACCTGTGATAGACCCTAAATAAACCATAACGCTCCCATTTACTATACAGGTTGGCGTTCTTTTTTTCATAATGCTCTTGCTTTCTTTAAGACCACAATGCACCTTATTAAAACAGCATGTTTATTAGCTTGGCTTGCTTTTCATCAAAGAAAACAGCAATTTATAACCGTTCCGCAACACGGCCGCCGTTCCTTGGTTTTCCCGGAAGTCGACCAAGCATTCACTTAGGGAAAACTGACTATCACCCTTTTATAAAAAGTTACTTCCGTGGTGGTTAATAGTTTACTTAACATCACGCCTGTAATCCCCTAAAGGTAAGGCAGAAGTGTACCTAATATAGTACACCCATATTCAGCCTATTGTCATTAACCGGGCACGAATCCGTTGTGGTTGATTGTTGTGTTATGTTAGTTATGTTATGTGAATTGGTTGTATATACTAAGACACATTTAGTTCTACGGCTCACCAGAATACGTTGCCGTCACCACATGACAGTGGCAGAATAGTCGTATCGGCTCAGTTGCCAAAGAAGAAAAAAAGAAGACACATTTACATGTCATATTTTAGTTGTTGAATTTTAATTGAATTTTATTTAAATTTTAATTGAATTTATTAAAATTGAATAAAAATTAAAAAAAAAATTAAAAAAGAAGAAATATTTTTTGTATTGTAATTTATTTTATTTTTATCTTAATTGTAATGTAAAAGCAAAACATTACAATTAAGATAAAAATAAATTAAATTTTGTGTTTGTAGTGTAATTATAGTCTGATTTTATTGTGATAAATGTCAATGGGTGTAAATGACCTGAATAAATGAATTTATTTATTTATAAATATGTTTTGAAACTAGATGGGCCCGATGTTTCTTACTAGCCACTCTGAGAAGAAACACTGAAACAAACTTAGAGGTCTCAGGTGTTGGATGTTTGGATGGTGATAACATAATATCACGGCTGGGGAGACAGGAGAACAGAGGCGTAATAGTACCCATTCTTTGCTTGCTTTCTATTCGTAGTTAATAATATGCACGTGTTTAAAAAATCATATAACTCTGTTGATTTTACTGCAATTCGTTTTTTACTCATTAAGTTTACTTAGAATAAAAGCTTGGTCACTGCAAATAAATATGTTGTTGTTTATACACCTTTCATTATGTTTCAGACATTCATGGTAAACATGGAATCAAATGACAAAAAGTGCGTTGCACTCACGTCGATAAGTGATGTTCATTCTTTAAATTGGTTTTATCAAACATAGGTCAAAAAAGTAAGAACTAGAAGTTCGGTCAATATTTTGAGATTGCGGTAGTAATCATAATCTTTAAATATTTACAAAATAAACTTAACTTACACTGTCACTTACGGGATATCTTCCGTGAATTTCAACTATTGTGAGTTCCCGATATTTAGACGCTCTGTTACAAGCACCATGATAGCGGGATAACTGCACGACATTACTGACATAATCTACAAAATAGTATTTATTATAAAGAGAAATAGGTACCTAATAGTGTATCTAATAAAACCGAGTAAATTGTGTAGTTGTGAAAAGTTACTTAAAGCGCTTCGTCTTTTCAGCTTTAGATAACACCGCTGGCAGAAAGCGCTTTTCTTTTTTTTTCGGATGGGTAATCATCCAATGATCACTCAGTCCAGAGCGGAGGGGAAGGGGGGCGCTCTGGGCTGAGTGGAAGGGAGTGTCAGACTTCTACTGACTAAAACCCATCCATGTTCCTTCTTTACCCTTTGCGTTCCAGGGCCGCGGTATCTCTTTCGAACAGTCCCGCAGCCCTGGGACAGTCAGGCAGCCAAGGGCGGTTATAAAATGCTCTTTAGGGCCCGCTAGCATTGCAGATTATTAAAATGCTTTAAGCGCTAAATTAATTTAAAATATCCTTAACTTGTTACTTATTAGTTTAGCCTTTTGTATTACAAGTAAGTAAGTGCTGTATTGTTTTTCAGTTCTATTTTTGAATGAATTAGTTTAAGTAAGTTTATTATTCTGCCAAAATTGCAAACAGCTGTTAGTTACTAAAAATACACCCTTTCTTCTGAAAGTAAATAACTTAATTATGTAAATATTTTATTTGGCCAGACTCTTTCCTAAATTGAATTGTAACAATCTTTTGTTACTTAATATTTTTTCTTGGGAAAACTGTAGGCGCGCTTAAGTGGGGCACTTTGATAAAATCTTTTTTATCTGATATCCTGTGTAAGTAAAACTACTGTGGTAGTTTTTAGTTTAATTTCCGCTTTGTAGGTAGGTATTACTCGAGTTTACGTTGGACTCCTTGTCAGGTTACGAGAGCGTAAGAAAAATGTTAGTAATACCAGTACCAATACCAAAAAGAAGTACGGAATCCGAAATATTACGACTTGGGTATTGTGACAGTAGGTAAGTCTTTTTTAAACACATATACATCGTTTTTTTTTTCTTGTGACGACTTTCAATAGGCGACCGGTCTTTGGGGATAAGACCGAGGAGTGTAGGATTTTTACCGCACTAAAACCACCCCGGTGGTCACCAACCGCACATGAGAGGAGGCACCGTTTCCTCTTAAAAGAACTGGCCGGAGCCCCCTCTGCGCAACGCCTGTTACGGAAGTATTTTTTAAACCTAGCTATATCGTAACGAGAGCCATTTCATTTCCACAGTTTGGGGTTATTCTAGCCCGATTTTCGCTCGAACATGCGACAGTCGCGTTTATTTTGTTCGGAAATACCAAAAGATTGGTCGCGCCAACATACCACCTTCTAGTCTTCCGAAAAACTGAGTGACGTATACTTGACCGATCACTTTATGAGGACGCGGGGTAAGAAATTGCCATTTCACCTAAGAACCTTCATTAGTAGATGTGCACCACAATAATATAAATAAATTACTACGAGTAAACAATCCAATGGCGATTTAATTTTAATATTTTTTCAATTTTAATTTCATATTTGTTTTAAATTTTTTCAATGTATTCAATATATTCTTTTTATTTTATTCTTTTAACTTTATTTTCTTATCAATTTATGGTCAATATCTTTATTCATAATTAAAGTTAAATAATCAAAAAAAAAGGAAAAAAATCAAAAATCTAGTTAAATCTTACATTGGGTGCCAGAGCCCATCGAAAACACTCTGTTCCCTAGTTGTAACGCTGAACAGTGCATAGATAAGTGTTTCTTGTACAATTATTTAAGGTAATATATATATATTTTTTTAAATTAATAATTAATCATAATGTAATCAATTGTAATTTAATCAGTAATCACATGCCAATGATTTTTTTTATTTTATTTTGATATGTTGTATACCTAATAACGATGGACCGATGACCTCGTAAAGGTTGCAGGGATCCACTGGATGCGAGATGCACGGGACCGGTCAATGTGGCGACACTTGGGGGAGGCCTATGTCCAGCAGTGGACGTCTTTCGGCTGAAATGATGATGATGATGATGATGATGTTGTATACAGCTTTGAATGTAATGATAATTTTTCTTTATTATTGTTTTGAATTACTTATTCATTGCATGTTAAAGTTCTAATTTCAATAATTTATAAATATGTTATGTAAAGCCGTTTTCTGTGCATGCGGTGTTAACCTGTAATTAATTGTTGCACTTGTAAATGTTGCTCTAGTCATTAAATCAGAAATTTATGTAGTGTAAGCCATTGTTGGTTAACCTAAATATATAAATTAACATTGTCATTTTAGAATGGTAAGACCCACTTGCGGGTGTCAAAATCACGTATTTAGGTAGTAAGCCCAACGGTGTTACAAAGTCAGAATTAATTTGATTCGGTAACCAAGGGTTTTATGAAGTTATCCCTGGACTATTGCCTTAATTCTGGGATTTAAACGATCGGTGCAATTGGGCCATAAGTAATAGTCATGTTTAAAACAATATTGTTAATTCTACGTATGTAAGCATCACTTTATAGTTATTTGATGTAATTTTCTGAGTTGATACAAAACATAAGACAAACTTGAATTGAATACTTTCACGGTTTACAGCTAAACTTATATTGTCACTTACGGGATATCTTCCGTGATTGTTCATTATTTGAGCTCCCGATATTTCGACGCTAGCGCTTTTGCAAGCGCCATGATCGCGGGTTGACTGGAGAATGCGGGTGGATAGAAAAAACTAAACCACACTTGAATTGTACCCATATTGTACCGTGCGGTAACAACTCCTGGCAATTCCTGTTCAAATCTTAAAATTGCCGTGCTAAGTGATGTGATAAAATTATTTAAAAAAATTGAGATTTAAAACCGGCCAAGTGCGAGTTGGACTCGCGCACCAAGGGTTCCGTATAAACTTGTTGATATTTTGTTATTAAACTACTTATTTACGGTTTTTAGATTGTTTCCTTTACATGTGCTGAAAAGATATTGCTTCTTGCCAAATTTCATGATTCTAGGTCAACGGGAATTATCCTACAGGTTTAGATTCCCTTGTGAAATAGCAAAATATGTGACATAAACGGACATATCTTTTGATCCGGTTGACTTAAAAGTTTGTTTTTTCACTGCTCCAAGGCGTAGCAGACTTTTATTTGATCTTAATTTCAGCTTGATACCTCCACGCGTTCCTGAGAAAAAGGGTCTTGACAGACGGACAACAAAGTGATCCTAAAAGGGTTCCGTTTTGAGGGCTGAGGTGCGGAACCCTAAAATGAAACAAGGATGTTCAATTGTACAAATTCGATTTAATTATACAAATTACAACATTACACTGTCTCATAATGTAAGGTTCGTTTATTGTAATGACACATTGAACTTAAAAATAAATAAATAAAAAGGCATTTTTGGGTTTTGCCATAAATTATTAAAAGAACGAATGTTTTTATTCGACATAAATTAAATGTAGCAAATGGCACAACGGCTAAAAATTATTTTCATGATTTCACTAGGTTTTTCTTTGAATTGGCAGAACTGGTAACCGTAAAGGGTGAGCTTCTTTGACAGTAAATGGCTTAAGACCGTTAACGTCTCATGGCATTTCATACAAACTTTAAAGTGATTTTTTTTCAAAATGACTGAACCGATTTTAATTAAACTTCAAGCATAAGCAGAATACTTATATAAGTCTAAAAACTTGACAGAGAACTGTCTTGAAAGTTTGTATGAAATGCCGTAAGACGTTAACGCTCTTAAATACCGAATTCCGGATAGTTACTCCGAATTTAATAAACGAAACAAAATATTTTAAGAGAAAATACATGAAACGTTGCTCTCTTTTTGGTTCTAGTTTGCTGTGCTTTTCATTCATAATCAAAGTTTTAGTATGCAACTGAACCAACGCCCGTTCAATCATCTTCACTTGGTACCCTTATACAATGTTCTATGAATAAATTAAAACATCCTCTAATATTAGTAAAAAAATATCCTTTACCAAATAGCGGTTGTACTAACTATAATATTCTAATTTAACCTAGTTTCCCTACACGACTTTCTTCAAATGCCCTGGGCCCCATACCATGTCCACGATCAGCCATTGGCTTGTATAGTAGAATAAGTTTTCGACGAAAACGTACGTCACGAGTACTGGAAACTTTATTCCTGTGAACAGCTTGAGGCCTGGATAGATGTACTCGCCTTTCAGGACACTTTGAACGCAGCTGTAAGAGGAAAAACAAATGATTAACGTGATTTCTTAGATAGCATAAATAACCTATTTAGAGTAATAAAAATGAGAATGGATGTAAGTTTGTTACTCTTTCACGTAAAAACTCATGAACTGATTTATATGAAACTTTACAGTAAAATTGCTTATACATCAGAATAACACAAAAGGCTAAAATTTATAAAGTTAATCTATTAAAAAAATTACGCAGGTCAAGTCGAAGACGGAATCTATAGTAACATAATTATAATGTTAAACAGATACAATTCGTAAGTCGAGGCCAGATCTGGTATTATTCTTAAGGTCGAGTCTAAGTGGGTGGACTGGGCACGGACCAATTTCTACTGGGCTAGCACTCTTTTTTAGATAGTTTGATGATAGAAATATTTTGCAAAGAGAACTTCAATCAATGGACCTCAATGTCGGGCGCAATCTGCATAGTTTGTTTGCTCGTGTTTTGTAGTGTCAATTTTTCGTTAGTTAGACCTTTAAAACTGTATCCATTTGAGTATATGAAACGCCACAAAAACAAACGGAAAAAAGCACACCGATTGCTCTCCACAGAGTGCCCTTTTTCAGAGTGAGACCGGCACCGGTTACGTGTGCCGGTCGTGGGCATCATGCTTAGCAGTCGTGCTTTAATTGAGTTATTTTAAAATTAACATTTTCTGAAATAATTCAAGTTCGTGATGACCAAGTTCAGAGGTCATAATTACGCAATGCAAAAAAATATAAAACCTTTTCCGCAGCCTGCACTGTATAATTGCATCAAAATATTCTGGATGAGTCTCGGTGTGCCAGAGCTGAGTAATTGGGTTGCGAAAGTCAGCTGCAACCTGCTGTGTGTAAAATACTTATGTTCGGTAACATCTGGCGAGATTGAAAACCGACACTTACAAAGTTTTGAAAAGACTAGTAGTTTTAGCTCTTTGTTAGTACACACGTATCATAACGCCTGTAATCCCCGAAGGGTTGGCAGAGGTGTACCTAATAGTACACCCAGAGGTGTAGTAATAGTAGTGGTTCTGTAAATGGTAGTGTATTTACAAAATCCGCGAATTTGTGATGATTCATCGAAAAAAAAGTTACCACAAGACCCAAGTATTTGGTTTACAGTTACCAAAATATAGTTGGGAAAAGGCTAGGCAGATGATGAACCTTTGTTCACTGTGGAGTACTCCAAACTCCACAAATAATATAAGTTTGTACACTGGGCCCAAGTATTTGGTTTACAGTTTATATGTGTGGGTGAAGTCATAGTTATGCACACAATCACAAAATAAAACGAGCGAGCTGGGTTTTATTAGTGTGCGTGTGGCACATCAATTACCATATACCAATATATAGTCATCATTCACTTATGATGCTGAAGGAGATATAATATTTTGCATGATGTTACTATAGCAATCCTGGCACAATGGCTATAGTCTTTGGTCACTGAACGAGAAGTCGTAAGTTCAAATCATGCATGCAATAGTATATTCTTTTTCTTTTTGTATTCATTATTTTGTTAAAAC
This sequence comes from Noctua comes, assembly GCA_963082995.1. NCBI lineage: Eukaryota > Metazoa > Arthropoda > Insecta > Lepidoptera > Noctuidae > Noctua > Noctua comes. Next base: position 11,292,102 of record OY720277.1, on the reverse strand, counting down.
ATTACTTAAAGTAGAATTTATAACGATTCCAACGTTTGAGACAAACATTGAACTCTCAGGCAATTTGATTTTGACTGTTTAGACAACAACTACCGACAATTTAAAAATATTGTTTTCAAACACCTTCATTTATAAAAAATGAGCATTCTTAATTGTCAATCTACGAGTTTTTGCATTACTGAGTTTATTGATTACTACTCTTGAGCATGTGTGTAGTTTTATTTCTGTGGATCCAACCATGCAACATTTATCAATGTTCAAAGAGGTGGAAATCGTTGTTTTGGATGAGCAAAACGTATCTATATTATGTGAAATTGTGAGTGTAAATGTGCTGCTGCCTAACAAACGATGGGACACTTTATATCGTGTCCTGCCTGTTCTGTTGTTTGCTCCTGTGAAATGCATCACAGGACGCTACTGAAAGAGCCAAACTCGTCGCCAAATTTTGGGCTGACTCAATTTGAATTGTTATCGATTAGCGTATCGATGAGAAGAAGTGAAATTACAAGGCGCTTAATGATATCGGTGAGTAACAGTTAGATATTACGTTGATATTATACCTACTTCACTTTAACTAACTCCTCTATTCTCTTTATTCCTAGTAAACATTGAAAGGGATGTTTACTAGGAATAAATAGTTAATGTAACTTAAGTGCAATACCTACCATAGTTATAATAATATATTATCATAACTGAATTATTATAGTTTCTTTTTTTAAATTTGTAATCGTATGATGATGATGATAAAATTAGCTTGGTCTAAAATTAGCTTGATCTAGCCTTTAGACAGATTAAAGAAAAGCCTTTGAATAACGTAAATAAAAATAGATTATAATGTTTGCTAATGTCAGTGTATATCTTATATTTATGTATTGTATTATTATAAGTAATATTAATTAGGTATATATAAGTATATTGAATGAACATAGTGTATATATAGTATAAAAAATATAATGTTTATTTATTATAATATTAGCTAATATTATAAGTATTATAAATACTGTTTTTATCCACAGGGGAGAACCGTGCAGTTATGGGTCCGCCGATATGCGTATTTTGGAGACGTAGAACATCTTAGGCCAAAACCAAAGGCAAATTCATCGACTCGACACTACGACATCGTGGCAAGGCACAAGGCTGATCCCTTCTTGTCCACCCGCATAAAAGTGTGCTTACAAACTGTGAGATCTTATGAGCAGAAGGTTACAAGGAGTAATAGAAAACGAAGGATTGCCGACTCATTATTAGTCGAATTTATTTTAGTAGACGAATATGAATCTTATTTTTATGCAAATAATGTTCATATTTGTTAAGCAAATTAGAACAAATACAAAACTTAGTAATAAGTAGGTAGGTATAAAACTTTTTTTTAAAACCACAACTAGTAAATTATTGAAAGTATGGTGAAGTGATGTTATTGTTATGCGATTAGAAGTTGTCATAATTTCTTACTATCTAACATGTTGATTCACTTCACCTCTAATTTTACTTTGATTCAATTTATATACCTAAATACTTTGACAAATTATTTACGTCAATCCTTACCAATAAAAAACTTTGTCTTTGTCAAAAAAACAGGTAAACAACAGTGTATTAAATCATTGTATCGGCCACACAAGTTTTTTTTTCTAACATACAGCCCCCACCAAATTGAATCTTAAAACAACCAATATAAGGAAGGAACATAAGGAGACGGATAATTTGCTAATGACCCAAGCGATAAGCTAAGCAAACAATACCAATGTTTATCTAATAAAAAAATCAAATTATTTCATTGGTTATATTTAATTACTTTTTACTCTTTGCTTGAGTAATTTTATTGGCCACAAAATAAATTTATTAAAAAACAAAAAAGTAAAAAGTAGCAAAAATAATTCCTCAGTTGGGTTCGAACTCGCGTCGTCGAGGTTAGATCACTAGCTAACGCAAGCGCTTACACCAATCGGCTATGGTTACCATGTTAAAGTTAGTATAAAATGTTGGGCTTTATTGTAAACCCGTTTATATTATTTTTACCAGTGTACCCGACAAGCGTAAAGATAAAAAAATAAACCCCGTGTCACACAATAATAATAAGCGGCTGTATGAATATTACCGGCTCGTACAATGACAGTTACCGACGTGTGCGATGTAAACTAATTAACTTGGCATTCTATACTACAGGCCTTTCACGGTTATTATGCCTTGTGGTTGGTTTATGGTTTTTTTTTGTGTTTGACATTTCGAAAGTGTCTGTACCTGGTCTATTTAAAAAAAATGCTTTGAGTGTAGGTGCTTTTCTCGTATCGACGATATTCAATATCTTAACCATGTCCGTAGGTGTTATAATTATTGGTAAAAAACTTGGTAAAAATATTTGGCAAAATAATAACGAGACCGACCCACCGGAGTTTGTTTAACCACCCTAACAGCCTCCTAAGGAGTTGAAGTTCATGAATTATTCAACTTTTATTTTAATTATCTCTCGGTTTAGACTGTAAGAATGATCCCTTACACTGAGGGCTCGTACACATAAACACGATACGACGTCGCATCGTGCTACGACGCGGCAAAGACAAACAAACATTAAAGAATTATCCACGTCTATTTAAAAAAAAATGCTTTGAATGTGGGTGCTTTTCTCGTATCAGCGATATTCAATATCTTAACCATATCCGTAGGTGTTATAATCGCATCGTGTTTATGTGTACGAGCCCTGAGACAAAGACTCCCTGCAGTAGGAACAGTACAGGCTGATTCTTATCGAGTTTTAATTATTGAGGTTTAAAAGATGCTTAGAATAAAGACGTGCGTGTATGACCAGATGTATGACCGTGGACAAGGCAAAAGGAGTATGCCAAGATCATTGCAGGTGACATTCTGTAGTTTCTGCAGTTTACCCCCATGTTATTATTATACTCGAAACGGGACATTTACCATGTTTACTGTTTTTTGTGAGTTCCCGATATTTCGGCGCTGTTGCAAGAACCATGATCACGGATAAACCATGATACCAACCATGAACCATGATAGTTTAAAATCTTATACCCCCATGTTGAAATTGCGTGAGATAACATAAAGAGTGTAACATGACCCTTAACGAAGTCGAAAAGCGCATGTTTTCCCCGTCATTGCGATAATTTTTTTGTTCTAGACCATACCTGGGAACCTTCTAGTTACAGAGATATTGGGGTCAACGTTACAACATTTTCACAAGTTTTTTTTTTTTAGGTACGTGTTTCTGATGTAAGATTTTTACTTTAAACACGTCCACAACCTCCGTACTATTCAATCCATCCATCAGCACAATGTTTTGTGTGTGTTACATTGAGTTCTACCGTAAAACGTGATAGTCTACCTCAAAAAAAAAGTCCTTTCCCAGCAATAACCTTTGCGTAAAGTTACTTAGTTTGATGTATGCTTGGTTGACGGCTTGGTGAAGGGTCCGTTTACACCCTGTATTATATATATGTAAAGCTGATTAAATATTGATATACTTACACCACTGTATAGGCGACGAGAAAGCACGACAGTATCCCAACATTAAGCACGTTACTCTTGGGTCTCTCTCTCCGAACTAATACCAGGTCCATTAACACCACAACTAAAGAGACTGTGTGCATGCAGTGTTGGGACCAGAACGGGACCACCTTGTGGATACTGGGCGGTGCGATCAGCTCTCGATGAGTATTCCATACTCGCCAGAACAGGATGTCACCGAACTGGAAATAAAGAAACGTTGATGTTAGTTTAATGCAAAATCAAACATAACATTTCCATGAAGAGTTCATCATCATCTGCCCAGCGTTTTCCCAACTGTGTTGGAATCGGCTTCCAGTCTAACCGGATGCAGCTGAATACCAGTATTTTATATGAAGCGACTGCCTATCAGACCTCCACAACCCAGTTAATAATGGAAAATACGATATCCCTCGGTAAGACTGGTTGTCAGACTTTTGGGCCACTGACTACCTGTAACGACTGTCAAAGAACCTCAACATTTCCTTGAAGGGATGTTGATTGTAATAGCAGACACAATACTTTTAGCATCAGAGATTAGCGGTGTTTGGCGAAAATTTGAAGGACACATCGTGTTTTGACTACTCTTTGCATTCGGTTGCTTTTTTTTTTTCGGATGTGAAATCATCTAATGATCCTCCCCCTCCACACTGGGCGGAGCGGAAGGGAGTGTCAGACTTGTACTGACTAAAACCCATCCATGTTCCATCTTTGCCCTTTGTGTTCCAGGTGCCTTTGTGTTCGGTTGCTTGGCGTCGAAGCTAAATACTTGGGTCGTGTTTGCCATGGCCCTAACTATACTTTGCCACTTATTTACCAGACACTTTCCATTGAATAAACACCTCTACCTAACCCTTTGTACGAACGCAGGCGTAATGTAAACGAATACTTAAATATTATTGTTCAAATGCGGAAGTTTCGGAAGTACAAACGGAGTTTTACAAAATTATTCACAGGATAACTTCCTGTTCGCACATTTACTAATTAAAACAAAATAAGAGTTATACGCATGCTTAGCACACCCATCCCTTCTTCCCTATGTTCATGGTTGAAAGATTTCAGAAACTCGAAATAGATCGAGAACTGCTACGGCTGCCGTGGCGTTGTAGTGCGTCGGGGATGTTTGCAGATAATAATATTGATGGTTTTGCCGCCATTATTAGAAATAGATGTGCATTCCTGATGACTTCGCGGCGGCACCAACAGTATATTCAGTGTATTAGCAGATCGATGGGATTCCCCGATGCTGCGGAGGTGGATGCAGCTCCACGCTGAATTTTAATTGTATGTGTCTGTAACCTACTAACACTAGAAGGTAAGTAAAATTGTTACTAACCCTATGGACTCCGGTCTGCCCCCGTAGCATGACCATCGTAGACAAGGATTTCTTTGACGGAAGAATCGACAAAATGACAGATAGTGCAAAGAAATCTGTCATTGTGTCGACACAATCTGTCATTTTGTCGATTTTTCCGTCAAAGAAATCCTTATCTACGGAGGTCATGCAACGGGGGCTGAAATAAAAAAATTCTATTCTATTCTATAGATCACTCGCTTAAAATCAATAAATCCTCGAAACTTGATTTTATTTGACGATTAGAAAAAGTTCTTAAGAAAGACTTTAAGGAAAAAAACATATTTTTACCTCATTGCGATATAATACATTTGAGTAAACGTAAATAAATACAAGGTTAGACCCACAGATGGAGAATGGAGTCAAAATAATTATTATGTTTGTCCTTTATAAAGGCATTGCAAAGACATTCCAAGAAGTATTATTACAGTGTCAACATAACAAAATTATTTTGCCCCATATTTTTTTCCTCAATTGACCAAAAATCATTGCTGTTATTTTAAAATAATATCTTCATTATCACTTTGGCCTTATTCCAATTAATTTAAGGCTTTTTTGACCCTCACGTCCAAAATTCACTTCCTTCATAACCATAACAAGTCACAATTATCACCTTTTAATATTTCACACAATCTACCCATATTTTTTATAGTACACCATCATCTAGCTATCGCATTCATACATACCTACAACTTTTCTAGTTTATTTATACAATTAACACTTTAAACACATTGCACAGAGGCGGACTTAATGTCATAGGCATTTCGAACCAGTCAACCTTTCGTGCAGAAAATAAAATAAAATTTAAATTGAATCAAGTTTATTTTATACGAAGATATACTATGTATGTGTATGTGTATATATATAAATAGATGCAAGAATAAATAAATAAACTAGTTACTTGTAGGCAGTTCATATTTCCGAAGGCGTAAGTTAAAATGCAGGTTGTTTTTTTAATTAAAACACAGCTATGACTCAGATTGGTCATTCTTTTCGACTATTTGGCAATGACAGTGGCAAAATGCAGTTACAGTCTAGTTCAAACTCATAAGCAACGATGCATGAAGGTTTCAGATTGACTCACTACAGAGTGCCTTTACCGTCTTGAAGAAGTACACTCGACAACAAAAATTTAAAATTCGATAATTACATATTATTTTATTTTTACTCGATTCTGTATCTTCAAAATATAATTACGTGTTTTTCGGGTCACTTCCAAACAAGCCAAGGATGTGGCATTGCGAAGTAATTGCGATCTGATGACATCTCTTAAAATCTTCCACATTTTTGACAGCTATAAGGCCAAATACTATAAGTAGGCATCTTTTTACTTTTATATTACTTTTAATACGAAGCCCTTTTGTTTTTAATTAAGGCTTGATTGGCTAATCGATTTTCTGAGCCGCAAAAAAAGGCTTTACGTTTAATTAGTTTTGTATGTCTTTTCACGATCAACACCGTTCTTGAAAAAGATACTTGTTAATGAAGAGATTTTTTCTGGATTCAGGAAGGAAGCAAAAATTTTTAAAATACTAGATTTGGCTGGCACGTCATCTGTTTTTTATACATACAAGTGTGCATTACGAACCAAATTCATTTTACTTATATCAGATTGGGATGGACGAGGCATTGGCCTTAAAAGTTTGCAATATCAATAATATCAAAAAATAATTAAAACAGATTCAAAATCTGTTTTAATTAATTATTCATGTTGTGAAATCGCGTGTGTTCGTTCCCTTTTACGGCAAGACAAGTATGGGTGACTGATTACATTGTATCTGCGTGAATGATTACATTACTTAAGTAATTATTACAAAGTGACGAACAGAGGTACTGCTCGCTTTATTGATCTTTTGTTTTCATGTCATATGGATAAGTAAATGAAAATAAATCTTTGTTTAAATTAAAATCGTGAAACCAAAGAGTATATTTTTATCATTTACAGGTTAGAAAAGTATGCTTATTTAAACAGAAAATGGATATTTTGTCTAGTCTCTTTGGTAAGTCATTTAAGTAATAAGAAAATGGTTAATGGTTTTGCTTTTTTAAGTAAATGGTTACTGTCAATAATGCATTTGTAAGCAACTTGAGGTTTCTTTTTCCTCAATTTTTCCATACCCCGCTCGACCCGAATTTTACCATGCCAATTTCTATGTTTTTTTTTCGGTAAACATATCCAATAATCCAAACGTTTTGATTAAAACTAAATAAATAATAAGAAGAAAAGTAGTTGTGAGCACGTCTGTACTTATAACGGTCATCTATTAAGTAAAATGTTTACAAAATCGCTTAGTGGCAATTTGTATGTCGAAACTTACTGCAGTGGTCGGCAGAAGGATGCTTGTGAAGCACAAGTACCTAACTTGATTGAGAAGTTTCACATGAGTCCTTCCATTTTCCCCCCTCAATTCCCGCCAATCGCAGTAGAAGCAAATCGGAAAGTACACCAATGTGAAGAGCTGTAACAAAACACATTTTAATTAATTTTGGGAAAGTTAAACATTAGGTAGGTACCTTGTTTGAGAAATTCGAACATTTTCTTATGCCATAACATGTGTGGGATGTGTTCTTGTGTTACACAGAAAACTTTGGTGAAAATGTTTCATCGTAAAATGTAAGGGATGAACGGTGCGCAATATTTTTTCGTTGATTTGTACGCACGTCACGTAAACAATACCGGACGGGTTTTAATGGGATTTTAATCTGCGGGATCCTGAGGAATAGTGATGTGCCTGATGCTACCAACGTACTAGCGTTTGTCATGATGAAAAATCTATGAGATTTCTCTATTTTAAGTTGAATGTTTGTGTTTCCGACAGAATTTTCCATTTCTGCCAATTTCCAACCTCACTTTTATTATTGTTCGCATTGACAGTCAGTGAAATCAAATATTTATTCATGAATTTATCATTTTAAGCATTCATCTGAAATAATAAAATTATATTGAATTTCGTAACTTGTCGTCGGACAGATGATTGGTAACAATGCTGCAATCACAGTACCTACACGAGAATAGTAAAGTGTGAGATCACCAGGCATAAATTACGACGTCTGTATCAGATTCAATTAGCAGAGAAATAATGCCAAAATAATGGTTTCGCATGTTTTTGCCAAATTCACGTTTGAAGTGTATAATAATTACGGTAAACACCTGCTAAAGATATAATATGCAAATTGTGGCTTAAACAATGGTAAAAAGCTGTGTTTGTCAATTTTATTGTAAAAACATTACGATCTGTGAAAATGCAAATCATTCTCTTTGGGCAAAACGTGTAAAACGATGATGATGATTCTCTTTCGGTAATCAATTTTGAACTACAGGGTGTAAACAAACCCTTCACATACCCGTCAACCAAGCATTCTGTACGCAAAAAATATTGCTGGGAATCGACTTTTTTTTTTGGGGTTGTAAATTACGTTTTATGGTAGGGCTCGATGGAAAGCACTCAAAGCATTGTGATAGATGGATTGAATAGTACGGAGGTCGTGAAGGTGTGTAAAGTAAAAGTCTCACATTAAAAACATGTACCTACCTATTTAAAAAAAAAACTTGTGAAAAAGTTGGAACTTTGACCCACAATATCTCCGTAACTAGGCTTCCAGGTATGGTCTAGAACAAAAAAATGATCGCAAAGACGGGGAGAATAACTGCCTTTCGGTTATGTTAAGGGTCTATTTACACCCTTGTAGTCACACAAAGAGATTTAAAAGTAAATATTTGAATGTCTTTGTAGTCACGTCATGACGTTCGGTGAGGTACGTCAAGAAACAGGAAAAAATGTTTAAAGAAACTAGACACGTTTAACAGGCAGTCATAGTTACATACCTACCTGCCTACAGTTTGCGTCGCACGGCAGTACATAATTAATAAGTACATAGGTAGCATGATTGGCTGACTCATCTCGTGACCAGAAGGCTGACCTATTTCTTAGAAGAGTTAGAATTGCCATCCATCGTGGTAATGCTGCCATTCTTCTGGGCACTTTCCCCGTTGACAGTGATGCGGACGAATTTTTTTCTGGTTTTGATAATGTACATATTTTTTTCATTTACTTTCTTTACATATAAGTTACATTTTTAAATATTCCTACACAAATTAATATAAAATTGTACCCCACTAGCATCAGGAACAGTGACCGAGCTACCGGTGGTCAGGGCTCTACTTCTTTCTGAATCAAGCCCTTGATCCAGCTGCCAAGCGAGAGCCTCCTCAGATGTTGGTCGAGGCTAATGGCTATTCAGCCATTGGCCGACACGAGTATCGGCACAATGACTGCTGCGACTATCGGCACAATGACTGCTGATGTATATATTTTTATTATTATTTTAGCTCTGTTTAGAAAATAAATTAAGTAGCATGACAACCCTATGACAATATTATCCGGCGATTGCTTTTGGGGTTTATATTACGGCCACACTAAAGAAGACGTATATGAAAACAGGCATAATCGTTGTTAAGCACTGGCAAACTTTGTTGCGATTGAATCTAGTATTTTTGTGAAAAGACTGACATCTTATTTTCTTGATTGTGTAGGACATGTTATTTCTGCAAGCAGTATAAGGTTGAAACGAATGCCTTTTTTGAGTACTTTTGGAATTTTAACTCTTGGCTCTGGGCTGACCGTTTACCTGATGATCTAATTTAAATTCCTTCACATGACATGAAGGTTTACTTCATCATCATCGTCATCTACAGCCTAAATTCACCCACTGCTAGATATAGGCTTTTAATTCTTGTGCCAGTTTCGTGCCAGCTCATCCAGGTTTTTTTCTCGATGTCTATGTCGTCTGCTTATCTCGCCGCCGGGTGACCCACATTTCTTTTCCCAGTTTTTGGACGCCATTCGGAGACAGCCTTAGTCCATCTCTCGTCACCACGTCCAGCCCAACTCCATTTCAATTCCGTAAAGCGATTTCTAATATCATTATTTTTATATTTTAGGTTTACTTTGTTAAGATATATATCCACGTCCGGATTTCTCGGAACTAACCAAACAACTAGGTACTAACCTTGAATCATGGATGAGTTACCGATCCTTTTCATCCATTCTAAGAAACAAACTAAGCCACCTTAGTGTGTTGGGACAGGTCACAAGCAACCGGTCCCTGTTATGTTTCTTAGGAAGCAACCAAGCCACCTTTAGTGTGTACACAGCCTAAGCAAAGTATCGACTAAAGGTCAATCGTTACTTACACAGGGACGGAACCTACTGAGACATGTTGAAAGATCAACATCGGTCTTTAAATAAATGGATATTTAATTCATCAGCTCAGACTTCTCTAATCGGTTGCTTCGTTGGTCTAGTGGTCGGAAGTGCTGAGAACAAGGTGAGGTGGGTTGGGTTCGATTCCCACTTCGGCCCACATGTTATTGGTTTCATCAAGAATTTCTCAATACCATCCTGGAGACTGGTTTTGCGTCCAGTTGCTGGCAATAGGCCTCCTCTAGTTTTCAGTGGACGTCTTTCAGCTGAAATGATGATGATGATGATGGGACCCAAAAATAACTGGCGAAATGTAGGTGAACAACAGGTAGCTACTCCTATGACCAACCCTCCGAGGATAACTAGTGCGATGATATGTTGTCTTTAATACCACCAGATCTCAGTTTGTTTTGTTTGAATGATCTCTCACTCTTCTCTGAATCAAAGCTCTGAAATCTAATTTAACGATACCCCTGCGATACTCCTGTTAAATGTTGCAACGTCCCATCAATGGATTTTGTGACAAATTCTTTGTCAGGGACCACATTGATACTAGTAGCAACAAAGCGAAACTTTCCCCCGGTCACTTGTCGCCTTGCTAATTCAACAAAGGAAAGAAGCCATTTTGTTCCGTAAGTTATTAAATTAAGCCCTGTTCTGACGTCATTTGCTGTAACGTTGGGGACGTTGAAGGCTTAAATCGCTAAAAACTTTGACAGAAGGAAAGTAGGGACCTCTCAAATAGGGGGACAGTGCTACTATAATCGCTTTTGTTCTAGAAACTTTGTTGCACGATAAGTTTATTTTAAAGTTAAAACAAAATAGTGTACTGGTCCTTTTAGTAACAGTTTGCAGAAGTAAACAAGGGTCTTAGTGTAACAAGCTGTCTGTTATGGTGGTTATACTTTTTCGACTGAGAACTCTCTTTGTGTCTCTACCGAGATGTCTCACAAAAAACCAACATGTGACCGAGGCTATACTAGCGCCACTATACACTCTCTCGCACACGCCCTGCGTCAGTGTATCTTGACGTGCAGTGTGCAGGGTGACTGCACACTGCAAGCTAAGACACTCCGACGATTATAATATCTATTGTCTTTCTTTATCGTGTGGTTAGTGCCTAACTTGGTGTCGGAGTTTTTATGCCGCCCATGGGCCTCTGACTTGGCTTATATGTCGGATCCGGTCATTAGTACGGACTTGCAATGAATAGCAAGCGCGCCATTGGTGACATCACGCGACCTACTTACCAGTCTACCCACACCACATTGTGCTTCTACAGAGCCGTAATGTTTACAGCTCGAGGCGAGGATGACATTGAGTGTCTGATTGTAGCGGAGTTGAGACGACCCGGAACTGTACCCAATTCATTGTGCCCCGTGTTATAGTGTAAAATTATAATTCGTTAGTTTAATAGAAACAGTGTATCGCACCCAGTGTATTCATTGCACGAAACCCATCTTCTGCCCACATGATGTACGAGCCTAACGGAATAAACCCTGACAATCCGACATATACATTTATATATTGTGAGGAATGACAATTGTATTAACGCAAGGCGAGGTGGTGGCTGCGACTTACGAATAGTAAGTCGCGGGTTCGAACCCAGGCAGGCGCATTACTTTGTGTAATTTATTTCATCACCACTGCTCTCAAAACGGTGAAGGAAAACACCGTGAGGAAACCGGCATGTCCTAGAACCAAAAATTCGAAGACATGTGACATCTACCAACCCGCACTGGGCCCGCGTGGTGGATTATAGCCCATTCCCTCTCATAGAGAGGAGGCCTGTGTCCCAGCAGTGGGAACATTATAGGCTGATTATGCTATGCTTATGCTAAATCAAGGTGTGCTTCAATAAACTTTTACTATTATGGCTATTGGATAACTTTAAGAAATGTAAGTCATTAGGAAAAACAATTCTTTGTTTAACTTATTGCGTCAGTCGAGTTTACAATCAGGTGTTAAGTTTGTCTAACTTAATCTACAGAATGTCTTTTGAAAATGACTTGTTATACAAACGGTCAAATGTTTTAAATACAGGAACAAACGTCCATATATTGTGATCTCAGACACTAGCACGAGCGTGATCTGGACTGTCTAGCATTTTTCAAAGCAAAACATTCATATAATGCATTCTAAATCAATATTTTAGTGCAACACAGAGACATTTCAAAATTTCATTCATCAATTTTGATTTATTTATGAGGAGCTCGTTGCTAAATAATAACAGCCGCGCTGGTCAATCTTCAGGTTAAGCCGCGCTTGCCAAGGTTGGCTTCGAGATGGGTGACCACCCATTACATACCGAGTTTACTCCGTGCCTCGGAAAGCACGTCAAGCCGTTAGTCCCGGGTGTCATTTATATATCTATGACAGTCGTTACAGGTAGTCAGTTTCCCAAAAGTATAAAAACCAGTCTTACCAAGGGTATCGTATTATCCAGTCCTAACAGGGTTGTGGATGCCAGATAGGCAGTCGCTCCATGTAAAATACTGGTATTCAGCTATATTCAGTGAGATTGAAGCCGATCCCAATATAGTTGGGAAAATGACTAGGCAGAAAATGATGAATATAGATTTAGTATCAGTGAAGTATTTGAAAGCAGTTTGCGACTTGCCAACTTTCAGACCCTCTTAATGGGTATTTTTGATTACTTTTTTTAGGGTTCCGTATCTCAGAAGGAAAAAAGGAACCCTTATAGGATCACTTTGTAGTCCGTCTGTCTGTCAAAAGCCTTTATCTCAGGAACGCGGGGAGGTATTGAGTTGAAATTAAAACCATATACTTAGAACTTCAGTCCTTTGAAGCTGTGAAAAAATCAAACTTCCAAATTACCTTAAAAAACAGATATGACCGTTTATGCCGCAAAAAACGTATCTCGTAACGTTTCTCTCTCTTTCGACTTCCCGTTGACCTAGAATCATGAAATTTGGCAAGAAGCAATGCCTTACAGCACATGCAAAAAAAAAATATGAAAACCGTAAATATTTAGTTTCATAACAAAATACCTACAAGTTTCTACGGAACCCTCGGTGTGCGAGTCCAACTCGCACTTAGCCGGTTTTATTTTCATCTTAGACTCCATCGCTTTCCACGAAATAAGGCCGAAGTCAAGAATAGGTCCTTTTTCTAAAAAAAGAAACCGGGTCTGTAGTCAGCTGGTGATTCGAGGCTCTTGAATTTGAGGCTGTATAATTTTAACTAACTGGGTTGTGGAGGTCAGATAGGCAGTCGCTCCATGTAAAATACTGGTATTCAGCTGCATCCGGTTAGACTGGAAGCCGACCCCATCATAGTTGGGAAAAGGCTAGGCAGATGATGATAATTTTAAATCGATCGAATCTAAGATTTTCATTAGCTTTCTTGTAGCTTCTACAGCTGAGTGGCAAATCCATATTTGTGTACCCTAGACAGAGGGGTTGGTAACCGTGGTTCATTATTATACAATATATGCCCGCGGCTTCGCCCGCGTGGAGTTAGGGAATAGCCCACGGGATCTTACTTCTGGGATAATAAGTAATCTACGTATCTATCTATAATACATACTTACATAGATTTACATGTTCTTGCTTATAACTTGCAAATATTAGTTTAAAGTTAAATCAATTAAATTAGATACGTGAAATATTGATACCTTGGTTTGAGATTGGACATCGGATTTACTGGAATTTATCTGAAGAGTATGTACACAAATTTTCAAGTCAATCGACCCCGAGAATAAAAAGTTGCACAGAAAATTCAACACCCCATTTCACCCTCTAATGGGAAGGAATTTCGAAAAAATGATACTTACTCTTCACAAAGAATACACCCTCCAATTTTCATGTCTCTGGGACCCGCGGTTTAGGCTGTGCGTTGGTATATCAGTCAGCCAGTCAGGGCATGGAATTTTAAATTGGGGGATGATTTGGAAAAACTGTGATACCTATACGTATCTTATCATTTTAACTGAAGTATATATGTAGACACAATTTCAAGTCAATCGACTCCGAGAATAAAAAGTTTCTCATAAAATTCAAAATCCCATTTCACCCTATTAGGGGTGGAATTTCAAAAAACCCTTTCTTAGTGGATACCTACTCTCCACAAAGAGTACATTCTCCAAATTTAATGTCTCTAGAACCAGCGGTTTGGGCTGTGCGTTGATGTATCAGTCAGCCAGTCAGGACATTGAATTTTAAATTGGGGGATGATTTTGGAAAAACTGTGATACACGTATCTCATCATTTTAACTGAAGTATATGTAGACACATTTACAAGTCAATCGACCTCGAGAGAGATTCACAGAAAATTCAACACCCCATTTCACCCTCTTAGAGGTGGAATTTCAAAAAACCCTTTCTTAGTGGATACCTACTCTCCACAAAGAGTACATTCTCCAAATTTCATGTCTCCAAGACCAGCGGTTTGGGCTGTGCGTTGATGTATCAGTCAGCCAGTCAGGACATTGAATTTTAAATTGGGGAATGATTTTGGAAAAACTGTGATACACGTATCTCATCATTTTAACTGAAGTATATGTAGACACATTTTCAAGTCAATCGACTCGGAGAATAAAAAGTTTCATAGAAAATTCAACACCCCATTTCAGCCTCCTAGGGGTAGAATTTCGAAAAACCCTTTCTTAGTGGATACCTACTCTTCACAAAGAGTACACTGTCCAAATTTCATGTCTCTAGGACCTGTGGTTTGGGCTGTGCGTTGATATATAAGTCAGTCAGTCAGTCAGGACTTTGAATTTTATATGTATAGATTAGTAAACAAAACGTTGCTGCCCATCTTCTTAACGTAGGTAGTCATATTTTTTTTCATCTGGTTGGGAACGGCCCGCTTAGAATACGTAAGGTAACATAAATGATTCAAGATAATTTACAGAAAAGTGCGAAAAATAAAAATAATTTTACGATTCTCCGTGAAAAATATATTTTATGAATGATATTGGTCCACCGGGATAGCGGTTTGGTTATCTCTCACAATAAATTGAGATTGGAATAACTTTTATGTAGCAATATGAATCTGATTCGTGTTTTTACGGAGGTTTGGGGATACATACAGTAATTTATATTATCAGTGCAGATTGAGCCAGAGCCCTCAGTCTGTCGAATATCTACAAGTTTTGAGATTTGTGGACTCATACAGACCAAATTTTGGATCGATATTGAATTCTGCTGCAATCATCATCATTATGAGCCCGGAATCACCCACTGCTGGATATAGGCCTCCCCTTTTTAACCGACTTCCAAAAGGAGGAGGTTAAAAACTTTTTTGCAAAAAATAAAACCGACTTCAAAAACACAAAAAAGTGAAAAATAACTTTAGTTTCAGAAGTCGATGACTAAAAAACTGAAACAAAAGTCACCGACTTCTGAAACTAAAGTAATTTTTCACTTTTTTGTGTTTTTGAAGTCGGTTTTATTTTTACTGGCAGATAGCTGATATTATAAGAAGTAACTAAGGTTACTTTATTTTAGATAAGAGATTAGTGCAAAAAGAAATTTGAAATTTGAAATTATTTACAAAATCCGATTCAAAAATTTATCCGATCCGAATTTATCCGATTTAATAATTTCACGCGGACGAAGGTCGCGGGCAACAGCTTGTAAACACAAGTGTCACAACGACGTATTCAACAATTGGACATCAAACATCCTCATTCAAGACACTGTTGAAATGCACGCCCCTTCTCTTTCCAACTTGTTATTTTTTTGTTACACCAGTTAATAATGAAGAAAGGTCAAGTCCAGGCCTTATACAATGTCTGCGAATATAATTCATTCGAGTTTTCGAAACCCTGCCACGTGAATCCACCGGATCAAGACCGCGATTGAGAATGAAACAGATAATAAACACACAATGGATCCAAATATGGCTCGGTGACCTGTACAATGCGCTTTGCCGACTTCAAAATCGGAGGTTACTTCAGTTCGTATTTAATTTTAACTGTCTACCTCGTTGGTTTGGTCGTAAGTGCTTCTGTTGAACATGAGGTCCCGTGTTCGGTTCCCGGGTTGGGCTAAATGTTATTGCGTTTTTCTATCAGGATTTTCTCAGGCAGTTCGGTGTCTGGGTTTTGGCCCGGTTGATGGCAATAGGCTGGCCCTCTATTACATGTGACTTCGATATAACTGGTGTAACGTGGGTATAAATGTGGGTCACCCCTACTAATTCTTCGGGGGTTACAGGTGTGATGTTACGTTTAACTTCTTCTTCCGGTGATTGTACTTCTGTATAACAATGTGATAGTAGTAGTGTTTTGACAGTTTTTAACAACAAGCACGTGAAGTAGTAGAAACATACCTACATCATAGTTTGTGATAATAATTGACACATTTGCTTTTAAGGTATTTTTAAGGTATTAATTGAGATATTTGATTTTAAGGTCGTGTTCTGTCCATATTACAAATTTCCTCCAAATCTGGTCAGCCATTGAGGCGCGAAGTGATAACAAACAAACGAATTCACTTTCGCATTTATAATATTAGCTGGAATTTTATTAATATTTAAAAAAAATAATCACTAGTATTCAAAAGTATTTATTTACTTTAGACGTACCTAAATATTCACATCCAGGCACACAATAAAATGGGAAAAAAAAATGTAAGAACTTCATAAATAAATAAAAACTTTCATAAATTATGTTTTGTATTTTACACTTAGGCTATGCATGCAATAACACAAATTAACTTACATTAAACCACGCAGTGATCAGTTTAAACTTGATCTTCTGATACATCTGGATATCCGGATCATCGTGGGCACCGAAATCAATGGTCAACAACGAAGCCGCAACGGCCACCAAATGGAAATACGAACACGCATAGAACCACAGTCTCACTTTCAACAATGTTCTACTTTCTTTCATAAACCCAGTACTCAAAATGGCTGAATCTAGACTCAACATTGTAAAAGAAAAAAAATATATTTAAAAATAGAACGAACTCAACACTCGAAAAAAATATTTGAAAAAAAATATGGCCGCGCCGTTCGCAGCGGTCAGTGCGCGCGTATACGAACTTTAGACGATACCAATGTACTGCAGTATTTTAAGTCAAGTTTAATGGATGAGTCGTAGCTATAAATCGCCGTATATAAGGAGTGTAAATACGTCGATAGCCGTAAACGCTTGTTTTTTAGTCGACAAAAAAAAATGGTGCCTTGAAATTATTTTTTTTATTTGACTTACAATGTCAATGTCAACCCCTCGTGATGCTATGTGACTGTGTAATGTTTTTGTTTCTGCGTAAATATTGCAAGGTTGTACAAAATGGCAGTCTCTTGCGCAGGTTCGGGGTCACTTGCTTGTAAGTTCCTGTACTGTGCCATTATTCTGTTAATGACGATCTACAGGATACAGGGGGGGTAGTGAGGGGATAGAATCCTTCAGGCAAGTTGTGTTGAAGGAAATGAGGAAGCGAGGACTGCAGTTAAAAGGTTAATTTAATGCTGTTTATATGTGATTCATATGTTTTTCTTACAGAGCATGCTCATTCATAACTCAAAATGTAGATTGTTGCGATTTTTGGATTTTAATTGTTTGTTTACTAAATCCAGCCATAACCCATAAGTATTATAAATGTGAAAGTAAAGCTGTCTGTCTTGACTTTTACAAGTCTTAACGGCTAATCGAACTTCCGTGTTTGGCACACAGGTAATCCGTGCTCTGGGTTTAGAAAAAAATATACTTTTAATCCCAGTAATGCGTTCCTGTAGGATGATTTAGAGCTCAACGTAAGCGAAGCAACGGGCAAACGCCAGTAAGACATAATATTGGGGAGAACGCTCTGGGTGAATTCTACAAATAACTAGTTTTTGCCCGCGACTTCGCTCGCGTTAATTTAGAATTTGACAATGAATTCGAGTTGTTCTCTGCTTTTAATAATATAATTCAATCCCGATTCGAAAGAGACGTGGCTCCATCTATTGCCATAAGAACGTTATTATTGTTTTCCTCGGGAACATTAATTTTTGTGTCCTATAACAGTTTCTCTACGCCTGACAACGTATTTGCAAAATTTCAGGATGATCGGTTCAGTGGTTTAGGCATGAAAAGGTAACAAACAAACAAACTTACTTTCGCATTTATAATATTAGTTAGGATGTAAAAGTTTGTATGTAAGGAAGTTTATTACTCAATTACGTCTACGACATTTGGCGCACAGATAGCAGTTTATAACCTGAATTGATACATAGGATACTTTTTATCCGTTTAAATTACATGGCTTGATGACTGTTGTCACGGCAGAAGGTAGTTAATCAATAATGCTTCGTAATGAGAATGGCCTGATAATTAAGTGCATTGTTGATCTAAGATAATGCAGCTGTTAGTCCTTATCTATGTAGATTATAAGAGGCAATTAATTAGGCTCTATTGTCACTGCGTTAAGGTCTCATCTTAGCGTGGATATTCTGATTTGAATAATTTAATATCATTAGGAATATTTTGCCTTCAGTGTTTTGCTGTCTTATTTTGTCAAAGTTACATTATGATTTTGGTTTGAAAGTATATACTCTCTTCATCATCGTCATCATCATTTCAGCCAAAAGACGTCCACTGCTGGACATAGGCCTCCCCCAAGTGTAAGATTAAATAGCGTTTTTCTTTACTACAAAATTACATACCTACCAGGGCTGCAAAAGATGGAGGGGTTGCCCATTGGTAGTAACAATAAGTGACTCTAAATGAGTCACGTAAACTCAGTGCTGAGAGTTCAAATTTCAATAATATTTAGACTTTGTGTGAGCTAGTAAAAGTGATTTTTTTCTTTGTATAGCAGAACACTGCGCTGTACAGCACTGCGTACCTATGTTTCCAATAGTTCGGTGATTGATTCTGCATTTCCGTATAACTTTAGTATAGTAGTTATACGGAAATGTAGTATCAAGAGTAGCAGTTAATTACCGTGTAGGGTTAAATTGCTGTCTCAGTAAAACGAATTACTTCTAAGTGTTGCAAGGAAGTAGCTATTTGTCATATAATTTGCTCCCAATACTATTTTCTTTGAAGCAGCACAGAAAGTAAGGGTTTTTCAAGTCAAGCTTTACAGAATCTAAGAGTATTACTATTCACAAGTGCCTCTTAGTATTTCCATGAATTGAATTTCATTTAATTTAAAATAAAAAGAGGACAAAGTGTAAAAAATATCATTCCAGAAATGAAAGCTAAAAATCCTGGAACCTTCGCTAAGGTATACAGAAGAGCCCATCAAAGTTTCATCACAATCGGATCAATGGTTTAGGGACGCATAGAGGACAAACATACAAACATTCATTTTATTTCTATAGATTTACTTATCTTATTGATGAATCTGCCCAAAAACAAATTTTAATATTGTTGTAGAAATACGAAACTCTTTGAAGGCTACTACCACTTGTAGGCTAGGCATTAGGATTCAAACAAAATACCTAAGATACAGTGGTATGCCTAAGGGCCAACAATACGGCAAGCCTTTAAGACAAGCAGACTGCAGAAACTATAACACACACTACACTACACCACCACTACCACTACTACACCACTACACCACTACTTCCACTACTTCCACTACTTTAATTCAATAATGTTTCTTATTATTGTAATGTAATTCTGTTTTTAGCTATAATTTATGTGTTTGTGTTTGTATTTTCGTCTATTTTTGGTTTTTATATGGGTCTTGGACCTGAAATAAATGGAATTATTATTATTATTATTATAACATCATGGATGTGAAGAGAAGTAGAAGGTTATAAAGGCAAGCCAAGCTTTTAGACTTGTATAAAAGTACCACCACTACTAATTAAGATAAACAAGTAAACGCAGTAATTCTCAGATAAACCTCAAAGCTTTAATAAGTACATAGTTTGAAGTAAACGTTTAGCTGATATTTACGTCTGGATACACGAAAAAAGTAATGAAACAGAATCTTCTCTTTGCAAGATCTAATTGAGGAAAACGATTAGCTTGCCATACTTATTGCTTAGCTTTTTACTAAGGCACACCATAACTTCACGTATGTAATCCCAGTAGGGTTAGGGAGAGGTGTACTTAATAGTATACCCACATTTCGTCAGTTATCAATCAATCAATAATTTTGTTGTCAGGCAACTCAGGCCCATAGATAAAAATGCACAAAATAATCTTATAAAATACATATAAAAAACCTTATTTAACTAAAACTAGACACGAATCGTTGACGGCGTCGTGTTATGTTTAGGTCCCTTGTAATTGGGGGCTAACCTATTATTAGCACGGAGTCTTGAAACAAATCAAGACTCCGTGGTTGCTACTGAGGAATTCCTGATGGAAAACCCAATAACACTTTGCCCGACCCGGGAATCCAACCCAGGACCTCATCAGCAACGAGGCAGTCAAGACACACCGTTTTCATGAAAAGATTGACCCCTACTCGCAAGAACTGACTGTATCTAAATGACAGCATAAACAGAGTCATAAGTATTGTGTTCTAGACTTAGAATCGCTTGCACCAAAACGCTAATTTCAAATATGGTCTTATTTCTGAAGGATACAGAGATAGATTGTGCTGAACATATTCAATGAGGAAGACGTAAATATAATTTTTCATAATCTTATTTATCTCAAAATCCAGAATTACAGGCTGTGGTTCACATATATTATACATTCCTAAATAAGGTGTAAACGGACCCTTCACGTACCCGTCAACCACGCATTCTGTACATCAAACTAAGTAAAATAAGCAAAAATTATTGCCGGGAAACGACTTTTTTTTGGGGTGAAAAATCACGTTTCATGGTAGGACTCAATGTAACGCACTCAAAACATTGTGCTGATAGATGCATTGAATAGTAAACGGGCCATGAAGGTATTTAAACTAAAGTTATAACATAAAAAAATTAGTTTTGTTTTTCAAAGTTAAAAAAAGTTGGAATTTTGACCATCAATATCTCTGTAACTAAATAGAAGGTTCCCAGATATGGTCCAGAACAAAAAAATATCGCACTGACGCGAAAAGCAAATGCCTTTCGGTTTCGTTAAGTGTCTATTTACACCCTTTATAAAGTGTCTGAAGTAGGAAGGTCCAAAGGTACAGATCACCTGTCCGGCTTAGATATACCATTTTATTTATAACAAAAATTTAAGTCAAGATTCTAGAGTAGACTGGAAAAATAAAAGAAATGCGACATGGCAAACGCACCCTTCGCCAGTCCGGACGTCAGCTCCACGTTGTAACCCAAATTGCGTTTAATTACATCCATGTGACATGAAATGTCAGCATGTCCGACCACTGTGCCTATGTATAATTAATATAGTGTTAATATAATCTCCTATTTACGTTATGAGAATTCCGTTCGTTTGTGGAATACGTTGGCGACCTCTAGGTCGCGAGTACTACTCTTGAGCATGAGTTACTCACTGTAAGGAATCATCAGGAATGTCAAAGCCACAGTCTGGTGTGAGGTGTCAGGATTTCTGGCCAGTTAAAGCGAATAAGCTTGCCCTTTTTGTGCATGGGATTTTAAGCTTCGCATCCACCCATCCTTGGTGATACATCTCTGTCTACGCCTTCGGTAAATACAGGCGTGTTGTTTGTTATCAATTACATATAATATAATTATAGTTCTCCTGACCGTTTCTGGTCATGGCAGCTAATCATAGCGGAGATTAGCCATCGGCGTAGCAGATATTAAATAGTGCAGAAGTGTGTGCGCATGTGCCTACGCACTCTCTGTTCCTTTTACTCTCATAGACCGATGATCCGGCGCAAGACCAACGGCTCAATGTGTTTTCCAAGGCCCGGGGGTATCATACCGCCAACTTTCAAACTCCGGGGTACTACTGAGAAATTTCTAATAGAAAAACCGAATAGCACTTTTGGCCCGACCCGGGAATGGAACCCAGGACCCCATGCCTACCAGTCGCGCTTGCGACCACGAGACCAACGGTGAATTAAGTAGGTCTGGCTGTTTGTGTATGTGAGTTTAAATGTTTGTAAAACGCACCCACGATACAGGAGAAATTCCTAGTGTGGGGCAAAGATTTCTCTAAAAAGAAAAAAAAAACATTAAATATGCAATCGTACAACAAGAAATAATTATGAATCTGCAGTTTGAATAAGCATGTTTCAACGAAAAGTCAGTCTGTTGATCGCGCCGAATCTTCCGATTCTACCTGATTAGTGTCAAGGCACACTTGATAATGGAATGAAGACAGGTGAAATATACCATTATCATACCTAGTGTTGAGTCAGCGGTTCTCAATATTAGGTGTAGTAAAGTACAGCGATGGGTGACCTGACCTTTCATGCTTAATAGGGATGTTTCCTGAAAAATCTAAATAGTCCGTCAGATAGATTTCCAAAAAATATTGGACACGTACTTTTTCTTTTTTCACGAAAACTAAAAAGGAAGAATACAGTGCGTCGAAAACTCGTGTGACGTCATACTTGTAAGTAAACTGTACTGACTTTTTACCAAAAAGTGACGTCACAGGCCACCATCACTCATGATCTTTGATGCGTTTTATCTTCGTCAATTTTTACTGATTTGATAAAACAAAAAATACGTATCCAATATTTTTCGATAATCTAACTGACGGACTCAATAGAATCATATTTTTTTTACACAGGAAACATCCCTATTGTGCCGATCATACGATGGTAGGAGACAGCAGCCGGTTCTTTGGTCTTTTTTTCGAGTTTGTTTCTTATAAATTTAATAAAGAATATCAAAGTGGGTCTACCTATAGCTGAATTGCAAAACATGGGACATTGGGTTCGATTCCCGGGTCCGGCGAATTATTATGGGGTTTTTCCATCAGGAACTTATCAGTACCAGCCACGGAGTCTGGATTTATGCCTGATTGATGGCAATAGGCTCGCCCCCTATTACATGGGACTTGAACGTAACTGACGAAATGTGAGTCTACTATTAGGTACACCTCTACCTACATCGGGGATTACATTTGTGATGTTATGTTGCGAATGATTCACATAACTTAACATACACGCAACGCATGTATTTTAATACACAGAGGTGTACCTATAGCACACCCACGTTTGGCCAGTTATGTGTAAGTCACGTGTTATACCTGGGGGCCACAAATTCTGACTCCGCGCTTTAACCGAAAAATTATGGGCACCTAACACATTTGAAGGTCTAACTTTGATTGACTTGAACCCATAATACAAAAGTTTTCTTGATGCACATAGCATTTCTGTGAGGCTCTTACTGCTATTCATCCTCGAAATCTTCGTGCAACCAGCCTTCACCTTTACCTGTAGCAGAGCTTTCAAATTTCCGATGTACAGTCACGAGCACCAATATGTAAACACTTCACAACTTTTACAAGTGTTTTTCTCCTACTGTTCTGATTAAAATTTCATGTTGTTACGAACATAGTTTTCTAGAGCCCATATTTTTATGAAAAAGGTCCTTTCTCCAAGTTGCAATCGGTATTTCTCGCGAAAATTGCATTGAAATTTAGGAAAGTGTATACATATTGGTGCTCGTGACTGTACAGGCTCTGGAATATAAGTTTGAATGTCGAACATTTACGCTCCATGTACCTACGTTGGTTTAAAATATTTGTTCCGAATCTATATTTGTCTTGTTGTGCCGGTATTGACGTCACAGGGTGTTTCTACTTTATTTATTTACTCGAAAATTAAATAAATATGAAGGCATGCCACAGGAATTCCAGGAAAACGTCCGACAAAGCCGTATAAGGCTACGTTGGTGTATGTAGAATATGTACGCACAATGTAGATTGAAATAGAAGCTCAAGGCTAAATAATAACAGCCGCTCGTGTCGATCTTCAGGTTAAGCCGCGCTTGCCTAGGTTGGTCCGTGGATGGGTGACCACTCATTACATACCGAGTTTCCTCCGTGCCTCGGCTGATGGTCCCGGTTGTCATTTATAGATCTTTGACAGTCCTAACAAGTAGTCGGCGAAAGTCTGACAACCGGTCTTACCAAGGGGTACCGTATTACCCAGTACTAACTGGGTTTTGGAGGTCAGATAGGCAGTCGCTCCAATCCAGTAAGACAGGAAGCTGACCTCAACATAGTTGGGAAAAGGCTAGGCAGATGATGAATGTAGATTGAAAAAGAACTAACTACACTGTCTTCTAGGTAAAACTAAAAAAAACGATAATCAAATCAACATAACAAGCCAAAATCAACCTTATTTTAAGATAGAATTTCCAATACTTTGCACACCTCAGTAAAACGTGGTATTTATCTAATTAACACCCAAGAAGATACAAAAGGCTGTATTATCACAATCACAAATTATCACGCACAAGTCAAACACTACACTTATACACCCGTAGTTTAAGTCGTGGATTGAACTTAAGTCGGACTAGACACGCCTACTTTTCACCCCATAAGTCATATTGACAGCTACAGTTTGTTTATAATTTGACATATACGCCCACTTTTCAAGGGTTTTGTGGTACAAGAATCTTTTGGCGCTCGAATGAAGCTGACAGGAGGGCGCTGTTGGTAAACCTTTTGTTAATTGTTTTGTAAAAAATATTGAGAAAAGAAAGAGATGGCTGCGTTAGTTCCGATGTTTGCCCGCGCCAGAAGATCCTTGAAACCTATCTTGTGGGTGACATGTACCTACTGAAATCCAAGTGAATCGACTTGTGTAAAATTGTTTTCTTGTTATAGCCAAAGCAAGATGAATTTTGAGGAGTATGTCGGTTATGTAGGATACGATATGCCATACAATTATTTATCGGGACCCGATGCCGACAACTCGTTAGAATGTGACATCAATATACAGTTCCAAAGACACTTTCGATTTCAGAAGGAAACCGTACAAAAATTGGAAAGCCATGCGAGAGGTCTTTGCCCAGCAGTAGGACATAGAGGGCTGATATAAAATAAAATAGGGAAGCTACTGTAAAAGAAAACGCGGTTCGTTTTTGGTTCCAACGTTTTCGTTCTGGAAATTTTGACCTACAGCCCGTGGACGGCCCTTGTTGATAAAAACTATTTTCCGTCGCCTTTAATTTCGAAGCCAGCTAGTATGTAGTCGGGATTATTAATAAATGATTATTAATATTGCAAGCACTTGCAAATATCCGTGGTAAATATATATTAAGCACGGTTTCTTTTTCAAATCGGTAGGTATTGGTATCGGTATGTGTTCATTATCGTGGGATTGTATGAATTAGTAATCAAGATCGCGTAAATAATTATATTAGTGACAAATAGTCGTAATATGGAGTACCGTACACATAAAAGATGAATACAAGCTTAATTCACGTGATATTTCTAAAGCATGAGAAAACTAACGAACCATTTTGAATATCAGACAAAATGGTGCGAATGGTACTTATGAGCGAGCTTGCCCATACTCATGTTGTTTTGTTTATACCTACGATACCACAAAGTCGCTCTCATCATCTATCTATACTTAAAAACATCATCAAGAGTCAAATAGGGCTTCGAAACTCACGTAGACGGGCCATGGCGCGCAGTGTTACGGAGGGCGTGCAGGGCGCATTTACCTATTAGTAAGTAGGTAGAATATTTCTGAGGTAGTCGTATCTGTAAATATATGTGAAAACCCGATTTTCGCGTTGGCTCGTGATACAACATCATCATCATCATCATTTCAGCCGAAAGACGTCCACTGCTGGACATAGGCCTCCCCCAAGTGTCGCCATATTGACTCGTGATACGCGACATTGATATTAAAAGTATTATGTCTATATAGATTCCTAATGAATCATTCGATTGTCGCCACCGGTGTCCAATCTCAAACCAAGTTATCAATATTTCACATGTGTAATGTAATTGATATTACAATGAACAAGTTATAAGTAAGTACATGTAAGAAAAACGCGAGTCTGTATTGCTCAAATAAAATGAAATACTTACACTAACTATTATTTATTACCTATTCAACTTTAAAAGTAAAAGCTTACACATAAATCTTACATAACTATTATAAATGCGAAAGTTTGGATGGATAGATGTTTGTTACTCAATCGCCAGAACGGCTGAACAGATCTGGATGAAACTTGGTACAGAGATATATTATAGTCTGGTATAGCACATAGATTACTTATTATCCCAGAAGTAAGATCCCGTGGGCAATGCCCGAACTCCACGTGGGCGAAGCCGCAGGCATAAAATAGTAGCCAATAAAGCGATAGTAGGGTGACTTACCCGTGTTACTACCAATCCTTCTACCTGTAGTAATACGGATAATCCCATTGCCTTTGCGGTACTATCGCAGTAGTATATAGATTGTAAATAGAAGGAATAAGAAAAAAATACCAATTTGATGCAACCAACTTGGATGTAGCGCTCGTCAGCCGCTGTTGTGGCCAGTTTCTGTTATACGACTATTGCAATAATAAAATAATCAAATCGAATTCTTATTCGCCGTTGCGTTTAGTGGTTTAGCCGGCTTATTTTAGGTTTGTTTTCATATGATACGGGAAAGGACAGGAGTAAGCTAAACATGAGTAGCAGGCGGCTTGCTACTGCTAAACGGAGGAAGAGAAGGGCCGATATGAAACCCACCATTATGTTGGGTGACCACAACCATGTCTTCCGCACAAACTCATTCTGCAGAGTAATGATGAGAGAATAAGCGATAACGAATCCAAAGAAATTCAAGGCTACTCGGTCCATCGTCCAACTGAATGCTTCCCTCAACTCTGGACGACCGGAACCTTCTAATCTCAGGAACTACTGGAGCCAATGGAAAAAATCTTTTAGTGTTGGATAACCCTTTTGTTGAGGAATAGGAGCGGAGCATTAAAAAATGTTGCGGAAACGGGTTTATTTTTAAATATAATAATCGCGGAAGAAAGTCGCGGGCAACGGCTAGTATGTTTATAATTGTGTGATGTTCATATTTATATTTTTGCTCTCTCGTTGGTCAACTAGTCATAAGCGCAATTGCACGGTGTGAGGTTATGGGTTCGATCCCCATGCATGCAGTGTTGTTGGGTTTTACTAACCTAGAGATTGGATCCAGTCTTACGTAGTCCTACGTGAATGAAAATGAAAAATGTCCTTTGTTTTTCTATGTCTATAAATGTGTAATTTAGATATTTTTTATACGTGATACTACTTTTAAATAAAATAAAAACCAGTTGGCTTGTATAATAATAATTTAATTTATTTTTTCGGCCTCGTCCCTTGTAACCTCACTGAATCGAAGTAGTTGGGCGGCACTCAAACGTTCGAGTTTTGCCTTTTGGTACGCTTCTTCTGCTGCCTTCACCACCACTTCTGCTTCTCCATTTTCAGCAGATGTAACTCCTCCTCTCGTTCCTCACTCCGTTTTAAATTTTTCGCCCGTACCT
Organism: Noctua comes; assembly: GCA_963082995.1. Taxonomy (NCBI): domain Eukaryota; kingdom Metazoa; phylum Arthropoda; class Insecta; order Lepidoptera; family Noctuidae; genus Noctua; species Noctua comes. Next base: position 11,264,754 of record OY720277.1, on the reverse strand, counting down.
ACTTTATTATAACTTGGGCGCGAACATATATTAGTATTAATTATTTGCTAAGTACAAGCACCTTCAAAAAACACTAATGAGAATATAAAAAATAAAATGCTTCGAATGAATACAAATAGAGTATTGGTGCCATACACAGATAATTTAACTTTCTGATGTACTGTAACGTGTAGAGATGAACTGAAAATCATTTGATCAACCCTACCAATAAACTGCGAGTTTGCTGACGCCAAGTCAGTCGAGTTATTTTCAGGTGGCCCTTGAGCCACCGGTACCGGTACCACGTCTACCGGACGAAATTCCAGAACTGAAAAAAGAAAGTAAATATTTTTAATAATCTATTCATATATTCGTTAATACAAATAATAGAATCAATAAAATTACTAGACTATAGGTGTACCGTCAGCAGGAGTTTCACTTGGCATAGTGTCACAGTCCATTGCGAACCTCGATTTCAAATCGGTGGAGGCCGGCAGCGCATCTTTCACTCCTTCGAGATCTGAGGACGCGGGGCCAGGATAGGGGCCACCCCCAGTCCTCATTCTTTCTTTTTTTTCTAAATTAAGGGTGGTCTTTTTCTTAGCCTTAATATTGGACCAGCACCTTTATAACTGAGATTCGGTTCTCTATAAAAAGAAAAGATTGCCTTTAATTACGATCATCAAACATAGACCAGGTATTAAAACAGCATACATGTTATTTGGTACTTACGCGCTAGTTAAATACTGAGTTATACTCTTGGGCTAGGCGAGCCCACAGCACATTTTGTCGCTGATGAGCTGCCCGGCAACGTCGTATTTTTAAGGAGCTTGTACTTGCGGACAAGTTCCTGTCCTGAGTTTTCACCATCCGAAAAGAAAATTCTTGATGCCATTATTTTAAGTGAAAATCTTAGAAATGAACCACGAAAAAATAAATATTTATTTTCAAGTAAATCCGTTTAAGTTCTTTGACAAATGATGTCAACCAAGAGCATTCGGTAGAACAACGATTTAAGACTTCTCCAGCATTGTGACGTATTTTAATGTAACATTTTTAGCATACAAAGCAGCTTGCAACCTTCATGCAAAATACTTATTTTGGGTTTGAAATGGACAGCATGTTTTGGAGGTAGATTAAGGTGAGTACTCATCTGAGCAATTAAACGTATTGTAACATTGGTTGGTTAATTGAGGAATGATATAATACTGCAAGGTTGCGGTTGAAAAGGAGATGTAGAGACAAAAAATTAAAAGAATATGTTTGGATGATGGTCTTGTTGAGAGGACGAGTAAAAGGCGACTAACAAAACCCGAAAGAGAACACCTTAGAAGGACAAAAATTATTGGTATTGTTCTTAAAAAAGGTCAGGTGGCAGTGCTCGCGACCTGCGTGCGTGTATGACCAGATGTATGAACGTGAACGAAGCAAAAGGAGTAAGCCGGTGGGGTTCTTTAGTGACTGTTCTTACTGTGTGGTATTTAGGTACTCTTCGTTGATATGTTGGATTTGCAAGTCGCGTGTGCTGCAATTTAATTTAATATTAAAAAAAAAAACACTGAGCGAATTAGGAGAAGTAACGACCAGCACGACCCCTAAGTCCACGCACCTCTTTCCATGTTGCACGATTTGCCCGCGCTCGTGTTTTTGCTTGATGAAATGTTACACAAGTTGCTTGTTTCTTAGCAAATCAAGTTTTAACAAAGTGTCAAGCGGCTCGATGTCTTGTTGCAAATGCAAGCTCTAGCTAGTCTGTCCTCACCTTTTGAACATCATTGAGTGGGTGTTGCTGATACCGTGGTGGGCGTTCCTCACCTGTTGCCATGACAACAAATGTCGACTTAAGTTCAAAAATGGACTAAGTCGGCGTTCTGGAATATGGGTGTAATAGTCTCAAACACAGCCACCAATAACAAACATATTTAGCCTAGCAACCTAGCTATTGTCAATATAAGCCAATAATCCGAGCTCTTATACTGGAGTGTCATTACTGCGAATGGTTGGCACACAATGCACCTAGATTGCGTCGGTAGTTCATATTGAAGCTGACAGGTGAAGGCAATATGGAGGCTTTTGTTATGATTATAGGTACCTATACAGCTTAAAGGTGTTTGCTTTATCAAGAACTCCGGTGATACGGAAAGCCTATCATAACATAGTTGGGAAAAGGCCAGGCAGAGACTTTATCAAGCACTTGATTCGTGGGAAACGAAGGTCTAAATATCTAGTTTTTCCAATGCACGGGACAAAGATCATTATTTTTGCACAAAATGGTGAAAAAGTTTACCCCTGTGACCCATCTTTTGTCTGTTTGTCACAGTAAAAGAATCACCGTTTTTTTTTTTAAAAATAACAGTTGACACTGTTTATAAAATAGGTCTACAATATTCAGTATATTAAGTCACGTTTTAGTAAAAAAACAACGACTTTCTAAAGGGTTTGATTAAAATTCTGCTCTTACATAATATGCAATTAACTATCTCATTAAATATTAAAATAGATTCCGTTATCCATCTGTGCTAATAAATTCACAATTTAGTCAGAAATTTTAATAAATAATTTGCGTTAGTTTATTCGCTGAAACTGTTAATTCACTTATCATTCTAATTTTAATCAGAGCGAAGCATTTTTTAATAATGTGGCCTTGCATGCCTATGGCACGTGTGTTATGCACGTGTATTTTCGTAACTACACATAATACATAACTTCTGTTTCGCCAGTTATGTTTAAGTCCCATGCAATAAGGGGCGAGCCTATTGCCATCAACCGGGGACAAATCCATACTCCGTGGCTACTATTGGGATATTTATGATGGAAAACAACCATGCTCGACTTGGGAATCGAACCAAAGACCTCATGCTCAGCATCACGCAGGTAGTCAATATGTAAGAGTATGTGATGTTTTTAATCCTGTTTTAACACACGTTTTTTTTTTATAATTTATTGGATAAATTTCCAGTTTAGGTACTACGGTATAACATCATAATATTGACGTAAAACCATAGAAAGCGGTAAGTAGGAGAGCGGTAGGTAGAAGTAGCAAAGGGTCAAATTTTGTAAGAGGTGAGCCGGAGTACATATCTTTAATGTGATTATATTATTTGTCTATAGAATACTGACTGTGCTATTTTTCAAAGGGAAGCCGGTAGGAATCGAGTTGTATGGAACCTTCGCCACTGGTAGTTAGTCTTCTTCTTCAACGTGTGGATGATTCCTTTTCCTTTTTTTTATTATTCTTTCCTTTTTTTTGTATTATTGTAATCTCATCCATTTTTTTTTTGTTTTGTCCTGTGTGAGTCTAATAGATACTTTTTCTTTCTTTCTTTCTAGTTAAGTGAGCCAGAAATCAGCCATCTTTATGGATTAGTAGTGGCCTTGGGCAGGTGCCTCTAGGCGCAGGTGGAGTTGCACAAGGAGCAAGGCATCGTCGCTACATAGCTCATTTTATTTCATCCCAATACCCCCATCGGACTTAGTAGTATCTGCACATGCTTCGTAGTCTGTTTGAAGATTTCCGGGTGGGCCATGGTAGTGAGTTCAGTTAATATAAATTATTATACCGTACTCAAATATAGAACCGACTACCATCCTCAAACTAATTTCAAAAGCTCCAATATTTATCAAAGCTTTAGCCAGAAATATTTTAGAACCACTGGTTTAAATTAACTGAAGTTACGACCAACCGGTTCCGTTCGGCGGTAAACAAACAATGCCGCTTCGAGATGAGTTACAAAATATTGCATAATTTCTGCAGATCGAGTTATTTCGCGAATGTTTCGTAAAATAATTAGTTCATTAAGATGTTTTTGGAGGTGAACTTTACGTGTTTTCTTGTTTAAATAACAGTGGTCGTACTTGAGGATCTGCCTTGCTAACTGTGATATGTATAAGGTTCATTTTTCTGTAGCAAGTGATATTCTTGTACTACAGTCGACGGGACATCAGTGGTAGTAAAACCAAAATTAGCTCGTGTTGTCTTCAATTGAAACTCCGTTACGCTACGCTAGGCCAGTTCAACGTCAAAAGGATATCTACCACTGGCGCACGGTCAATATAACATTACATAACATCACGAAGGGTTGGTCAGAGGACATGAATCCTCTACTACACCTGTACCACAGCAGTGATAGCTTAGTGGTGTGACCATCGAACTGCCAAATCATAGGTCTCAAGAACGAACCCTAGACAGGCATCTGATTTTTCGGATTCCTTTGCTTATTGTATAAGTAATGATCACTTGCTTCGGTGAAGGAAGGGATATATCGTGAGGAGACCAGCTTGCTTGAGGGATATTTCTGGACGGCATGTAAAGTCAAGTGAGAAGCCCATGGGCGGCATAGAAACTTTGACACAAGGTTAGGCATTAACCACACGATAAAGAAGAAAACCTGTACCACGACTGCATCCTAACTAATATTATAAATGCGAAAGTAAGTTTGTTCGTTTGTTACCTTTTCACGCTTAAACCACTGAACCAATCATCCTGAAATTTTGCATGTACGTTGTCAGGTGTACAGAAACGGACATAGGGTACCTTTCATCCCAAAAAAAATACTGTGCCCGAGAAAAACAACAATAACGTTCTTATGATAATAGGTGGCGCCACGTGTCTTTCGAATCATGATTGAATTATAAAGGGTGTAAATAGAACCTTAACATATCCGAAAGGCATTTGTTCTCCTCGTCTTTGCGATATTTTTTTTGTTCTAGACCATACCTGGGAACCTTCTAGTTACGGAGATATTGGGGGTCAAAGTTCCAACTTTTTCACAAGTTTTTTTTTAAATATATGTTTTTAATGTAAAAATTTTACTTAACACATCTGCACGACCCCCATACTATTCAATCCATCCATCAGCACAATGCTTTGAGTGCTTTCCTTCGAGTCCTACCGCATCACGTGATTTTTCACCCCAAAAAAAAGTCGATTCCCAGCAATAATTCTTGCGTAAAGTTACTTAGTTTGATGTACAGAATGCTTGGTTGACGGATATGTGAAGGGTCTGTTTATACCCTGTATTATTACAAGCAGAGTACAACCCGAATTGATAGTCAAATTCTAAATTAACGCCAGCGAAGCCGCGTGCAAACGCTAGTTTGCTTATATTTAGTGCTAGTGGGAACTGATACTGGTCTCGTCCTCATTTCATTCTTTATGCCATTACATCTCATTGGTATGCTCAAACTACATTACGTATATAAAGGTATCATCAACCTTTAAAGGCCATGAAGGACCACACATCAAAATAATCATCGGTGACCGATACCGGTACCATCGCTCACTTCATACTTACCATAACAACACCATAATCTAGCCAAATCGGTCCAATCTTTTACGTACACCAACATGGGCTGTCTCCTTATCCCACTCGCCCGCTATTCATGTGGCACCATATCCGTACCATTAGAGAAGCATTAACAAGGAGCCTCGATAAATTAATCAATCAAGCCACGTCAAACCAACGCTACGTGACGTCTATATGATTTATAGAACCTCATTTATGGTTCGAGTGGTTATTAGTGCGTTCGTAATTAATTGTTTATGTTTTTCTCGAGTTTGATGACTCTTGAAGTTTGGTTAAACATGCCCGGAAATCGCAAAAAAAAATCTGCTGTTTTCTACATTACGAGCATTTACATGAGCACAAATGTATGGGGAAGCTGTTTTTTTCGCGATTTTTTTGTCCCATAGTATGAGTTGTTCATAATGATGAGTACAATGACCACTTGAGAGGTTTCTGGTAAACAGAAACTAAGGTTGAACAAAAATATTTAGGGTTGCGCCTCATATAGCAGCACAGAATCGCATTTTTCCATGCCCCTATCCTATTCCGACACTAGATTTTGCTAAACAAACTTCTCATAGAACAATTTCACAATATTTGGAGATGTTTCTAAGTATTAATTAATTAAACCTCACACGAACTATGCAGACTGGGTGTAGCTACCGTAACTTAGTTTTGGACCTTCACCGTGTTGTAATTGAAACTTTTGATTTAATTAATTAATGTATTGTAAGTTATTGGACAATTAGAATGCAGCTTATGTTTTTTAGTTTTTACAAGCTTTTATCAAATTGCAATGTTTGTAGGTACGTTGTTTACATCAAATCTTGCAGCTGAATTTTAACACAGTTATTCCCAACCGATTGACCTGAAATTTTGCATACACGTTTAGTTTGGATGACAATGCATGCTTAGCTAAGTGACGTCATTCTTAATCCAATATGGCGGACTCCCAAAGATGGCGGGTTGAAAACTGATGGCTCAGAAGAATACGAAAAAAAGTAACGTTACACCTATATTTAAAAGCTTATTTTTATTTGTATTTTTTTACTAAAAGCTGGTTAGTCATTAATTTTTCACTCTATGCAGATCCCTGTGTTCATTGGAAAACGAAGCTTCATAAACAATTGAGTTTTCTTGTTCTATAGAGTCCGGTCGCTAGCACAATAATTATACATTTGTATGATCGGCCAAGTACCTCATATTCTGTTTAAGCGCTTGAGTGACATTTTCAGGAAGGCGCTGTTGGTAATGTGCGTTGCTGTGGAACTAGTTTTGAATAAATCCAAAGGACGGCTGTTAGTTTCGGCTGATATGGTATATTTGGAATACTTGTCCATATTAACTGACGTTGCCAGTATACCCATCTTACTACTAATACAATATTGCGAAAGTTTTTTAGTAAGGATGTTTGTTACTCCTTAACGCAAAAACTACTGAACAGATTTTAACGAAGCTTTACAGTAATATCACTACATAGCATAAAACAAAGTCGCTTCCCGCTGTCTGTCTGTCCATATGTATGCTTAGACCTTTAAAACTACGCAACGGATTTTGATGCGAATAGATAGAGTGATTCAAGAGGAAGGTTTGTATGTATACATTGCGCCCGTGCGAAACTGGGGCGTGTCGCTAGTAGTTTATACATAAGAATAACTCATAGGCTATAATTTTTAATGGGATTACGTAAAAAAAAAAAAAATGGGGACAATTAACATGACATTCACTTCTCCAAGGTTGAGGTAAAGCCTGTATTTCCCAGTTACCGCAGTTCCGTAAACCACAAACAAGTTATAGTATTCTAGGAACCCACAGTTACCGTTAAACTGATTCTCTATGCTAGTATACCTATGTTTTGTATTGTATGTATATTTAGTTTAAGGAATTTATCTATCTCTCTCTGCAACCCGTAATAGTTGTTTTTTTTTATTCAAATAGTCATTTTATTATCAGGCAACTAGGCCCATAGATAAAATACACAAAAAAAATCTTAAACAAAATACCATATTAAAAACCTTATAAACTATAACTATAACTACAGGGTGTAAACAGACCCTTCACATAGCCGTCAACCAAGCATTCTGTACATAAAACTAAGTAACTTTACGCAAAAATTATTGCTGGGAATCGACTTTTTTTTTTGGAGTGAAAAATCACGTTTTACGGTAGGACTCGATGGAAAGCACTCAAAGCATTGCTGATGGATGGATTGAATAGTATGGGGGTCGTAGAGGTGTGTAAAGTAAAAACATTAAAAACAGGTATTTAAAAAAAAACTTGTGAAAAAGTTGGAACTTTGACCCCCAATATCTCCGTAACTAGAAGGTTCTCTGGTATGGTCTAGAATAAAAAAAATATCGCAAAGACGGGGAGAACAAATGCCTTTAGGTTATGTTAAGGGTCTATTTACTCCCTTTATATCACGCAGCGAAACACGTGGCCAAAAACGTTACGTGTATATTACTATTGTGTTAGGACCTAAGGCCTCAATCATTGTTCTTGCGAAGTTATTGCTGCATAATTGGTCTAGTGTATAGTAGCAGCCTCGGAGTCCGAGTGTGCCCAGTTGATGGAAATAGGCTCGCCACCTTTTCCATGCAACTTAAACATAGCGTGCGATACGTGGGTATACACCTATGCCTTACTCTTCGGGGATTACTGGGGTGTTGTTTACTATATATTCCTACCACAATAACATCGCAACATAATATACACTATAGCTGAGTAACTCCACATTAAACTTTAAACTCTACTTAAGGAATCGCGCACACCGTTCGCTAAATAAAATAGCAATGGCTGCAATACTGCATCGCGCCAGGCAGTTGGCCGGCCACCTAACGAGTTCAATTACGCGCTGTACTGATGCTTGAGTACCCCGGAGCAGTGAGTGAATGGAACGATAATGATGCCACACAATATTGTGTCAAAAGCAGCCGTTTACCTTGACAGCTAACATAGACATTCATTCATTCATTTATCCTTTAATTTGCGTTCTACAAGGTAAAAACATGGTGTTATACAAAAGGCTTAGAGTTAAGAGCCGTTGTAGACCCCGTCGGGGCACAGCAAAATTTAGTGTAATTCGTACAATCTTAAAATTAAAATATACTTGAAAATCACCACCATTACCTACCTATTATTAGACCTTGCTGTCACCGCTATTCTGATGTTAAATATTTGCGAAACCTATAAAATCTATAACGAAATGTTTAAGTCTCATGGTATCGTAACTTTAGATACGCCTAATAGCTACTGTTTAATGTTAAAACATTTCATTACACATGAGACACTACTATTACCCGACGTGACTTTTATGTAGAAAATTAGTAAAGTATTAATTTGAAGGCCCGTCGCGTTACATTTTCTCAGGTAGAAGGAATCACAAGGGTTATATTTCCGAGTAAAATAGTTAGGTACGAGTACTGATTGCTCCATTTCTTGACTATTCCGTGCCAGACTAGTCGACGTGTTAAACGAGGCATACGATGGAACTTGAATGAGAATACACGAACTGACTGAATATTGACTTGACAAATGTAAATATTGCAAGTTTCACGTTAGGTTGGCTTTTCGATAATTGGGATGTGGATATACCCTTTGTACCTGTAGGTAGTTGCTGTGCAAAATGAAAGCTCGAAAGCGATAATTGATAAAAAACGCTGAGTTATACCCGGAACGATTCGTATCAGTCTTTTTCTTATTAGAAGATTCTTAGCCATACTTATATATCCAAAATTCAACTTTCCGAGACTTTTTTAGGGTTCCGTAGTCAACAAAAAAAGGAACCCTTATAGTTAGCCCCCCCCTTCTACCAGCTAAACGTTTGTATTTGGGTGTGTGAAAAAAATCACGGTGATAGTATATTTATAACGAAATAAAAGTAAAACTATCATAGCTAAGTAGGCTTTACAAGTTTGCAAGTAATAGTCGACCAACGTATAAAATGTACTTGGATAACATATTTTCCTTAAAATAATGTATAGGAGCACAAGTTTTTCAATTGCGAAGGTTAGTTTTTTTATTTTTTTATTATTACAATAAAAATCATCGTTCGGCGGCAAATCCGCATATTTTGATGGGCAACTACGGAAAGTACTAACTATAACTTCACGCCTTTAATCCCCGAAAGCTTAAGCAGAGAAGTAATAAACCTAATAACGACCAATAACCATACCAATTAATATCAGGTCGTCACATCAGGATATAAAAGGCAACATTCAACTAAGGGGGTAACTTTGTCTTAGCATTAACTAGACGACCTAAAATCAATGGCTCGTAGGATTTAGTTAGGCGCTTATGCTTGTTCAACTTAATGTTTTCCTTATTATGTTCGGACATTAAAAAATATTATGTCTGCACGCATTATTACTAGGCGCTCCGGATCAAACTATGCCCCACCTGCTGGAGTGTCCCAGGTCTCCGTTTACCTGCACTCTTGACGACCTGAATAGCGCTTCTGCCGCTGCAATAAACGTGGCCACCTACTGGGCCAATACCGTCTAATATGGAAGAAACATCGATACGAAAAGAAGATCACCTTTGTACTATTTTCTGTTCTTTTCTTCTATTCTGTATTTTAGTGTGTACATAAACTGTTAAATAAATAAATAAGAAGAATTACTAGGCAGTAATTGTGGGTGCACTATCATGGTGCTTCCCCACCGGGAGTATTCGCCTCTAATGTAACAGGTCAGGTTCACTTGTTTCTGTACAGAATAGAATCTTGATTGTGACTTGGTTAGGGAGCGCCTTTTAACACCTACACCTCTACCTAACACTATGGGGATTACAGGCGTGATGTTATGTTATGTAGTCTGACAATCAGTCTAATAGGAGTATCGTTTTAGTAGCTGGGTTGTAGAGGTCAGATAGGCAGTGGCTTCATGAAAAATACTGGTATTCATCTGTATCCAGTTAGATCAGGATGCCTAAAAATAGTTGGGAATATGTTAAAAATCTGCGTAAACGCAGATGAATTTTTATTATTGTGGTCTTCAAGTTGTTAATAAGTACTTGACAGTGCGATTATATTTTGTAAAGCGTAAATTATTCAGCCCCGGATCTAGGGGGGGGCAAGCCGGGGCCCGTGCCCGGGCGGCAAATTTAGAGGGCGACAAATTCAAGCTTGGTAGACGAATACACTACTCAGCATTATCGCAACTTTGCGATTACTAACGGTCAGTATAGTAAAATAATAAAATAAACAAGGGGGCCCGTAAGCATGGATCGCGATTTCTCGCGCGGCGGCCAGTGCAGTGGCAGTCTCAGACCATATCTTGGCCTATCCTAATTAAAATATATGTCCAACACGTCCATGTATTTTATAAATTTAGGCTTAACAGAGAAAGAGCAGCGCTTGACCGGTCGTTGTGGCGTTCTTTGGAGGAGGCCCATGTCCATCAGTGAGCTGGTTATGGCTGAAATGATGATGATGATAAAGGTAAAAATATTGTCAGGCGGGGGCGGCATTTTTCAGTTTTTGCCCCGCCTCGAAATAATTTAAGATCCGGGGCTGAAATTATTATCTTATTTCTTTCAAGAATGTAGAAAGGTAAGAAGGAAGGGATCGGTAGGGGAAGGTAGGGGTACCTGTCTGATGATATTTTTTGCATCGTTTTTACTATTTTTAAACCAGTTGATCATCATCATCACACTTGAACTCGTGGCCCCATGGACTGACACAATTTAGATTGTCATCGATACGCTAAAAAGCAAATCATACGATATACACAATTCTGACAACTATAACCTAAAACTTTGTGAAATAATTATCATAAAATCACGCTTGTAATCCCCAAACGGTTAGGTAGAGGTGTACCTAATAGTACACCCACATTTCGGCAGTTATGTTCCAGTCCCATGTAAGGGGCGAGCCTGTTGCCATCAAACGGGCGCAAATACAGACTCCGTGGCTGATACTGAGAAATTCCTGATAGGAAAAACCAATAACACTTTACCCGACCTGAATCGAACCCAGGACCTCATGCTCAGCATTTGCGCCTGCGGCCACTAGACCAACGAGGCAGTCCCTTGTGAAATAATTATGTTAGTTATTATTTAAAAATAACCTATTATCATCATCATATAAGGATTTCTTTGACGGAAGAATCGACAGATTGTGTCGACACAATGACAGATTTCTTTGCACTATCTATATATAATCCTTGTCTATGGTGGTCATGAAGCGGGGGCTGATAGACATAAACGCCTGCTTGTAGCTATCCTTCAGGCATTGTGCAGACAAGGATAGGATAGGAGAGGTCCTATCTAGCAGATTTATGAATCAATGCTCAACCTAACCCCACAGTCCTACCCTATTTTATTTTGCATGCCTTCTAAGTGTTACGCGTAAGATTTACTAAAGGGCTTTTAAAACAGAAAATGCACTATGACAATACGTAAGTTGAGCGCTATAGCTTCTAATGTTTCCACTTACATGGTTCAGTGACCAGCTAAGAGGCATTAAGTGAAATAAGTAAGAAGCCTCGTTAAGTGAGTAAACTTATCCAGCAGGATTACCGTTACGGTTCGTTTACACTCGCCTGGGGTAGGTCATGGATAACTGTTGGATGCATTTGGTTAAAAGTCTTCTAAGATTGTACTGAGGTAGTGTAATTCTTTAGGTTCAAGATTTTTTTTCGGTTAATCCTTTTGTCAAGTGTACCTTCTTTTATTTTCACTTAAATTTTTGCTGTACTTTGTTATTTTGTATATTTTAATTTATGTTATAATTGTCTCGTTTATTTTTATAATTTTAGTAACTGTAATTGGCTGCATACAACCGGTGTAATTAAATAAATAAATAATAACCTTTTGAACGCTAGAGGTTATACGAACGCGCGTGCCCTCTACGCCAAGCCACAATTTCACCTACCATTTTGTCACATATTTGTGTCATTTGGCATACAGGGCACGCGCTTGCTTGTCACGTATATGTGACAGTGGCGGTCAAAAGGTTTAAAATAAATTATTTCCTTTTTTCCTCATCCGTCATGGGAGCTATAGCTCACATTCTGGTCCTCATGGATACTACAGGTGTACAGACTTTCTTAAATTAAAGTAAAACCCTACACCTACTGTATATTGTCTCTGCATCACCCTAAGGTAGACTGGCAGAAAATGCCTATGGCATTAAGTCCGCCTTTGTGCAGTTTTGTTACTTGTGCATAAAGTTTTAATAAATCAATAATAAATAAATTTGGGACAGCCAGCAGTACGACTGAACGGGCTAATTAAAAAAAAAACGAGAAATTGAAAATAAATTTTCAGGCAGGTAAGCAATGTTTATTTTTTTACAAAACCATTCAATTTTAGAACGGGAATCTTCTTTCGGTGTGGACATAGTAGATAGTTTCGTAACTGAAAAAAAAAAAAACAAAATATATATTTTTTACAAGGCAAAAACTTAACCCTAAAATCTTTATTTACATTATATACAGACTACAAATAGAACTAAACTAATGATAAAAATAAGACTAAAAGCAAGAAAATATAAACGTCAAAAAAAAAAAAAACTACATTAAGTTTGTACCCTAAAACATACGGTATTATGCTGGCTGGTATTTTTCTGGACCTCTATTCCTGTTTGAAATAAACATAAAATTCTTTCATCACCTGTGGTTAGTGCCCAAGTCAAAGTTTTTATACCGCCCACCGGCATGTAAAGCCAAGTCAGAGGCCTGTGCCTCTGACTTGGCTTTACATGCCGTCGAGAAATATCTCAGGCATGCTAGTTTCCTCACGATGTTTTTCTTCACCGAAGCACGTAACAATAACATGTAATGCTAATGTGTGTTGATCAGTGGTGGCCTATTGGTGACGCCCCCGCCTTACGAGTGTAGTTCGTGAGTTCGAACCCAGGCAGGCTCATTACTTTTTGTAATTATTACTCATCACCTCTCAAAACGGAAACGAAGAACATCGTGAGGAAACCGGTAAGTCCTAGAATCAAAAATTAGAAGACTTCTGACATCTACCAATTCGCACTTGGCCCGCGTGGTAGACCTCCTATCCCTCTCACAGAGTGGAGGCCTGTGTTCCAGCTGTGGGAACATTATAAGCAGCTCATGCTATGCTCATGCTAATATTCTATCTAGAATCCACAAATATTGCAGTATTTACCTTGGTTTAGATAAATTTAAGCCACCTAGTGCCAAACTAGGTCCTCTACATCTGCCAAAGTTCATATGTGTAAGTGAACTGCATGGGATTCCAACCAGGTGGCCCCTCATAGAGGCCGCAAACAGCTCGTAGGACCGGTCATGATTACAGGAGTGGGTGAAACAGCCTGGTTGGCTGTTTCCACCGTTACCCCAGAAGTCTATATGTCCAAGTCTAGTTCCAATACCGTTAGCAGTTGGACCTGCACCATCCGTGTGCAGAACTTCGACGTAATGAGCGTCAGTATTACCCAAGCGTTGGGAACCGCTCCCCCACTGTCTTCCAGATGGGTCCAACCCTAAAAACGCAACATGAAATAATTGTGAATCAGTTGATTAATTACGGCATTATTATTAATTATAGTAACAGCCGCTCGGGTCGATCTTTAGGTTAAGCCGTGCTTGCCTAGGTTGGTATGTGGATGGGTGACCGCCCATTACATACCGAGTTTCCTCCGTGCCTCGGAAAGCACGTTAAGCCGTTGGTCCCGGCTGTCATTTGTAGATCTTTGACAGTCGTTAAGTAGTCAGTGGCCCAAAAAGTCTGACAACCAGTCTTACCAAGGGGTATCGTATGACCCAGTACTAACTGGGTTGTGGAGGTCAGATAGGCAGTCGCTCCATGTAAAATACTGGTATTCAGCTGCATCCGGTTAGACTGGAAGCCGACCCCAATATAGTTGGGAAAAGGCTAGGCAGATGATGATGAGTTGATTAATTACGGCAAATACTAATAAACGGCAAAAAAACAGGAAAAAAAACACGTACCAGTAATTCTGCCTACTATTCCATGTGAAAGCCTCAGCTGTCTACTAGCAATGCCTGCAATGTGAGCCCCGAGGCCAAACCCAACCAAGTGCACTTGTCTCACGTCCACCACACGTCCACGAGGCCTTGCACTTTCATGAGCAGCATCTGATAACCATCTTAAGAAATCGCTTAGTTCATTAGCTACAGTTGGCACATACGAAACTGCATTCGAGTAACTGCCGCTAGCTTCTCTTTCCCAGTCTACCACTATGATGTTATTTGCTCCATGAAACTGGAATATTTCTGAAATAGAAATAAAATTATTCAATTTGAGTAGTTAGAATAGCTACAACATACTATAGTTTTCGTTTTAACTGAAGTTTAGACACTAGAAATTGTGAATGGATTGCTGTCGCGTTACCAATTGTATTATTTTGTTTACTAAACGATGATCTACTTTTTTAACTTTGAGTGATGGTGGGTACCTTTAAATTCAGCTACTTAGACTTACCCCTCATGATCAGTGAATTGAATTCATGGCTCACTCCTCCTTCGTGCCCATGAATCAATACGATTGTGTTGTCTTCTGGGTTGAACAAATTTGGCAAGTAGCCCTCGTGGATGTTACTGACGTTCACCGGTACTTCCCGGTTAGCCCTTAAAATAAAATTAGAAAGATTAGGTTTGGGAGGGAGAGCAAGGAACTGGTGGACAGATTGTAAGATGAATGATATGAAAGATAAAGGAGTAAATTATAGCGTGACGGTTGATAGGGAACACTGGAAGAACCTAAGTAACATAGTACAGCGGCACTACAAAGAGTGCTACAGCAACATAGAACAAAAAGTACTACAGCGCCATCTATGACACAGACGATAAAATAAACATTGAAATACGCCTAAATCCTACATCGCGCTAGTAAAGTTATTCGCGAATTAAGACAATACAGAGTGTTTGGTTAAACGCGGGCAATACTTTAAGGGAATGAAGTACTCATAAATATGAGCAACTCTTACTATGGGGCTAACTATGAAATATGATTTAAAAAATCGGTTGTTGCCTACATTTTTTCGATCGAGTTACGCGACCAATAATGTGTGGAGCAGCTGATATTTTTTTCGCGATTTTATGGTCGGTCCCATAGTAAAAGTTGCTTGTTTTCATAAGTACTACACGCCTCTAAAGTATTGCCCACGCTTAAAAAAACACCCTGTATAGAAGAACCCGTCAACAACTGTCTGGTCGGCGGATCCTCCCTTTTCTATGGGGGATGAAGAGTTTTACACCCTGTACCCCCCCGTACAGGGTGTAAAACTCTTCATCCCCCAAAATAGCACAAGTGCAGGAAGATGATGATGAGGTTATTTTAAGTTTACTGAAACCTGCAATGTTTACAAAACTGCAAGCGACTGGTTATGACTGAGTATGTGTCTGTTGTTCTAGACAGATTTTTCTAAAATATGTACTTACAATGTGTAGAGATATTGATACGAGCCTTGTACATGGCATACTGCAACAAAAATATTATAATTAGAATGGCGAAAATCTAGGCTAAATAGGATTTATTGCCAATCTCGGGCTCAGAATGATGTACTGAATACGTGGTAACCGTTTTCGCACCGGTGTCCGTTCCACCCCGTATTAAACAGCGTGCTACCAGAAAGTTGTGGTCATATTCCATTCGGAACATCAAACTGCACAAGTTTCTCCATGAGACCACCATCGAAATCCCGAAAACAAAAATGCTGCAGCTGTCCAGTACAAAACTTGAATACCTACGACGCAAATGTATGGGACAGTCGAGATTTTTTCGCGATTTCGATGGTTGTCTCATGAACAACACCTTTCTGTCACACGTTGTGTATGGTACACTAGAGGTACACCTGAGAAAGTTCTTGTGAGGCAGTTGGTTCGAGGATTTGGTAAGCTTGCTAGTACTCTTGACTTGTTTCATCATCATCATCATTTCAGCCGAAAGACGTCCACTGCTGGACATAGGCCACCCCCAAGTGTCGCCACATTGACCGGTCCCGTGCGACTCGCATCCAGCGGATCAGACATGTTTCTTATTGTTACAATAGCAAAGAAAAGATTTTTACTTGCTATAATTTAACTACGGAACTTTTTAGAGGACGAAATATTTCTGTGATAGGATCAATGAATACCTAAAAAAGAAGATGATAAGGATTTTAAATAAACAAACTTACCTGCCAAAGCGGCGAAAATAATTCCAAACTTTAACATTATGTTTGGTCGATCGTTTCGTTACTGTTCGTATTTAGCAAATTCGTTTGTTTTTATAATCAATTATCTATCGTCGTCACAACGGATTACCAGATAAAAGAATTTGATAAACTGCTCTTTTGAACGGGAATTGAGAGATAAAATCCTTTATTTTATAATTAAACGTTGAGTACGACAGAATTTCGTTATCTTTTTCCGTTTCTTACAATTTCTGCTCGATATATCCTCATTCGGCTGTTTACGCTTTCATCAGAATAAAACTTGATATTTTTGACCTTTAATTTGATCAGCCACGCATAAAACCTGTTTCAATCGGTAGCTGGCATCAATACAAACAAGTTTTGTATGACACAAAATGTTCTAAAGTGTCACGTTTCCGAGATATAAGCTATCTAAGTTGTGCTGAAGATGCCATCAGTGAATGGACTTTAACTTAGATAGCTCATATCTCGGAAACGTGACACTTTAGAACATGTTGTCTTAAAACAAAACTGGTTTGTATTGACACCAGCTATCTATTATTGCAGGTTTTCGGGATGACTGCAAATTGGAAAAAAAGAAATGGCAGAAATTAGGGCTTCATACAAAAATCCTCCAAGCCCATAATATATGACCACCGCGCGGGTTACCTCTACCAAATGAAAAAATATGTAAAGAAAGAATTACGTAAATCGGCCTAGTAATCACGGAGTTATCGGTGTAAATACATGAAAAAAACCTGGTGGAATAAATAACCTCCTCCTTTTTTAGAAGTCTGTTAAAAAGTGTCAAATTATTTTTAAACGGCTAATTTCAAAGATTCTCTTGATCCTTGAAATTGAAAACATTACATACATAACATTTTACAACATCACGCCTGTAATACCCGAACGGTAAGGCAGAGGTGTAACTAATCGCACACCCAAATTTCGCCTGGCGAGCCTATTGCCAGCAACCGGGCACAAATCCAGACTCCGTGACTGTTACTAAGAAATTATTGGTAGAAAAACCCAATAACGCTATCGAACCCAGGACCTCATGCTCAGCAGTCTGCGCTTGCGACCACTAGCCCTTTGGTGTAAAGGTTTCGGCCCCGTAAGTCATATCAGGCAGGTCGTACCGGTCGAAGACCTCAGTCTTTGGGCTCTGTAGAATACGCGGTGAGAAGACCCGATGCAGCTTCCCAAATGCTGCTCAGCCCAGCTCAATTATTGTCTCAGCCTCTCTTTCTAAGTTTCTCAAAGTTGTTCTTACTAAACTATGCCCGAGGTAAACATATTCTCGAACACCCTCGAGAGGACCGCCATTGACAACAATTATAGAACCTGGGGTGACGAGTGTTCGTTAAAAATAACCTGGGTTTTTTCTAAGTTTACCCTGAGACCAATGCGTATTGAAGAATCAATTAGGCCATCCAGCAGCTACTGCAAGTCGTGCAGCGATTCAGCCAGTATGACGATGTCATTTATTAATATTACTAATTGTTAAATTATAGATAAATTGAATTAAGAAAAACTAGCGATTTCAACTGTATCACAAATAAATAAATGATAACAATGTTAACGTCATTTCTAAGAAAAGCGAGTGACTAAGCGAAGTTAGCCAAAGCCAAATATTTATCCTGTACTACTGTATTGCAAAAATTTAATCGGCGCTCGCTTTATTTCATTATCTGATAGCAGTTTACTGAAAGATATATGTAGATTACCAGGAAGCGAGCCGCTACCGAGTGACATGCCATTATTTACACACAATTGTGATCGCTCATCCAGCATTTGCTGCGATAGATACGAAGCATTGAAAGGCGAAGATTGACGAGAAAATCCGTCCAAAGTAAGGTTTCGTGGTATCGTGACGAATGACAAGAAAATCTGCGGAAATAAGGCTTGACAGACTAAAATGTTGGTTGCCATTAGTTTAACAGAAATCTTTATTTCTATATTCTATAGAAGTCTAGATATATACAGGGTGGGACAGACACCGACGCGGCACAAACGGTTGCCACGTATTCAGTACATAAATTGGAACAGCTGATTTTTTTTTAAATTACCGATGAAAAATTAATTTGTGGGGGGGGGACGTTCAGAATGATGTACTGAATACGTGGAAACCATTTGTGCATCGGTGTCCTTGCCACCCTGTATAGCTTAACATCATTTTGTCTACGAGAATTAGGTAGAACATACTTGCATAATCATTACTCATGTGCCACTAAAAGGATAAACAATAAGGCAATAAGCTTTAATATTTATCAGTACTTTAAAAAAATCACAAACTTAAAAACAAAGAATCAATCAAAACGAATCAGTATAAATCATTGACATGTTTGCGATAAAGGTTTGACAAAGTCACGGCCAAAAATGATTAAAATAATAAAAGATTGTAATTGTAAGATTTGCCCGAATTGTACTTATAAGAACGTAATAATTTCGTCCTTATCAGTCACTACTGATAAAAGTGACGGCGCGTAACCCGAATCATTAGGTCATAGAAAAAAAAAATCGGTTGTCTGTAAAGTCGGTTTACTGACGATAGTTGAACGTGACAACGTCATAAGAAAATACTGATGGAATGGTTGCATTTTTCAAAAAATGAATGTGCTTTGAGCAATTGTTTTATGGAACGCCTCAGAGCGAAATAACGCTTCATACGTCATGTTTTTTCTTGCGTGCAGCCGGCTCCATCGAATTATAAGACGTTGAACGAAATGTAACAAAGACCTGAGAAACGTCATTGTTTTTGAACATTCAAATACTAACTTTAAGTGTGTAGTTCAAGGTGGCATTGCTTGTCAAGCACCGATATTTGAAACTTGGTACATTTATTTTAATTCTGTGTTTCCATCTCACGTGTTTTCCATTCAAATATTTGCAAATTGTTAAAACAGTATGTTGTCAAAACACAAAACAAGTATGGTAATGCTAGTGTTTGTCCAGACAAGAACTAATAGAATTTTTAATATGTTCATTTTAGCGGCAATCGTAGCTGGGTAATTCTAATAAGTATATTAATAGCATTAATAAAGCTGTACCAAATATGTTTTAATTAAAAATAAAAAATAAAATTAATTCATTTATTATTAATTCATTTTTTTTTTGTTGTAACAATTTGCAAATAATAATTACCGAACTCGGCGCAGGCGAAGCCGCGGGCATAAGCTAGTAAGTGATAATCGCCTCTTCTTGCAATTCAATGGATTAATAATAGGCTGGTATTGTCATTATGATTTGCAGACTCAAGGTGGCCACTGCAGATCTAATCCGGCCAGATGGACTGTAATCGAACCAATTCGACGGCCCTGATAAAGGAAATGCCACACCTTCTCTCGAGCATGTCGTGCACAACTATATGCAGTTGTGCACCCACCATAACTTAAATGAGGCAATTGATAGAGCTACGCAGGTTGCTACATTCTAGTCGTTCAAAAAGTCATCGATTCGAAAAGAAGTCAAACGTGAACAATACTCAAATAATAGTCTTAAGAAAATTGGCAATATTGTGAAATAATGAACCGTTACTGCAGTGAGCGGAGTTTTTGCGGTGTTTTCGTGGTTTTCGTCAGATTTATGGTCTTTGCCATCAATACAGTTAGAAGAATATTGTATATAAACAAAGAGGGTTTGGATTTATATTAAGAAAGTATTTTTGATACATCGCTAATAATTCAAGAGAAAAAAAAAGTGTAAAGTGTTACGGAAGTTGAAGTCTTGATTACGATTCACTTGACATCACAGATCTATTAGTCAGAAGTGTTGACAGAAATCCATTCCTTTATGGGAAGTCTAGAGGCTTCTCAGTCTATAGTCGATTAAACGTTTGACGACATCTCGCAGACCACGGTGTAGATGGAGGACGAACTTGCGTCCTAGCGGAAGCACAGGCAGAAAAGACTGAATTGTGTACAAGGAGGTCAGAAGTCTTTTCCCAGTATTGGGACCATTCAGGCAAGCTAGATTAGAATATTAAGGCGCTCCCTCACCGGGAGCATTCGCCTGTAATGTAACAAATGCAAGATTCGATTTTGAGCATTACGTTCACTTGTTTCTGTACAAAATCGAAACTTGGATTGTTACATTACAGGCAAATGCTCCCGGTGAGGGAGCGCCTTTAGTTTCAACATGACCTATGCTTTTCGGCCTATATCCAGCACTGTACTGCGACATGCAGAGTCGATTGACTTAATAATATACAGGATGGAAGGGACTCCGTCACTGAAACGGGTACCACGTATTCAGTACATCATTCTAAGCCCCCCCATAGTCGGCGTCCCTTCCACCTCGTAGGGTATTTAAGCATGCCTACTTCAATAACGTACATTATTTATTGACAACTCGGGGAAATTAAAACAGAATTATCAGATACGTAAGTATAGTTTATTTTATTACAAAATCATTCAACCTTAGAACGGGAAATTTCTTCCGGTGCTGAGTCTGTAGAGATGGTCGTAACTGTAAACAAAATTATAAATATTATAATATCAGTCAATCGTAGGGTTTTTCAAGGCATAATACTAACCTTGCTCTTAATAACTTTTACAAGATTTACGTACTCACGTAACACTAGTGTTTAAGTTGTTTATGTTCTTACTAATAGAAATGTATTGTATGATTTGAAAACAAATTATTATTATAATATTGTGTTGATTGTTGGCTATTTTTCTGTGCCTCTATTCCTACTTAAAATAAAGATATTGTATTGTACAAAAATGCTATATTTACCCTGGTTTAGTTAAATCTGTGCCACCTACTTCCACTGGAGTTCCTCTACAGTTAAGCATCAACAGTGAATTTGATCTGCATGAGGGCGCAGATAGATGGCCATGCATAGATGCTGCAAACAGCTCGTAGGCCCGGTTATGACTACAATAGTGGCCAAAGCAACCTGGTTGGTTGGATCCACCGTTAGCATGGATGTCTTTATGTCCAAGTGAAGTTCCAATACCGTAAGCAGTTGGACCTGAACCATCCGTGTGCAGAACTTCGACGTAATGAGCGTCGGTATTCCTTAAGCGTTGAGAATTGCTGCCCCAACCACTCCCAGATGGGTCCAGCCCTAGAAAAATAAAATGAAAAATAAGGTGTCAAGAAGGTAATTGTGAATCAAACGATCTATTGCAGTAAAAATAGAGGAAACAAAGATAGATAGATATCCCGTAAGTGACACTATAAGTTTAGTTGTAAACCGTGAAAGCTTAAAACAGTGTTAGAGGAAACAATTCACTTACCGGTTATTCTACCAACTACTCCAAGCGAAAGTCTTAGCTGTCTACTAGCAATGCCAGCAATGTGAGCTCCGAGGCCAAATCCAACCAAGTGCAGTTTGCTCACGTCCACCCCTGGGCTTGCAGACATCCTCTCAAGATCATTTTCAGGAGCACCGGTAGAATTCTCTTCTGATCCTCCGGTTTCACCAGATCCTCTAATACCGCCAGAGCCATCAGAGTTTCCATGTGCAACTAACCATCTTATGAATCCGCTTAGCTCATTAGCTAATAGTGGTACATATGAAACTGCGGTTGAGTAACTATGGCGAGCTTCATTTTCCCAGTCAACCACTATGACGTTAAATGCTCCTTGAAACTCGAATACTTCTAAAATAAAAATAAAAATGGGTGATACCACGTAATAAAAACTGATTATTGCTAATTCAAGTTGAGACAAAAGAAATACAGAAGGGGTTGCAGTTGCGTTACCATAACTGTTATTAGAGATTTCTGTAAATAAGGTCATACTGGGACTAAGACATACAGGACTTACTTACCCCTGATGATTAGTGTATTGAATTCGTGGCCCACTCCTCCACCGTGCCCATGGATCAATATGATTGTTTTGTTTTCTCGTTTGAACTCAGTCGGCAAAAAGCTGTCGGTCCGACTCATATTCACAGGTGCTTGCCGGTTAGACCTTATAAAATAAAATTAAGAGTCAATTAGGTTGTGTTAACTGAAAAATGCATTGTTTACAAAACTGCAAGCAAAAGATTATGACTGAGTCTGTTCCGTAGCCTGTTAAAATAAAAATAATTATGTACTATGGTACTTACATTGTGAATAGGCGATATTGTCTTTCTGCTTGTGTTCCATGAAACACTGCAAAAAAGAAAAAGCGAAATTTGAGTGTTGAAGAATCCAGGATGATGATGGTGTTGACAGACTCTTTGATGGGATGGTGTCGTTATGATTACCGTTTCTTTACCTGGTAGCGCTAATTATCGAAAATATGTCGATGACTAATGGAAGGTGACTTTGAATGACTTTAAATGAATACCTACCTAATTATTGTTATGCATCTGTCTCTGGGCTCGATTGTGGTATAAGACAAAGTATTGTTATGTTTTTTTTCATGAATATCTCAATAACACCTCCGTCCGGTTCCCCCTTATTTTAGCCGTTTCCATGAGTAACGGTGATGTACACTGATATTGTTAGTTTCTTTAGTATGGTTAACAATACCAGTGGCAATAGCAGCGGCTGCCTAGGCGTCTCCGTGCTTTCTCGTGAGAATGCAGGAGGTAGGCCCTAATTTATTGGGCTCCGTTTTCGATGCCGTTGGGATTCTATGTTTTGATTATTTTGAATGTTTTACTTGCAATAATTTCACTATGTAAACTATAGACATGATAGTTACAATGACAACAACACCTAGATGACGGAGATGATAAGGATTATTAAATAAACTAACTTACCTGCCACAACGGCCAAAATAATGCCAAATTTCAACATTTTCCTTGATTAACCGTTTCCTTACTGTTCTTAATTTACAAATTCGTTTGTTTTTATAATCAGTTGACTATTATCGTCACAACAGATTATACCAGATAAGACAGTATGATACCCTTTTAATGAGAATTGAAAATCCTTAGCTTATCACAATTGAAATAAAATTAAATCTGATGAAACAACTTAGTAGCTTTTCACCATAGAGCTGTGCAGGTGGCAATATACTGGTCGGAGATTATTTGAGTCCAT
Organism: Noctua comes; assembly: GCA_963082995.1. NCBI lineage: Eukaryota > Metazoa > Arthropoda > Insecta > Lepidoptera > Noctuidae > Noctua > Noctua comes. The sequence continues at coordinate 11,241,391 of OY720277.1, read as the reverse complement.
CGACACGCAAAGAAGAAGATTTTTTTCATCTTCAGAAACCGATTACGTAATAATTTTCAGTAGATCTATTGTAATTTTTACCAAAAGTAATTCCTACGTATCGTTTTCATCTAATCAGAACAAAATGCTTAATGATTCGAAAAGTAAGCTTTATAATGAGGAAGTTTTCCTTATATTATGCTCTACGTTTTTTTAAGGTCAAGAAAGTCTTCCCTATTTTAAAAGACAATATTCGGATCAAGTATGTATATTTTTAAGGACACTGGTGGAAGGTTTTCTTCCTGTCTCCTTTACGCGTCCAAAATATTAGATTGACGATGATGAACGGAAGTGAAAGATCAACTTGTAGTAATAATTATGTATTTGTCGGAGATTTAGATTAAGATCTTTTTGCTACAACGCCATTTGTGTGAACAAAGGTACAACTTTTGCTGTTCATTGAAAGTCCGCTCTGATCTCAGATGTCGAGAATAACAGAATGTTATCACCAAAGCAAAACTTTGTTAGCTGATGGCCGTTCATATATTTACGTCTCCAGGCAGCTTGTTAAAACCTCCAGCAATGCGCTTGTGAACAGCTCAGGTGAGAGTGTATCACCTTGTTTGAGCCCTTTTTTATGTTGATTTTTGGATTAGAAATATTATGTAACTAACGTTCGAAGAAGTACTTTGACGGATGGTAGCAATCATGTTAGTGTTGGTGTCCGGTACGTTTTGGGACTCTAGGGTATTCATAACTGAGTGATGGTTTGTTCTGTCGAATGCCTTGGTATGGTCCACTAAGACTGGGTAAAGTGGTTTGCTAAATTCTCAGAAAATCTATGACTTTTTTGATAGTATGGAGGTGATTGGTTGTAGAGAAGTGAGGTCGAAATCCAGCTCGTTCGGGAGGTTGACGAAGTCAGAGGACCGATACGGTTCTCTGTTTGTTTAATAAATAGTTCGTATAAATGTGAATTGATGTTCAAAGAGCTAGCTTGAGATTTTAGCATTGTCAGCTTTATTTTTACCCGACTACGGCAAAGCAAAAAGAAGGGTTATGATTTTGTCTGGTATGTATGTGGGTATGTATGTTCATCTGTTCCCCCATATCTTCTAAACTACTCATCACAACTGAACTCAAGAACTAAAAAACCACAATCGCCACCTCCATCATAAGCATTCGAGCAAAGTGGCATAAGACCACGGCTATCCTCTGAACATCACTATGGCATTAAATACTTTTAAATATATTACGCGTAAATTGTTTATTTAATAGACGAAAATATTAATTAGTTTGTACAGACGCCAGCACATCAAGCTATCCGAAACTAATAAATTTGTCCAATCAACCTTGAACCTAACGCTTTAGCGATAAAGTTGAAAATCTATTAAAGAAATTTGACAGATTGTCACATCTGTACATAACAATTTCAGATACACTATATTTTCTTGTTTCGTACTTTTCAGAGCGTGATTTTCAGTAGTCGCGACTACTTAAAATTACGCATTTTGAACACAGTTTAATCACAGTTTTTGTACTTAATTTTGGGGTCAAAATAGTGTACGATAGTGTTGAAAATGTGATCTTAGGTACGAGAACGATTCGCCCAGGGGTTTTATTGTATTGTAACTCACGGAGAGATCGGGTTAGGGTAATAATACCTAAGTGAAGTGTTTAGACTGTTTGCGTTGACCAAAGTAAAGATTTTTGTAGAATTTTGTAGCTGTATCGATAATTTTGCTTGAACTAAGTACCTTTTTTCTTCCATATTTGACATTTGTGTTAGAAATTCTGACATTTCCCGTCGGGATTCCCTGTTCGAGCTCACTTTAACTGCCGTCAGTTGTTACTTAATAAAACTTACAAAATAATGTTTGTATAACGATCTATCTCACTATGTCGTATCGTAACGTCCATCTTTTATGGTTACTGTTGATTTTTTATAATGTTACTGTATTGGCTCTGAGAGCTTAAGTGTGTGCTGTGACCATTTTGTTCCATTATCCCCAAAATATTTTATGAATTTTTATACTTTCATTACCTTCTTTTATGATGTTTTTTTGTGTAATCTGTTGTAGATGAGGATTTACCCCGCCGTCATAAACACTTAGATACACCTCTACTATATCTACAGACACTCTTTCAAAATAACACTGCCATGTCACTTTCTCAACATCAACGGTAAGTAAGCTAGAAATTAGCCGAAATAATTTTACGTGTTTTTACAAAACCAAATCTTTATTCACTCTTCAACATAATCTACCTATCACATAATTAGTTCCATGATAAAGGAGGATGGGCACCAACGCCAACAGTAACTACGCATTATCAAACTATATTCGGATCTGATAAATTAATTGATTCAATAGCAGTCATCGATCAATTTAATCGTTAAATGATCTTTCCAATGACACATACAAGCATATTTTGCCCGTAATTGTTCAGTGAGGACATTTTGCACATTCAGGTGGAGTCAAATGTGAAATGAAAATAAGTAATTATGCAAGTAAAAAGTTTATTATTTTGTTCATAAAGCAATTCAATTTTAGAACGTGAAGTCCCTTCTAGTGTTGATTCTGTAGATATCAGTTTGACTGAACCAAAACAAAATTTTCAAAAAAAAAAACCTTATTAAGAAAAAAGTAGGTGTTCAAGTCCAGAGGTTTTAGAAACTGCTGATTATAAAATCACGAAACAAATCATTTGTTAAAGTTCAGAAATACTTCTTATGTCTATGTAGGCGTACAGAGAGGAACTCACCAAAGTTTTATTACAATCGACAGGTTTAGGAAGCATAGCGGACAAACATTCATTTTTTTTTTAATATATATAGCTGATACCGATAGATGTAGATAAGGACAACAACAACGCAGGACACGTGCAGGAACGTGAAAATTCAGCTCTCTGTAATTTTTGACAATATGGAATGTGACTGTTAAACTAATGGCACTGTTACAAGTAAATTTCATGCATCGTCATTTGTTTGAAATCTGTTAAATAATTTTATATTTAAAATAGTTTGACCTCATCGGTCAGATTGGGATCTAGCTAAGGAGCTACAATGAGTTTTGACCGAGATCAAGCAAGAAAAATAACTTGGTATTGGATCATATCAGATGATAATCACAGCAAAACATATTTCTATTCTATTCACACGCCTACGACAATTTGAAATCAGCTTACTAGCAGCGCTCTCCTGACAATTACATTCAAGCGGCTATGGAACCATCATCATCATCATTTCAGCCGAAAGACGACCACTGCTGGATTTAGGCCTCAAAATCAAAATCAAAATCAAAATATTTTATTTCACATAGGCCTAGATGGGCACTTATAAAACGTCGACAAAAAGGTGCACGGTTCGGGTTGGTCGTTTCCTATGGAGAAGAACCGGCAAGAAACTCCATGGTCTCCCACAAGTGTCGCCACATTGACCGGTCCCGTTTGGAATCATGCCGCACTGTAATTCCAAATGACAGTTGATGCTGCCATTATCCTTAGCTGCAAGTTGCCCACGTCTGTTTGAGCGATTTTGGAAAAAACTGTGATACACATTTCTCATAATTTTAACTGAAAAATATGTACACAAATTTTCTAGTCAATTGACCCCGAGAATAAAAAGATTCACGGAAATTCAAAACCCCATTTCTCCCTCTTAGGGGTGGAATTTCGAAAAAACCTTTCTTTTTGGACACCTATTCACAAAGAATACACCCTCAAAATTTCATGTCTCTAGGATCAGCGGTTTGGGCTGTGCTTTGATATATCCGTCAGTCATGACTTAGAATTTTATATGTATGGATAATATCTCGGAAACGTGATGCTTGAAAAGATTTTATCTCTGATAATACTTGATTGTATTGATTATCATCGATTGATTAAAATTGTTTTTATGCGTGGTTGCTGTTTTTACAATAACATAAAATGGCGGAAGTTAGGCAAGTCAAACATATTCAAAATCCCTTTTTGAAAGCTATGGGCGATATTAGACTTTCAGAATTCATCGCTTTAGCAGCAATGATTTTTTGATTAAAAACTACATGACAATAACAGCAGCTGTGAGCGAGTTGGACTCGTTTGAGCGTTCCGATTAAACTAGAAGGTACATATTAACGGATTTCAGATGTTTTCCTTTTCATGTGCTGTGAGACCAAAGAAACGATGAACAGACTGTGAGAAAAATAATATTGTTAAGGGCATGATAATGATGCTGACATGTGCTGTAAGACATTGCTCCATGCCAAATTTCATGATTCTGGTCAACGGGAAGTACCCTATAGGTTTTGATTCCCTTGTGATATCGCAAAATAGGCAACAAAAACGGACTTATCTTTAGATCACGTTCACTTATAAGTTTAATTTTTTCACTGCTCCAAGGAGTAGCATACTTGAGTATTTGATATTAATTTCATCTTGATACCTCCACGCGTTCCTTAGAAAAAGCGTCTTGACAGACGGTCAGTCGGACGGACAGAAGGACAACAAAGTGATCCTACAAGCCTTATAGGATAGGCAAAAACGGAATCCTTATAGTATAAGGGGCAGTCTCCACGAGCGCGAGAATTGCGGCAATATTATCGTCGTGCCACGTATTTCTATATTACTCTCTTAGGGCCGTCTCCACGAGCGCGAGAATCGCGGCGATATTATCGTATAGAAATACGTGCCACGACGATAATATCGCCGCGATTTTCGCGCTCGTGGAGACGGCCTCTTAGGGTTCCGTTTTTACGGAACCAAAAACAGTAATAATTTATTCGTAAACTCAGTGTGTCAAAGTTTAGTGTACTTGAATCAGTTTGTTTTAGTACCTTCAATACAATTTGAATTTTCTCTTTAACTTAGGTAGTTTATTTGCATGTGATAGGTCAAATAAAGTGAGGCTGAGATTTAATTCAAGTATTTAAGAAGACTATTTACTCCAATAAGTTAATGATGTAGGTAAATTAAGGAAAGTCAAGAAAACAAGAAATTAGCTAGGTAAGAATTTATTTTTTTATTTTTTCAAAGAACTATCGATTAAGTATTAAAACGGCCAGCTTCCTCTGGTGTTGATTCTGTAGACAGAGGCAGCAGTTATCCTGAAAAAAAAAACGGATGTTTGTTACTCTTTTCATCAAATCGGTTCAGTAATTACTGTACAGATTTAAATTTCATCAGAATAACACAAACTACATACAAGATATAAACGGACCCTTCACCAAGCCATCAACCAATCATTCTGTACATCAAACTAAAGAATTCTACGCAAACATAAATGCCGGGAAACGACTTTTTTTTTGGGTTGAAAAGCCACGTGTTTATTTATTTGGTAGAACTCAATGTAACACACTCAAAACATTATGCTGATGGATGCACTGAATAATATTGGGTCGTGGAGGTATTTACAGCAAAGTTATATCATTAAAACTTGTATTTTAATAAAAAGTTGTGAAAAAGTTAGAACTTTGACCCCCAATAGCTCCGTAACTATGAGGTTCCAAAGGTATGGTCGAAAACTAAAAAAAATATGCCAATGACGAGAGAGAACAAGTGCCTTTCCGCTTCGTTAAGAGTTCTTTTACACCCATTACAATATGTATAGATATTGGGAAAAAAATTGAAGCTAGTAGACATTAAAAACAATATTTTATCTACGAAAGAAATTCTCAGAAGCAGCCACGGAGTCTGGATGTATGCCCGGTTTATGGCAAGAGGCTTGCCTCCTATTACATGGGACGTAAGCATAACTGGCGAAATGTGGGTGCACTACTAATAGTGCACACACATTTCGATCCTCGAAGGGTTAGGCAGAGGTTTACCTAAGTGCACCTCTGCTTAATCCTTCGGGGATTACAGGAGCGATGTTATGTTAGGATCAAGTAAACACAGTGAAAACAGTAAGTACTAGCTACATACCCGGTTATTTTATCTATATTTGTGTCACCAACTTGTAAAGCATCTCCTATACACCTGTTAATGTTCATTTGCGTCATTAGCCTGCATGGATATCCAACTAGATTACTGTTGGACAAAGACGCTGCAAACAGCTCGTAGGCTCGGTTATGGCTACAAGAGTGGCTGAAGCAGCTTGGTTGGTTGCTTCCCCCGTTGACGTAGAAATTTACATCTCCAATTGCTGTTCCTATACCGTTAGCATAGCGACAGGAATGAGGAAGGCCTAAACCATCTGTGTGGATAACTTCGACGTAATCAGCGTCACCTCTTCTCAAGTGCCCAGAAGTGTGGATTTCCCATCCACGTCCATCTGGATTCAATCCTAGAAATTACAGTACACGTGATTAAACAGTAAAAAGGTTTTGGGTAGTTTTACAACGAAGTATAAGTACAATGAGGCAGGATGGAGTTTGTACCGTATTTATCATTACAGTTTTAAAACTATAGCTTGATTAGAATGTCAACTCTCAGCAAAAGTGACGATATAAAGTTATGCACTTATTTCTTACATGAACATTTTATTTTCAAAACATTGTTTGATGTAAAACATAGTCATAAAAACATTTTTAAAACAGTAAAACTTCATACTGATTCAAAGGTATTAAAATAAACCTTATTATTTAGGACGTCCTTACAAGTTTACGTCACGTTGCAAAAATTTGAGAAATGGGATCTATCTATCTGTAAATGTATGAAAAAGTACCTATTCCCATTCCAAGAAAAAAAGCAGTTCTAGCGATTCTAGTTTTGATGATGATGACGATACTGACTTATAATGTAAGTAACTTATATTTAAATAGTAAAATACATTATAAAATGTTGAATATACGAAACTGTCTTTTAAATTAATTATAATTAATGATCTGATCAGTACTATCTCAGCAATAGTCACAATTATTTTGACAGCTGTCATTTTAATCGAACTGTTTTACGAACTTTATGCCACGTTAGTGGACCACGGCATTCTTAGTTATGCTAAAAATAAATAATAATAGTGGTGATATTGCTCCAACGAGCCAAATATTCACTACAAACCTGTGATAGATTACCAACATACAGGATGTAAACGGCCCCTTCACGAAGCCGTGTACATTAAACTAAGTAATTTTACGCAAAAATTATTTCTGGGACACGACTTTTTTTTGGGGTGAAAAATCAAGTTGTACGGTAGGACTCAATGTCAAAAACATTGTGCTGATGGATGGAATGAACGGTACGGGGTACGTGGAGGTGTTTAAAAAAAAATCTTAGATAGTAACAAAGTATTTAAAAAAAAACTTGTGAAAAGTTAGAACTTTGACCTCCAATAAGAGGACTAAAAAAAAAAATTGTCGCAATTACGGGGAGAACAAGTGCCTTTCGGCATCGTTAAAAGTATTGTTACACACTTTGTAAAACAAAGGTACCACTTACCAGTGATTCTACCAACTGTTTTTTCTAGTTGTCTGCTAGCCATGCCGGCAATATGAGCTCCAAGGCCAAACCCAACCAAGTGCAGTTTGCTCACGTCCACCCCTAGGCATGCAGACGTCCTATCAAGATCATTTTCAGGACCACCGGGAGTGACAGTGGGAGTATCCTCTTCTGATCCTCCAGTTTCACCAGATCCACTATTATCACCAGACCCATCACAGTTTCCATGTGCAACTAACCATCTTATGAATCCGCTTAGCTCATTAGCTAATTGTGGTACATATGAAACTGCGGTTGAGTAACTATGGCGAGCTTCATTTTCCCAGTCAACCACTATGACGTTAAATGCTCCTTGAAACTCGAATAATTCTAAAATAAAAATAAAAAATGGGTGATACCACGTAATAAAAACTGATTATTGCTAATTCAAGTTGAGACAAAAGAAATACTGAAGGGATCGCAGTTGCGTTAAGAAAATGTTTTTACAGATTTCTGTAAATAAGGATATACTGGGACTAAGACATACAGGACTTACTTACCCCTGATGATTAGTGTATTGAATTCGTGGCCCACTCCTCCACCGTGCCCATGGATCAATATGATTGTTTTGTCTTCTTGTTTGAACTCATTCGGCAAAAAGCTGTCGGTTTGACTCAAATTCACAGGTTCTTGCCGGTTATTCCTTATAAAATAAAAGTAAGAGTCAATTAGGTTAGGTTAACAGAAAATTCATTGTTTCAAAAAACTGCGAGCAAAAGATTATGACTGAGTCTGTTCCGTCGCCTGTTAAAGTAAAAATAATAATATACTATTGAAGGTACTTACACTGTGAATAGGCGATATTGTCTTTCTGCTTGTGCTACATGAAACACTGCAAAAAAAGAAAAAGAAAAATTTGAGTGTCGAAAAATCCAGGATGATGATGGTGTTGACAGACTCTTTGATGGGGTGTTGTCGTTATGATCACCGTTTCTTTACTTGGTAGCGTTAATTATCGAAAATATGTCGATGACTAATGAAAGGACATTGAATGACTTTAAATGAACAGCTACCTAAATATTGTTATTCATTGTCTGTCTCTGGGCTCGATTGGAGGGTCAGACAAAGTATTGTTATGTAATTTTTTTTTCATGAATAGCTCAATAACACCTCCGTCCAGTTCTCTCCCATTTTAGCCGTTTCCATGAGTAACGGTGATGTAAACTGATTTGGTTAGTTTCTATAGTATGGTTAACAATACCAGCCGCAATAGCAGCAGCGGCTGCCCAGGCGTCTCCATGCTTTCTCGTGAGAATGCAGGAGGTAGGCATTAATTGCGAGTTATTCCGTTCTGATCCCCAAAAACTGATACCCTAGGGGATCAGTTTTATTATAAATTATTTTCTATTCCGGTCTGATCCCCCGTAAAAGACTATAATATATAATAATAAATGAATTTAATATTTTATTGATTATTATTATTTTATTTTATTGGGCTGCGTTTCCATTACCGTTATGATTTTATGTTTTGATCGCTTTCTATGTTTTACTTGCAATAATTTCACTATATGTATAACCTATAAGACATGATAGGTACAATGATAACAACACCTCGGTAACGGAGATGATAAACATTTTTAAATAAACTAACTTACCTGCCACAACAGCCAAAATAATGCCTAATTTCAACATTTTCCTTGATTGACCGTTTCCTTACTGTTCTTAATTTACAAATTCGTTTGTTTTTATAATCAATTGATTATTATCGCCACAACAGATTATACCAGATAACACATTGTGATAAACTACCCTTTTAATGAGAATTGAAATTTTCCTTTGCTTATCACAATTAAAATAAAATTAAATCTGTTTAAACCACTTAGTAGTTTTTCACGACAGAGCTGTGCAGGTGGCAATATACTGGTCGGGGATTATTTGAGTCCATCGCCACGCAAAGAAGAAGAATTTTTTCATCTTCAGAAACCGATTACGTAATCATTTTCAGTAGATCTATAGTAATTTTTTACCAAAAGTAATTCCTACGTATCGTTTTCATCTAATCAGAACAAAACGTTTAATGATTCGAAAAGTAAGCTTTATAATGAGGAAGTTTTCCTTATATTATGTTCTACGTTTGTTTAAGGTCAAGAAGGTCTTGCCTGTTTTAAAAGACAATATTCGGATCAAGTATGTATTCTTTTAAGGACGCTAGTGGGAGGTTTTCTTCACGCGTCCAGAAGAATAGATTGACGATGACGAACGGAAGTCAAAGTTCAACTTGTAGTACCTAATAATCCAATCAAAAACATAAATGTGAAATGAGAGCCAAGTTCAATATTATGATATTATGCCTTGGTTGTTGACTTCAACGATAAAAGAAGTGAGATCTAAGTGGGTGCCAAATTCAATGGTCACATTGAATTTGGCACCCACTTAGATCTCACTTCTTACTTCTTACTAATACTACTTTTTGAAATTTTTATACGCTGTCAAGGCTTAGGCCTTGTGATTTGTGGATAGTGATAGCATATGCTAAGCAAATAGGGAATTGTTCTCTGTGAACATATACACTTTTGGATTAAAAAAAAAAATTAGGGTGGTATTCCACTCGTTATATATTCAAGTGAAGACCTTAAAATCCACATTAAGACCGGCTGTCATCAATTTTGATTGCTGATTCTTACATTACAGGCACTATAAGTAAGTGTTCGTAATAGAATCAATTAATTGAAAAATTATAATAAAAGGATAAAAATTTACTAGTTTCTGATTTATTCCTTTGTAATCACCCAACTACTTATCTGGATGCCAAATTTGAACTTCTAGGTCATCTGGAACTGTGTTAGAATTTTGATCTATAGGTCAGTAGTGATAAAAAATGACGATTAATGACGATTTTGGACGTTAATATCAAAATAACCGTTTGAGGTGTGTTTATGAAATGAAATTGTAGCACATATGTATCTTGCAAGTCTCAATATATGATCCAAATTTGACTTGTTTATGTGAAATAGTTTTTGAGTTATGAGGGGGTCAAAAGTGGCTCCAAATGGCTCGTGTAATATTACACACGGTGCTGCTCGCCAGTTCTGATAGCTTGAACTTGGCTTGACACGCTACCGCGTGTCTAGATTTCCATTTTTAAAAGAAAAGTTCGTAACCACTATTTAAGTTGGAATAAATAGCTCGCTCTATTAGAAGTAGACCCAAAGGTTGACTGGTAGAGAATGCCTTGTGGCATTAAGTCCGCCTATGTACCACTATTGTACATGAGGTTTAAATAAATAATTATGTATTTGTCGGAGATTTATGATTTTTATTTGTGGGTACATCCTTTGCTGTTCATTGAAAGTCCGCCCTGATCTCAGAACATTTCTTCAAATTCTGAAGCTGATGTCGAGAATAACAGAATTTTATCACCTAAGCGAAACTTTGTTGGCTGATGGCCGTTCATATATTTACGCTTCCAGGCAGCGTGTTAAAACCTCCTGCAGTCGCTATGCGCTTGTGAACAGCTTAGGTGAGAGTGGATCACCTTGTTTGAGACCATTTTTAATGTTGTATTTTGGATTAGAAATATGTAATTTAAAGTTCGAAGAAATACTTTGACGGATGGTAGCAATCATGTCAGTGTTAGTTTGCGATACGTTTTGGGACTCTAAGGTATTCATAACTGAGTGATGGTCCATACTGCCGAATGCCTCGGTATGGTCCACTAAGACTGGGTAAAGTGGTTTGTTAAATTCTCAGAAAATCTATGTCTTGGTTGTAGACAAAAAAAGACAACGAGGTTCACAAAATAATGAATACAACCGTTTATTCTAATTGGAACAAAATATCAATCACTGAAACTAACCTAAACCGCCAAAAATCATAACGAATTCGATTAACACGTAATTGTTTACAAAAATAGCGAGTCAGTACACAAAATATAAATCTTACAGCCCTTTGAGCGATATTCCCAACAAGAGTCTCCCGCGACCAGAGACTATTTTTAAGTTGTCACTCCAAGGAGTGCACATGTTAGTTCTATGGCACTTGCCATAGAACTAACATGTGCTACGTAAAACCTCATTTCTTCCTAATACTAGGTAAAACCTCATTTTTTCCAAAGAATATATAGTTGAAAATGATATCTATGTGGATAAAGACAACAACAACGCAGGACACGTGAACCTGTCTTAGTGGACACCTACTATTCACAAAGAATACACCCTCCAAATTTTATGTCTCTAGGATCAGCGGTTTGGGCTGTGCTTTGATATATAAGCCAGTTAGTCATGACTTTGAATTTTATATGGATAGATAATATCTCGGAAACGTGATGCTTGAAAATAATTTATTTCTTGTACCAATTTTATCTATTATCATCAAGTATTGATTTTATCTATGATTTAATACTTGATTATAAAAGATAAAAAAAAGAAAAAAAAGAAATAGAATAGATAAAATTGATTTTCTTGAGGTAGACCGCGGTGTAACGATCTGATCTCGTTTGCGGGGCGAACATGGCCAGATATAGCACAGGACAGAGAGGTTTGTAAGGGGAAAGGGGAGGCCTTTGCCTCTAATGCAGCAACACTCAAACAGGCTAACAAAAATAAAATACAAAATACTTGATTGTATTAATAACAGCTATTGATTAAAAAAAAATTTATGCGTGGTTGCTGTTTTTACAATAACATAAAATGGCGGAAGTTAGGCAAGTCAAACATATGCAAACACCTATTTGAAAGCTATGGGCGATATTGTCAACTTTCAGAATTCATCACTTTAGCAACAATGATTTCTTGATTAAAAACTACATTAGAATAACAGCAAATGTGAGCGAGTTGGACTCGTTCAACGAGCGTACCGTATAAACTTGTAGGTATGTAGTTATTTTGTCAAACAACATATTAATGGGTTTCAGATGTTTTCCTTTTCATGGGCTGTAAGACCAAAGAAACGATGGATGGACTGCGTGAAAGATAATATTGCTAAGGGTAAGATAATGATGATGACATGTGCTGTAAGACATTGCTCCATGCCAAATTTCATGATTCTGGTCAACGGGAAGTACCCTATAGGTTTTGATTCCCTTGTGAAATCGCAAAATATGCAAAATAAACGGTCTTATCTTTTGATCGCGTTGACTTATAAGTTTAATTTTTTCACTGCTCCAAGGAGTAGCATACTTGAGTATTTGATATTAATTTCATCTTGATACCTCCACGCGTTCCTTAGAGAAAAGGTCTTGCCAGACGGTCAGTCTGACGACAGATGGACAACAAAGTGATCCTATAAGCCTTATAGGATAGGCAAAACCGGAACGCTTATAGTAGGTTCGGTTTTGCCGACTGCGGTACGGAACCCTAAACAGTAATCATTTATTTGTAAACTCGGTGTGTCATCTATTACCTTTTATAAAGTTAGTTTACTTTAATCAGTTTGTTTTAGTACCTTCAATAAAATAAAATAAATGAATCAATTCCAATTATTTCAGGTCCGAGCCCCATATAAAAACCAAAAATAGATGAAAATACAAATAAATTATAATAAACTAATTAATAGCTAAAACCTAAATATCTGAATTACATTACATTACATTAGAAATATTATTGAATCAATACAATTTGAATTATTCTCTTTAACTTCTTCTTTGTATGTGCTAGGTCAAATAAAACGAAGCTGAGATTTAATTCAAGTATTTAAAAAGGCTATTTACTTCAATAACGATTTAATTAATGATGTAGGTAAATCAAGGAAAGTCAAGAAAACAAGAAATTAGCTAGGTAAGAAAAAAATGTTTTATTTTTTCAAAAAACAATCGATTAAGTATTAAAACGGCCAGCTTTCGCTGGTGTTGATTCTGTAGATAGAGGCTGCAGTTATCCTGAAAAAAAAACGGATGTTTGTTACTCTTTTCATCAAATCGGTTCAGTAATTACTGTACAGATTTAAATTTCATCAGAATAACACAAACTACATACAAGATTTAAACGGACCCTTCACGAAACCATCAACCAATCATTCTGTACATCAAACTAAGGAACTCTACGCAAAAATTTGTGCTGGGAAACGAATTTTTTTTTTGGGTTGAATAGTCATGTTTTGTTGTAGGACTCAATGTAACGCACTCAAAACAATATGCTGGTGGATGCATTGAATAATATGGGGTCGTGAAGGTATTTACAGTAAAGTTATAACATTAAAACTTGTATTTTAATAAAAACTTGTGAAAAAGTTGGAACTTTGACCCCCAATATCTCCGTAACTATAAGGTTCCAAAGGTATGGTCGAAAACAAAAAAAATATCCCAATGACGGGAGAGAACAAGTGCCTTTCCGCTTCGTTAAAAGTTCTTTTACACCCATTACAATGTATATAGATATTGGGGAAAAAAATATTTGTAGCTAGTAGACATTAAAACCAATATTTTATCTACCAACAAATTTCTCAGAATCAGCCACGGAGTCTGGATTTATGCCCCGTTTACGGCAATAGGCTTGCCTCCTATTACATGGGACGCAAGCATAACTGGCGAAATGTGGGTGCACTATTAGGTACACCTCTGCCTAACCCCTCGGAGATTACAGGAGCGATGTTATGTTAGGATCAAATAAACACAGTAAAAACAGTAAGTACTAGCTACATACCCGGTTATTTTATCTGTATTTGTGTCACCAAGGTGTAAAGCATCTCCATTACACCTGTTAATGTTCATTTGCGTCATTGTGCTGCATGGATATCCAACTAGATTACTGTTGGACAAAGACGCTGCAAACAGCTCGTAGGCTCGGTTATGGCTACAAGCGTGGCTGTAGCATTCTGGTTGGTTGCTTCCCCCGTTGACATAGAAATTTACATCTCCAATTGCTGTTCCTATACCGTTGGCGTAGGAACAGGAACGAGGAAGACCTAAACCATCTGTGTGGATAACTTCGACGTAATCAGCGTCAGTTCTTCTCAGGTGCCCAGAAGTGTGGATTTCCCACCCACGTCCGTCTGGATTCAATCCTAGAAATAACAGTACACTTGATTGAAAAGTAAAAAGGTTTTGAGTAGTTTTACAACTAAGTATAGGTTCAATGAGGCAGGATGGAGTTTCTACCGTATTTATCATGATAGTTCTAAAACTATAGCTTGATTAGAATGTTAACTTTCAGCAAAAGTGACGACATAAAGTTATGCACTTATTTCGTACACGAACATTTTATTTTCAAAACATTGTTTTATGTAAAACATAACATAAAATCATTTTTAAAACAGTAAAATTTCATACTGATTCAAAGGTATTAAAAAAAACCTCATTATTTAGGACGTCCTTACAAGTTTACGTCACGTTGCAAAAATTTAAGAAATGGGACCTATCTATAAATGTATGAAAAAGTACCTATTCCCATTCCAAGAAAAAAAGCAGTTCTAGCGATTCTGGTTCTGATGATGATGACGATACTGACTTACAATGTAAGTAACTTATATTTAAATAGTAAAATGTTCAATATATGAAACTGTCTTTTAAATTAATTAAAATTATTGATGTGATCAGTACTGTCTCAGCAATAGAAATAGTCAAAATTATGTTGATGTTCGTTCATTAATTTTAATCGAGCTGTTTTAAGAACGTTATGCCACGTTAGCGGACCACGGCATTCTTAGTTATGCTAAAAATAAATAATAATAGTGGTGACATGACTAAAATATTCCAAATATTTACTGCAAACCAAAACCAGGGTGTAAACGGCTCCGTCACGAAGCCGTAAACCAAGCATTGTGTACATTAAACTAAGTAACTTTACGCAAAAATTATTTCTGGGAAACGACATTTTTTGGGGAGAAAAATCAAGTTATACGGTAGGACTCAATGTAACGCACTCAAAACATTGTACTGATGGATGGAATTAATAGTGCGGGGG
Organism: Noctua comes; assembly: GCA_963082995.1. Taxonomy (NCBI): domain Eukaryota; kingdom Metazoa; phylum Arthropoda; class Insecta; order Lepidoptera; family Noctuidae; genus Noctua; species Noctua comes. Next base: position 11,226,182 of record OY720277.1, on the reverse strand, counting down.
ACGTGGAAGTGTTTAAATAAAAATCTTACATTGAAACAGTATTAAAAAAAAACTTGTGAAAAGTTAGAACTTTGACCCCCAATAAGTTACAGACTAGAAAAAAAAATGATGAAATGAGAACAAGTGCCTTTCGGCATCGTTAAGGGTCTTGTTACATCCTTTATAAAACAAAAGGTACCACTTACCAGTGATTCTACCAACTTGATTTTCTAGTTGTCTGCTAGCGATGCCGGCAACATGAGCTCCAAGGCCAAAGCCAACCAAGTGCAAGCTTTTCACATCCGCCGGCACGTGGTTCCAATTATAATATACCTTTAACTCTGATATAAACGTGGCCAATTCAGCAGCGATTAATTCAACGGTTCTTGATGCTGTTGAGTAAGCTGTACTAGCGTCGTCTGCCCAGTCAACCTCTACGATCTGATCTTGGAGTCGATGGGTTAATGTTTCTGAAAGAAATCGTTAAATAAAATTACCATACAATCATTATCATCATCATTTCAGCCGAAGGACCTCCACTGCTGAACATAGGCTTCCCCCAAGTGTCGCCACAATGACCAGTCCCGGGCTTCGCATCCAGCGGATCTCTGCAACCTTCACCAGGTTATAGGTCCACCTGGTGGGAGGCCTTCCAACGCAACGTCTTCCGGTTCGCGGTCGCCAATCTAAAACTTTTCAGCTCCATCGACTCCGTCCTGCGAGCAATGTGCCCTGTCCACTGCCACTTAAGTTTGGCAATTCTTCGGGCTACGTCAGTAACCTTGCTTCTCTTACGGATGTCATTATTTCTGATTTGATCACGCAAGGAAACTCCGAACTTGGCCCTCTCCATTGCCCTTTGGCCATACAATATGACATATAAATTAATCACACTTACATTTTAATAATGGTAATGATTCAATTCAATCAGAAATCAGTGTGAAATTTAAGTTTAAGTAAGCTGTTTAGATGATGAAATGGTACATACCGTTCCTGATTATGAAATTGAAATCGTCTGACGGCCCTCCAAGGTGCCCATGGACCAATATAATTGTAGTGCCACGAGCATCGTCCAACGTGCCGCCGGTGGCTATGTGTCTTCCTCTTGGGTTTTCCCTAAACAGACACGAATTTATTTGTAGGTTATCTCAAAATAACACACTTATAACTTATACCTGATCGTCTCCATCAAAACTTTGTTATTAAGGCAACAATTTAGGCATCACCTAGTGTAAGTAAAAGGTGACAAAGGGTACAAGGCTTCAGAGCCTTGGACAATGTTTATTGGCTAAATTTATAAAGAAATCCTACTTTTTTCAAATCACAGCACACAGCAGGAACATATTGTTTTTTATTTATGCCCGTTTTCACTTACACTAGGCGACGAGGCGAGGCTAAATAAGAAAGAATTTATTTGATTTGTAAAGTCCACAAGTGAAACCTTATTAAATATTTATTTTTATAATTTTGTAATAACTATAATAAACATATTTATTAATAACAAATGTAATAATGAAGCATTTCTTTTGTTTTTGTCTATGCATAGATGTATCGCACACTGCGATGCATCTATGCATAGATGCATGTAGGCAGTTTACTTACTGGTTGTACAGTACATATTTAGTCCGCTGTCCATAACACACTGGAACATAAAATTAAAATATTTAATTAGACACATTCATGAGGATTAACACAAAAAATAGATTAGCCGCACTTTCTTTTTCTTAGCGTGTCGATGGCAATCTAAATTGATTCACCCCAAAATTTGGTGATGGGTTTGACATTTTCAGTAGCGTGAATCAACTTCTGTATTGTACAATTACAACAGGACTGGCAGGACACGATGTCAAATGTCCCATCGGTTGTGGAATAACACCAAATTTCCGCTCCAGGGCATAGTCGTTTATGAATCTCCACCAGCATAACCGATCATAACCTACGATGCGTAACTGGCGAAATGTACCTAGCCTATTACTATGCCACTGCAGTGCCTCTTCTCATAAAGAGGAAGTGATCACCACATTTGCTTATATTTTTTTAGATTAGATTGGCTATTTAAAACTTATATTAAAATTTATGTCCAGATTTCATTACGATTTTCTCCTCTATCGATGTCAGTGACATCCAATAAAGTTGCATTGGTAGGTCCTTGTCCGGGTATGAGCACACACTTTATGCATGAAAGGTGAGTTCGTAAACATAGGACCACCAGAAAATATTTAAAATAATAACAGAATAAACATAAATTGCTTTTGCTGGGCTCCGCCTAATGCAACAATGTACTAACTTAACTCATAGTTTCAAAAGACAATAGTTAGATAATACTCATAGTGTTGTGGTGTACTAAATACATCTGTCCACCCCTTTTATTTTCCAAAGAACAGTCGGTGATAATTAAAAAAAATAAATATACGAATCACCAGTTACTTATTGCCATCAACCGAGCACAAATTCAGACTCCGTGCTGCTAATCCGAAATGCGCGTGTCATAAAGAGGTATGCTTCTGCCTAATCCTTCGAAGACTACAGGAATGATATTATTTAATATGAAACCAACTTACCTGCTAGAGCAGTCAGAAGAATGGCGAACTTCAACATGTTGCTTGATCGATCGCTCCCTTACTGTGCAATATTTGAGAAATCGTTTGTTTTTATAATTTTCCGACAACTGTTGTCAAACCAGATTATCAATATGATAAGCTAACCTTTTGCGTAATCAAAACTTAATTTTTATCATCAATCATACATTAAGTTTTTTGCCGAAAGATATCGATAGCTGATCATTATAAAATAGTTGTGATGATAAGGTGATAAATCTCTATGTTATTGAATATTATTGTTCTAATTTCTAAAGAGGAAAATTCTGAAAAAAAATATGATTGTAGAACGTAAAAGAACTTTCAACGTTTGGTTTGAATAAGAGTTGATGTTTAGTTTTTGAGATAAGGGACGTTTTTATTAAATTGCAGCAGTAACTTTGTTTTTCATTATCACACTATGAAAAACATTTCTGACTCATGGTCCCAGCAACGAGCGACTGAAACATGCCTGTGTTATTAGACGGTACTACAAAGTTTTGTCGCTAATTTATATTATTATATATATATAATAAAAATAAAGCTATATTTTAAGGACTATACCTAGAATATGATTAATACATAGCATCTGTTGGTACTTAAAAAAATAAACTGACCCAAAACTACATATTTAGGTTTTCAGATTTTTTCTTTTTTGATGAATACTTTATTTCTTTGCCGAAAGATATCGATAGCTGATCGTTATAAAATGGGTTTTATGATAAGATGAAAATGAATCTCTGTGTTATTGAATATAAACGTTATTTTTCTAGGACCGTAGTGATATTATATTGTGTTGCTATATCCGCCCGCTTGCTTTCCATTGCAATAAAACCGTCGAACTTTGCTCAAAATTTGACACTCAGCACGGCCGCCCTCAATTTTTTTCACAATTTCACGTAAAACATGATTTTTTCACCTTTTCACCACCCCTACTATATTTTTATAGAAACGTACGAAAAAAGTAAAATGTTGGTGAGTTGTAAAATCCAAATAAATCAAAAATACAGGTAAAAATATTTTGATGTTCTTTACTTAACGGTCTCTTTGAAATACGCTAGCGTTGTAAAAAAGAAGAATTAGTTGATTAGATGTTTTTTTTATTTTCGCTTTGTTTACATATAAAATCAGAGGAATGGTACCCGTGTTCAAAACATAATTCTGTGGCGTTTCTTATAATTTCCCAAAATAAATCACTTATTAGACGTTACTACAAAGTTTTGTCGCCACTTTTGCTGACAGCTATCATTCTACAATGAAGCTATATTTTAACCCTAGACACTTAACCTTCGTCGAATCGACGAATACGTGATAAAAAATCATTGTCTCTTTTTAACGCGCGTGTCAATAACCGCGTTCTCGCTAGTCAACTCTCTGCTCGCTACGCTCTCTAACTAGACGCTCGACGCTCTGTTTCATTTTCATTCATTTCATTTATTCAATAAACAATTTATATTGTGTCTGAATGTGTTACATAAAAAAAAACATAACTAGATAAAAAATCATCTTCATAAAAATTCATTGAAATTATATATTAAAAATGTCTTACAAAAAAATATATATATCATCATAATCATTATCATTTAAAAAAAAAAAAATATCCAAACTCAAAAATTAAAATCATAAAACATAAAATCCATTAAAAATCATGATTGTCATACCAACAAGTAATTTAAGTCATTGCAAAAGTTGTAACAATTAAAGACAACAAATGAAAAGTCGCCCTTACACTAATGTCAGTGAGTCATGAATTCATCCACGGAATAGAATTTTTGTTCCAGTAAGAAGCTTTTTAGCTTATTTTTAAATAAGGCGGTTTTATACAGCAGTTCTATGTCTATCATCATCATCATCAGTTCAGCCAAAGCCAATAGCTACAAGTATAATTCTGATATAGCATTTGCTGCCCAACTGGAGCGTTTGTCTGTCTTTAGGAAACAATTAAATATTTTTACCGCTTGATACAATGTGTTTTAATTTGGGGTTTACTTTATGCTTCAAATATTGGTTCCCTGCGCTTTCCCTTTTAAGTCTTTTTTTTTTTTCGGATTGGAAATCATCAAATCCCCACTCTGGGCGGAGCGGAAGGGAGTGTCAGACTTGTACTGACTAAAACCCATCCATGTTCCTTCTTTAACTTTTGTGTTCCAGGGCCACGGTATCTCTTTCGAACAGTCCCGCAGCCCTGGCAGGCATCGGCCCTTGCAGACCCCTACATCGTTGCTGACATCTCTTTGAGGCGCGCGTGGAACACGAACGCGCCGTCGACACGGCCTGTCGTCATAAGACGGCCGGACGGCGAGCTAGCCCATAGCTCACCGTCCACAGGTCCGCGCCTATAGTGGCCGGGAGCCACCACGTGACCGACGTCCCTTTTAAGTCTTTCATCCTGCTTTTCAAAATCACGTATGTGTTTCGCTAGGCTAGTCAAGACTGTAAGTACGTAAAGGCTAAGTACTGTAAGTATTGATAGACTTTATAAATGTTTCTGTCAAGACTCGGTTTGGGGAATACGACCTATTGTTCTGATTGCCCTCTTTTGTATCCCCCACAAATGCTATATCAGAATTATACTTGTAGCTATTTCCCCATTGTTGAATACTATATTTCAATCTTGACTCAACCAGTGCAAAGTAAACTGATTTTAAAATATCTATGCTAAGCTCTTCTCGTCGGCTCCTGAGGGCATGCTGATGATATTGACCCGTCTATGGCTTTTAGTTCATTACACCTAGAATATGATTGATACATAGCACCGGTGTTGGTACTTGAAAAAATAAAGTGAGGAAATATGTACCTATCGAATTAAAAAAAAAACTGGCCAAGTGCGATTTGAACTCGTTCACCGAGGGTTCCGTATAAACTTGTTGGTATTTTGTTATCAAAATACGTATTAACGGTTTTCAGATTTTTTTCTTTACATGTGCTGTAACACCAAAGAAACGATGGATGGACTGTGCTAAAGATGATATGGTGGCTAAGGGCAGGAGAGTGATGACATGTGCTGTACAACGGGAAGTACCCTATAGGTTTTGATTCCCTTGTGAAATCGGAAAACATGCGACATAAACGGTGATATCTTTTGATCGCTTTGACTTACAAGTTCGATTTTTTCAATGCTCTAAGGAGTAGCATATTTGAGTATTTGATATTAATTTCATCTTGATACCTCCATGCGTTCTTTAGAAAAAGGGTCTTGACAGACGGACAGTCGGAAGGACAGAAGGGCAACAAAGTGATCCTATAAGCCTTATAGGATAGGTAAAAATGAAACCCTTCTTGTATAAGGGTTCTTTACCTCCTCAAAGAGTGTCAGCATAATGACGGGGCCCCCCTCTAGAGGGCCAAAGCCTTCCGGGGTCGCGGGACTCATAGAATTACCGTGACCCTGGAACATAAAGGGCTACTGAAGGACACCGTGGATTTTAGTCAGTACAAGTCTGACAGTCCCTCCCGCTCTGCCCTGGGTGGGAGGACTCATTTGATGATTTTAACACGTTAAAAAAAAAAAAAAAAAAAGGTTTCTTTACCTCATTTGGCAATAACGGAACCCTAAACTTTTTATTCGTGAACTCAGTGTGTAATTTTTACCTATAGTGTACTTGAATCAATTGGTTTTAGTACCTTCAATACAATTTGAATTATTCTCTTTAACTTAAGTAGTTTCTTTGTATGTCAAATAAAGTGAGGCTGAGATTTAATTCAAGTATTTAAGAAGGCTATTTGCTCCAATAACTTAATGATGTAGGTAAAGTCAAGGAAAGTCAGGAAAATAAGTAATTAGGTAGGTAAGAAAAATTAGTTTTATTTTTTCAAAAAACAATCGATTATTAAAACGGCCAGCTTCCTCTGGTGTTGATTCTGTAGACAGAAGCTGCAGTAATCCTGAAAAAAAAACAAAAGATAGTTACTCTTTTCATTAAATCTGTTCAGTAAGTTTTATTACGACAAGAACTACTGAATGGATTTAAATTTTACTTTACAGTAATAAAGCTCATCAAAATAACAAATAATCCACGTACAAGGTGTAAACAAACCCTTCACGAAGCCAACCATTCTGTAACCATCAAACTAAGTAACTCTACGCAAAAGTTAATGCTAGAATCGACTTTTTTTTTGGGGTGAAAAGTCATGTTTTCGGTAGGACTCAATGTAGCGCACTCAAAACATTGTGCTGATGGATGCACTGAATAGTATGGGGTCGTGGAGGTATTTACAGTAAAGTTATTACAGTTTCCTTCAGGAATTTCTCAAAAGCAGCCACGGAGTCTAGATTTATGCCCGGCTGATGGCAATAGAACGGAACCACCGGGGTCACCAACTGGCTAGTTTTATGGAGAAGGAGGGCCTCTATATGATGAACTCCTTCTTCAGAAAGCGTGAGCACAGGAAGTGGACCTGGCAGAGTCCCGATGGTGCAACTAAAAATGAGATTGACTTCATCATGTCAACCAAGAAGCAAATGTTCAATGATGTCTCTGTGATCAATTCGGTGAAAACCGGGAGCGATCACCGCATGGTAAGAGGCACATTGAACATCAATATAAAGCTTGAAAGGTCTCGACTGATGAAGTCTACGCTCCGTCCAGTACAAATCCAGATCCAAAACCCCGAGAGCTTTCAGCTTGAACTCCAGAATCGTTTCGAGTGCCTAGGAAGCTCAGTGGACGAATGCAACGATGGGTTCGTGGAAACTGTCCATACGACTGGGTCTAAGTTCTTCAAGACACGTCGTGCACAGAAGAACAAAAGACTCTCTGATCATACTCTCGAGCTCATGAAGGAGCGGCGCGAGATGATCCTGCAGTCTTCAGACGAGGCGTGGAAGTACCGGCAGCTCAATAGACGGATCTCTAAATCCTTGAAACGCGACCTCCGCCGCTTTAATACCGAGCGTATTAAAGACGCTATTGAGCGGAATAAAGGCTCCAAGGTTTTTTCAAGAGATCTGGCTATTGGGCAGAGCCAGCTCACGAAACTGAAGACCGACGATGGCAGGATCGTATCCGCCAAACCGGAGCTGCTGAGGGAGATCGAGAGTTTTTATGGGCAGTTGTACACTTCAACCAGTAAACCCGTTGCAAATCTAGCTAACGACCCAAGAGCTAGACTGACCCGACACTATACCGAAGACATTCCGGATGTCAGCCTGTACGAGATTAGGATGGCTCTGAAACAGCTTAAAAACAACAAGGCACCGGGTGAGGACGGAATTACGGCTGAACTCCTGAAGGCAGGTGGGAAACCGGTACTTAAGACCCTTCAGAAGCTGTTTGATTCCGTCATACTCGAGGGGAAAACGCCGCAGGCATGGTGCAGGGGTGTGGTGGTACTCTTCTTCAAAAAGGGCGACAATGCCCGGCTGAAGAACTATAGGCCCATCTCACTTCTAAGCCATGTCTACAAGCTGTTTTCAAGAGTCATCACGAATCGTCTCGCGCGCAGGTTTGACGATTTTCAGCCTCCCGAACAAGCCGGATTCCGAAAAGGCTTTAGCACCGTAGACCACATACATACGCTGCGCCAGGTTATACAGAAAACCGAAGAGTATAACCTGCCTCTCTGCTTGGCGTTTGTGGACTACGAGAAAGCCTTCGATTCGATCGAGACTTGGGCTGTACTGCAGTCTCTCCAACGGTGCCAAATCGACTATCGGTACATCGAGGTGCTGAAGAGTTTGTACAAAAACGCCACCATGTCAGTCCTACTTCAGGACCAGACCTCGGAACCTATCCTTCTGCAGCGAGGTGTAAGACAGGGAGACGTCATATCTCCGAAACTGTTCACCGCTGCACTGGAGGATGTCTTCAAGGTTCTGGACTGGAGAGGGCTAGGCATCAACGTCAATGGCGAGTACATCTCTCACCTTCGGTTTGCCGACGATATAGTGGTCATGGCTGAGACCATGGAGGACCTCAGTACAATGCTCGATGACCTCAGTAGAGCTTCCGAAAGAGTGGGTCTTAAAATGAACATGGACAAAACCAAAGTCATGTTGAATGCCCATGTAACACCCACTCCTATCAAGATCGGAGACTCTACACTCGAAGTTGTAGACGATTATGTCTACCTGGGACAAACGGTCCAGTTAGGTAGGTCTAACTTCGAGAAAGAGGTAAATCGTCGAATCCGACTCGGCTGGGCAGCGTTCGGGAAGCTGCGTGGTATCTTCTCGTCCAACTTACCGCAGTGTCTCAAGACGAAAGTCTATGACCAGTGTGTGTTGCCAGTGATTACATACGGGACCGAAACGTGGTCGCTCACAATGGGCCTCATCAGAAGGCTGAAAGTCACCCAAAGGGCAATGGAGAGGGCTATGCTCGGAGTTTCCTTGCGTGATCAAATCAGAAATGAGGAGATCCGCAAGAGAACCAGAGTTACCGACGTAGCCCGAAGAATAGCCAAACTTAAGTGGCAGTGGGCAGGGCACATTGCTCGCAGAACGGATGGCCGATGGGGCCGAAAAGTTCTGGAGTGGCGACCGCGAACCGGAAGACGCTGCGTTGGAAGGCCTCCCACTAGATGGACCGATGACCTCGTAAAGGTTGCAGGGATCCGCTGGATGCGAGACGCACGGGACCGGTCAATGTGGCGACACTTGGGGGAGGCCTATGTCCAGCAGTGGACGTCTTTCGGCTGAAATGATGATGATGATGAATGATGATGACAATAGGGTTGCCCCCTACTACATGGGACGTAATCAATATTAGGTACACCTCTGCCTTTGGGGATTTTAGGCGTGATGTTATGTTAGGATCAAATAAACACAGTAAAAACAGTAAGTACTAGCTACATACCCGGTTATTTTATCTACATATGTGCCACCAACGAATAAAGCATCTCCTATACAATTGTTAAGGTTCATTTCCGTCATTGAGCTGCATGGATATCCAATTAGATTACTGTTGGACAAAGACGCTGCAAACAGCTCGTAGGCTCGGTTATGGCTACAAGAATGGCTGAAGCAGCCTGGTTGGTTGCTTCCCCCGTTGACGTAGAAATTTACGTCTCCAATTTCTGTTCCTATACCGTTGGCATAGTAACAGGAATGAGGAAGACCTAAACCATCTGTGTGGATAACTTCGACGTAATCAGCGTCACCTCTTCTCAAGCTCCCAGAACTGTCGGTGTCCCATCCATGTCCAGCTGGATTCAATCCTAGAAATTACAGAACACGTGATTGATAAGTAAAAAGGTTTTGAGTAGTTTTATAAAGAAGTAAATGTATAATGAGGCAGGATGGAATTTGTACCGTAATTACCATTATAGCTCTAAAAATATAGCTTAATTGGAATGTCAGCTCTCAGCAAAAGTGACGACATAAAGTTATGCACAATACATTGTTTTATATAAAACACTACATAAAATCAGCTTTAAAACAATAAAAATTCATACTGATTCATAGGGATTAAAATAAACTTCATCATTTAAGACGTCAATATAATAATAATGGTCATATAAATATTCAATGAAAACCTATGATAGATTATCAAAATACAGGATGTAAACGGCCTCTTCACGAAGCCGTCAACCAAGCGTTTTGTACATCAACTAAGTAACTTTACGCAAAAATTATTGCTGCGACTTTTTTTGGGGTGATAAATCACGTTGTACGGTAGGACTCAATGTAACGCACTCAAAACATTGTGCTGATGGATAGATTGAATAGTATTGAGGTCAATGTATTAAAAAAAACTTGTATAAAATTTGGAACTTTGACCCCCAATAAGGTATGGTCTAGAACAAAAAAATTATCGCAATTAGAGGGAGAATATGTGCCTTTCGCCATCGTTAAGGGTATTGTTACACCCTTTATAAAACAAAAGATAACACTTACCAGTGATTCTACCAACTTGATTTTCTAGTTGTCTGCTAGCCATGCCGGCAACATGAGCTCCAAGGCCAAAGCCAACCAAGTGTAAGCCTTTCACATCCGCCACCACGGTGTTCCAATTGAGTTGTACCCTTAACTCTGATATAAACGCGGCCAATTCAGAAGCTATTAATTCTACTGTTGTTGATGCTGTCTCATAATCTGTACCAGCGTCGGTTTCCCAGTCAACCTCTACGATCTGATCTTGTTGTCGATTGGTTAATGTTTCTGAAAGAAATCGTTAAATAAATTAACTATACAATATGACATGTGAATTAATCAGACTCACGCTTTAATCATAGTAAGGGTCAGGTTGTATGTTTATCAACATAATCAGGAATCAGTGTGAAATTTAAGTAAGCTGTTTAGATGATGAGATAGAACTTACCGTTTCTGATTAGTAAATTGAAATCGTCCGATAGCCCTCCAAGGTGGCCATGAATCAATATAACTGTATTACCACCAGCATCGTCCAAGGTGCCGCCGGTGGCTGACAGTTCTCTTCCTGTTGGGTTAGCCCTAAAAGACACGAATTTATTTGTAGGTTATCTCACAATGATACACTTATTGCTTACACCTGATCGTTTCCATCAAATATTTAGGCACCGGCTAGTGTAAGTGAAAACGGGTATAAATCAAAATAATAAAATAAGTTTCAGCATTGCGGTGATTTGAAAAAAGTAGGAAGTTTTTTATAAAATTGGTCAATGTTTATAAACACAGGGTACAAGGCTCTGAATGATCATGAACGAGAAGTCCACAAGTGAAACCATACAACATATTTATTTTAATACGTATAAACATTAAAAATAAAATATAATAATAAAGCATTTCTTTTGTTTTTGTCTATGCATAGATGGATAGCAGTGTACTTACTGGTTGAATAGTATATATTTAGTCCGCTGTCCATAACACACTGGAACATAAAATTAAAATATTTCATTAGACACATTCATGGAGACAAACACAAAAGATAGATTAGCCGCACTTTCTTCTTCCTAGCGTGTCGATGGCAATCTAAATTGATTCACCCCAAAATTTGGCGATGGGTTTGACACTTTCAGTAGCGTGAATCAACTTCTTTATTGTACAATTACAACAGGACTGGCAGGATACGATGTCAAATATCGCATCGGTTGTGGAATAACACCAAATTTCCGGTCCAGGTCATAGTCGTTTATGAATCTCCACCAGCATAACCGCATCATAACCTACGATGCGTAACTGGCGAAATGTACCTAGCCTATTACTATGCCACTGCAGTGCCTCTTCTCATAAAGAGGAGGTTCGTGTAGTGATCACCACATTAGCTTAAAAAGGGATTGGCTATTTAAAACATATGTAAAAATTTATGTCCAGGTTTCTTTAGAATTTTCTTCTTCATCGATGTCAGTGACATCCAATAAAGTTGCTTGGTAGGTATTTGCCCGGATTTGAACCCACACTTCGTGCATGTATGGTGAGTTCGTAAACATAGGACCACCATCAAATATCTAAAATAATAATAGGAGCAGGGCTCCGCGTAATTCAATAATGTACTAACTTAACTCATAGGTGCAAAAGACAATAGTTAAGTAATACTCATATAGTTGTGTTGTACTAAACACATCTGTCCACCCATTTTATTTTTTCAAAGAAGACGGTCTGTGATAATAAAATAAATTAAATATACGAATCACCAGTTACTTATTCCACCCTATTGCCATCAACCGAGCACAAAGTCAGACTCCGTGCTGCTAATCCGAAATGCGCGTGTCATATAGAGGTATGCTTCTGCCTAATTCTTCGAAGATTACAGGAATGATATTATTGAATATGAAACTAACTTACCTGCTAGAGCAGTCAGAAGAATGGCGAACTTCAACATATTGCTTGATCGATCGTTCCCTTACTGTGCAATATTTGAGAATTCGTTTGTTTTTATAATTTTCCGGCAACTGTTGTGCAACTACACTGTACTTTTGCGTAATTAAATCTTAAATTTATCATCAATCATTGATTTATTTTTTAGCCCAAATATATCGATAGCTGATCGTTAGGAAATAGGTGTTATGATAAAATGATAATTAATCTCTATGTTATTGAATATTATTGTTATTTTTCTAGGACCTTAGTGATATTATCTTGTTTTGCTATATCCGCTCGCTTGCTTTCGATTGCAAAAAAACCGTCGAACTTTGCTCATGTTTGATATTATACACTCGGTGCAGCCGCCCTCAATTTTTTTCACAATTTCACGTAATAACACGGCAGTGTTTTAATATTATATTATTATTAGAAATTGATTTACAATGATCCGAGTGGACTAGCTTAGTTTTGTTTACTGTTTTGTGTAGACGATAAGATATGGGAAAAAAATACTTTTGTTATTTTGACAATAGTTGGCTGTATAATATTTTAGTTGAGACTAAAGTTAAGGTCGACCATATTTTGTTGATTTCAGACGTTTTTTTCACAATTACCTGAAGTTGTGAAAAAAATTGCGCGATAGGTATATTGTTTTTCATCATTTTTATAAACTAGAATAGTTATTTGTACTTGAGTTTCGTTGATTGGACAGTTGCGTTAACTCGACAGTTTCCATAATTTGCCAGTTTCTTCGATTCGACAGTTTTATTCAATTCGTCAGTCGGTTGAAAATTCATAGATTTTAAGACAAAAAGACAAAAGTAACATATTTATATTTTTAATTATTTTTTTTTAATTTTTTTATTTCTGTATAAAAATGGTAAAGCGGTTCACACAGTACATCAACCTACCAAGTTTCAACTGTGTAGCCCTAACTAATAGTTTTGGAATAAATGTTTTTGATTCGTTTATCTACCCGAATCGCAAAAAACGGAACCCTTATAGATTCGTCATGTCTGTCTATACGTCTGTATGTCACAGACATTTTGCCATTAGACTGTTGGCAACACACAATTGAAATTTGGAGAGCAGGTGTCCATGCATATAACTGAAGGTTGAAAAAAAGAACGACGTATACAGGGTGACGCCGACAATACGACAATAAATGAAAACACTGGTAGTACTAGTTCATAGGAATATTCGGGTTTCTATGAACTGGTCCTGAAGCGCTATCATAAACCCTTTCGTCTCAGGGAACGTTCTCCATGCTTTAACCATTCGTTCGACGCTGACTTGTTGACGTTAGGTCGATTAAGGTCGGTTCAGTGACTTTGGGTCCGTTCAGTGATTTTTGAATGGTGTATCTGTGTTTAGTCAGAGTGGTGTTTATAATAATTTTTAAGTTTTTGAGGTCGGTCTTGTTCCATTTTATGATGCCAAAGGATTAGGTGGGAATGGGGATGGCATAGGTGTTAATAGCTTTAATTGTGTTTTTAGCGTTTATTTGAGTGTTAAATATTGTTTTTAACCTATGCTTAAGTTGCTTAGTGAGAGTAATTTTGATTTCCTTACGTAGAATCTGTTTAGTTTGTTTATTGTAAATACCAGATATTTATACGTCCCGGTTTCGTCTAATGACCTATTGTCATGCCTGTTTGCATTTGGTATGAGGTTAAATGTTTTTCCTGCTCTTATTGAGTTAATTTTACATTTATCAATCCCAAACTCCATAGCTATATCTTTTGAGAATTGTTCAGTTACATCAGCTAGTTCATATAAGTCATCAGGAGACGATGCATACAATTTGATGTCATCTATATAAAGGAGATGGTGTACTTTACAATATTGTTGATTAGTCAGTATGTCAGTCATTGTATCGCTATATTGGAGTTGGTAACCGGGTAATAATGCATTAAGTTTGTTTGAAAGAGGGTTTAATGCTAGGCAGAACCATAGTGGGCCGGGAGAGTCTCCTTGGTAAATTCCTCGCTTGATCTTAATGAGTTCTATTTCGATTGTTCCAGTTGATGTTTTTAGTTGTAAGCGGCTTTTCCATTTTTCTACAATATTGCCTAAGCAATTGATGAGTTGTGGATGTATAATATACATTTTTAAAACTTCGAGTAACCACGAGTGGGGTACTGAATCGTTTGCTTTCCTATAGTCTATATACATGATGTGTAAATCTTTTTTGGCACGTTGAACATGTCTATGTATTACTGCGTCTATTGTCAACTGTTCTTTACATCCTTGGCTTAACTTTTTACACCCCTTCTGTTCTTCTGTTAATATTTTATTTATTTCTTTATTTAAACTTCATGTACAATAGTGGTACACAGGCGGACTTAATGCCACAAGGCACCAGTCAACCTTTGGGGTAAATAAGAAAACATTGTGATAGGAGGGGAAGGGGGGGGGAATATTTTCTGTGTTTCAAGATATTTATAAATCATGCGAGTAATGCATGATGTCATTATTTTAAAAACGGTTTGCAGGCAAGTAATTGGCTTACATTTTGCTGGATTCGCTGAGTCACTAGGGTGAAATTGTTAATGTGGTTAAATATGGGTGTGTATGTACATTTTTTGTACCAATAGTTGTGATATAATCTGAGACAAGCGCTTTCTAATTATGCATTTTTGTTAGGATGTCATGAAAAGTTGCTACTTCAACATGATCAAAGATCATCGCTTCTGTTTTAGTATGACGCACCTGCTCTGCTTTAATCCATTCTGCTTCAGTGTTGTGGGAGACAGGCTTTTCCCAAATCCTAGCTCAAAATTGCTGTAACTCTTCTGTAGTTGAAAATGCTGTATGTGTATTGTTATTAGATATTGTTTCATTTGTTGTTGTTTTTTTTAGGGTTCGATTAAATTGTTTTTCGTTATTCCTAAACTGGTTATTTTGTGTTTTACAAAGTGTGCATTTAGTGTATCTAATTCGTCTTTTTTTACTAGCGTTAGTTTCTGTTTTTGAGTATCTAGAAAATGTTCAAATTGTGTGTTAGGTTGTTCGTGTGATGTATGTATTCTGTAGTTTTTTAATATTATCTCAATGGCTTTGATTCGTTATCTGATTCGTTAGCCTTGAATATACTGAGTTAATCTTCCAATTTTGGCTCTGATAGATATTATTTTGTTTTCTGACCTTTTTTGCCATGGGCTTGTTGAAGTCTACTACCACTGTCTACAGGAGGAGCGAGAGAAATTTTACTACTGGTGGCTTTTGCAGCTGTCCAAGCAGCGCAGTATATTACTGTCGGGAGATGATTGAAATTTGTGTCACTGGTAACTTTTTCTGGCAAAATTACTTTGTTTATGTAACTAACTACATATATTTGCTAAGATTTTTGATGACCTTTGCTTGGGTATGTAACTCCTTTAGGTGTCTTAGTAGTACTGTAGTGTTTGTGAGAATATTTCATGTATTTCAGGATTTCTAACTAGGCTTGTGTGTTGTGTATTAAGATGTATAGGGTGTTCTGGCCCAAGTTACCGTCTTCTATTCCTACTCCTATATTCTCTGTTTGTGGTGGCTCTATATTTTCTATTTCTATATTTAGTGTTTCTGTATTTGTGTGTAAATGTACATTTCGTACGTCTGTATTTGACATTCTACTGTCAATTTGCCTTTGTTTTCTTTTTCAAATAATTGTTGTACTCTGTTTCAAATAATCATTTTCCACAGTTGATTTTAATACCTGTAGCCGTGCTACTGGAATCATGCTGTTATTAACTATTGCTCTTTTTTGGTCCGAAATGCATTGTTCTGATAACTGCGATAAATGGGTAACATTCTATGAATTTTTCTTTCAATTTTTTTCCAAACTGTTACATCCGTCTCCATTTTTGTTGCCCTAAAATAACATGCGTGTTTTATTAAGTTCGTTGGACTATCATCCTAAGTTTAAGTTCTGATTATGAGTGCGGTTGTGTGTCCGCTTGAGATGACGGAAACTCCGGTAATTCTAGGTCATTGTTGTGAGTTCTTAAATGGTTGTTTACTTAAAGCCTAATTGCATCGAGTGTGGTGGAAAGTAATAACTTCTTGGAAACTATTGCTCTTCTTTGATCTCCAATTCTTTGCTTGGAGACTTTCATATTTGAAATTTTTTCAATGAATTTATGGTGTAATGATGTTAGATATGCTTTCGTGTCAGATTCTAAGTTTGTGATGAAAAGGTAGTTACGCCAAATGAATTTATTCATTTCTTTACTCCATTTTTTTCGTTGAGACAGCAGTGAGTGAAGGATTATTGGCCAAATTAGTATTATTATAAATATAAAAAATACAAGTATAAATAATTGATGTTCTTTACTTAACGCTTTCTTTGAAATATTTAGCTGGCGTTGTAAAAAAGAAGCATTAGTTGATTAGAAGCTTTCTTATTTTCACGTTACTTACATATAGAATCAGAAGAATGGTACCCAAATTGAAATTATTGATAGTATTTTTATTTTTTTATTACTTTGGCCATGTTGGCATTTTTTTAATTTTATATAATTCCCATGATAATTATGACACCTATTTTAAATTTATAATAATTGTAAACCAACTATTTGCATGCCCATGTGATGGCAAAATGTGGAGAACCTTATTATAAGAAAACATCTATGTACCTGTTACCCATGTTTGCAAAGAAATAAATGATTTGATTTGATTTTTTCAAAAAACATTCTGTGATTTTTCTTATAATTTCCCAATATAAATCACTTATTAGACGTTAATACAAAGTTTTGTCGCCACTTTTGCTGACAGCTGTCATTCCCATCAAGCTATATTTTAAGGACTATACCTAGAATATGATTGATACACAGCACATGTGTTGGTACTTAAATAAATAAACCGAGCTTAAACTACATGGTAACATGGTCTACTGGTATTCAGCTGCATCCGGTTAGACTGGAAGCCGACCCCAGTATAGTTGGGAAAAGGCTAGGCAGATGATGATGAAACTACATAATAACGGTTTTCAGTTTTTTTTCTTTACATGTCCTGTAAGACCAAATAAACGATGAACGGAAAGCTGTGTAAAAAATGATATGGCTAGAAAGGAAGTGACGGCTGAGATGACGAGTAATAGAGAAGTAAGGAAGAAGACCTGCTGCACCGACCCCAAATAAATTGGGATAAGGTCAGGAGAATGATGAAGATCATAATGCTGTAAGACATTGCTTCCTGCCAAATTTCATGATTTTAAGTCGACGGGAAATACCCTATAGGTTTTGATACTCTTGTGAAATCGCAAAATATGCGGAATTAACAGCCATATCTTTTGATCGCGTTGACTTACAAGTTTGACTCATAAATCTGCTTCAAGGGCTAGCATACTTGAGTATTTGATATTATTATAAAAATGGTCTTTACAGACAGACGGACAAGTAGACAACAAAGTGATTCTAAAAGGGTTCCTTTTTGCCGACTGAGGTACGGAACCCTAATGAGTAATGATTTTTTCGTGAACTGAGTGTGTCATCTATTACCTATAATATAGGTAGTATACTTGAATCAGTTTATTTTAGTACCTTCAATACAATTTTAATTATTCTCTTTAACTTAGGTAGTTTCTTTGTATATGCTAGGTCAAATAAAGTGAGGCTGAGATTAAATTCAAGTATTTAAGAAGGCTATTTGCTCCAATAACTTAATGATGTAGGTAAAGTCAAGGAAAGTCAAGAAAATAAGTAATTAGGTAGGTAAGAAAAGTTAGTTTATTTTTTCCAAAAACAATCGATTATTAAAACGGCCAGCTTCCTCTGGTGTTGATTCTGTAGACAGAAGCTGCAGTAATCCTGAAAAAAAAACAAATGTTAGTTACTCTTTTCATTAAATCTGTTCAGTAAGTTTATTACGACAAGAACTACTGAATGGATTTAAATTTAACTTTACAGTTATAAAGCTCATCAGAATAACAAATAATCTACGTACAAGGTGTAAGCCTCCACGAAGCCGTCAATCAAGCATTCTGTAACCATCAAACTAAGTAACTCTACGCAAAAGTAAATGCTGGAATCGACTTTTTTTTTGGGGTGAGAAGTCATGTTTTACGGTAGGACTCAATGTAACGCACTCAAAACATTGTGCTGATGGATTGCACTGAATAGTATGGAGTCGTGGAGGTATTTAAAATAAAGTTATAACATTAAAACTTGTATTATAAAAACTTGTGAAAAAGTTGGAACTTTGACCTCCAATATCTCCGTACCTATAAGGTTCCAAAGGTATAGTAGAAAACAAAAAAATATCCTAATGACGGAGAGAACAAGTGCTTTTCCGCTTCGTTAAGGGTTCTTTGACACCCATTACAATGTATAAAGATATTGGGAAAAAAAAATTGAAGCTAGTAGACATTAAATACAATATGTTATCTACCAACTAGGATCAGGTAGATAAAGTTAAGTTATCCTTCACGCATTTCTCAGTAGCACCCACGGAGTCTGGATTTATGCCCGGCTGATGGCAATAGGGTTGCCCCCTACTACATGGGACGTAATCATAACGGGCAAAATGTGGGTGGCACTATTAGGTACACCTCTGCCTTTGGGGATTACAGGCGTGATGTTATATTAGGATCAAATAAACACAGTAAAAACAGTAAGTACTAGCTACATACCCGGTTATTTTATCTATATTTGTGCCACCAACGAGTAAAGCATCTCCTATACAATTGTTAAGGTTCATTTCCGCAATTGAGCTGCATGGATATCCAATTAGATTACTGTTGGACAAAGACGCTGCAAACAGCTCGTAGGCCCGGTTATGGCTACAAGAGTGGCTGGAGCAGCCTGGCTGGTTGCTTCCCCCGTTGACGTAGAAATTTACGTCTCCAATTTCTGTTCCTATACCGTAGGCATAGGAACAGGAATGAGGAAGGCCTAAACCATCTGTGTGGATAACTTCGACGTAATCAGCGTCACCTCTTCTCAAGCTCCCAGAACTGTCCGTGTCCCATCCATGTCCAGCTGGATTCAATCCTAGAAATTACAGAACACGTGATTGATAAGTAAAAAGGTTTTGAGTAGTTTTATAAAGAAGTAAATGTATAATGAGGCAGGATGGAATTTGTACCGTAATTACCATTATAGCTCTAAAAATATAGCTTAATTGGAATGTCAACTCTCAGCAAAAGTGACGACATAAAGTTATGCACTTATTTTGTATACGAATATTTTTTTTTCAATACATTGTTTTATATAAAACACTACATAAAATCAGCTTTAAAACAATAAAAAATCATACTGATTCATAGGCATTAAAATAAACTTCATCATTTAGGACGTCAATATAATAATAATGGTGATATTACTCAAATGTGCCAAATATTCAATGAAAACCTATGATAGATTACCAAAATACGGGGTGTAAACGGCCCCTTCACGAAGCCGTCAACCAAGCATTATGTACATCAACTAAGTAACTTTACGCAAAAAATATTGCTGGGAAACGACTTTTTTTTGGGGTGATAAATCACGTTGTACGGTAGGACTCAATGTAACGCACTCAAAACATTGTGCTGATGGATAGATTAAATAGTACGGAGGTCGTGGAGGTGTTTAAATAAAAACCTTACATTAAAACAACGTATTCAAAAAAAACTTGTGTAAAAGTTAGAACTTTGACCCCCAATAAGGTATGGTCTAGAACAAAAAAAATATCGCAATGACAGGGAGAATATGTGACTTTCGGCATCGTTAAGGGTATTGTTACACCCTTTCTAAAACAAAAGATAACACTTACCAGTGATTCTACCAACTTGATTTTCTAGTTGTCTGCTAGCCATGCCGGCAACATGAGCTCCAAGGCCAAAGCCAACCAAGTGCAAGCCTTTCACATCCGCCACCACGGTGTTCCAATTGAGTTGTACCCTTAACTCTGATATAAACGCGGCCAATTCAGAAGCTATTAATTCTACTGTTGTTGATGCTGTCTCATAATCTGTACCAGCGTCGGTTTCCCAGTCAACTTCTACGATCTGATCTTGGTGTCGATGGGTTAATGTTTCTGAAAGAAATCGTTAAATAAATTAACTATACAATTTTAATAATGGTAAGGGTCAGGTTGGATGTTTATCAACACAATCAGGAATCAGTGTGAAATTTAAGTAAGCTGTTTAGATGAAGAAATAGTACTTACCGTTTCTGATTAGTAAATTGAAATCGTCCGTCAGGCCTCCAAGGTGGCCATGAATCAATATAATTGTATTGCCACCAGCATCGTCCAAGGTGCCGCCGGTGGCTGACAGTTCTCTTCCTGTTGGGTTAGCCCTAAAAGACACGAATTTATTTGTAGGTTATGTCACAATGACACACTTATAGCTTATACCGGATCGTTTTCATGAAATCTATCTTATTTAAGCAATAGTTTAGGCATCGCCTAGTGTAAGTGAACACGGGTTATAAATCAAAATAAAAACATAAGTTCTAGCATTGTGGTGATTTGAAAAAAGTAGGAACTTTTTATAAAATTGGCCAATGTTTACAAACACAGAGTACAACCTCTGAATGATCATGAATGTGAAACCATAAAGTTCTACAAGTGAAACCATACAATATTTTTTTTTATACATTTAAACATATGCATTAATAGCAAACGTAATAATGAAGCATATCTTTTGTTTTTATCTATGCATCGCAGTTTACTTACTGGTTGAATAGTATATATTTAGTCCGCTGTCCATAACACACTGAAACAAAAAATTAAAATAATTCATTAGACACATTCATGGAGATTAACACAAAAAAAAGATTAGCCGCACCTTCCTCCACCAGAATAACTGGATCATAACCTACGATGCGTAACTGGCGAAATGTACCTAGCCTATTACTTGCCACTGCAGTGCCTCTTCTCATAAAGAGGAGGTTCGAGTAGTGGCTGTTTAAAACTATATTGTCTTTATCTTCAATTTCTTTACTACTTTCACCTTCATCGAATAAAGTTGCATTGGTAGGTACTTGCCCGGGTTTGAACCCACAATTCGTCCATGAAAGGTGAGTTCTTAGACCACCACCAAATATTTAAAATAACAAACATAAATTGCTATTGCTGGGCTCCGCCTAATGCAACGGTGTACTAACTTAACTCATAGGTGCAATAGACAATAGTTAAATATTCATAATGTTGTGTTGTACTAAACACATCTGTCTACCCCTTATATTTTCCAAAGAAGACAGTCTGTGATAATAAAATAAATTAAATAAATGAATCACCAGTTACTTATTCCACGTAATAGGGAGCGAACTTATTGCCATCAACCGAGCACAAATTCAGACTCCGTGCTGCTAATCCGAAATGCACGTTTACTATAAAGGAATGCTTCTGCCTAATCCTTCGAAAATTACAGGAATGATATTATTTAATATGAAACTAACTTACCTGCTAGAGCAGTCAGAAGAATGGCGAACTTCAACATATTGCTTGATCGATCGTTCCCTTACTGTGCAATATTTGTCGAATTCGTTTGTTTTTATAATTTTCCGACAACTGTTGTCAAATCAGATTATCAACATGATAAGCTAACCGTTTGCGTAATCAAAACTTAATTTTTATCATCAATCATACATTAAGTTTTTTGCCGAAAGATATCGATAGCTGATCGTTATAAAATAGGTGTAATGATAAGATGATAAATCTCTATGTTATTGAATATTTATTATTGTTCTTATTTCTAAAGAGGAGGAAAATTCTGAAAAAATGTACGATTGTAGAACGTAAAAGAACTTTCTATGAAATTTGGTTTGAAAAAGATTTGATGTTTAGTGTTTGAGATAAGGGACTTTTTCGAAACTGCAGCATTAACTTTGTTTTTCATTAACATACTATGAAATACAAATTTCTGGCTGATGGTCTCAGCAGCGGGCAAATGAAACATGCCTGTACAGTGTTATTAGACGGTACTACAAAGTTTTGTCGCTACTTTGCTGACAGCTGTCATTAAAATCAAGCTATGTTTTAAAGACTATACCTAGAATATGATTAATACCTAGCATCTGTGTTGGTACTTAAAAAAATAAACTGAACTTATACTGTCACTTACGAGATATATTCCGTGATTGTTCATTATTTTGAGCTCGCGATTGTTTAGTTGTAAACCGTGAAAGCTTAAAACAGTGTTTAAAATAAACTGAGCCAAAACTAAATATTAACGGTCTTCAGATTTTTTCATTTACATGTGCTGTAAGACCAAAGAAACGAAGAATGGACTGTGTCACAGATGATATGGCTAGAAAAGAAGTGACGGCTGAGATGACGAGTAATAGAGAATAATGGAAGAAGAAATGTTGCGCCGACTCCAAATAAATTGAGATAAGGTCAGGAGAATGATGATGATCATATGCTGTAAGACATTGCTTCTTGCCAAATTTCATGATTTTAGGTCGACGGGACATACCCAATAGGTTTTGATTCCCTTGTGAAATCACAAAATATGCGGCATAAACAGTCATATCTTTTGATCGCGTTGACTCACAAGTTTGATTTTTTCACTACTTCTAGGGGTAGCATACTTGAGTATTTGATATTTTTATTTCAGCTTGATACCTCCACGCGTCTCTTAGAAAAACAGTCTTGACAGACAGACGGACCAGTGGACAACAAAGTGATTCTAAAAGGGTTCCGGTTTTGCCGACTGAGGTACGGATCTCTAATGAGTAATGAATATTTCGTAAACCCAGTGTGTCATCTATTATCTATTACATAGGTAGTGTACTTGAATCAGTTTGTTTTAGTACCTTCAATACAATTTGAATTAAGTTATACGATCTCCTAGTTTGGGAGTCAGGGTTTACTCAATCTGAATGACCTGTAATCCACTAAATTCATGTGGCCTAGTATTTAAGCAATGTTGAAGGTTTTTTTTTTGTTTTAAATTTATTTATAATTATTCTTTTTAACGTAGTTTTTTTGTAAGTGCTAGGTCAAATTAAGTAAGTCTGAGATTTAATTCAAGTATTAAGGAAGGCTATTTACTCCAACAACTTAATGATGTAGGTAAAGTCAAGGAAAGTCAAGAAAATAAGTAATTAGGTAGGTAAGACAAAAAAGTTTATTTTTCAAAAAAAAATCGATTGTTAAAACGGCCAGCTTCGTCTGGTGTTGATTCTGTAGATATCGAATGAAGTTATCCTGGAAAAAAAACGGATGTTTGTTACTCGTTTCATCAAATCAGTTCAGTAAGTTTTTGCGCGGAAAAAACTACTAAAAATATTTTAATTAAACTTTACAGTAATATAGCTTATATATCAGAGTAACACACAAACTACATGCAAGGTGTTAACGAATCCTTCACGAACCCGTAAAACTAAGTAACTCTACGCAAAAATAAAGCTGGGAAACGACTTTTTTTTTTGGGGTGAAAAATCGCGTTTTACGGTAGGACTCAATGTAACGCACTCAAAACATTGTGCTGATGGATGCACTGAATAGTATGGGGTCGTGAAGGTATTTAAAGTAAAGTTATAACATTAAAACTTGTATTTAAATAAAAACTTGTGAAATAGCTAGAACTTTGATGGGGTATGGTCGAAAACAAAAAAAAGATCCCAATAACGGAGAGAACAAGTGCCTTTCCGCTCCGATAGGGGATCTTTTACGCCCATTACAATGTGTAAAGATATTGGGAAAAAAAAATTGAAGCTAGTAGACATTAAATACAATATGTTATCTACCAACTAGGATCAGGTAGATAAAGTTAAGTTATCCTTCACGCATTTCTCAGTAGCAGCCACGGAGTCTGGATTTATGCCCGGTTGATGGCAATAGGCTTTCCCCCTATTACATGGGACGTTAACATAAGTGGCGAAATGTGGTTGCACTATTAGGTACACCTCTGCCTAACCCTTCGGGGATTTCAGGCGTGATGTTATGTTAGAATCAGGTAAAAACAGTAAGTACTAGCTACATACCCGGTTGTTTTATTTATTGTTGTGTCACCAACGAGTAAAGCGTCTCCTCTACACCTGTTAAGGTTCATTTGCGTCATTGAGCTGCATGGATATCCAACTAGATTACTGTTGGACAAAGACGCTGCAAACACCTCGTAGGCCCGGTTATGACAACAAGAGTGGCTGAGGCAGCCTGGTTGGTTGCTTCCCCCATTGACGTAGAAATTTACTTCTCCAATTGCTGTTCCTATACCGTTGCCAAGTAGACCTGATCCATCTGTGTGGATAACTTCGACGTAATCAGCGTCACCTCTTCTCAAGTGCCCAGAAGTGGGGGTGTCCCATCCACGTCCAGCTGGATCTAATCCTAGAAATTATAGTACACGTGATTGATAAGTAAAAAAGTTTTGAGTAATTGTACAACGAAGTATGCGTATAATGAGGCGGGGTGGAATTTGTTCCGTATTTATCATAATAGTTCTAAAACTATAGCTTAATTAGAATGTTAACTCTCAGCAAAAGTGACGACATAAAGTTATGCACTTATTTCGTACAGGAACATTTTATTTTCAATACATTGTTTTATGTAAAACATAACATAAAATCATTATTAAAACAATAAACATTCTTACTAATTCATAGGCATTAAAATAAACTCATTATTTAGGACGTCCTTATAAGTTTTCGTCACGTTGCAAAATTTTAGACATGGAACCAATCTATAAATGTAAATAAATAGGTAGATACAAATCAAATTCATTTTTAATTGTTCATGAAAAAGTACCTATTCCCATTCCAAGAAAAAAAATACAGTTCTAGCGATTCTGATTTTGATGATGATGACGATACTGACTTACAATGTAAGTAACTTATATTTAAATTGTAAAATACAGTGTAAAATATTGAATATATGAAAATATCTTTTAAATTAATTATAATTATTGATTTGATCAATACTGTCTCAGCAATAGTCACAAATATTTTGACAGCTCTCATTTTAAATGAGCTGTTTTACGAACGTTGTGCTACGTTAGTGGACCACGGCATTCTTAGTTATGCTAAAATAATATAATAATAGTGGTGATGTGACTCAAATGTGCCAAATATTCACTGCAAACCTATGATAGATTACCAAAATATAGGATGTAAAAGGGGCCCATCACGAAGTCGTCAACCAGGCATTATGTACATCAAACTATGTACTTTACGCAAAAATTATTGCTGGAGAACGACTTTTTTTTGAGGTGCAAAATCACGGTGTACGGTAGGACTCAGTGTAAAGCTCTCAAAACATTGTGCTGTTGAATGAATTGAAAAGTACGGGGGTCGTGGAGGTGTTTAAAATAAAAATCGTATATTTTAAAAATTCATTAAAAAAAAATATTGTGAAAAAAGTTGGAACTTTGACCCCCAATATCTCCATAACTAGAAGGTGGGGGGAACCTTCTAGTATGGGATGGTACAGAAACAAAAAAAAAATTCGCAATGACGGGGAAGCCTTTTGGCTTTGTTAAGGGTCGTGTTACACCCTTCATAAAAGAAAGGTACCACTTACCCGTGATTCTACCAACTCTCGCTCCTAGTTGTCTGCCAGCTATGCCAGCAACATGAGCTCCAAGGCCAAAGCCAACCAAGTGCATTTTTTTCACATCCGCCGCCACGGGTGCGGGATCCGGTGCGGGCGTGGTTATCTCTCCCTCCGTGGTTGTGGGTACGGGCGTTTCGGGTTGTACCTTTAACTCTGATATAACCTTGGCCAATTCTTCAGCTATTAATAAAACTGTTCTTGATGCTGTCGCGTAAACTGCACTAGCGTCGCCTTCCCAGTCAACCTCTATGATCTGATTTTGTTGTCGATGCGTTAGTATTTCTGAAAGAAATCCATACATATAATAAAATTGTACAATGCCAATATGTGTACATTTTAGATTTTGAAAAAAAAAAATATATGGGGGTTTTTATAAAAGCAACAGATACCAAAACAACAGTTTTACAATTTTTGTCTGTCTGTCTGTCTTTCTGTCTGT